>CM030363.1:194943490-195543490 GCA_017893485.1 Hemerocallis citrina
ATTTTACTGTATAAATCCATCTGCATCCTACTGGTTTCTTCCCTACTGGCAGCTCGACTATCTCCCAAGTCTCATTCTTCTTCAAGGACTTCATCTCCTCATCCATAGCTGCTTTCCACCTTGGATCGGCTAAGGCTTCCTGCACACTGTTAGAAAAAGATACAGCAGATAATTGATTCACAAATGACTTATTTGATTCAGACAATCGATGAGTGGACACATAATGACTCATGGGATACTTAACTTTACTAGTGGGATTAGGCTCGTAAGTGGGTTTTGGGATACCTCTAGTAGTACGGTTTGGGAGTTCTCTTCTTGGAGCTTCGGACAGCGATGACAATTGGTTTTGGGGTTCTGCTGGGAGTAGACATAGATCTGATGGTACTGGTGGTGGAGATGGTTCAGATGGTGCTGGAGGTGGAGATGGCTCATCTTCATGGAAGTTCGGCACTGACTGCAGATCTTCGTGGAAATTTTCTTCCTCAACCAAGTCTTCATTCGAGTGATCGTCATTACTTACATCCTGATTTTCTTCCCTTATATCTAATTGTTCAGTTTGAATAGTAACCACTTCATCTGTAACACCCCGAATTTCAAATAAGGATAAATTCGAGATTTCACAGGATCTTTACTTCACTTCGTACAATTTTACAAGGAATTTAAAACTTTTTATTCACAATACATCAGAGTTCCTTTACACTTAGTTTTTACACAGCGGAAGACTAAAAGATTACAACAATGAAATACAACTGGTATAACTTTAACATCATTTGCAACATCTTTAACTTCTAAACAGCAACAGCATATCCACTTTATAACTCCATGAATAGTCCATTACCTGCATGTCAATCTGTGGGCACGTCAGTTACTTAGAACTGACGAAATGTTATACACGGCTATCCTCTCTATGCCGGGAATAGTATAACGATCTCATACTTTAACAAATCACAAAAAGATTGAATGAACAAGTAAAGTGTCAAAAGTGATTATTCTAAACATAAGTGTATGTCATGCCTTAATGCCTAATGCACACAATTCTACACTAGGATGACACTAATGCACACTTGTTCGGATTCTATGCATCCCATACTACATAGGTCCGAGGGCAAGCGCCTACGTTCTCCACAATACAGGGCTCGATCCCTCGCCATGAAAACTACCCGGTAGCAAAACAAAGTTTAGACTATTCCACGAATGTGAATCCCAGCCTTGGAGTCCACCGCCAGCTGTTATAACAGATTCCACATCGTACGAACCGTCCCGTATGTGACCCTCTAGCCCAGTATATATATATATACATTGGAGACGGTAAACACAAAAATCCATCCATCCGACTACTCAAGATCCCGGAGTCCACCGCTGACCCGTCCTCATAGTCCCGGACTAAAATATAATAATCCGTCTCCCACAGGACAACCTCAGTCCACCAACTGGGTCTATAGTCTTGGAGTCCACCGCCGACTATATAGAGCACCCCACTTACGTTTCCCTAAGTTTACTACATCTTCACTTATGTGCCTAAATTTTTCTTAAGTTCAAGACATGAATAATTTCCATTCAAAGAATTAGTTTTACCTCCTACCGGACTTAATCCACAAATACGAGATAGCTCCACGGCCATATCTCCAAATTATTTCTCAAATCCTTTCTTTCAATAATGCCGGTACCGAGGTCTTACTAACTCTAAATCATAAACTTTCATGTACAAGAAACATGGGTACACATACCCTTTAATAATCATCTCTTAAACCTAAATAATTTCATCTTTCAATTCATTCAAAAAAGATTACAATCTTGTCTTAACACTTATCCACAAGTAATCATTTCTTAGTCTTGCCACAAATCATGATCTAGCTATTCATAGCAAATAATAACTCATTCACAATTTCAAACTCATATGATATCTTATTATATCACGATTCAATTTATCTAATTTCCACTTAATTCTTTTCAACCAATGCTTCTACTCATGCATTCATATAAGTTTGACTCATTATCAGTTTGAGTACATATAGAATCATAAATTGCATAATCTCAACAAAAAAAATAATTTTATCATCAAATCTTTACTTTTCTTCAAATGATAAAATCGTGTTAAAATAATTAACTTAAGAACAAATCTCATTCTACCTAAATGTCTCATTTACTTCTCGAATATACAATAAAAATCTTTAAAACAATTTTAATAAATTTTTTCATTTCATTTTATAAACATTTAGGATTTTCCCCATTTTTTTCTTAAGTGCATTTAAGCTCACTAAATGCTTAAAACACAAAAAAAAACATAGAAGGTGGCCTGGGGTTTCGAACCAAGCCCAGTAAGGACCCAACCTCCTCCACTAGCCAATAGTCCATGTGGACTGATGTTATAAAGGTGAACTGAAGACTATATACACATTACTCCACTGTTTGAATTTATTAAAAACGAAAACACACAGAAAAAAAAAGGGATGTCCAAATTTCGAACCGGCGACCCAACCATAGGTCGGCTATAGTAAGTGCCCAAGTCCAAACCCGCTGGCCAATAGTCCATATGGGATTACTGAATAGGGATCACCCTAAAGTAGTTTTGATCCTACTATTCTGTGATTAGTTATCTTTCACCAAACTCGATTATACAATCGATCTAATCTTTTAGTGGGCTGTAATTAATTTTTTCCAAACTGAGATTTAGTGAGAAACAGTAACTAACTATTTTTAAACCCATATTATGAACCCATTTGCACAAATAAGAAATTACTACATATTTATTTTGACAACAAGAGAAGTCTCCACAATCTTCCTACAAATTATACATTTCGACATTTACAATCATGCATACTAGTATGGTTTATGACTGTAATTCATTTTATTATTTTTAACTATCATGATGGAAAATTGTTCTCTTAGTCATAACAAGATTTCTACCATTCATAAACACAATATATTTATCCCATCACATTTTACTTTATTTATCAAAATTAGCATGTTTGTACTACAATTTGAAAGTATAAAAATCGGCCACTAACACAATGTTAATCTATTTGTCAACATGGCATGATTCACTATTAATCTCACCACAATCATAGTATTCTATTTTATCACACTACTCATTCACTCTTATGTACATTCAAAAAAAAAAAAAAAAAAATATATATATATATATATATATATATATATATATATATATATATATATATATAAAGTAGGAGAACACCCACCTTATAGAAGCTTGACAATGAAAGAAAGTGAACACCTCTTCTAGCTCCAAAGTGACCTCCTAGATCTTCCCCTTCTAGCAAGAGCCTCCAAGCACAAAAAAAAAACTCTCTTCTATCTTTCTTTTCTTTTTCTTGATTTGTTTTCTTTTAGTGTGTGAAATGAGAAGAAGAGATGTGCTATTTATAGGATATGTTGAGGGTTCAATTTGTAAAATTACACACCTAATAACTCACTCAAATAAATTCCTAACCTTTCACATTTCATAACTCTCAAAACTCCTAACTTTTCATTTTCCAACTCTTCAAAAACTTAACTTCCAAAACCCCCCTCAACTCTTCATCTCCCCACTCTCCTAACCATAACTTCTCACACTCCCTCTCTTTGTAAAACCGGCCTACCTCGCTTAAATCCTAGTGTATGTGCACATGGATTCATGCCACGTCAAAGTAGCACCTTCAAAGGACCGCATGCTTCTGCATGCACTCCATGCCCCCCCCCCACCTACACATACTCTTCAATTTAATTTACCATATATGTTGTCAAGTATATCAGCACTCATGTTTAACTATATATATACAATAATATATATACTCTGTATAACATGCATACATTATTACTAGTTTCCCATTTATATAAGTCAAATATATATATACACTATACACTACATAATATATACATGCTACTATCATTATATTAGTTCTTTAAATTACGGAGTGTTACACACTCCGAAATTTATTTTGAAAAGAAATATACCAAAATATGTTCGCCGAAAACACGTGTATCGTACGTAAAATATAAAAATGCGAAAATTGACTTTATCAATGAAAAATTATTACATATAATCGAAAACAATATAAAAAAATATATTTACTAATTTTATGTATTTCATGATGAAATCACTGCGCGTAGAAAGTACGTGCAATATACGTGCAGAAAATTGAAAAATGCATTTTAATCGAAATAGGGAAAAATAAATTTCTGTTTTATAAAAATAGATTTGTAAACATAAATTAAAATAATTGGAACCCAGAGATTATCATTCGTAGCGGAGGAAAATATGTAATTAATACGTGTATTGAAAACACGTAGAAAGCACGTAGAATACAAATATCGAAATATTATATTTTTGTTGACTCAAAATAGGGAAAAATCAATATTGAAAATATATAAATAGTCGGTAATCAAAATACGGGATGAAAACACGTTACAAAATATACGTGCGTAACACACGAGGGCAAAATTGTAATTTTCAATTTTGCGGGGTGTTACACTCTCCCCCCCTTAGAGTAGTTCCGTCCCCGGAACTCGCTAGGGTAAAGATTGTATTTTGTACATATCACAGAAAATATTTGTATTTAGAAAACTGCAACTTTAAGAAAAATAAATGTAGTATACGCAACAAACAAGACAAACTCTTTATAAGAAAACTATGAATATTAAGATGTTGCAAGACAGAACAAGAAATTAGGAAAATGGCATAAGAACTGAAATGTGACAAGAGATAGAATAGTTTGAGAGAAATTCTCGTACAAAAATAATATTAGGTAAGCTATTTGATAAGGGGAAAGTCAATTATGTCGTTAATTTTGAAATAGTTCGGAAGACAATGTAGTGAAGAGAACACAGTCAATAGGTAATTTAGAAAAATTTATCCATGTAATAAACAGTAGAAAATTCGCAAACTGTAAAACGAAATCGGATTAGCAGTTTAAAACAAGACTATTGAATAAGAGTTTGGAAAAATAAATGAGAATGAGACTCAGTTGAAAGTATAGATAACGTAAAATGACTTCATATATCAATTAATAAAATAGTTTGTAAGGGAACTCTAATAATTATACACACAATTTGAAAAAAATAGAAAGCATACGTTGAAATACTTTGTGAATATACAAAATTTTGTAGTGATGAAAATATTTTATAACTTTAAGACAAAATAGTGTAAAGCACATACACGAGATGGAAACACAGTTGAAAACAATAATTATATAGTGTAGCAAATTAGGACAATAGACATAAACAAAAGTATTAATGCAATTAGATGAGGGTAAAATGATATGTATAATAAGAATATTGAAATATGTGATATATATAGAGATCATAAGTAATAACTATGAATGAAAAGACAGTTAAAATTTGAGAAAGGATATTGTATAAATAGTGAGTATATACCGTGCAAAACTATAAAAGTAATGAGTAGCGATTAATAGAAAAATGAATTTATCAAAACAAATATGCAATAATAGTACCGAATGTAAATAAATAAAACAAAAATGGTAGGTCATATTTATATAGGTAGAAAATTTCAATCTTGTTAAAAACATATAGAATAAAATATTATAGTATCATAGAAATCAAAATCATATAAAATGATTGCTCCTAAGAAAACTTCATAAGAAAAATCCAAAATAATAAATGAAGAAAATATTGTTGAAATATTAATTTAATAAACGGCAACTTGACAAAATACGTAAAGTAAGAGTAGATATAAACGGGTAAACATAAAAGACCAAATTTTTAAGTTTGAAAAACAAGTTTAAAATATCAAGACTAAGGAAGATAGTTAAATAATAAATATTCAAATCATAAAAATATTTATTTGAAAAATATTGAGTACGGAGAAAGTACCATGATAAAAATCTACAAAATAATTTGAGAGGGAGGTGTGTAAGGTATCATGAATGACGGTCCAAGCCAACCACGCTTCCACTGCGCCACTCTGATACCCAGGAAAAATGTGCTCGCATACACTCTCATATTAATGTATACGAGGAGAACATCATGAATGAAATTGAATGCAAGTTCAATAACAACTTCATTCACGACTCCAGTCATCCAAAAGAAAGAGAAAACATCAGTGTATAGAGCAGCACAAATGTAAATCACTTACATTTAAATCTCTATAGACTGAAACTCACACTCTAGTGTCTACAGGAATAATATTACTCAATAAGGTGTCACGGGTTCTAGACTATAGTTAATGATCTTACTACTCTTCCTAAACAAATCTTTGGTCTATCAAGTTCTGATTTTCTTGGGTTAGCTATAGGAGTCGGTTCCCAGCTAGCGGTGGTCCGAAGAAGCTTAAATACCGTGTCGCTTAGGGCTGTTTACACCCGGTTGACAGAAGGACTCCTTTAGCTTGTTCCCAAATTTATCGTCCCTTTTTATCGTTCCTTATAAACTTGTACTACTTGTGAAGCATGCTCTGATACCATCTGTAACACCCCGAATTTCAAATAAGGATAAATTCGAGATTTCACAGGATCTTTACTTCACTTCGTACAATTTTACAAGGAATTTAAAACTTTTTATTCACAATACATCAGAGTTCCTTTACACTTAGTTTTTACACAGCGGAAGACTAAAAGATTACAACAATGAAATACAACTGGTATAACTTTAACATCATTTGCAACATCTTTAACTTCTAAACAGCAACAGCATATCCACTTTATAACTCCATGAATAGTCCATTACCTGCATGTCAATCTGTGGGCACGTCAGTTACTTAGAACTGACGAAATGTTATACACGGCTATCCTCTCTATGCCGGGAATAGTATAACGATCTCATACTTTAACAAATCACAAAAAGATTGAATGAACAAGTAAAGTGTCAAAAGTGATTATTCTAAACATAAGTGTATGTCATGCCTTAATGCCTAATGCACACAATTCTACACTAGGATGACACTAATGCACACTTGTTCGGATTCTATGCATCCCATACTACATAGGTCCGAGGGCAAGCGCCTACGTTCTCCACAATACAGGGCTCGATCCCTCGCCATGAAAACTACCCGGTAGCAAAACAAAGTTTAGACTATTCCACGAATGTGAATCCCAGCCTTGGAGTCCACCGCCAGCTGTTATAACAGATTCCACATCGTACGAACCGTCCCGTATGTGACCCTCTAGCCCAGTATATATATATATACATTGGAGACGGTAAACACAAAAATCCATCCATCCGACTACTCAAGATCCCGGAGTCCACCGCTGACCCGTCCTCATAGTCCCGGACTAAAATATAATAATCCGTCTCCCACAGGACAACCTCAGTCCACCAACTGGGTCTATAGTCTTGGAGTCCACCGCCGACTATATAGAGCACCCCACTTACGTTTCCCTAAGTTTACTACATCTTCACTTATGTGCCTAAATTTTTCTTAAGTTCAAGACATGAATAATTTCCATTCAAAGAATTAGTTTTACCTCCTACCGGACTTAATCCACAAATACGAGATAGCTCCACGGCCATATCTCCAAATTATTTCTCAAATCCTTTCTTTCAATAATGCCGGGTACCGAGGTCTTACTAACTCTAAATCATAAACTTTCATGTACAAGAAACATGGGTACACATACCCTTTAATAATCATCTCTTAAACCTAAATAATTTCATCTTTCAATTCATTCAAAAAAGATTACAATCTTGTCTTAACACTTATCCACAAGTAATCATTTCTTAGTCTTGCCACAAATCATGATCTAGCTATTCATAGCAAATAATAACTCATTCACAATTTCAAACTCATATGATATCTTATTATATCACGATTCAATTTATCTAATTTCCACTTAATTCTTTTCAACCAATGCTTCTACTCATGCATTCATATAAGTTTGACTCATTATGAGTTTGAGTACATATAGAAACATAAATTGCATAATCTCAACAAAAAAAATAATTTTATCATCAAATCTTTACTTTTCTTCAAATGATAAAATCGTGTTAAAATAATTAACTTAAGAACAAATCTCATTCTACCTAAATGTCTCATTTACTTCTCGAATATACAATAAAAATCTTTAAAACAATTTTAATAAATTTTTTCATTTCATTTTATAAACATTTAGGATTTTCCCCATTTTTTTCTTAAGTGCATTTAAGCTCACTAAATGCTTAAAACACAAAAAAAAACATAGAAGGTGGCCTGGGGTTTCGAACCAAGCCCAGTAAGGACCCAACCTCCTCCACTAGCCAATAGTCCATGTGGACTGATGTTATAAAGGTGAACTGAAGACTATATACACATTACTCCACTGTTTGAATTTATTAAAAACGAAAACACACAGAAAAAAAAGGGATGTCCAAATTTCGAACCGGCGACCCAACCATAGGTCGGCTATAGTAAGTGCCCAAGTCCAAACCCGCTGGCCAATAGTCCATATGGGATTACTGAATAGGGATCACCCTAAAGTAGTTTTGATCCTACTATTCTGTGATTAGTTATCTTTCACCAAACTCGATTATACAATCGATCTAATCTTTTAGTGGGCTGTAATTAATTTTTTCCAAACTGAGATTTAGTGAGAAACAGTAACTAACTATTTTTAAACCCATATTATGAACCCATTTGCACAAATAAGAAATTACTACATATTTATTTTGACAACAAGAGAAGTCTCCACAATCTTCCTACAAATTATACATTTCGACATTTACAATCATGCATACTAGTATGGTTTATGACTGTAATTCATTTTATTATTTTTAACTATCATGATGGAAAATTGTTCTCTTAGTCATAACAAGATTTCTACCATTCATAAACACAATATATTTATCCCATCACATTTTACTTTATTTATCAAAATTAGCATGTTTGTACTACAATTTGAAAGTATAAAAATCGGCCACTAACACAATGTTAATCTATTTGTCAACATAGCATGATTCACTATTAATCTTACCACAATCATAGTATTCTATTTTATCACACTACTCATTCACTCTTATGTACATTCAAAAAAAAAAAAAAAAAAATATATATATATATATATATATATATATATATATATATATATATATATATATATATATATATATATATATATATAAAGTAGGAGAACACCCACCTTATAGAAGCTTGACAATGAAAGAAAGTGAACACCTCTTCTAGCTCCAAAGTGACCTCCTAGATCTTCCCCTTCTAGCAAGAGCCTCCAAGCACAAAAAAAAAACTCTCTTCTATCTTTCTTTTCTTTTTCTTGATTTGTTTTCTTTTAGTGTGTGAAATGAGAAGAAGAGATGTGCTATTTATAGGATATGTTGAGGGTTCAATTTGCAAAACTACACACCTAATAACTCACTCAAATAAATTCCTAACCTTTCACATTTCATAACTCTCAAAACTCCTAACTTTTCATTTTCCAACTCTTCAAAAACTTAACTTCCAAAACCCCCCTCAACTCTTCATCTCCCCACTCTCCTAACCATAACTTCTCACACTCCCTCTCTTTGTAAAACCGGCCTACCTCACTTAAATCCTAGTGTATGTGCACATGGATTCATGCCACGTCAAAGTAGCACCTTCAAAGGACCGCATGCTTCTGCATGCACTCCATGCCCCCCCCCCCCCACCTACACATACTCTTCAATTTAATTTACCATATATGTTGTCAAGTATATCAGCACTCATGTTTAACTATATATATACAATAATATATATACTCTGTATAACATGCATACATTATTACTAGTTTCCCATTTATATAAGTCAAATATATATATACACTATACACTACATAATATATACATGCTACTATCATTATATTAGTTCTTTAAATTACGGAGTGTTACACACTCCGAAATTTATTTTGAAAAGAAATATACCAAAATATGTTCGCCGAAAACACGTGTATCGTACGTAAAATATAAAAATGCGAAAATTGACTTTATCAATGAAAAATTATTACATATAATCGAAAACAATATAAAAAAATATATTTACTAATTTTATGTATTTCATGATGAAATCACTGTGCGTAGAAAGTACGTGCAATATACGTGCAGAAAATTGAAAAATGCATTTTAATCGAAATAGGGAAAAATAAATTTCTGTTTTATAAAAATAGATTTGTAAACATAAATTAAAATAATTGGAACCCAGAGATTATCATTCGTAGCGGAGGAAAATATGTAATTAATACGTGTATTGAAAACACGTAGAAAGCACGTAGAATACAAATATCGAAATATTATATTTTTGTTGACTCAAAATAGGGAAAAAATCAAAATTGAAAATATATAAATAGTCGGTAATCAAAATACGGGATGAAAACACGTTACAAAATTTATGTGCGTAACACACGAGGGCAAAATTGTAATTTTCAATTTTGCGGGGTGTTACATCATCATAGGCAAGAGTTTGAACTTCACTTCGATACTCCTCCTGAAGTTCAACCTTAGAGGAAAAATACATCTCATCTTCATGGAACACAACATCCATAGTCACAAACATCTTTTGAGTTGGTGGGTGATAACATCGATACCCTTTCTTATTCTGTGCATATCCCACGAAAACACAGCGAACAGCTCGAGGAGTTAACTTATTGCGTTCATGTTGATGATGATGAACAAATGCAACACACCCAAACACACGAGGTGACAAGTTGACGACTTTTGGTGCATTCACAGCTTCAGTTAATGCTTGGAATGGTGTGAGGAAGTTTAGGATATTAGAGGGAACTCGGTTGATTAAGTATATATGCAGCAGAAGCAAAGGGCTTCTCCCCAATAAATGAGTGGCATATTTCCATGGATGAGAGAAGCACGGACCACTTCGAGCAAGTGTCTATTTTTTCTTTCTACAACCCCATTCTGTTGAGGTGTATACGAGCATGTAGTCTGATGAACAATTCCGTGTTCCACCAAATATTGTTGCAGATTTGAACTCAAGTACTCTCTGCCATTATCACTCCTAAGAATTTGAATCTATGATTTATACTGAATCATAACGTGCTTGTGAAATTTCTGAAACAAACCACTAACTTCACTTTTTGACTTCATCAAACAAATCTAGGTCATACGGGTACAGTCATCAATAAAGGTCACAAACCATTTGGCTCCTCCAAATGTAGTGGTTTTGGATGAACCCCAAACATCAGAATGAATAATCATAAAAGGAAGGGAGCTTCTACTTGGACTTGGAGGAAAATAGACACGATGACCTTTTGCGAGTTCACACACATTACACCGAAAGGAAGATATATCCAACTTCAAAAATAAACATGAAAATAATTTTTTCAAATAACCAAAAGAAGCATGCCCTAGACGTCGATGCCATAGCCAAATATCTGATTTCTTCTTCTCATCTTCGGATCCTTCCACACTTAGAGCTTGAGTCAACTTGCTCGAACATTCAGATTCTAAATCTAGGTAATAGAGCTTCCCGTGTCTAACCTCATAACCAATCGTCTTGCGAGTCCGAATATCCTTAAATACACAATGTGAAGGCCAAAAAATTACAATACAATGTAAGGCAGTGGTTATTTGAGCAACAGATAATAGGTTGAAATTCAAGGATGGCACAACTAGGGCAGTATCTAAGGTTAGATTGTTTGTGAGGTGTATGTTACCCTCGCCAGTAATAGTGGCAGGATCACCATTGGCAGTGGACACAGTTGATTTAATGGATGGTTGAAAATTTTGAACTTGTCTAGAATCGAAAGTCATATGGTCGGTAGCACCCGAATCAATTATCCATGCACTATTCATAACAGAAGCAGAAATATTAAATACCTTACCATCATTACCTGCAGCTGTGACTAATATAGAGGCGAGTCCAATACTCTTCTCAGCTCTATCAGTTTGTCCCATGGTAGCGGCACAAAAGGGAAAAACAATGGATCTGATCTTCAGCAACCAATAGCACACAGCACAACTTGATCAAGAACAGTTCCAAGTCTTCAACAACCAGCAAAAACAGCAACAATCCAACACTCAAACCGCAACTCCACAGCAGATCAGAACACCAAACACCGAGATCCAAATGCCAAACACAAGATCAAGATCACTCCTTCACAAAAACAAAACAGCAAATCAACTCCCCCCTTCTTCTTCCACACACCTATGAAGGTCGGGGTGTTGAAGACGATGGCAGGGAAAATGAGGGTCGGGGTGTGACTCTTTGGTCGCTGGCGGCGTCGACGGGGGTTCGACGGCGTAAGGGGTGGCCGGAGAGACCGGGGAAGGAGCCGGAAGTGGGTCTGTGTTAATGTCGAGGAAGGAGAAGGGCGGTCGGGGGTTGCACTGGCGGGGCGCGCTGGGCGTGACGAAGTGGTGGCGATGAAGGGGATTGTTGCCGGAGCACCGTTGGTGAAGAAGACTTGGTTGGGTTTGGGGGTTTTGAAGCTCTGCTAATGGCGGGATTGAAGGAGGGTCGGGGGTTTGTCTGGGTTGCTGGCATCGCAGACGGGGTACGGGGGAGCGGCTGACGGAGGTTGGGGGTCGCCGGAGGTGGTAGTTCGCCAGAGAAGGTGAACGGGGAAAATGGGTTCCAAAACCGGGGAGAGAGAAATTAGGAGGAGATGAAGGAGATTTTCGGTGACGGGATCGAGGTCGATGATCGGTGACGGGATCAACAACGGGATCAGATCAAGATGGAGGTGATCAGCCTCCTCTTCTTCTTCTTCAGTTGGTCTATATCTGATTAGGTTCTGATACCATGAAGAAAATAATTTTGAAAAAAATAATTTTTATTCTTCTTGTTGTACTTTATTCTTTACTGTATACATCTATATATAAGGATTACATTCTTGGAGAAGAAGAAAAGAGATTGAAAGAAGATTGAGAAGATGAGGAATTTGGGGAATCTGTTTCCTATATTAGGAAACAGAATATACAATTACTATATTTCAACAAATATTACCTAACCTCTAATTAAACACCCACTAAACCTACCCCTAAACTCACCCAGAATACCTGGACGGGACATGTTGTCCCGTCCCAAGCTTTTTTGCTTGAGACGGGCCAACTTATCTCCTTTTTTTTTTCCAGACGAATATGACCGTCCGATCCAAATAAATAAATAAATAAATAAATTTAAAAAAAATTGTCAGACGAAACAAGTTGTCTCGTCCGACTCCCATTAAAAAATTCAAAAAACTTTGGGACGAAACATGTTGTCCCGTCTCTTATAATTTGAGAATAGAAAATTCGTTTCTCAAAAATGAGAATGCACTGTAGCTACTTTGCCATAAAATGGCAAAATAACAAACGACTGCAGCGGTTCATTTCTTAAAAAATGAGAAATTGGCAAATATAGCAAATGATTGTGGATGCTCCCCCTATATTTTGAGAATAGACAAATTATTTCTCAAATATAAAAAACTACTATTTACACTTTCTCAAAATATGGCAATTTAAGAAACCCACTTTCTCAAAATATGAAAAATATGGAAAAATAGCAACTGAGAGTGGATGCTTATTAGGAAGCAATCACATCTCGGAGAGACTTAAGTTTATTTTTTAAAAAATTCTTTTTTAATATTTTGCCTTTTTTCTTCCATTGCTAGGAAACTATCTTGTATCTCATTGATGAAATAGGTTGATATATTCCTCAAAAAAGAAAAGGAAATTGAAAGAAAAAAAATTATGTGCCTGCACATCAACGGATATGATTCATGATAATATGTTATGTGCAGGTTTTGAATTTAATGCGTCGTTCCCTTAAAGTTTAATTATCAAAGGCAAAAAAAATCATGAACGCAGTGAGCTTCCTTTTAACTTTCTCGCCATGTGAAATCTCCTCAGTATAGAGATACTTAAATATAAAACTAAAATTGATACCTCGAAACAGATTTGTACATAGTTACAAATTCGGAATTCATAAATAATTGGGCTTGATCCGTATATTAGGAATTCCGAATAAATTCGGTAAATTCGATAAAAGTTCGGAATTGTTAAATATATTATACATAACCTTGTTAAATATATTATACATAACCTTGTGCAATATATTGCACATAAAAAAAAAATTAATGAGGAAATAGCAAAACTATTTTCAAAAACTTTTCGAACAATATCTATACAATATTGTACGTTTTTTAAGGTTTGATTAAGAGATATGCTTGCATTTTAAAATTTAGATGGAGAAATAGTGGTGGGTTGCCTCTGTTGGATATATTGGTATATTCTCTCTATATAAATATAGCACGTGCATATGTGTGACACGTGTAATGAACGTACAATTGATTGGATATTGGAACGCGGGTTTGTGGGCTTATAACCCGACACCCAAACCAGTATTTAGAGATAAATACTGGCTTGTGATAGCAGTCTAGGTATTCCAATCTTGATACCTAGGGTGAATATCTCAAGCAACTTAGATGTAGAGATAAAACCCTAATTCCCAATTGTTAATTTCTCATAAAACCTAACAATTTTTGAACTTCTAGCACATAGCAAAATATTTAACAGAAATTTAATACGAGGAAAGTAAAGAACTTATCTTTCACTGTCTCTTCCCCTTCAATTGATTAGAGTCAAATCTGTTTCGAAACACATCTGATCTATCCTGTATTGCACCCTCCAGAGTATCTCAATCTGTGCCAAACCCAATAAGGGACAAATCCACTACTGCTCTCTTTGAGCAAATCCCACCTCTCTTCTTCTTCACAATCCAAAAGCCAGAAATCATTTTCTCAATGAATCTGGTTTGGATCCGACTAACACAAGAACAAATCTTGCAACTCTCAACTGTAGACCAAAAGAGGCTAAAATGAATTTGGGTTCAAACTTCGGGTTCGGATCTACACAGCAAAGAGGAAAAAACTCCCAATGTCTTCTTCAAGATTGGGTTGCTTTGATTGGTTCTGAAACATAGAACTCAATCAACCAGGATGAAGAAGAGGGAGGACGACCGGGAACGACGCCTGAGGGGAAGCTACACCGTCGCCGAGATCTGCGACCGATCAAGAGGGGCTAGAGCGACGCTGGCCATCGAATCCCGATGGGTCTCGAGTCGACTGCCTCGACTGCGGGTCGACAGCACGCGACGAACGGCTCCGGGGTACGACGACGCCGACCACATTGGCGGCGATCGCGATGGTCAGTGACGGCGCCTTTGACGACGGCGTTAGCGATCGTCGATGATGTCGACTTCGATGAGATTAACAAATGAGACAATTAATAATAATAGTTCATATTGTGTTCTTGAACATAGCATAATTGACTAAGATTTGAGAACTATATATTCAGTTGTTTGTGAGGAAATGTGATCTAATTATCAAAACTGTGGGGAAATGGAGTTAAAAGCTATTAAGTCAAAGCTTTAACATTCAAGTTGTTTTGAAATTTAGAATCACTATGAACTATATATTAAATTGTTTGTTCTTGTTAAAACTCATAACTTTACTCAATGATACTCCATTAAAATATGACAAATATGAAGTTGTGCTCAGATTATAATCACTAGAAAATCATTTAGTATGGTCTCTAGGAGCACACAACTTCTTGAGTCAATACATTCTGATATTTGTGATCTCAGTAGCTTTGTGACTAGATGAGACGATTGTTGGTCAGAAGTATTTAATCTCTTTTGTAGATGATTAATATAAGTCTGTCATATATATGAAGAATGAAGCACTTGTTATTCTTAATGAATTAAAAATTATAGTTAAATGCTAAAAATCAAGGGTTCAGATTTGATAGAGGTGGTGAATATATTTTAACAACTTTAGAGAAGTTTGCATTGAGCATAATCTCTAGTTCACTCTACTTACAACTGTCAAACGGTATTGATAAAAGTTAGAATCAAACACTGAGTGAAATGTTGAATTCTATATTATTGACTGTTGTTTGTCTTGTGTAATTATGAGTGATGTTGTATTGTTAATCATATCTCTAATGTGTTACTACACTCTAAATTGAATACACCTTGTAAATCATGGTATGAAAACACAAACAGTTTTGTTAAAGTGAAAATGTGTGTTGTGATACTTTTGTTAGAGTACATAACCCTAGAAGGCCTAAAGTAGGACCTACAACAAATATTTGTGTGCTTAGAAAGTGCAGAAGGTAGCTCTGTGGACAGATGTTGGATCTATCAAATTTGTGTTAGAAGAATCTAGATTTGCAAAATTCTTTGAAGATATGTTCATCAAAGATAAATGTATGAAATAATCTAGTCCTACAGATATGTTAAATGATTCACAGTTGGAATCAAGAACCAGCCTTACTGATGCTTGAAAACTTGAATGACAAATGAGCTAAGAAGAGTCTTTAGTAGACAATGAGATGATTCTGTGTCATACAATAATACTTTAATTTAGTTGATCTGCCGAAAGGGGCTAAAACTATAGTAAGTGGGGTTTTGTAGAAGAAACTTAATTTTGATTGATCAGTAGCAATTTTAATGCTTTTTAGTAGCTAACAAATTGACTGAGAAAAATAGAGTAGATTTATTTGATGTCTACTCACATGTTTGTCATATTGCTACAATAAGTATTCTTCTTACCCTTACATCTATTGAAAATTTTGTCATTCATAAAGGATAATTAAAAGGCTTTGTACTTAATGTTTTGTACTGAACAGTTTTGTACTGAAAAGTTTTGAACTAATATGTTTAGTGAACAAGATTTACAATATAGTAAAATCATTGTATGTTCTTAAAACATGTATAGCCAACAGATAAATAATTTGACAAATTTTTGAAAGAGCCTAGTATATGAATCAAGTAATTCAGATCAGTGCCTTCAACTTTGTGGTGTGTCAAATATAGTAGCTATTATTTACTTGTTATGTTGACATGCAAGTTCTTGGAAGTGACCTCTCTATTATAAATGAAGTTAAAATTATGCTATCCAAAGAATTCAACACGAAAACCTAGGTACTGTGGACACTATAGGTATAAGGGTGAGTTTTCAGTTGGCAAGGGATAACTCTTAGCCAGACTCATCAAATCAAAATGTGTTTCAAAAGTGGGGATATAGTGATTGAAAGTGTGTTTTGAAACACCTTATGATTATGATAAAAGGTTGACACCTAATGATGGTGCAACTGAGACATGTAGATCATTCTAAAGGAATTGACAGTCTCAGGTATACAAAGATCTGCACTAGAATAGACATAGCCTTTGAGGTAGGTATGATCTGCAGATTCACTAATAATCCCATACACATTTGAGTGCCCTTAAGAGGCTAATGAGATACCTGAGTGGTATTCAAGAGTTTGCTTTGTGCTACTCTAGTCATTCTTCGAATGAATGGCTGATCTGATGCATTATGATGCTCAGAATTTAGTGAAAGTCGATAACTAGTAGATATGTGTTTACACTAGGAGAAACAGAAATGTTATGAAAACAAAAGCAAACAGGCACTGTGCTATCATCCATGAAATTAGATCTCTATGTGTAATCCTCTGCAGGGGAAAAGGCTGAGTGGATTGAAGAAATTGTTGCTAGTTATCCATTAAGAAGTTTAAGTAACTCTCTAATTCTGTTATGCGACTATCAAGCTACAATGCACTGTAGCTCATAACTCACTCTATAATAGTAAGAGGAGTATATTAAGGCTGAAAGAAGCCTAGTTGAACTTTCTCATAGATAAAGTGCAATTGTGACAATCGTATGGCTAATGCTCTTGCTAAGAGGCTTGAAAGTGATCTAATTATCAAAACTGTGGGGGAAAGTGGAGTTAAAAGCTATTGAGTAAAAAGCTTTAACATCCAAGTTGTTTTGAAATTTAGAATCCAATTGGAGCCATAGAGAAGTTCAAACTTAAGCATCAATTTTAGGCAGTTTACATGTTTTAGATAATTTTGATGATTCGACATAAATTCCACAAATATATAATGTCATTCCAATTTTGATGGTATTATATATCTAGGAAATTTACTTAGAATAATCATATTATTCCAATACGAAACATGAAAACTTGTCGATGTGTTTCCGATGATTAAATTGTCCTAAATATCATTCCAATTTTGATGATATGTCTTTTATGGATACATGTTTCATTCCAATTTTGATGATTCAATGTTAAACCATGATTGAAACGGCAGTCTTTTCATTCCAATATGAAACATAGTATGGTTCTTGTGTAGAAACTATAAAGTTCATGTACTTTACTTATTAAAGATACTTGATTGTGATGTTTGCGTTATATTTTTGCTAAGCTAATTATGAATTTTACTAAGTTCTTTTGTGGAACTAGATACTTTGTGAAATTGTTGGAATTCTTAGAGATGTGTCTCTTGATATTCTTATTTTCAATAAGCTAGCAAAGATGGAGGAGTTGAATCTGTCAACATAGATTTCAAAAATAATGATTTGCTCAAAATGGAGGAGTAAACATAAAGCAGTGTGCAAGGATAGAATTTCAATTTATTTCTTTTGAGAATAAATTGGTCACTTGCTTGGTAAAACTTCGTTGAGTTTAAGACTCTTGTGTTCATGAGCTTAAAACTCATATTTTGTTCTTGAAGTTTATTTGCTTTATTTGATTTTGAAACTATGACAGATTATTCCAGTTTGTTTAGTCTTTGTGAACTATTCTGAATTGTATATGGTTTGGAACTAGTTAATTATATTGGTTTAGTCTTGATTGAGCTATTCAGTTTTATAATTCTATTGGTTCTTATGAAACTATACCTTTATGATGCTTTTCCTTTATGGACTGCTATCAGCCAGTCAGTTGTATACTGATCTGATGAGATAATCCTGTACTTTATATATTGAGAATATAGGAGGAGATTGTTGGATATATTGGTATATTCTCTCTATATAAATATAGCACGTGCATATGTGTAACACGTGTAATGAACGTACAATTGATTGGATATTGGAACGCGGGTTTGTGGGCTTATAACCCGACACCCAAACCAGTATTTAGAGATAAATACTGGCTTGTGATAGCAGTCTAGGTATTCCAATCTTGATACCTAGGGTGAATATCTCAAGCAACTTAGATGTAGAGATAAAACCCTAATTCCCAATTGTTAATTTCTCATAAAACCTAACAGCCTCTACATTTGCTCTCCTTTTATTGTTAAAAAAAGAAAAAGTTAGAAAAATTATTGGACCAAAAGTGGTTTAGCATAATATATTGTATAGATACATATTTTATTTGGGAGAAGGACCTATTGGCACCTAAAGTTAGTATTAATATCCTAAACACACCTAAAGTTTCTCTAATACCCCAAACACACCCAAACACTTCTAAATTGGACCTACAGATCCCTGTCGTTAATTTCTCAGTTAAGTTAGTGGAATATTCTGGGAATATTCCTCTTAACGGGTTTAAACCTTAAACCCGTTAAGAGGCATGTAAAATTACAAAAATACCCTTCTAAAAAAACTAATTTGTGAGCGGCGGGTGTCTATAAGTCCAATTTCCAAAACTTTGGGTGTCACTGAGGTATTACTGTAACTTCAGGTATTTAAAGGGTATTATTATTAACTTCAGGTGTTTATAGGGTATTATTCTCATACTTGCTTTTAAGTTTCTAGTTCAATTTCCTGTGATTTATTTTGGTTGTGTGTATAGGCAATGATGATTCACAGTTGGATATAAGTTGGTTCTTGCAATCTCTAAACTGGAATTTCATCAAGTTGGTTCTTGCAATTTCAAACTTTACAAATAGGTTTAACATCTCCATTAAAGGACAAGGGATTTGAATATTATGTTACCTGTTTAATTTAGAGGAAAAAAAAACGTCTTATATGCCAGTTACTTATATGCTATGCTATGCTGACTTATATGCCAGTTACTTATATGCTATGCTATGCTTATATGGTTATATGCTATGCTATGCTTATATGCTTATATGCATTGTCACTCTTAAACAGTCTAGTACATATCTTCTGTTTTTATTTTATTAAACTTGTGAACAGAAAACTATGCTTTATCAAATTATGTTGTAGGTTAAATGGTTCATGAGTAGATTAAGTCAATCATTCATGTTACTCAACTGTGAATTTCATATTTGTCATGGAACCTGGACTTGATACTTCCTGTTAGTCAATTGTAAATTTCAATATGAGGGAGGGTTATTTTTGCATTTGAACTAGTTGGCATTGTAACACCCCGAATTTCAAATAAGACCGAACTCAAAGTTCCACAGGATCTTTACACTTCTCTTCGTACAATTTTACAAGGAATTAAAAACTTTTGTTACATCAGAGTTACATTTACATTACACTTTTACAGCGGAAGCAATTTATAACAACTACATGAATAGAAATATACAACACTTGAATCATTCTTTAAGCAGCATGCATACTTTAATCATGTCAATCACTTTATTCTACATAGAAACTGTGGGCACGTCAGTTCATTCAACTGACGCTAGGATATAATATATCAATTTTCTCTTACTTGGAAAGCACAAACTTGTCACAAACAGAACTACGGGGACTATCCTATTGATGTCGTGTTGTGAATGTGCACTTAGTTCTTAATGCAGTTGTTTATATTATATGACACTAATGCGTACTTGTTCAGAGTCTATGCAGCTCATACTACATAGGTCCGAGGGAAAGCCCTTAATCGTTCTTCATTTTGTAGGATTCAATCCCTCGCCATGACTTAATCTACTATGGTAACTACGGTAAGTATCCTAGGTGTTCTATGAGTTACGAGCCCACGTCCAGGCACCCTGGAGAGAACCCTACGCACAGACACATGACTCACCATGCAGGCATCCTGTGGTCAATTCACCTCCTACCATAGACATGACACCACCTGTAGTCATTAAACCACCCCATAAGCGTCGCCACCGGAACGGTACTCTGGAGTAGTATTCACGCCCTATTCATGATGCATCATGGGACATCCTGTGAATACTCTCACGCCGCCAATCAAATAGCCCTCATACTCATGTTTTTCTCTTACTTTCAGCACATCTTCACTATGTGTCTAGTCCTTAATTTATTTGAATCATGAATAAAATCAATTCCCTAGAGTTAGCACTCCCACTATACCGGTCTTAACCATTAATTCAATAACACGACTCACTCTTGGTCTTTTCATTTCAAATCTTATCTCAACAAATTCTTTTCAATACCGGTATGAGGCTTAGCTACACTCTAGTTCTCAATTTCACTTCATAATCACAAAATTGAGTTTTCATACTCATAAAGTCTTTTCATAATTCAACATGATTTTCATTTCATTTCTACGAATCAATTTCATACATAAAGTTCAATTCCGATTTATATCTTTCACATTCACGATTAATCTCAATATATCCATTTAATTCTCGTACTATTATTTCTTTCCTTCAAAATCACACTCATTTTTTTCATTTAACTTTCAAATGCATGACTTGCACAAATTATTGAGTAAAATTTCATAAATAAACACTCTTTAATTTTTCTCATACAAGATCCCCTTTATAAATTAGGTAGAATTTTCCTCATGAAATAATCACATTTTCTACTTATGCAAATGTCAATTTTATAGCATTCTACTCAATTTTTACTTCTCACTCTCTTTAATTTTAGTCAAAATATTGTATAAATATTTTTCATGAAGTCCATACATTTTTAAAATAATTATAATATATTTTTCGTATTTTTTAAAAGTCCAAAATCACATTAAAAATCAAAACCCAAAAAAATTGTTTAAAGTGCTAAACTCAGGAATCGAGCCCACAACCCAAAGACCACCCGCAGCTACGATGCAGCGCACTGTGGCGCCGCTGCTAACCAGAAAGGCCAGAGCGCAACTACAACATAGAGGGAAGGGGGGGTTAAATCCATATGAAATCGTTCTCAGTTTTCGAATTTTCTCAAAAAAAAATAAAAACAAAAGGGCTAATTCCCAATTTCGAACCCAAGACCCTAGACCACCTACACGCTGCAGTAAAGCGCACCGAAATACACCCGATAACCAAATAGTCCAAGTGGCTAATCTGATATGGTTTAGGATTTTTAGGGGTTATAGTCCAAGTTTCTGTCATTTTCGAATTTTTATAAAAACAACTATTTTAAAATTATTTTCTTCTCCAATTTAATTCAAAAACCCCATATTTTAGTTTCTATATAATTACAGTATTTCAGTAAAATAAAACTTGATTTTTAACACAAAAATCATAATTTTACTCTCTACTTACATTTGTCTCTACAATTTCGAATTTTAGAAAACAAGCATAGTTTCTCTACCATTTTGCACTTAAAATTTCCCTAGATCACTTTTATTATTTTTATTATCATTTTACCATCATTTCCACAGCGAAAATCTCCTTTTCATGCCAATATCAAGTTAATTAAGCACTTCACATTTTAATGGTTCTCATTTCAATTAACTAAACATACAGGCACAATTTCTTAAGTTAGCACATATCAACATATAAATCATGGTAGCATGGTAATTTCTAAAATAACAATCATAACTTGCATCAATTAACATTCTCTTTAACAAGCATTTGCAATTTGTCTCACTTTCACAACACATGACTAAGTTAATTAGAGTTTTCTCAACAATTTTACCAATCAATTCCCTAGCATGATATCTAGTTAGAAGTTCGAAAAAATCACCCACCTTTAATGGAGAGAAAACAAACACGAACTTCTAAAGATCTCCTAGAAATGAACAAGGGAAGCCTTCTCCTCCTAGTTTGAGCCACCAATTTGACTTCTCCTCCTAGCTTGATGGTATTTGAACTCCTTGCTCCATTGGTAGGCCGGCCAACTTGGTAGAGGAACACACACCTACTAGCACTCAATCTTTTAACTCACAACACTCTTAATCTTTTACTCACAATTTTGTCTTTCTTTCTTTCTTTCAATTCTTTTCAAGTGCAATTATGAATGAGTGAGGGGGAGGGGGTATTTATACAAATTTTGAGTACAAATGGAAGGCTAGGATTAATCCAAATAGTTAGGGATCAAAGGCTAGGATGAGTTGGGAAGTTGTAGCAACTACCCATGATGGAGGAACCACCTCCCCACTTCACCCATCTCTCCCTCTCTCTTGTGGAATCCAGCCACCCCCCCTAGGGTGTATCATGCACGTGCTAGTGCAATGCACATGCAAAACGAGTACCCCCCACTAAAGTTTGTTCATGTGTTTTAATTAATTATTTACTAAATTGGCCTACACTACAAGTTAGACTAATTAAAAGAGGAATAAGTTAATGGGCTCACTAATGGGCCAATTAACCATGGGCTCTAATTAATTAATTAATTAATTAGTTAGGGTGGGCTAGAAAGAGACAATTAGGCCAAGGATTTTATTAGGCTTTTTAGAAAATAAAGAGAAAATCTTGAAATAATTATTGTTTCATGTCATAAAAATTAATTTTCTAGAAAATGCATAAGAAATTATACGTGCAAAACACGTAAAATCAACAAACTCTTTATAAATAAAATTCAGGATGTTACAGGCATGGCATTTCAATGCAGCCCTAGTGACAATTTTTTATCTCTTTGTTACACTGATGCATGAATATTTGGTAAATTTGATAAATCCTTGCTGAAAGTTGTGTTCTGAGCCTACTAGTAATTATTTCATGTATTGTTTAGTTTCATGTACATATAAATACATGATTATTTTTTATTTTTATTTTTTTGGTTGGCAGCAGCAAAAGAAGAAGCAGCAGCTTGCTTCGCTATGTAATATTGATTGTGTAATTGTTTCATGTCATGTAATTGTTGTTTCATATTATGTAATTGTTTCATATTATGTAATATTGATTGTACATTTCAAGTATACAAAATAGTTATGCATTTAGGATTATACATATATTCTTCAGTTCTTTCTTTGCTATCTGTTGGATACTTATGATCTAGAGATGAAAATATATCTCAATAAACTCTTTGCTCTATGTTGGTTCTGAATAATTTGTTTGTTCTTGATGTTATGATATATTGATATATGATGATTAAATATTTTTGGTTCTGAACAAACTATGGCCTCTGTTAAGGATTTAGAGAATAATTTTTTAAAGGAATTTTGAATGAATTTTTGGTTCAATTGGCACTCTCAATTGCAGAAATACTCTTAATTTTGAAGGACTTTTTGTTCAATTTTAAAATTAATTGTAAAGAAATTTCAGAGAAAATTTTAGAGAAATTTTAAGGAATTTTTAAAAGAATTTTAAAGAAATTTTAAAGGAAATTTAAAGAAATTTTAAAGGAATTTTAAAGGAATTTTAAAAGTAAGTTTAAAGGAAATTATAAGGAATATAAAAGGAATTTTTAAGGAATTTTAAGGAATTCAAAAGAAAACTTTAAGAAATTTTTAAAGGAATTTAAAAGGAAAATTTAAGGATTTTTTAAAAGAATTTTAAGGAATTTTTTAGGAATTTCAAGAAATTTTTATAAATTTTAACGAATTTTTAAGAAATTATTGAAGCATGGGGGTAAAAAAGTCATTTTACCTCTAAACTGTTAGAAAATTAACGGAAATGGACGGGAGGTGGCTATAGGTCCAATAATAACAAGTTTGGGTGTGTTTAGGGTATTATAGAAACTTTAGGTGTGTTTAGGGTATTAATACTAACTTTAGGTGTCAATAGGTCATTCTCCCATTTTATTTTTATGTGCTCCAATGTATGTGCTTATTCATAGAAGATACGGGGGTCCTATGCCATAGGAGGAAATTTCCTCCACTGTGCACTTAAAACACATTCTCTGCAACTAAAATTCATTATCCGGACCGTTCAAGTTGATATTCATATCATAAAATATAGAGTTCAAAACAATTACTAAATTTGAATATGTTGCTTATTTATCATGAGGTTGCAATATAAACAAATTTTCAGCAATATAATTATTGTGTTCATTAAACACATTGGCAAAATACATTCGACTTTGATAATATTTCATTTTCCTATATTTATTGTATGGCACGTTGATCACTTTGAACTGTATGACTCATGCATTTAGGAGGAGGGGTAGGATTTCTTAAGGTGTTATAGGAGAAAATTTCCATCTATACCACATTTCCTTCCATTTTCTCTTAGGGTAAAAGGGATATGGGCAACTTGCTCATTTAGTAAATGAGCAAGTGATTATGTGGCATGCATATGATACAATGGACAACTAATCCTTTTAAGGATTTTTCAATCACATGCATGTCACATCATCAATTGCTTATTTACTAAATGAGCAAGTTGCTCATACCTCTTTTTCCCTTTCTCTTATTCATATATGTATGTAATATCTATATAATAAAACACAAGACAAAGTTATCAAGTGGTTCACTTTCAATTGAAACAAAATCAACGGTTCAGGTTCACTCTTCCAAACACATATTTTCCTTCCAAAAAGTTTTCCCCCAAAACTAAAAAACTCATTACTTTATTACTATATCTCTCTCTTCTCTCTTCCTTTTTCATAGTTCTCTCTTTCTCTCTCTCCCTCTCTCTTTCTCATTCTTTCTTTATTTACTTAGAAATTTAGATTTTCATATTTCACGTTTGTAAATTTTCAGAATTTTTATACTTTTTTTATTGTTTATGTTACATTGAAAATAGAAAATATCTCTTCAACAGTTAAATTTCATCATTTTCCACCCTTAAAAGTTTACGAAGTTGGATTTTACATCCCAATTTATAATTATTTTTCAACATATACTAATGGAAACATAGACTTTTATTTATAACTAATTATTGTCATACTATTCAAACTTGAGCTATATAATTGTTGTTTTACTGTTTATAGGGCTTTTCGTTTGTTGTATCGTTCCGAAGACGTATCGTAGGCACGTGCTCACGGGCAAATCTATTATATATATATAATCGGCATATTTGCAATTTATTAAAAGTTAAGTGGTGTAATAGAAAATTTGTTTCATACTGTAACTTGGGGATAAGAGCATCCACTATAGTTGAAGCTAAATTTTGTAAAATTGGCAATTGGAAAATATAACTTGTTTTTTAGGGTAGAAAATATATATATATAACTTTAAAGGGAGATAGTTGCAGTCGTTAATGTCAAAATTTGGAAGCATAGAAATGATATTTAAAAAACAAAATTTGGAAGCATAGAAATGATATTTAAAAAATCAGCCGAAACATCTTCAGTCTCATCCAATTTTTTTAAAAATAAACATTTTTTAAGAAAAATTTTTTTGGCCTGATCTTCCCTCCTAGCCCATTTTTTTAATAAAAAATTTATGTTATAATCGGGCCGACATTTTTGGATTTTTTTTAAAAATTAAAACGGATTGAGAAAATTGACCAAAGTGCCCCCCCTCTCATCTCATGCTACTTCGTTTTAATCAGAGACTCCTCATCAGTACTTCGTTTTCAATCCTCTTACTACTCTCTCATTTTACATCATCTCAATTATTCCTCTTCGCTCTCACCCTCAAACAACACCGATGTCAATCTAAAGATATACTGGCACGATAAAATCCAATCTTCGAACCGGGTCGGATCATGGCAACACAAGTACGGAAGTCGAATCGCAGACTTCAAATAGGGATTTAGCAATCCAAGTTTTTTGAGTCTTTTGTTATTATTATTTTTTTAAATTCATAAAGGTTGAGGGAGGGAAGAACTTATTCCGACCATCTTTTCTTTTCTGCTCCGTTTTTTATTTTAAAAACTTCTTCCATCCGTATTAAAATAAAGTTAAAAAGTTTAAACGAAAAAGAATTTCTGTCTTCTATATTTTCCATATTTTCAAAGCCTCTGCCATATTTGAAAGGGTGTTGTTACTTTCTATCTCAAATTTTGAATATATAGACAACGATAGTGAACTATGGTTG
Source organism: Hemerocallis citrina (assembly GCA_017893485.1). NCBI lineage: Eukaryota > Viridiplantae > Streptophyta > Magnoliopsida > Asparagales > Asphodelaceae > Hemerocallis > Hemerocallis citrina. The sequence continues at coordinate 194,970,139 of CM030363.1, forward strand.
GCCAAATTTTGTAAAATTTGGGTATTTGGCTACCGATAGTGGATGCTCTAATGGTTCATTACCTGGTCCCACGGCCCAAATTTAAATAGATGGACAGGTGGGACATGAAGGGGTCAAACTGTCTTTTGGTTAAATAACCCTAAAACGTAAATACTCCTTTCTACTTCAACCTTTTGAAGCCCCAACCGAACCCATCTGCATCCTCTAACCTCTTCGACCTGCCATTTTGTGGTCTCAATTCCTTACCTTAAACAATCTAATACATCACGGATTATTCTTTTATTCACATATTTAGCGAAGAATTCGTGTATTTACCGTTTTATGTGTATCAGACGAATAATTCTCACATCAGACGAATAATTCGCGCACACATTTGGTCAGTGCCTTGTTCGAATTTTGCTTAAGATGATTCCATATGTTCCTGCCTATATAATTTTTTCTGCACAAATTTTACTTCACAAGCTGATGCAACACAATATTTGTTACACTGCATGAATCTTTAGAAATACATGCGTGGTTGTGGTTGAGTACCGTGTCATTTTAGGTTCAGCTTGTAGAGTAAAACATGTGCACAAACTCCACAAACAATGGAGTTGTTGTGACTGCAAACAAAGTAGAGCATGTTGACATACCTCGATAGAAAACAAAACATAAAAAACATTAGCATTAGGTAAAACTCACCTTGTATTTGCTCTAAAATGCGTACAAATCACAATTCCACATGATAAACATTTACCATGAAAGTTGAGAAACACATTTCCAGAAAGGACCGAGAGCAAGAATGTTGTAAAAGAAAATATGCAACGATGAATTCAAAATCTCAATTGGCTAATAAATATGATTATTGGCGACACCTTCAGAGAGAAGTCACAACAGTTTGACATGAGGGAACATACAGGGTGATAACAGAAAACCTAATGTGGGATACAAAAGTTTCAGTTTGACATGCAGCAAAACAGTCCAATGATGAAACAATCAGGCACCAAATTTGCCAATAACATGCAAAATAAGCTAAGTGCACATAAGCCTCAATATTTTATGGGGAAACAAAAAAAAAGGCTCTTCATACTAAACTGAGAAGTTGTCTGGTAATTTAAGATCTAGCTGCGATGAGCTTCTCAATGAGATCTGCAGCATCCTGCACCGTCTTGATGGACTGGGCATTGTCCTCCTCGACACTGATGTCGAATGCCTCCTCTAAGCCCATCACAACTTCGACCTACAGGACAATTCCAAGAGATTTTATTACATTCATTTCAATGTGTACAACAAAATGCTTAACAAGTAAAAGAGCATGTGATTCAGAATCATGTAAAGTTATAGCTATTGTTTTGAGGACAATGGTTCCCGATGGCAGCTAGAATTTAATCATTTTCACTAAATTCACCTTTTCACTATTATGACATGAGAGTTGGGGATGTGGATGTGTGGTGTATCATATGTATTGCAGATGCACTTTTATATGTCATACCAGATTTAAGCAACAATGGAACTTGGAGATAACTATTATGAGTTGAGGGGATAAATGAGGCTTCCAACAACTAGCATTAAAAAAGAAAACATGCATTTCATGTGCTTGAAACGCATATCGATTTTTTCAAAGAAAACTACTAAGAGAGAATGTAGTACCGTGTCAAGTGAATCAGCTCCAAGATCCTCAGTGAAACTTGATGCACCAGTGACAGTTGTAGTATCAGAGAGTGCCAGCTGCTTCTTCACTATTGCACAAACCTTCTCGAGAGTTTCTGCTTTGGCCTGTTCAACAAATGATCGACAAATCAGACTTACCATCCATCACATAAGAGGATCATTTCAATACCTGGAGAACTTAGAGAAGATAAAGTTTTTGGCAGGCCCAGTGTGATAAGCAGAGTGAAGCAACTAAGCAGGATTATAACTGCAAATTTAACTAAAGGATGTCCCAAATAGAGCTTAGTGCAAGATAATGTAGCAGTACCAAATATTTGGAAAAGGGTGTTTGTTGTCACCAACAGTATTAATATGAACTGATTTTAGAATTATTGATTCTACTTACATGCAAAACCCCATTAATTTGGGCAAACTAATAAGTTTCAGTGCATAGGTAATGTGGCATGAGTCAAAAGTGATAAAAATGGGTGAGGCCAACAACCAGACATAGCATTCGAGATGCTTAGCTAGCATAACACAAAAATTCCAAGAACATCTATAAATAATTTAACACTAAATTAACATATATAAATTATGAAAATTTATATAACTTTACCGCACAAGATACCCTAAGGCGTGAAGAGCCTGACTGCAACCGCACTGATGGAAAGTTCTTCTGACTGGAGAAAGCAGCTGATTTCAGACCAGAAAAGCCATTACCCACCTGCAAAAAGTCCATAGCAAAGGCTTAGCCAAATTAACTGAAGTAAATTAAGCATTAACCAAACGATAGGCTCTTTCACAGCCAGATAAATTTTGACACATGAGTCCCCTGTCTTATAAATCACACAATCCAACGTTTGTAGCCCAACTGACAAATTTTGAGTTAACAGATTGTTAATGTTACATAGTAACCAAACACACTATTTGTTTCACTAAATTCAGTTTCGAAACAAAGTTAGAAAACTACAGATATCTTTGTAGGGGAGGTAGGGGTTCCCCAAACTATAAGTAGCATTCTTCTACCTACAACTGGAAGATATCTACAGTATTTTTGGAATTGACAGTATCACAACTTTTTGGTGCCCAAAAAGTTTGGATACCTATAGATATCTTTCAGTGGAGGTAGCAGTCTACACACTATATGTAGTACCTCTACCCTACGACTTAAGAGATACCTCTATGTAGAAAATAACTTGGGTATTTTTTGAGTAGAGACAACTACATGTATCCTAACAGCTGAGGCCCAAGAATCATTTGTCATCTCTGCGTCCAGGCCATCTCAAAATATTTTGCCAAAACAAGATGCAGTGTCTCTTTTGTTATAAGCTCGGTCACTCTCCTAACTGATGCTTCTCTCTCCAACAGCTGTTGAGTTTACAACTAGGTATCCCCATTACCGACCAAGTTCTGGTCATTCTTGATTTTCCTGCCCTTAAGATCCAACTTAGGGAGTTCAATGCGACGCAAGCTAAGTGAGAATCCGTCTCTTCATCTTCCTCTGCCCCCACCCTCCTCCCTACCCCTCCTTTGCATGTTCTTCCTCCTCTCGCAGTCTCGCTCCTTCAGCTGCTCTCCTCCTTACTCCGCCTACAACCCTTGCACTCCCGCCATCTTTGCCTAAGCCTCCTATTGCTGCTCCCCTGATTGTGCTCAACCGTGATCGCTCGCACAAAATTGAGAAAAAAATCACTAAACTTGCTTGCTTCGGCGCGGTTTCTTAATCTGGTGGTTTGGTTAGTAATGTGGCGCTTGACTCCTTCTTGAGTAACATCGCCAGAGTTCTCAATTGGACTTGGGGAGTGAATTGCTAGTCTAATGATGACAATGTTATTAAATGCCTCTCATCGAAAGTGTTTGGTGTCTAAAGATTCTCTTTCTATCAGTTCGGTTAAGTTGTCGACTAGGCATTAACCTTCTTCGGGTGTTGCTCTTCCTATTTCCTTAACTATCCCCCCCCCCCCCCCCCCCCCGCGGTGACTCTCCCCACTTAGTAGCATCCGTTTCTCGATGTATTGGTGACCTTATAGCACCTCTTCCACTGTGTTGTTGCCTTCGGGATGTCTACAAGTGTGTGCTGAGTTTTTGTCTGAAAATCAAACTGATAGGATAACAAAATTTCTATTAAGACAGGGAGGGGGTTGCTTACCACGTTTCTGTGTTGTATGTGGATGAACCTAGCCTCACTAACCCCAAGAACTCCTCATCCATCCCTACTCCTTGATCGGCTGCACCATCTCATCTGATTCTGAAATTTTCAGAAGGAAAGCGTTCAATCTTCTAGAGATGGTAGTTCTTCTTTCTCTGTCTCTCGTGGTAAACAGAGACGTGGAGGTTTCTCTGGGAGAGGGGGCACGGGGGGGTTTAGTGGGAAAAGAAGCCTAGCCTACACGAGGGATGGGTCGGGGACTATTGACATGCCCACATTCCTGCCTACATCTGCTAATTTGGTGTGGATAAACCCAGGCACTCATCCTGTGGTGTAGTCGTCTTTTACCCAGCCCGAAACTTCTCAAGCTATAGCTAATGTTCTTGTACAAGAGATCAATAACCTTGCTTTTATTTCTCTCCCTCCTCCGTTGGCTCTGTCTCTCTCTGATTGAGATCGTTTCATCCCCTCCTCTTATCTCACAACCGCTGAGACGGATTGGAATGACTGGTGTCGTAACCTGCACTGCTCTAAGGAATGGGAACAGTATAAGTGCATCATCCCCTTGGCTTCTCGATCTCCTTCGAAGTATGTTGGCAAAAGGAAGAGCTCGTCTTCCTTTCAGGAGACTTACACTGATTGGGATTCTGAGGATCTACTGCTTGAAGAAGAAAAGGAGGCTATTTCTCTGTCCTCGTCGTGAAAGTCATGCCTCTACTCTCTGTTGTTGTTTTGAGTTACAACCTCCTATCCGATGTAATTTTTTCACCACTTTGGTGAGTTTAATAGATGGCTGGATGTTCTATATGGTTAATTTGCAGGCTTTTGGTAGCTCAGTCGCAGGAGGATGCTTCTCCTTGCTTGAACTTGATTATGGTATACTTTTATTTTGTTGTGCTTGCTATCTTGGTTACTGTTGTCTGCTGGTTGTTTTTTGGATGTTGTTGGGGTATCTGCTGTAGCATTTCTGTGCTAGCCCTGTTTTGATGTTATTGGATGGTACGTTGTTCTCCTGGAGTGATTTAGATTGCACTGCATCGAGTTCTTTGCCTGTCGAGTCTCGATGTAGTTGGATATTCTCATATTTATTACTATTGTTCTTGTTCTTGTTCTTGTTCATCGTAGTGTCTTTAGTTGGATTTGTTTCCAGATTTTCTGTCGTCTATTTTTTGGAAGTCGATGGGATTGTATCTAACCGTGTATTTTGTGGACTTCATCTTTTATATATATATTTTTTCCGTCCAAAATTAATGGCCTACATTGATTCTTACAAAACATATTTTTCCGTCCAAAATTTCAAACCCCAAAATTAAAATTTTCCCCCCAAAACTAAAAAACTCATTACTTTATTACTATATCTCTTTTCTCTATTCACTTTTTCATATTTCTCTCTCTCCCTCTTTCTCCCATTCTTTCTTTATTACTTAGAAATTTAGATTTTAAGATTTCAGGTTTGTAAAATTTTCGAAATTTTTATGTTGTTTTTATTGCACGTTATATTGAAAATAACAAATATCTCTTTAACAGTTAAATTTCATCATTTTCCACACTGAAAGTTCTAAGAAGTTGGATTTTACACTCTCATTTATAATTATTTTTCAACATATACTAATAGAAACACGGACTTTTATTTACAACTAATTATTATCATACTATTCAAACTTGAACTACATAATTGTTATTTTACTGTTTACAGGGCTTTTGGTGTGTTGTATCGTTCCGAAGACGTGCCGTAGGCACGTGCCCACGGGCAAATCTAGTATATATATGTATATATATATATATATAATAAAACATAAAGAAAGCTTTCAAGTGGCTCTCATTCAATAGCGTTGAAATCAATGGTCCAGATCTAACCTCACAAAACATATTTTTCCGCCCAAAAGTTTCCTCCCAAAACTCAAATTCAAATCCCCCCCAAACAACTCCTTTATTTATCTCTCTCTTTCTCTCTCATTCTCTCTATTTACTCAGAAATTTATATTTTTCGGATTTCAGGTTTGTAAATTTTCATATTTATTATGAATTTTTTATTGCTCATGTTACATTGAAAAGAACAAATATCTCATCAACAGTTAAATTTCATTATTTTCCACACTCAAAGTTCTAAGAAGTTAGATTTCTTTCAACATATACTAATGGAATTATGGACTTTTATTTACAACTAATTATTGTTTTACTATTCAAACTTGAGCTACATAATTGTTGTTTTACTGTTTACAAGACTTTCATATGCTGTATCGTTCCGAAGACGTGCCGTAGGCACGTGCCCACAGGCAAATCTAGTATATATATATGTGTATGTTGGAGCTCTACGCACTATCCTATTACATAAAAAAAAACTGTTGAGGCCCAAAAAGATAAGATACTTGCAAGTATCTAATACAAATCTATGAGAACTCACTCCTAAAAGGCTAGCTATTAGAAGGACGGGACCTGAGTTTATATCTACTATATCGGCTCCCCCTTTAACCGATATAGGATAGCCCCCCATTAAGACAAGTGGGCCAACAAAGTTCCACCACGCTTCCATAATCCTACGTCCTCAATAGCTTTCACTCTAGCAACATTGGCCCTACCCCTTTCGATCTACCAATAATTTTAATCCGGCCTCTAGGTAACCCTTTTTGAGCAAACTAGGACACATTGGGTCGGTTCTGATACCATTGGTACAAAGCAAGGAGAACTCACCCCTAAAAAAAACTAGCTATTACTACCCCATTTTGGCTCGCCATTTAACCGATGGAATAGCCCCCCATAAGACAAAAGGGCCCTAAGAGTATCTCACATCCAAAAAACTTTCCTAGCGCATCATAGATACGATAACCAGAGGAACCTAGATACCTCCACGGAGATCAATGTAAAATTTTAATTCCCTTAACTTATTTAAAAGTTAAAAACATAGATATCTAACTAAACTAAATCATATGAATTAAAAGTAATAATGTACTAAATCTAATCCTTATTTTACAAATCACAGATTATGCTACTAATGATCAAATCAGATCTAAAAAAAATTGGAATATGGCATTCAACATATCAAAATCGTCATCAACATATCAAAATCGTCTATAAATGTACCATAATCACCAAAATCCAACACCCCCAAAAACAACAAAAACAAAAAATAAAAACCCTATATCTAGCAACAGATCAAGAATAATAAAGATTCGATACCTTGGTTTGGCGCGCAAAGCAAGGCCCAGCTGCGATCTGAACTGCGGAGTTTGTGATCGAAGCCATTGATCGAATGGATGAAATTAGGGTTTGTGATTATATGTAGAGTATAATATTTTGAGTTTTTTTTTTAAAGGAGTCCGCTTTCATCGATACTATCGACAAGCACGTGAGAAGCACTTGATTATAATTCCATAGTAGGAGGTTGATGGTAAATGCACTTTGCTGGCTGACTCGAAAAGGCACCGCATAGACTGGCCGTCCATTTGTTGAGGTTAAATTGTTAGAGCTTGAGGGTGTTTTTTGGGGTGATATTTTAGACAGGTGTGTTTAGTTATTTCGTTAAAATGTGTGAGTTACACACGTGGTGTTGACTGTGGAGTAGGCTAGTTTGAACAAACAAGCAACGCGTCCATTTTTTATAGGGTTTTTTTTTTCACGTGTGTCACCAAAAAATTTTCAAATTTTCGGTGTTTGAATTTTTTTCAGCTTTCTTTTTTTATTTGTTTCTTTGTGTTGGGAAATTAAAGATTTGCGCAAATTTGCAGAAAATATTTTTACTGAAAAAACTTTGGCATTTACAAAACTAGCATAATGTACGTGCGATACACGTCTAAAAAAGTAAAGTCATCAAATTAAATGAATCTATATCGAATAAGAAAAAAAATAGTTTATATTTGAATGTTTTTGTTGCTGATTATTTCGGTGTGGAAGCAAACAGATAGTGAGTTAATAATGGATAGAAACTACTAAAAGTCAAACATATGTCTTGTATGTTAAAAGAGGTTAGAGCTCCCGTGATTGAATCTGGATCGTTGATTGACCTCCTGTGATCTGAATTCGACGGTTGGTGATGAAGCCGATGGACATGCAAAACGTCTGAAACACCGGGGGGTGGCCCCCGGCGACAGACCCTCCGACGCTCAAGTCAGAACGAGAAAGAGAGAGAGTGAGTAAGAGAGTGAAAACTGGTGAATTGTCACCTGGTGACTGAAGAGGGGGAGCAGTATTTATAGGCCCGAGAGACATTCTAGAAGTCGAATCGTGACCGTCGAGTCTTTCATGTTTCCCCCCCTGAAGAGATAAGATATCCCTGTGATGGGATAAGAGATTTACTCCTAGCCATCATGGGCTGGGTGCCTCTCTTTGTGGGCCTAGTCTGTCACTTTTTATGGGCTTGGGAGATGCCCATGTCTCAGAGTGGGCCCAGGCCTGTAAAATAGGCCTGTGATGACTAATCTGCCTGTAGATACTTTGAGATCCGTGCAGTGATCGTACGACTCTGATCTGCTGCGATTTTTACCATCATCATAAACCCCCATGTCATGCCCCGCTTCCCAGAATACGGAAACACAGGCACGTAACTGAAGCCCAGCGAATGATGCGAATACATCATTCATAAGTTGTATATTTATCTCTACAACAAGATAACAATATCAACCACGCAAACATGTAAAATCACAAGAGGATAACCAAGTACATGACATAGTACATGACATAATACAGGACATAACCAACAACTGGAAAAGAAATATAGTTACGGGTCAAATACTCCCGGATTACAATAAAAAGTATATGAATAAAACATGAACTAAAATAACATGAAATAAAACAAGACTAAAATCTTTGCTCAGCAACACCTTCGGGTAATTCTCCATCTGGGTCTGCAAGTATATTATTACAAAGGAAGAGACAAAGAGGTAACCGTTAATGCAAGTCACGGGCCGCAAGTGGTACAAGCTAACAGAACAATAAAACAAAACAAAAACAGGGAAAGAGCAAGGAATCAAGAATCATATAATAGTAGAAATACAACATGCAAAACAGGAAAACAAGACATCACGGAACAAGTGGCATGCATGTGACGAGCAAATAAATCCATAGGAACATGTAACATGTAAACGAGTAAGCAAGTAAACGTGTCAACATGAACGCGTAACATGTAAACAAGTAAACAAGTCATCATGAACATGTAACATGTAAACGGATCATGCAAGTATATGTGTTAATGTCATGTTTTTTATTAACCTAACTAGGTAGCACTTCATGTGTCCCATACCACATGATTGCTACTCACAATCAAATGAACGTTTAGACTAGTAGTGGATTCTATAGGTCACGTACCCGGAAATCATGTCAAGTCATGTCATGTCAATTGTATCTTGTATCGAGATACGTGCAATGTGGATTATATAGTGTAACATGTAGCGTGCACATGTAAACATGTAATTTAGCAAATTTGCAACTTGTAATTTGCAATATGCATCGAGGAACCACGAGCCCCCGTCCGAGTATGCTCTTCTATATTACCCACTACTAAATCTTTTCCCTTTATACCCCGGCTTGTAATCTTTTTAATTACAATCAAACATGAAGAATAACTACATGTAACAACAAGGACGGACAACATTATAGGATCGAGTATCAAGGCTTATGCAATGCAGGAAAACATATTTTAGGGCCAATAAAACATATGGTGACTATGATGTGACCAATGACATGTACAAACTTAATCAAGAATAAAAAGATATTATAACAACATGCAACCTAGTAACAAGAAATTCATGCACAACATCATGTATAATTATAAGAGTATAAATGTGTGTATCGTGTTCATGCAATGCATATGATGACAAAGTATTCGCGATCATGTACGAATTAGGGATCAATAGGTTATGTATAATATGAATAGAGTCAAGAAATATACTTGCGGTATTTTGCAAAGAAGCTTGTACTAGAACAAACGAATTTGTACAAGGGGATACTTGCCTGTTAGTTGACGACGATTAAATTGAAGCGGGCAGTAGAACACGTGCAAGATATGTGGCAGCCACGCCAAATCAGCAATAGCAACTCCACAAAGTAAACTCCAAAATAGTAAACAACTCCCTTCAACAACTCCAAAACAGCAAGACTCCAACTCCACATAAACCAGCACGCCAATACACCAAACACCAACTCCACACCAAACAACAACAATAATTCCCAATACAGTCAATACAATCCAATACAATCAGATCTTCAAACACCAACACAACAGCAACAAAGTACCCAATATGTTCCTTCTCCTTCTTCTTTTTCAACAGCGAGAGAGAGAGAGAGAGGGAGAGAGAGAGAGAGCGGGAAAAGGGAATGGCGAGGTGCTGTCATAAGCGGCGACTGAGTGAGAGCAGCGACGGGAGATGGGTTCGGGTGTCTCAAGGTTGAAGGGCGGCAACGAAGGGTCGCGCGAAGGAGGAGCACTCGAGCAGGATTCGAGCGGAGGGGATGACGAAGACTGTTGCGGAATGGAGCTTCGATGGGTGGTCGTCGCGAGTGACAGGGTTCGACGGCGAAGGCGGCAGGAGGGTGCGGTGTTGGAAATAAAGAACGATGACTGCGGAGCTTGAGGTTGAAGACAACTGGGTGTACTGCGGGGTCGACCAAAGGCTTCGACTGAGGTGGCGATGAGGAAGAAGAGGAGGCTAGCGGTGAGGAGCAGGGGCGAGGGCATTGTAGAGTTCGAGCAGAGGACGGTGGTGGCCTCGATGGTTCTGCAGTGGTGTCGACGAAGGAGAGGAAGACGATGGTGGAGGCGGTAGGGTTCTTCGGTGGTGGGCTCGACTGCGGGAGGCAAAACTTCTATGGGTGACGGAGGTGGAAGATGGAGGATGACTGAGCAGCGGGGGAAGTTGTGGCTGTCGACGATGACTGGGCTCGGGGGTTGCGACGGGGAATGTCGAGCGGAGGAATGGAAGAAGAAGGAGAACGGGAGAGTTGGGTTAGTGTTCTGTTGGGGTTCGCTGTTCTTGGTTGAGAAACAGAGAGGGAGAGATTGGGAGAGAGAATGAAACGGGGAGAATGGTTTAATATAATAGTATAATGGATGTTAAAGTAGTGGGGTAGAAGGTGGGGGTAGTTAGGAGGAGCATGGGGAAAAGTGACTGCAAAGTGGGGGGAGTTAGAGTACGGGATTAGAAAAGTGGGGTGTGGAGAAATTGTATACGGGTAGGGGTAAGAAAATAAATTTGTACAATATATGGGTTCTGGATTATTAGATTTGGGCTTGGGCTTAAAAGGGGCTCAAAATATTTAAATAAAATATTTAGGGTGTTGGGCTAGATTTCTCGGTCCAGATTAAATATAAAATAAAATAAAATCAGAATGTGGAATTGAGCTTATAATAACAACTGGGCTCACATTAATAATTAATAAAATCAAAATGCAACTTGGGCTTATAATAAACAATTAAACAATTGGGTTCATAAATAGTTTAAATAATAAAATCAATTTAGGAAAAATAGTTATAAGATACTGGGAATTTAAATACGGAAAAATACTTTAAAAATGCGTATTAGTGGAAACAGGGGTTACACCCCCACTCCCGGAAGGCGATTTTCATGGCTTTCAGGAAGTAGTATGTCGTTTTTTTAAAATCTGGCGAATAATCTTAGTAGTCAGAGTGTTCGGAGATACTTGGAACTGATCTGTGGCTTCTGTAGGCAGTAAATATATTCCTGAATTTTTTTCATATTTTTTTGGATTTTTTTCGAATTTTCTGGGAATTTTTTCCATAGTTCTTCGGATTTCTCCGAATTTTATGGAACGCTCTACCATCTCAAAATCACTCTTTCGAATTTTATAATTAATAAATTCAATTTTAATTATTTTTTTGAATTTTTTAATTATTTTTCCGAATTCAAATAATTATTTTTGAATTTTTTTTATTAATTTTTCGAATTAAAAATGATTTTTAATTGATTTTTCTGATTTATTAGATCTGACTCCCTTTTTAAAGCGATCTGAGGCATCGATCGAAGCCAGCTCGCGCGCTAAGGTTGATCGGACGGCTAAGAAGCTTGATCAAGGTCGAAAATTCCTGAAGCGTTGATCACGGGATAGTGCGGATTTTGTGGAGATCGGATGGACGCCAGTCGTTTTCTCCTACCCCTCAGCTTGGAGAACCAACTCGCCGAGCTACCGCTTGTGCCGTTGAATCCTGGGGATCTCGCCGAGCTGCCATGCCCTCGTTGACCTAGGGGAGTGTCAAGCCAGCTCCACATGGCCGAGTTACGAGAATTCGGAGCTAAGTCGAGCTATCGAGCTTGTGCTTCGACGCCGAGCTATGGCACTATGGATTCGCCGAGCTATGGGGATCTTGCCGAGCTACGTAGTGGTGATCTTTGCCGAGCTATGGAGCTTGAGTTCTCGCCGAGCTATGGAGACTATGAATCCGCCGAGCTATGGGTTTCGACGAGTTCGCCGAGCTACGAACTCGAGGTCTCACCGAGCTACGGAGTAATGATCTTCGCCGAGCTATGGGAATAGCCACCTCGCCGAGCTATCACCGTTTTGCCGGGCTATGGCTGTTTGGGTCTCGCCGAGCTACGGAGCTCGAGCTCTCGCCAACCTATGGCCTTTGAGCACTTCGCCGATCTATGAAGATTGTCGATGCTCTCGCTGAGCTACGATTTTGCTGAGCTATGGGAATAGCCACCTCGCCGAGCTATAGGAGTTTGAATTTTTGGGTTTCGACGAGGCAGGTTGTAGCTCGGTGGTGGAGCTCGACTGAGGGAGCCCGGCGGTAGAGCGTGGTGCGATGCGTTTGGCGAGGCTAGAGTTCGAAGTAGGAGTAGGAGTGAGGAGCGTTGGCAAGTCGACGAAGCTCTGTTCTTGGGTTTTCGAAGGCGAGGTGAAGAGGAATTTTGGCGCCAAACTCGAAGAAGAAGAAGGAAGGAAGAAGCGGAGCGGGTTGGTTTCGGGTCTGGATCCGACCCATTAAGCCCCTTCTTTGATTCCTTGAGTTCTTCTTGCGGGTTTGGGTTGCGAACTCGACCCATTTGTACCCTATCTCCTTTCACTCATTTAATCTGCAAGCTCATTTTGGGGGTTTTTGAAGTATTTTGGAGTTGGGTTTGCATACAATTTTTTTATATGTATATTTTTGTGTATATGCAACAACATATATATACATATAGTTAATCATACGTGTATACCTAGCCATTTACTTCATAACCCTCGATTGGTGGATCTTGTGGGTATATACATAGCTATACTGGGAGAGCTGTTTGCAGATTTGCGGTTTGGTCTCAACAAGTTGTTGTGGCATATCCGGGACATAGTTGAACGTTTAAGCTTGCCATTTGTTCCCAGCAAGCGTTGAGAAACGACTCAGAGATAGAGTTGAACGTTCAAGCTTGCCGTTTGTGCCCGGTAAGTTTAGAGGGACAACTCTTTGACTGAGTTGATGTCGATCCTGTTGTTTGTTCCCAGCAAGTTTGGAGAGAACTCTATGGCAGAATTGAGTGCAACACTTGCTGTTTGCGCCCAGCAAACGTGTAGAGGACTCTGTGACGGAATTGAGCGTTGAACTTGTTGTTTGGTCCAACAAGATTGGAGAGGACTCTATGAGAGAGTTGGATGTTGCGCCTGCTGTTTGCACCCAGCAAACATGTAGAGATAGGGGTGGGCATCGGTCGGTATCCGACCTAATATGGACCATCCACCACCGATCCAAAGAATATCGGTTTTTTTAATTTTCTCATCCGCAACCAATCCGAACCTTAATTGGATCGGTTTCCATCCAAGCCGATTAGGCTTGGTTTGGATTGGATTGGATGGTTGGTTTGGCATGCTAGTTTTCACCTTCAACATCAGTCATAATTTTGTTAAAATTTAAAAGATCAACTTCAATCAAATTTAAGAAACAACCTGCTATTTGTTATTCAGAAATGAATTTAAAATGAAGATTCATAAACGCACAAGTTGTTAATCAATTTTGCACTAATTGTTTGAGATGATGACGTTTAAATAAGTGAGCTAAACTGCTTTTTCACTTGCATACTTCTGTAATCTTAGTTTATTATCATAAAAGAAACATCAATAACCAAAATTAATTGAATTTCCGGTGCAACAAAAAAAGATTTAGAAAATAATTTCTGCTTGACTTGATTGAAGTAACTACTAAATGTTATATCAACTTTATGATTCTATTAAGTTGGGTCACACTGTAAATCAAGCATTTCTCAACAACATAACACATAGGATAATGGAGAACCAAAACATAGGTAGAACAACTGCTCGGTTTGTATTAAAGAAATTTAAAAAGACTGTTTGTATCTCAAGGAAAATGAAAAATGACTATTTGTATATTCAAAAAATTAAAAGAGAACTATATTTTTATTGGACTTATGCATAGAGGTATGGTCGGTTCGGTTTTATCGGTTATTTGAAAGTCTCATCCAACAACCGAACCGGTCCAATTAGTTATTGAAGATCAAGAACCGATCCAATCCAAACCCCCAATTGGTTCAGTTAAAAACCGGTCGGTTCGGGTTGGATTGGTTCGGATTGGTCGGTTCGGATAATAGTTGTCCACCCCTATGTAGAGACAACTCTGAGATAGGGTTGACGTAGAAACTGCCGTTTGACCCCAGCGAGTTTAGAGAAGACTCTATGACAGATTTGGATGTTACGCCTGCTGTTTGCCCCCAACAAGCGTGTAGAGACAACTCTGAGATAGAGTTGATGTAGAAACTGTCGTTTGATCCCGACGAGTCTGTAGATAGCTCAGAGATAGAGTTGAACGTTCAAGCTTGCCATTTGCGCACGACAAGTTTAGAGGGACAACTCTTTGACCGAGTTGATGTAGAGCTTGCTGTTTGTACCTAGCAAGCATTGAGAGATGACTCAGAGATAGAGTTGAATGTTCAAGCTTGCCGTTTGAGACCGGCAAGTTTAGGGGGACAACTCTTTGACTGAGTTGACATAGAGCTCGCTGTTTGATTCCAGCGAGTTTGTGGAGACGACTCTGTGGTAGAATCGATGTAGAACCACCATTTGATCCTAGTGAGTTTGTGGAGAAAGCTCTATGACGGAATTGAGCGTTGAACTTGTTGTTTGGTCCAACAAGATTGGAGAAGACTCTATGATTTGGTTGGATATTGCGCCTGCTGTTTGCACCCAGCAAGCGTGTAGAGACAACTCTGAGATAGAGTTGATGTAGAAACTGCCGTTTGATCCCGGCGAGTTTGTAGAAGACTCTATGACAGAGTTGGATGTTGTGCCTGCTGTTTGCGCCCAGCAAGCGTGTAAGCTACTCTGAGATAGAGTTGTTGCAGAAACCGTCGTTTGATCTCGGAGAGTTCGGAGAGAACTTTGAGATAGAGTCGATGTAGAAGCTGTCGTTTGATCCCGGCGAGTTTAGAGATAACTCAGAGACAGAGTTGTTGTAGAAACTGTCGTTTGACCCCGGCGAGTTTAGAGAGAACTCTGAGATAGAGTCGATATGGAAACTGCCATTTGGTCCCGGTGAGTTTGGAGACAACTCAGAGATAGAGTTGTTGTAGAAACTGCCGTTTGACCCCGGCGAGATTAGAGAGAACTCTGAGATAGAGTCGATGTGGAAACTGTCGTTTGGTCCCGGTGAGTTTGGAGACGACTCTGAGATAGAGTTAAATGTTCAAGCTTGCCGTTTGCGTCTGGCAAGTTTAGAGAGACATTGCACCTGCTGTTTGTGCCCAGCAAGCATGTGGAGACAACTCCTTGATTGAGTTGGTCTAGAAACTGTCATTTGACCCCGGCGAGTTTATAACGAAAACTCCGTGATGGAGTTGTGTATTAAACTTGTTGTTTGTTCCCCACAAGCTTAGAGAGGATTCTATGACAGAGTTGGAGGTTGCACCTGATGTTTGCGCCTAACAAGCGTGTAGAGACAACTCCTTGATTGAGTTGGTCTAGAAACTGTCATTTGACTCCGGCGTGTTTAGAGACAGCTCTGAGATAGAGCTGATGTTGAAAATGTCGTTTGATCCTGGCGAGTTTAGAGAAGACTCTATGATAGAGTTGGATGTTGCACCTGCTGTTTGCGCCCAGCAAGCGTGTAGAGACAACTCCTTGATTGAGTTGGTCCAGAAACTGCCGTTTGACTCTGCCGAGTTTAGAGACAACTTTGAGATAGAGCTGATGTAAAAACTACCGTTTGATCCCAGCAAGTTTGTGGGGAGAGCTATAAGATGACCTTAAGCTTGAACTTATTATTTGGCCCCGGCGAGTTGTTAGTGGTGCTTGGGCGAAGACCAAAGCATTAGACTCATTGTGGGGAGCCAATGAGCGTAGAGTGGAACATTGAACTCATTGTTTGGAGCCAACGAGTTATGGACGGAGCTCATGCATAGAGCAAGGCGTCGAACTCGTTGTTTTGAGCCAACAAGCTATTTCGTATAGCTTGAACGAAGACCAAGGCATTGGACCCATTGCGTGGAGCCAACAAGTTGTTGATAGAGCCCAAGCAGAGTGCGGAGCACTGAACCGTTTGTTTGGGACCAACGAGTTGTTGATGGAGCTCAAGCAAAGAGCAGAGCGCTGAACTCGTTGTTTGGGACAAACGAGTTGTTGATGGAGCTCAAGCAGCGAGCAGAGCACTGGAGCCAATGAGTTATGGACGAAGCTCAAGCATAGAGCAAGTCGTCGAACCCGTTGTTTGGAGCCAACGAGCTGTTGATGGAGCTCAAGTGGCTTGTAGAGTGCTGAACTCGTTATTTGGGACAAACGAGTTGTTAACAGAGCTCAAGCGGCGAGCAGAGCGCTGAACTCGTTGTTTGGGACAAACGAGTTGTTGATGGAGCTCAAGTGGCGAGCAAAGCGCTAAACTCATTGTTTAGGACAACGAGTTGTTGATGGAGCTTGAGCGGCAAGCGGAGCACTGAACTCGTTATTTGGGACAAACGAATTGTTGATGGAGCTCAAGCGGTGAGCAAAGCGCTGAACTCGATGTTTAGGACAAACGAGTTGTTGATGGAGCTCAAGCGGCGAGCGGAGCGCTTAACTCGTTGTTTGGAGCCAACGAGCTATTGACGGAGCTCGAGCGGCGAGCGGAGTGCTTAACTCGTTGTTTGGGACAAATGAGTTGTTGATGGAGCTCAAGCGACGAGCAGAGCGCTGAACTCGTTGTTTGGAGCCAACAAGCTATTGATGGAGCTTAAGCGGCGAGCGGAGCGCTTAACCGTTGTTTGGGACAAACGAGCTGTTAATGGAGCTCAAGCGGCGAGCAGAGCGCTGAACTCGTTGTTTGGGACAAATGAGTTGTTGATGGAGCTCAAGCGGCGAGCGAAGTGCTTAACTCGTTGTTTGGGACAAACGAGTTGTTGATGGAGCTCAAGCGGTGAGCGGAGTGCTTAACTCGTTGTTTGGATCCAACAAGCTATTGATGGAGCTCGAGTGGCGAGCGGAGTGCTTAACTCATTGTTTGGGACAAACGAGTTGTTGATGGAGCTCAAGCGGTGAGCAAAGTGCTGAACTCATTGTGTGGGACAAACGAATTGTTCATGGAGCTCAAGCGGCGAGTGGAGCGCTTAACTCGTTGTTTAGAGCTAACGAGCTATTGATGGAGCTCGAGCAGCGAGCGGAGCACTGAACTCGTTGTTTGGGACCAACGAGTTGTTGATAGAGCTCAAGCGGCCCGTAGAGCGCTGAACTCGTTGTTTAGGACCAACGAGTTGTTGATGGAGCTCACGCGGCGAGCATAGATTGGGGTGTTGGACCCGTTGCTCAATGTTGACGAGTGGTTGGCCGGAGGAACTCAAGTGGCGCGTGAACGAGTGGTTGTAACACCCTAGTTTTCATTTATGAGAATTTTTGTAATTTTACATGTATTGCACGTGAATTTTTCTATAAAAAATATATTTATTTTGTAGCATGAATAAACATTTTCCTATCACTCTTTTTACTTTTTGAAAGCCTAATTGTTTATTCTAAGCCCATCCTAATTATTTTGATTATTTTTAATTAGCCCATGGAGTTTTAGCCCACTAATTGAAAGTCCACCAGTTTATTTTTCTTTTAAATAACATGACTTGTAGTGTAGATCATTTTGGTAGACAATTAGTTAATTTATCATGTACAATTAGTAGTTAGGGGTACTACTTTTGGCACGTGCATGCACTAGAGTGTGCATTGTGCACTTTTTCTACCTAGGCCGGATGGAGTCAAAGGAGAGTGGAGAAGTGGCTTAGTGGATAGGTGGTTACTTGCTCATGGGTGGTTGCTACAACTTCCCAATGTATCCTAGCCATTTATCTACAACCATCCAATGCAATCCTAGCCCTCCATTTCACCCAAAAATTAGTATAAATACCCCCTTGTATGCATACAATACACTAAAAAAATATTTGTAAAGAAAAGAAAGAAAGAAAATACATAAGAGAGTAAAAAGATTGAGAGAGAGTTAAAAAAAGATTGAGTGTGTTCTAGATTGTGTGTGTGTGTGCATTTCTTGGAGGCTGGCCACTTCATCAAGGAAAGAGAGAGGCTCGGGTTTCACTAGTGCAAGGAGGAGGAGGCAATCGTGGTGGCTCAAACTAGGAGGAGAAGGACCGCTCGTGTGTTCAAGGAGATTCTAGGAACTTTTGTAGTGTTTTTCTTCAAATAGGTGGGTGTTTCTCATACTTTTAATTCTAGTTACCATGCTAGGAATGCTTTGATAGAATTATTAATGAAAACTTAAGTGAAATTGACTCCATGTTTGCTCATATAGAGATGAATTAATAATTTAGAAGATGTTTGTTGAAATGATTACTAGTTGATAAATTATGAATTAAAATGCTAGAAGATGTCATGTTTTGCCATGCTAGATAGTTAAGAACCATATTGTGTGAAGAAAATCTATACTTTTTAGACAAAGTTGACTGTATCATGTGAAAGTGATTGTTTAAATTAAGATAACTCTATTGTAGTACGATGAGAAATTTGTGTTTTAAAAAGGTTGTAGATTGCTAATAAATGAAAGAATGAATGAATGAAGTATTTTTGTAGAAAATTATATTCAAATTGTGTGCAACTATGATCTGTTCTCAATGTCGAAACTATGAAACTAAAACTTAAAATAAGGTCAAAAATGCATGTTCTATAAGCAAATAATGAATTTGAAAATACTGGTTTACTGTATTTATATATATTTCAAAATCTGGAAAGTTATGTTTCAAAAAGAAAAGGAAAAAAGAACTAAAAACATTTTGAGAAATTGAAAGACCCAGTAACACAGTCGACCGATCATATTGAAACAGTCGACCTTCCTGATTATTTGTTTTCGAGTTCAAATTTTTTACGGAACAGTCGACCGACCATAGCTTGATAGTCGACTGCTCAAATTATTTATTTTCGAGCTTTAGAACCTCACAGAACAGCCGACTGGCCATGCTTAATAGTCGACTGCCCTGAGAAAAAAAAATGAAATTGTATTGTTTCTGATAGGATTGTGTTAGAACCTTGCAGAACAGCCGACTGGCCTTACTTAACAGTCGACTGCTCTGAGAAAAAATGAAATTATATTGTTTGTGCATGGAATTGTGTATGAAATTGAAATTGAATGACTTGATGAATTAGGAAAGAACATGAATATACAAATGTCATGAAAATGAAGTGGAAATTAATGTTAATCATGAAAAGAGAACTTATGAGTATGAAAGACTCAAGTTTGTGATAATGAATTGAAATTGAGAACTAGAGTGTAGTTTAGCCTCATACCGACATTGAAAAGAAATGAATTGAAATGAAATTTTGAAATGAGATGACCAAGATTTGGGTCGTGTTGAATAATGGTTATGACCGGTATAGTGGAAAGGCTAACTCTAGAGAATTGATTTTGTTCATGATTCAATTAAACTAAAGATTAGATACATAGTGAAGATGTGACGTAAGTAAGAGAAAAACATTGAGTATGAGGGCCATTGGATTGGCTGCGTGAGAGTATTCACAGGATGTCCCATGATGCGTCATGATAGGGCGTGGATACTGCTCCAGAGTACCGTCCCGGTGGCTACGCTCGTGGGGTGTTTGGTGACTGCGAGTGGTGTCATGTCTATGGTAGGAGCTGAATTACCACAGGACGCCTGCATGATGAGTCATGTGTCAGTGCGTTGGGATTCCCTCCAGGGCGCCTAGACATGAGTTCGTAGGTCATAAAACATCTAGGATACTTACTGTAGTTACAATAGTAGATTAGGTCATGACAAGAGATTGAACCATACAAGATGAAGAACGGTTAAGGGCTTGCCCTCGGACCTATGTAGTATGGGCTGCATAGACTCTGAACAAGTGCACATTAGTGTCATATAATATAAATAATTACATTAAGGACTAAGTGCACATTCACAACATGACATCAATAGGATAGTCCCTTTAGCTTTATTTGTGAACAAGTTTGTGGTTTGCTAAGTATTGAGAATCGTTATACTGTTTTCAGCATAGAGAGAATGGCTGTGTATAATATTTCGTCAGTTGAATGAACTAACGTGCCCACATTTTACATACAGGGTAAAGATGCTTGACAAATTGAAGTATACATACTGCTCAAAGATTGATTTAAATATTGTTTCATGTAATTACTGCAAATTTTGCTTCCGCTGTAATAATGTTGATATGGCTAAAAATGGGGTTAAATCGGAACCGTCCAAATCGGGCACGAATCTTGAAGCCCAAGGGTAAAACGGTAATTTTACTTACAACCGGGTCTAAGACAGGTACTGGATCTCCTCTCCAAAGATCCAATGACCCGCGAACGGATCCACCTCAACTGGGTACGGGTCCCAACCCGAAACGAACCCAGTCCAGCAGGATAGAATTAGGGTCTCTGATTCAGCCAAATCAACGGCCCTGATTCGTATCTATCCTTTCACCGGAAAATTAGGGAGCACATTCCTTATCTGATTACGAGGATTTTATGCCTTATCATATCAGAGGGATTACATTCCTAATCTGATCCCTAAGACGCCTATAAATACCCCCCATCCATCTCCATTAAGAGGTAATCAATCTTTTGCCAGTTAACGCTCTCTCATAATCATTTTATGATTACTGACTTGAGCGTCGGAGGGTGCGTCGCTGGGATCAACCCTGGTGTCTCGCACTTTTTGCAGGTGAATGGCGGGAGCCAACCGTCAAACTCCGGTGGAACAGGTTTCAGGTTTGCTATTCAAGTTTTCCTAAGAATCCACAAATACTATCTGTTTGCTCCCACACCAGATTCAGCGGTAACAGATTGGCGCCGTCTGTGGAAAACTAACGAATAGCAGCCTCCCCTCTTCCCGTTGGTCAGATCTTCTCCAACCATGCCTTCTAAGAAAGTCAGATCCAGAGGGTCCAACCGAGGACCTAACCCCGATCAGCAACAAGAAGTCCCCATCCAACCCGCTCAGCAACAGGGGCAACTTCCGCCTCAAGCCGAAGACCCTCTCCAACAGAACCAGCCTCCTCTTCAAAATCAACAACCTCCTAAAGGTCCCCCCGGTCCTCAAAATGCCGGTGTAGGGGTATCGCGGCCCAACCCGCAGAAACAACCCCTCTATCAGGACCACGTCTCCATCCATAATGCCTCTTCGGATTCTATGGCCTCCCACAATCCCCGAGCTTCCGACCTTCGCAACACCATACTCAATCGGCAGAAGGATGAGGATATTCGCCGCTGCCTGGATGAGAAGCGGGCCCGAGAGGAAATCTCCCGCCAACAACGTCTGGGTGAGCGATCTCCTCATCACCGAGATTACAGAAGGTCCCCTAACCAAAGGGGGCGGAGAGAGTCCCCCGAGCATCACCGAAGAAGACTCCATTCCCCTGCCGGTCGGCAATATCCAAGGAATGATGAGGCACCCATCACTCGTGCCGAGTTCCAGAAATTTTAAGCAACGGTGTTGCAAGCTCTCAACCTCCGGACCAACAACAATAATGCCCAAAGGGTTCCTACACCCCCACGGGTCCCAAGTCCTCGCCATCGGTCCGTAACTCCTCCTCCGGCTCCTAGACACCAACAACATAATCGTAGTCCTCGCCGCTCTCAGGACTACCGTTGCCGTAGTCCCCGCTCCCCTTCCTATGAAGACGAGTCCAGAGGCTCGTTTGACTATCACCGGATGGACGATTCTCTCTACCGCCGTCTCCACGAGATGGAGGGGCGCATCATCCAGATAGACAAGGAGGAGGAGTCGAGAGGAAGGACCGTCTGCCCCAGCAGACCTCCCTTCTCTCGGACCATCATGGAGGCTCCTATCCCAAGAGGTTTCAAGCCTCCGCAGTTTGAAACTTAGTCGGGGGAGTCGGACCCCGTTGACCACGTCGAAAGCTTCAAGACCCTTATGCTTATCCACCAAGCTTCTGATGCCTTGCTTTGCAAACCCTTCCCCGCCACTCTTAAGGGTTCGGCTCGGGAATGGTACTCTCGCCTCGCCCCGTCTTCCATTTTCTCTTTCGAGCAGTTTGAAACCCTCTTCATAACCCACTTCGTGAGTAGCAGACGCACAGAGAAAACCAGCATCTCGTTGCTCCACCTCCGTCAAGAGAAGGGAGAAAAATTGAGGGACTATGTGAGGAGATTTGCTGCAGAGGTCAAATCCATCGCCTCCCTTGACCAATCAGTTGCGACTGTCGCATTCCAATCTAACGTCCTCAATTCTAACCTTCGCTCGTCCCTTGATAAAAAGCCCCCGCATAACTTTGCCGACCTCCTTCTTAGGTGCGAGAAGTATATTCAGGCAGAGGAAGCCGAATATCTCCCGGGCTTTGGAGGATCTACTTCCGGGACAAAAAGAAAGGCAACTGAAGAGGAAGGAACCAAGAAGCTTCAGAAGGATAATAGCGGTCAGCGCCGTCCTCCCCCCAGGTTTGAGAAATTTACTCCTCTCACTACCAATGTCTCCACCATTCTAATAGAAATTGAGAAGGAGGGGGTCATACCTCCTGCTTCGAGGATGAACACCCCCTCCAAGAAGAGGAACAAGGAGAAGTGGTGCCACTACCACCGGGATCATGGCCACGACACCAACGACTATCGGGCGCTAAAGAACGAGATAAAGGCCCTCATCCAGAGGGGGCAGTTGGCCAAATTTGTAAGAACAAATGATCGAACCGATCGTTCCACTCCCCCGCCTCGGGGGGCTAACAAACGTTCCGAGCGACGTTGTAACACCCCGCAAAATTGGAATTACAATTTTGCCCTCGTGTGTTACGCACGTGTATTTTGTAATGTGTTTTCACCACGTATTTTGATTACCGACTATTTATACATTTCCCATACATTTTATCCTATTTGGGTTAACTAAAATATAATATTTCAGTCCCTGGGATTTACGTGCTTTTTACGTGTTTTGATGCACGTGTTTCCACCACTACGTATAATATTTTCTATAGGTTTAAATTATTTATTTTTATGTATTTAAATCTATTTTATAAAACAAAAATTTATTTTTTCCCTTATTTTGATTAAAAATGCATTTTTTCAATTTTTGCACGTATGGTGCACGTGCAAATTTTAATTCTCATTTTGCTACTCTCATTTTACTATCTTTAGCATGCATTAGTTTTATTTAGCCTTTCTTTTGATCCATGGACCTATAAACTAAAATGTAGCCCATTAGGAGAGGAGCCCACTAGATAATTAAATAAATTAATTAGTAATGAGCCCATGTAGCAAGCCCACTAAATAATTAAATAAATTAATTAGTAATGAGCCCATGTAGCAAGCCCACTATTAAAATCACATTTTTAGTTAAACATGTACTAATACATGACAAGTTACACATATTAGTACACATTTAGAGTTATAGAAATGTGTTCATATTTGTTTATACATGTGTGCATGCATACACAAATGTATTTGGACCATTTTTTGGGCAATGGGAGGAGAAGAGTTGGTAGGTTGAGTTAGTGGAGAGTGGGGAGATGAAGAGATGGAGGTTTTAGGAGTTAGGAAAGTGGAGAGTTGTAAAATAAATTTGAAGAGTTATTAGGGTGAGATTTTTGCACTTTAGACCCTTCCAAAATCCTATAAATAGAGTCCCATTTCCTACATTTCTCTTGCACCAAAATCAATATCAAAATAAGTGTAAGAAAAAGAAAGAAAGGAAGAAAAAGAAAGAGAGTAAGAAAGTTATTGTGCTTGGAGGATCTCTTGCTTGGAAAGGAGAAATTGCTAGGAGGAGAAGCCTTACTAGGAGCTAGGAATCTTTGGAGCTAGAAGTGGTGTTCTCTTTTCTTTTCAAGCTTCACAAAAGGTGGGTGTTCTCCTACTTTCTAAATTTTTTTTAGAATGTACATGCTAATAAAAGTGAATGAGTAGTTTTGATTAAATAGAATAACTATACTATGATTGTGGTGAGATTAATAGTGAATCATGCTATGTTGACAAATAGATTAACATTGTGTTAGTGGGTGATTTCATTATTTTCTAGTGTAGGATATGCATACAAAAAAAAAGTAGTATAAGAAGATATTGTTTGAGAATTATAAGATAAAATTTATGCTAGTATATCATGTTTTGAATGAGGATGATTTTGTTGTGATATCATGCTAATTAAAAAGAATTTCTTTATACCATGAATCATGTTAATGTCATTGCAATTTT
Organism: Hemerocallis citrina; assembly: GCA_017893485.1. Taxonomy (NCBI): domain Eukaryota; kingdom Viridiplantae; phylum Streptophyta; class Magnoliopsida; order Asparagales; family Asphodelaceae; genus Hemerocallis; species Hemerocallis citrina. The sequence goes on from CM030363.1 coordinate 194,994,462, forward strand.
TGTACTTGTTGAGTATGTGGGAATTTTAGTGATGAATATCATATGATAAACATGCTTTATGATTTATTGACTAAGAAAGAAGAAAGTAAAATTTTGTTATTATTGACATATGTATATTTTTTTATGGTTACATTTGGAAAATAATAATTTGTTCATGAAAGAGATTTTGTAAAATTCTTATGATTTGAGACTTGTTGGCATGCTATAAATTTCCAATTTGTATAAGAGAAATTAAACAATTTTTCTTTTCATTCAAGTTTTGAGAAATGCAAGTTTATGTGTAAATCAAAAAGAAAAGTTTAACTAAAGAATTATTACTATGAACAATGTTAGAATACTCGATATGTATGAGAAATTGTTAAAGAATGCTATATTTCGACATATGATTAGAGATATGATGAAAAAGAAAAGAGAAGGAAATAATTTTTTATGAAGTATGTTGACATATGTCAAAAAAAAAAATACAATTTTTTGTATGAAAGGAATTCCTTTGAGACATCCACAATCGATTAAAAAAATATGTTTGATTCTTAACACAAATTTTTATTTGTAAGATGTTGGGCATAAACTAGTTTTTTAGAAAATCATGATTTTAATTTTCGAGTTTGAAAAGAAGTGTAAATTTTGTAAAGAAAGGAAAATCTTTTTTTTAAAATGAGATATATGCTAAAAATAAGTTTGGACTTGTTGATTACTATTTAAGATTTCCTTTTAGTCCAAAGAGAAGTTTATTCCAATATCCTAAAGGATTGGATTATTGGGTAAACAAGTTTTATTAAAAAGAAACAATTTCAGAAAATTGTGAACAAAAGTATATGAATACAACTTCTAAACAAAAAGCACACTAGGACTTACTGGTTAGTCAATGAGCACCTCTTATAAGAGATCTTGGGTTCAAATCTTGATAGCCATCTTTTATTTTTTTTTATTTGGTTTTAATAGAATAAGATGTTTTTTTTAGTATGAATAAATTCCAATTATGGTTATAAGATAAAATGGAAGCTATTAGAGATTGTTATGGAAATTTTATTGTCTATTTTAAGAAAATAAAAATGAGACTTTAAAAAGGGGGCTTTTGATTAAAACTCATACTTTCTTCATATAAAATGAAGTAATAAATATTAAAGTTAATCATAACTTTATTGCATATTTTGAGGAAAATGAAATGGGAAATATTAAGATTGTTTTCTTGTATATTTTGAGATATAAAGAGAGATGAAATTGTGAGTATGAAACTTTGTAGTGAACAAAAACAAAGTATTATTTTTGTGAAGTGATTTTTTTAAGAGAATTATACTTTGATTTTGTTTAAGAAATATTTTAAAGGGAATTGAGATATTGCGATAGTTTGAATTGGTTATAAAATTTCATGTGATGAAATTGTGTTCTTAAAAAGGGAATCCTTTTTGCTTATAAAGACTATGAGTGAATAACTAGATTATGAATAGTGTAAAGACTAAGAAATGATTGCTTTATGGATAAGTGCTAATACAAGACATTAATCATTGTGAATAAGTAGAAGATGAAAATTATATAAGTTTAAGACATGATTAAGAAAGGGTGTGAATACCTATGTTTCTTGTACATGAAAGTTTATGATTTAGAGTTAGTACGACATCGGTACCGGCATTATTGAAAGAAAGGATTTGAGAAATGATTTTGAGATGTGGTTATGGAGCCATCTCGTATTTGTTGACTAAGTCCGGTAGGAGGTAACAACTAATCCTACATGTGGAGATTATTCATGTCTTGAACTTAGGAAATTTTAGGCACATAAGTGAAGACGTAGTAAACTTAGGGAAACGTAAGTGGGGTGCTCTATATAGTCGGCGGTGGACTCCAAGACTATAAACCCAGTTGGTGGACTGAGGTTGCCCTGTGGGAGACGGATTATTATATTTTAGTCCGGGACTATGAGGACGGGTCAGCGGTGGACTCCGGGATCTTGAGTAGTCGGACGGATGGATTTTGTGTTTACCGTCTCCAATGTATATATATATACTGGGCTAGAGGGTCACATACGGGACGGTTCGTACGATGTGGAATCTGTTATAACAGCTGGCGGTGGACTCCAAGGCTGGGATTCACATTCGTGGAATAGTGTGAACTTTGTTTTGCTACCGGGTAGTTTTCATGGCGAGGGATCGAGCCCTGTATTGTGAAGAACGTAGGCGCTTGCCCTCGGACCTATGTAGTATGGGATGCATAGAATCCGAACAAGTGTGCATTAGTGTCATCCTAGTATAGAAATGTGTGCATTAGGCATTAAGGCATGACATACACTTATGTTTAGAATAATCACTTTTGACACTTTACTTGTTCATTCAATCTTTTTGTGATTTGTTAAAGTATGAGATCGTTATACTGTTCCCGGCATAGAGAGGATAGCCGTGTATAATATTTCGTCAGTTGTAAGTAACTGACATGCCCACAGATTGACATGCAGGTAATGGACTATTCATGGAGTTATAAAGTGGATATGCTGGCGCTGTTTTATTTTAAAGATGTGTAAATGTTTTATTGTAAATTTCATTCTCCCACTGTGTAAAACCAAGTTGTAATTGAACTCTGATGTATTGTGAATGAAAAGTTTTAAATTCCTTGTAAAATTGTACGAAGTGAAGTAAAGATCCTGTGGAATCTCGAATTTATCCTTATTTGAAATTCGGGGTGTTACAGACGTGACGAAACCTCCGAATTCGAGGAAGAGCGCATTCTGCATCTTATCCATGGAGGCCCCATGGGAGGCTCTTCCAACTCCTCTTGAAAGGCGTTCGTCCGAGAGGTCAATTTAGTTCATGGCGCCCCTCCCCCTAAATGCCTCGGCGTCCCAGTCACATTCTCAGATGAAGTGGTTAGGACTCCCCATTGTGACGCACTTGTTATCGACCTTCATATGGCAAACTTCAAAGTGCAGAGGATCCTAGTAGACAACGGAAGCTCCATGAACATCCTCTTCCTTTCAGCCTTTCGAGGTCTTTAGCTATCCCGGGACCGTCTCAAACCGGCCGGCTACACCCTCCACGGGTTCACGGGAGTGCCAGTAATTATCGAAGGGGTAATCACCCTCGACGTAACTGCTGGCAAAACTCCTACCACCCGGACGGAGCCGATGGACTTCATGGTCATTGATGTCCCAGCTGCGTACAATGTCATCCTGGGCCGACCCGGCCTAGCTGTCCTAGAAACCGTTCCTTCGGCATACCACCTCAAGATGAAATTCCCTACCCGGGCAGGAGTGGGGGAGGTCAAGGGCAGTCAAGAGATGGCCCGGAAGTGCTACATGACTTCCACTGGGGGTCCGGTCCTCTCCCTCGAAACTTTAGAAATCCCCCAGGAAAGCGTTCGACCAACGTCCGAGCCGGTGGACGAATTGGAGGAGGTACTCTTCTCGGAGGATGATCCGAGCCGAAAGTTCTTCATTAGCAAGACACTCTCGTCTGCCCTATGCTCCGACATAGTGCAGTGCATTCAAAGGAACCACGATCTTTTTGCCTGGTCCGCTGCCGACATGTCGGAAATTTCCGAGGAGCTTTTGGTCCACCACCTCAGCGTTGATCCGGGGTCCAAACCGGTCCAACAGAAGAGGCGTAAGTTCGCTCCCGAGCGACAGCAAGCCATCAAAGAAGAAGTAGACAAGCTTCTAAAAGCTCGGTTCATACAGGAGGTTAACTACCGTGAATGGCTTTCCAATGTAGTCATGGTAAAGAAGTCGAATGGGACCTGGAGGATATGTATCGACTTCACTGATCTGAACAAGGCATGTCCCAAAGACACGTTCCCCCTTCCGAGCATCGACACCCTCATCGACGCCACTTCGGGCCATGAGCTCCTCAGCTTCATAGACGCTTTCTCCGGCTACAACCAAATCCGAATGTTTCCCCCGGACATCTCGAAGACTTCCTTTATTACCGACCAGGGCCTCTACTGCTATAGGGTGATGCCGTTCGGATTGAAGAACACTGGTGCCACTTACCAGCACCTTGTTAACAAAGTCTTTCAGAGCCAGATAGGTCGAAATATGGAAGTGTATGTCGACGACATGCTTGTAAAATGCATTCGGGGTGCCGACCATGTGGCCGACCTACAGGAGGCGTTCGGTGTACTGAGAAAGCACAACATGAGGCTCAATCCGAACAAGTGTGCATTCGGAGTCTCGTCAGAAAAGTTCCTCGGCTTCATGGTCAGCCAACGAGGAATCGAAGCTAATCCTGAGAAAATCAAGGCCATATTAGACATGGCCCCTCCCAAGAACGTTAAGGAAGTTCAAAGGCTAACAGGCCGCCTAACCGCTATAGGGCGTTTCCTCTCGAAGTCTGGGGAGAAGTGCCTCCCCTTCTTCAAGGCCCTCAGGGGGGCTAAAGGTTTCGAATGGGGTCAACAGCAACATGAGTCTTTCAACCAGCTGAAGGCTTATCTCGTACAACCCTCCTTTACTCAGCAAGCCCATTCCAGGCGAATCCCTATACCTCTACTTGGCTGCTTCCGAGCAGACCCTTAGTGCCATTTTAGTAAGGGAAGAAGACCAGGTTCAAAAGCCCATCTACTATGTGAGCAAGGTACTTCGGGATGCCGAGCTCTGCTACCCAAAGATAGAAAAGATGGCGTACGCCCTGATCATGGTGGCGAGAAAGCTTCGCCCCTACTTCCTGTCCCATTCGGTGGTCGTCCTCACCGACCAACCGCTGAAGCAGGTCCTCCACAAACCTGAGACCTCCGACCGCCTCATGAAATGGTCCATCGAGCTAAGCCAGCACGACATCTCATACCAGCCCCGGACTGCGATCAAGGCTCAAGCCTTAGCAGAATTCATCGTCGAGAGCACCATTCCCGAGGTTAGCCAGGCGACAAATGGACCTCCTATCTGGTTGGTTTTCATGGACGGTTCCTCTTGCAACAAGGGGAGCGGAGCCGGGGTCATTCTGGCAGGCCCAGATGATTTCTTCCTCCAGTACGCCCTCCGTATCAACTTCAAGGCCTCAAACAACGAAGCGGAGTATGAGGCACTAATCACCTGTCTCGGAATGGCCCGAAGGGCAGGGGCGCAGTGCCTCCGAGTCTTTAGTGACTCTCAACTGGTGGTAAACCAAGTCTTGGGCGAGTACGAAGCACGAGACGATCGAATGGCGAAGTATCTCGCTAAAGTCCAAGCTCTCATGGCCCAGTTCGAAGAAGCGCTCATCCAGCGAATCCCCCGAGAAGAGAATTCTCAGGCCGACCCTCTCTCCAAGCTAGCCTCCTCCTCCCTCCAAGGTCTCGAGCAGAGCGTCTTGATCGAGGTTCTCTTGAAACCAAGTATAGAAGACGAAACTCTCGACTCGGTGGAGTCACTGTCGGTCCTACTGCAAGATAACTGGATGAAACCATTGGTGGAATTCCTAAGGGACGGGCTCCTCCCTGAAGACCCTAAGGAAGCTCGCCAAATAAGAACCAGAGCAGAGCGGTACACCCTAGTCGAGGGAATCTTGTACAAGCGCTCCTTCTCGCAGGTGGACGGTAGGCTCTACTTGAGATGCCTCTCTTCGGAACAAGCCGACTACGCCTTACATGAGCTCCATGAAGGCATCGGCGGGGCACATTCAGGGTCCAGGTCCCTAGCTCGGAAGATATTGAATTACGGTTACTTTTGGCCTACTCTCCTCCAAGACGCCGAGCGACACGTTCGGCAATGCAACTCTTGTCAAAAGCATTCGAACATTCGTCACCTCCCACAAGCTCAGCTCACCTCCCTTTCAAGTCCTATCCCTTTCGCAATGTGGGGGATGGATTTACTAGGGTCGTTCCCTCCAGCTCTGGGCCAGTTCAAGTTCTTAGTTGTGGCGATCGACTACTTCTCGAAGTGGATAGAGGCCGAGCCCCTAGCCACGATCACCGAGAACAAGGTACTTCAGTTCTTCTGGAAGAACGTCATCTGCCGATTCGGTGTCCCTCGAGTCCTCATCACAGACAACGGAACCCAATTTACTGGGGCTGCATTCCGAACTCTGTATGAAGACCTCGCCATCCAGCAACGTTTCTCCTCTGTCTCCCATCCGCAGTCGAATGGCCAAGTAGAAAATGCTAACCGGCAGATTCTCTCCGGTATTAAGAAGAGGTTGGATAAGTGCTCCAAAGGTTTATGGGTCGATCAACTTCCCAACGTGCTGTGGAACTACCGCACCACGAAACGGACCCCCACAGGAGAGTCCCCATTCAACCTCACCTATGGGTCCGAGGCTGTGATCCTGTAACACCCCGAATTTCAAATAAAGATAAATTCGAGATTTCACAGGATCTTTACTTCACTTCGTACAATTTTACAAGGAATTTAAAACTTTTCATTCACAATACATCAGAGTTCAATTACAACTTGGTTTTACACAGCGGAAGAATGAAATTTACAATAAAACATTTACAACATCTTTAGAATAAAACAGCACCAGCATATCCACTTTATAGCTTCATGATTAGTCCATTACCTGCATGTCAATCTGTGGCCACGTCAGTTACTTACAACTGACGAAATGTTATACACGGCTATCCTCTCTATGTCGGGAACAGTATAACGATCTCATACTTTAACAAATCACAAAAAGATTGAATGAACATATAAAGTGTCAAAAGTGATTATTCTAAATATAAGTGTATGTCATGCCTTAATGCCTAATGCACACATTTCTATACTAGGATGACACTAATGCACACTTGTTCGGATTCTATGCATCCCATACTACATAGGTCCGAGGGCAAGCGCCTACGTACTCCACATTGCAGGGTTCGATCCCTCGCCATGAGACTACCCAGTAATAAAACAAGTTTTAGAGTTATTTCACAGATACGGATCTCAGCCTCCCTGGCTTATAATAATAGATCCCAGCCTCCCTGGCTATTATATCGTGATGATAATCCCGTAAATGCCCTTCTAGCCCCGGTATATACATATTCTTTGGAGTATGATAAACATCCGCCGACTACCCTAAGTCCCGGATAAAATACAGTCCATCTCCTACGGAGCAACCACAGTCCACCAACTGGGTCTATAGCCACGGAGATCCACCGCCGACTATATAGAAGCACCCATTTACGTTTGCACAAGTTTATTACATCTTCACTTAAGTGCCTAATTATTCTTAAGTTCAAGACATGAATAATTTCCACTCATAGAATTAGTTTTACCTCCTACCGGACTTGGTCAACAAATACAAGATGGCTCCATAACCACATCTCAAAATCATTTCTCAAATCCTTTCTTTCAATAATGCCGGTACCGAGGTCGTACTAACTCTAAATCATAAACTTTCATGTACAAGAAACATAGGTATTCACACCCTTTCTTAATCATGTCTTAAACTTATATAATTTTCATCTTCTACTTATTCACAATGATTAATGTCTTGTATTAGCACTTATCCATAAAGCAATCATTTCTTAGTCTTTACACTATTCATAATCTAGTTATTCACTCATAGTCTTTATAAGCAAAAAGGATTCCCTTTTTAAGAACACAATTTCATCACATGAAATTTTATAACCAATTCAAACTATCGCAATATCTCAATTCCCTTTAAAATATTTCTTAAACAAAATCAAAGTATAATTCTCTTAAAAAAATCACTTCACAAAAATAATACTTTGTTTTTGTTCACTACAAAGTTTCATACTCACAATTTCATCTCTCTTTATATCTCAAAATATACAAGAAAACAATCTTAATATTTCCCATTTCATTTTCCTCAAAATATGCAATAAAATTATGATTAACTTTAATATTTATTACTTCATTTTATATGAAGAAAGTATGAGTTTTAATCAAAAGCCCCCTTTTTAAAGTCTCATTTTTATTTTCTTAAAATAGACAATAAAATTTCTATAACAATCTCTAATAGCTTCCATTTTATCTTATAACCATAATAGGAATTTATTCATACAAAAAAAAAACATCTTATTCTATTAAAACCAAATCAAAAAAAATAAAAGATGGCTATCAAGATTTGAACCCAAGATCTCTTATAAGCGGTGCTCATTAACTAACCAGTAAGTCCTAGTGTGCTTTTTGTTTAGAAGCTGTATTCATATACTTTTGTTCACAATTTTCTGAAATTGTTTTTTTTAATAAAACTTGTTTACCCAATAATCCAATCATTTAGGATATTGGAATAAACTTCTCTTTAGACTAAAAGGAAATCTTAATTAATAATCAACAAGTCCAAACTTATTTTTAGCATATATCTCATTTTTAAAAAAAAAGATTTTTCCTTTCTTTACAAAATTTACACTTCTTTTCAAACTCGAAAATTAAAATCATGATTTTTCTAAGAAACTAGTTTATGCCCAACATCTTACAAATAAAAATTTGTGTTACGAATCAAACATATATTTTTTAATCGATTATGGGTGTCTCAAAGAAATTCCTTTCATACAAAAATTGTATTTTTGACATATGTCAACATACTTCATAAAAAAAAGAATTTATTTCCTTCTCTTTTCTTTTTCATCATATCTCTAATCATATGTCGAAATATAGCATTCTTTAACAATTCTCCTACATATCACACATTTGACAAATCACAAATTTGCAAACACTCTAATATGGTTCATAGAATTAATCCTTTAGTTGCACTCTTCTTTTCAACTAGCATGGCAACAATCAAAACAAGTTTATGGTATTCAATTAACTTTACAAAAATATTTTTGCAAAAGAATGTATTCCCAACATTTTTCATACAATCAATTATATCTTCATTCATGCATACTAATTCATGACAAAACAAATCAACATTTCTTTCTCATTACTAATTAACATAAGTTGGGTTTGTTTACTCAATAAAGCAATATTTCATTACATCCAATGCATAGGTTTGTCCTATTTTATCAAATCAAATTCTATATTACTCATTCATTTCTATTAACATGCACATTCAAAAAAATTAGAAAGTAGGAGACACCCACCTTATTGAAGCTTGAACAATTGAAGGAAAGGATGGGACACTTCTTCTAGCTCCAAAGATTCCTAGCTCCTAGTAAGGCTTCTCCTTCTAGCAATTTCTCCTTTCCAAGCAAGAGATCCTCCAAGCACAATAACTTTCTTACTCTCTTTCTTTTTCTTCCTTTCTTTCTTTTTCTTACACTTATTTTGATATTGATTTTGGTGCAAGAGAAATGTAGGAAATGAGACTCTATTTATAGGATTTTGGAAGGGTCTAAAGTGCAAAAATCTCACCCTAATAACTCTTCAAATTTATTTTACAACTCTCCACTTTCCTAACTCCTAAAACCTCCATCTCTTCATCTCCCCACTCTCCACTAACTCAACCTACTAACTCTTCTCCTCCCCTTGCCCAAAAAATGGTCCAAATACATTTGTGTATGCATGCACACATGCATAAACAAATATGAACACATTTCTATAACTCTAAATGTGTACTACTATGTGTAACTTGTCATGTATTAGTACATGTTTAACAAAAAAATGTGATTTTAATAGTGGGCTTGCAACATGGGCTCATACTAATTAATTTATTTAATTATCTAGTGGGCTTGCTACATGGGCTCATTACTAATTAATTTATTTAATTATCTAGTGGGCTCCTCTCCTAATGGGCTACATTTTAGTTTATAGGTCCATAGATCAAAAGAAAGGCTAAATAAAACTAATGCATGCTAAAAATAGTAAAATGAGAGTTGCAAAATGAGAATAAAAATTTGCACGTGCACCATACGTGCAAAAAAATTGAAAAATGCATTTTAATCAAAATAGGGGGAAAATAAATTTCAGTTTTATAAAATAGATTTAAATACATAAAAATAAATAATTTAAACCTATAGAAAATATTATACGTAGTGGTGGAAACACGTGCATCAAAACATGTAAAAAGCATGTAAATCCCAGGGATTGAAATATTATATTTTAGTTGACTGAAATCAATACGGAAAATGTATAAATAGTACGAATCCAAAATATGTAGTGAAACACATCACAAAATATACGTGCGTAACACCCAGGGGCAAAATTGTAATTTCTAATTTTGCGGGGTGTTACAGATCCCTCTTGAAGTCGGAATACCTTCTCCTCGCCTTGTAGCCTACAACGAAGCACAGAACGCCAGAAACCTTTGGGCAAACTTAGACCTGATAGATGAGCTAAGGGAAAGAGCATCAATCCGCCAACAGAGCTATCGGAGGAGGATCGAGTTGGCATATAATAAGAGAGTCCGACCTACCGATCTCAAAGAAGGGGACTTAGTCCTCAGAATGCTAACTGTCTCCTTCCCTAGTCAGAAGAGTAAGCTAGCCCCAAATTGGGAGGGACCCTATAAGATCACGAAAGTAGTTGGCCTGGAGCTTATCGTCTCGAAGACCTCAAAGGCAGAGAAATCCCAAGGACCTGGAATGCCGACCATCTTTTGAAATACCAAGAAAGTGCCCCAGTGCATCTCTAAGCATTCCGGGATGTCGAACTGTTCCTCTCCTTTCCCATGTTTCTTCCCTCTTTATTTCTCATATGTAATAACGGCTCGCAATTCAGAAGCAACCGATTAGTAGTCTTCAATAAAGAAAGCTTTTTTCATATTTTACTTATACAAATGCTCAAATCTCTCCGCTCTTTGCTCTTCACTCTAACGATGGTTCGGAGTCCAACACTTGGCTCGATTCTAGTTCGCAAGCTCGCTCTTAAGCGAGCTAGAAGTAGTTCGCCATTCGGATCTGCTCTCACAACCGTTGAACAACTCTAACGATGGTTCGGAGTCCAACACTTGGCTCGATTCTACTTTGCAAGCTCGCTCTTAAGCGAGCTAGAAGTAGTTCGCCATTCGGAACTGCTCCCACAACCGTTGAACAACTTTAACGATGGTTCGGAGTCCAACACTTGGCTCGATTCTACTTTGCAAGCTCGCTTTTAAGCGAGCTAGAAGTAGTTCACCATTCGAAACTGCTCTCACAACCGTCGAACAACTCTAACGATGGTGCGGAGTCCAACACTTGGCTCGATTCTACTTCGCAAGCTCGCTCTTAAGCGAGCTAGAAGTAGTTTGCCATTCGGAACTGCTCCCACAACCGTCGAACAACTCTAACGATGTGTAACACCCCCAAATTTTATTTTTTTTTGAGAACTAAGTCTCCAAATTCAATTCCTTCAATTTCTATATCACTTTAATCATAAACTAAGAAAGTTATATTTCAGGAAAAATTTTGGCAGAGTCTCCCCTGTAAATTTTGCCCCGAAACACAAAAAGCTTACGGAATTCTGCTCAAAATTTCGTAGCTCACAATCCACATAATATTTTCATGGGCTCCCCAGGCCAAAATGAGCAGATACACACAGACAATATAATATAATGCTCTGGGGGCCAAACTCATAACGGATTATCAAATATCAATTAAAAACTATAAATTTCTTTGAAAAACGAGGTAAATTTTTAGAAAAATCCTTATAAAACCTACCACAGAGCCCGGTACTCCACCACGAGATGGGTACGGGTCACAAACATACCACACCACCTCACACTATACACATCATCGTCATATACATGCTTATACACCCATAATACAATTTAAATCATAAATTTTATTATTCCTATAACTAAATAGTACACATTTTTAAAATAAAAATTCATCCTACCAGTCCACGCTTCACCCCTGCACTGATGAGAACCTGTAACAGTAGGGGATCTAGGGTAGTCCTCAGACTCCCCTAACCCCCCAAACACTAAGGGGTTAGCCATTTCTGGTGTGAGTATAGTTATTAATCTAATGACAAATTAAAATAGTATAAGGAAAATAATTTAAACTTACGAATACCAAATTAAGATAATGCAACCTGAATCCTGAACACAACAACATCGTCAATACAATGATATATCAAATACTTTGCCAATCCTGCATTCAATTATATATATATATATATATATATATATATATATCTTCACTATATACATCCCACTAACCATGCATATACTTTACTCGTTTATTATTCACATAATAATGTATCACATAAGTAACACACAAAAGCACTATCTTCATTTCTCATTCTCTTTATATATTTGTATACACACATGAGGTTACTACATCTTTTCTTCATCTTTATTAGCCACGCATTTCATTTACTTGTATTGTATCACGCTCCACCCCATAACCATATACCTCTATTCTCGTAATACCACATTCATTCCTGTCTTGTGACACAATATAAAATCTCATTACACCTTGTAAGTAACTCACATTTCATCACATCATTAACCTATCACTTTACTGAATACTCATTCTTATCGCATCCAAAGCATGTTTTATAATTCATTCTTATCCCGTTATATATTAATTTACTTCAATTACTATTAATCTACATTTAACTTAATTCTTCATTTCCATTAGTCATTACCCCTATCATGCCAACTCATCCTGCGAATTATGCCAAGGCAGGTAGTTCCCACCATTTCCACAGAAACAGCGGGCAGGTAGTTCCTTGACACAACTCCAAGGTACAACTCATACAACACTGTTTTTCCCCTTAATAATCATGCACATAATACAATTACTTCGTATTATTAATAAGAACATGTGTCTTTTCTATTATTATCATTTTAAATTAATCACATGCTGCATTTATCATTTCTTTCCATACACTAACTCATAACACGTTCACTTTCACATTTACTTCATTCACAACTATTTTCTTTCTCATCCACAATTCACATTTCACTATTCACTTTCTTTCCCACACACAATTCACATTTCACTACTCCCTTTCTTTACTACCCCATTTATAATTAACACTTATTTATTCTTTATTCTCAACTCATAATACACTTACTTCACTATTTCATTTCAGCTTATACCAAACACTTCTCTTTCTCATTCACATTTCATATCATATTCATTTTATCCCAGGGTTACCCCAGGTCATATTCACATTTCATATCATATCTCTCTCCGGTCTATCCAGAGGTATCTGCTCTCCCAGGTCCATCCTGGGGAATCAACTCTCTCTTAGGTCTACCCTGAGGTATCATATCTCTCTCCGGTCTATCCGGAAGTATCTGCACTCCCAGGTCTATCTTGGGGTATCAACTCTCTCTCAGGTCCCACCTGAGGTATCATATCTCTCTCCGGTCTATCTGGATGTATCTGCACTCCCAGGTCTATCCTGGGGTATCAACTCTCTCTCAGGTCAACCCTGAGGTATCATATCTCTCTTCGGTCTATCCGGAGGTATCTGCACTCCCAGGTCTATCCTGGGGTATCATATCTCTCTCCGACCTATCCGGAGGTATCTGCACTCCCAGGTCTATCCTGGGGTATCATATCTCTCTCCGGTCTATCCGGAGGTATCTACACTCCCAGGTCCATCCTGGGGTATCATCTCAAGTCAACTGAACTTATTGCCATTAACATTTTCTTTTCATATTATCACCACCCTTTCAATGCATCACACAAAAGAAAATATCACTGTAATTAATATATAAAATCATCACATCATAATATTGCACATCACAATGGTACTGTATTATTTATTTGATCATTACCTCACACATCATGAATATATCATACTATTTATTATCTCATTCCCACACGTTAGCATAATCCCAGTAGGTTAACACATCACAACACCATATACACATAGATATATATACACAATACATTACCATCACCCTTAATATTTAAAACCACATCAATCCACCATATACCGACATCCTTATATACATATAACTCACCCCCATATATATAACTAATTTATCGTCTGTAAATTTATATCAATACACGAGACGAGTATTTCATCGTCATATCGCATACCAACACCGAACACTAATTTCCCTTTACACATACACCTTATTCTGGGATTCATATCAATCATTCAGATTATACTAAAATTTTCTTAAAACAACAGATATATAAATATTTTCATACTCACCTCATAGCCCGGGAGGCCTCGAAGCATCACTTCTCCATCCGGCACCCGAAGCCGTTAACATTTCCTATTATCAAGTTGCAAAGCAATTAAGGCTCACAACATCCAAATCAACCACAGAAAATAATAACACTATTTCTAATATCACTCAGGCATTTTATCGAACGTCTGGGATGCACACGTGCACCGCACGTAATTTTTAAATTCCTACGGGATGTTTATCCCCAAACAATTTCTAAAATCACCCCCAACTTATTATAATAGTTCTACTAAAATTCTACTACTATAAAGGAGATAATTTATATATATAAAATGCTCATTTCCAAACCCAAAACCCTAATTTTTAGCAACTTGCAAAATCCCCAATAATTTGCTAATCTCTTGCCTCTACAATGCCCAACACCTCCTAATCTCCCTACCATAACCATTATACTCAAAATAAATTAACCACACTAAATTTTATACAAATAAATAAAATAAGGTATACCTTTCCGGAGTTATTTCTCCAAATCGATGCTACCACGGTGTAGAGGACCCTTCCATTAGTCATCCCTCCAGATTAATTGAAAAACCATGGAGGGACGAGGTGGAATCGGGCGGGGGAAGAAGGCGCCGATGGGTTGCGCTGTTCGGTCGGGATTAGGAAAAAGAAGGAAGAAGGAAGAAGTAAGAAGGAATGGGAAGGGGGGGGGGGTTATTAAAATAAAATTATAATAATAGTAATATATTTATAAATGGATATTTACAAATAGGCCCCCCAAACCTCCAAAATATTTCAAGTAGACCCCAATTCTTTTCTTTAATAGCACCAACAATACAAAATACATTACAATTTTCTCGTAGTAACTCTTCAAAATTATAAAATAAAATAAACAATATTTATTCACATAAAATCTCTACTCATGACTCCTAATACATCAATAATACCCATCTACCACAAGTATCCATACCGATATCAATATTAAAATGAAATATACCAAAAATAATTTTTCACCACTCCAAATATATAAAAACAAGTATTTTCGGTATTTTACAAATTCGATGTGTTACACGATGGTTCGGAGTCCAATGCTTGGCTCGATTCTACTTCGCAAGCTCGCTCTTAAGCGATGCTCAGTCTTGTGCATCCGGTGAATCCGATACATACTCCCAAGGATCGTCATGTCTGGCTCGACCTCGGCATTGCGGCACTGCAGCAAGAAGGCATTCACATGGCGCCAGGTGTTCGGCATAAACTGGGTCGGCGCCAGGCAGTACCACTGGAGGACCTTTAACACAAAAAGGTGCAAAGGAAAGCGCAATCCAGCATTCAGCGAGTCGTAGTCGAACACACACATATCCGGCGACAGTTTGGAGTTCGCTCGCATCCCAGGATCGGGGAGGATCAGCTTGTACTCCGGAGGGATGGCGAACCCTTTTCTAATCCGGAGCAAGTCCACCTCGGTAGTTTGAACCGGGTTGTTCTCCTCGTAGACTGCCGACCGGCCGATGATGGCCTTCTTCAGAAGGTCGCCTTCGTATTGCCTAACTCCGGCATGGCCGGGCAGTACACTGGGGTACCGGCCCGACTCAGGGGCTTGCCTCTCGGTCTCCACGATCTCCTCGACTACAGGAGATCGGGCCACTGCCTTCTTCTTCTTCTTCACCTCGGCCACGGACGACCCGGCCACCTCCTTCCCCTTTCTTCGGATCTCCATTCGCCTCCTCTCCTCGGCGCCACTATCGCCCGAGGACGAGGCCTCACTCCCCGAGTCTACCCTTGACATCTCTAAAAAATCTAAGGCAAATAAACTGACATTGATGTGACGTGGCCTTGAAGTGACGTTCACGGTCGGAATTAGCTTGCCGGAAATCGCTTAGCCCACGCAACAGCTAACGCAACCGCCTTGGAGCTAAAATCGCCACTAGCAGAGCACACAGAGAGTAAAAGTGAAAACTTGGAGTGAAAAGTGAGAAATGAGCTCTGGGGTGGGGGAGTGAGAATTTATAACCTCAAAGTGACATTTGGGATTCCTTGGGCATTTAACGGCCCACTAAGAGAAGGCAAAACGCCAAAACAGAGAGTTACGACTCTTCAAATCGCTCAACTCCATCACCCGGCCACCGGTGTGCATAGCCGAGCGACCAAACAGCTCGGCTAAGCAACCGAGCTACTGGGTCGGAGGATGGCGGCAGCTCAAGACAAGTACTCTTCGAAACACCGATCTCTATCCCTCGGCGATCAACACCTCTGCGTGCCATCGAACAACCGTTCTTACCGATCCGAGGTGTCGAGGTACCGACCTCCACATATGGAGAAAAATTCAGCCGAGGCCGAATCACCGTCGGATCGTTCCAAAATTCGTGTCAAAATTTGATGGACGTTTCAGATAGTGCCACGCCCACAAAACGACAAGATAACGTTTTCTCGTGATCTGAACCTCGTACTCGTGATTCACGCCGTGATGGACGCTCAGGATTGCGCCACGTAGCTCAGCAGATCCTGAGGCTCCGAGCCAAGCTGCAGGAGGAGCCGAACCGAGGTGCCAAGGTACCGACCTCCACATATGGAGAAAAATTCAGCCGAGGCCGAATCACCGTTGGATCGTTCCAAAATTCGTATCAAAACTTGATGGACGGTTCAGATAGCGCCACGCCCACAAAATGACAAGATAACGTTTTCTCGTGATCTGAACTCCGTCCTCGTGATTCACGCCGTGATGGACGCCCAGGATCGCGCCACGTAGCTCGGCAGATCCTGAAGCTCCAAGCTAAGCTGCAGGAGGAGCCGAACTGAGGTGCCGAGGTACCGACCTCCACATATGGAGAAAAATTCAGCCGAGGCCGAATCACCGTCGGATCGTTCCAAAATTCGTATCAAAACTTGATGGACGGTTCAGATAGCGCCACGCCCACAAAATGACAAGATAATGTTTTCTTGTGATCTGAACCCCGTCCTCGTGATCCACGTCGTGATGGATGCTCAGGATCTCGCCACATAGCTCGGCAGATCCTGAGGCTCCGAGCCGAGCTGCAGACGGAACCGAACCGAGGTGTCGAGGAACCAACCCCTACATATGGAGAAAAATTCTGCCGACCCTTCTCAGCCGTTGGATCTTGTTAAAAAACGTGCTCGACGTGATGGGCGGCCCAGATCTTGCCACGCTCACTAAACGACAAGATAGCGTTTTTTGGGGATCCGCGTCGAAATGGACGCTCAGGATCGTGCCACGTAGCTCAGCAGATGCCGTGCTGAGGAGCCGAGGTACCGAACAGCTGGATGGGACCACCAAGCCACTAATACAGTAGATAAGGAATTGAGTCACCGGAGCGCTTAGCCGAGCTAACGAACAGCTTGGTCAAGCCTTCGAGCTACTAGGTCGAACCGAACATCCTGTTGGAGCACATATTCGGCCTACAACGCCGAACTGCCGAGCTGAGGGGACGAGAAACCGACCTCCACATATGGAGAAAAAAGAGGCCGACCCTCCTCAGCCGTTGGATCTTGTCAAAAAACGTGCTCAAACGTGATGGACGGCCCAGATCTTGCCACGTTCACTAAACAACAAGATAGCATTTTTTGGGGATCCGTGCTGAGATGGACGCTAAGGATCATGCCATGTAGCTCGGCTGATCCAGAGGCTCCGAGCCGATCTGCCGTGCCGAGGAGCCGAGGAACCGACCCTCTCATACGGAGAAACTATCTGCCGAGGAACATGGATCGTCCGATCGCCCAGAAAATCGCGCTCGACACTGATGGAGGGCTCAGATCGCGCCACGCCATAAATAGGTATTAAAAATTAGTTTTTATTTATTTAAATTGTTTTATTTATTTAAAAATTACGAAAAAATTACTAAAAATTCCAAAAAATTAACTAAAAATTCTAGGAAATAATTATAAATTCGGGGGTATATTTTTGAGCCCCTGAACGAATAATTATCGCCTAGAACGTGTTGTTAAGACCCCCGAACGACTGGTTAACACTTCGCAGAATTAAATAAATAATCCGAAAAATAGATAAAAATCACCAAACATCCAGAAAAGCTCAAGAACAACTCAGAGCGCAACCAACTTGAAATATCACCACACTACCTCCTTCAAAGATTCAAAATCTTCCATTTGGACTCCGATACAACTCCGCCGGTCATTAAAACAGTAAAACTACTCCTCAAAGGCTGATCAAACTCAGTCTTTGGGAGTGGGGGGGCTCGTGATATGGCTAAAAATGGGGTTAAATCGGAACCGTCCAAATCGGGCACGAATCTTGAAGCCCAAGGGTAAAACAGTAATTTTACTTACAACCGGGTCTGAGACGGGTACTGGATCTCCTCTCCAAAGATCCAATGACCCGCGAATGGATCCACCTCAACTGGGTACGGGTCCCAACCTGAAACGAACCCAGTCCAGCAGGATAGAATTAGGGTCTCTGATTCAGCTAAATCAACGGCCCTGATTCGTATCTATCCTTTCACCGGGAAATCAGGGAGCACATTCCTTATCTGATTACGAGGATTTTATGCCTTATCAGATCAGAGGGATTACATTCCTAATCTGATCCCTAAGATGCCTATAAATACCCCTCATCCATCTCCATTAAGAGGTAATCAATCTTTTGCCAGTTAACGCTCTCTCATAATCATTTTCTGATTACTGACTTGAGCGTCGGAGGGTGCATCGCCGGGATCAACCCCGGTGTCTCACACTTTTTGCAGGTGAACGGCAGGAGCCAACGGTCAAACTCCGGCGGAACAGGTTTCAGGTTTGCTATTCAAGTTTTCCTAAGAATCCACAAATACTATCTGTTTACCCCCACACCAGATTCAGCGGTAACAAATGTAAAGGTATAATGTAACTCTGATGTAAAGTAAAGTTTTTATTTCCTTATAAAATTGTACGAAAGAAATGTAAAGATCCTGTGGAACTTCGAATTCAGTTGTGTTTTGGAATTCGGGGTGTTACAGCTCGAGCAGCGAGTGGAGCACTGAACTCGTAGTTTAGGACCAACGAGTTGTTGATGGAGCTTAAGCGGTACGCAGAGCGCTAAACTCGTTGTTTAGGACCAACGAGCTGTTGATGGAACTCACACAACGAGCATAGATTGGGGTGTTGGACCCGTTGCTCAATATTGACGAGTGGTTGGCTGGAGGAACTCAAGTAGTGCGTGGAGTGCCGAACTCATTTTTAGATCGGATGAGTTGTAGGTATTCTGAATCTTCTTAGTGTGGAAGTGAAGTCACTTGTGTTTATTCAGCGTTGAGATGATTCCATTCTTCTCTTTACTGACAAGTGGTTGCGTGCATGGAATGAGGTTCTCCGGGACACTGAGCTTGCCCTCCTCCGTGATACGCTATGTGTGACGGAGTTGGAACTCTCCCGTTTGCACGGCGCTTAAAGCGAGACAAAGTTGAAGCTTGCTCAAGTGAAGGTGGTCGGATACATCTGGAGTTTGCTCGTCTAAGGAAGACTTGTCTTGAATATCGTCATCAAGAGTTGAGGCGGCCCTAGGGAGCGGTTAGCTGGGAGGAGGCCGGCGAGAAGATTTGTTTTTCTTAGGTAGAGCACCTCTTCAGTGTGTCTGGCTGGAAGAACAGCTTACATGACAGTTTGTCGCACAGTGTTCGCAGGACTTTTGGTAGCGATTTTTAGACGTGAAACGTGAACTCATTGTAGCTTTACTGTTGTAATGAGACTTGTACTTTGTGAAATGAGAATTCTTCTACATGTAAGTGTCTTGTCCTGTGATACATCGTATGAGCTGCTCTTGGTAAAGTTAGGCTCTGGACTAGCCATTTTGCATTTGCAGACTCCTGTAGTGCTACTGTATCTAAGCATATGAGTTGGTGATAGTTTTGTGATTTGCAGGATTCATTTCATATGCTTGACCCGTGCTGTCATGGTTGATATGCCATCGACGGGTTCTTTTTTGCTAAATAACAGGGCCTCAAGTCTGTTGCATATAGCTTAAAGAACTATCGACAATGTATGACGGAGTTTAGCATTGCTCCGCTTTGAACTCAGCTAGTTGTAGGGACAATTCTGAAGGAGAGTTGTTTTCCAAACTTACTGTATGGGGCCTCTGACAGATTGTGAGAGTCACATCGAATGGAGAGTTGAACCACAAGTGCTGCTTTTTACAAGTTGCTAAGGTAACTTCGATCCATGATTTTGGACCTATTAATTTGTTGTTGCGGAAATTTAACTAGTTGCAGGAACAGATCGATCGAATGGCAAGTTAAACTCTGAACGTGTGTCATTACAGGTTGCGAGAGTAACTCTGAACCATGAACATGGATTCCAAACTTGTTAGTTTAAGTATTAACATGTTGCAGGAGCAACTCGAATGGCAAAGCACACTCTGAACTTGCTTCTTTGCAAATTGACAGAGGCTCTTTTGAACCATGAACATGGACTCCAAACCGGTCATTGAGGTGTTAACGGATTGCTGGAGTAGATCGAATAGCGAAGTGCACTGTGAACATGCGTTATTACAAATTGTTAAAGTCCCTGTCGAGCCATGGGTATGGACTCCGAATCCGTCTTACGGGTAGACTCGCAACGAGTGTTTGGTGCTGCTTAAGTGTATAAGTGTGGCACTCAACTCGTTGTTTCAGAGCCTCCAAGGAAGTTCAACTAGTTGCAGGAACAGATCGATCGGTGAGTTGTGTTCTAAAGGTGCATGTTTGCATGCTGCAACTTCTGAGTTCTGGATTCCGAACTTGCATTGAGGAAATCTTGAAACGAGTGCCTAGCGTCGCTTTAAATGTGAGTTGGGCGTGTAGCTCGTTGTTTGCTTTAATGAATTAACAGGTTGCAGGAGCAGATCGAATGGCGAAGCACTCTGAACTTGTTTCATTGTAAATTGTTGTAGTAACTTTGCACTATGGATGTGGGCTCCGAACCCGTCTCGTAGGAAGCTTTTAACAATTTTGGTGACGTTTTTGTGTATAAGTTTGGCACCCAACTCGTTGTACTTCACAAGGTGTTCTACTTTCCAAGTCCCTGTTGATATCTCCTTGCCCCCCGGGTCTTCAAGTTGATGAGCCGTCTGGCGAACAACTTGGTAGACCTTGCCTGGGCTTGCCTATTTTGCAAGGAGCCCCCCATTGTTTTACATAGTGAAAGAGGAATCTTCTGATATACCAATGTGTTTAGACATGACTATTTGTCTCCATTGAATAAATGGAGTGGCTTCGGGCGAGGGATTCAGGTTTATTATTGTGTTATGATGAGAACTAGTTTGGACTTGGTGAAAGATGAGGTGTCAGGTTTTGAAGTTCTTGGTAGAGTGGGTTATGGCAGAGGCTTCAAGCTCGTTTATAGTTTTTGAATTATTGTGACTGCTTTTTGGCGGTGACTCTATGGCATCGAGAGGGAGAATGGAGCCCCCCATTGTAGCGGTGTAGCATGCTCGTGCCACCTGTTGGCTTCCTACAGCTTGACCTATGCCAGCTATTGTTGGGAACTTCATTTTCATGTGAAATGCAGAGGCAACTGCATGGAATGCCGCTAGGCCGAGACGGCCAAATATAGCATCATTGTATGCAGCTTTGACATCGATTACCATAAATTCCAGTGCTTCTGTCTAAATAGCGGGGGATCTCCCTGCTATTACGTCGAGTGCGACAATTCCCTCGACTTGGACAGGTGCACCAGAAGAGTTATGAAGTGAATAACCGGCTGGCTAGAATCGGTCTTGAGAGAGCTTGAGAGCCTGAAATGTGGCCATGAAGAGGATGTTTACTGAGCTGCCATTGTCCACCAAGATGCGGCGTACCTCATGATTTGGCATGCAAAGGTTTATGACTAATGCGTCGCAATAGGTGTTTGGACGCCTTCTAAGTCCTAGTCGGAGAAAGATATCGGGATCCTGGTGTGTTTGGCAGGCAGAATGTTATCTATGGAGTTGACTTTGTCGACAAAAGCTTTGTAGGAGGAGTTGGAATCTCCCCCATTGGGTCTTCATGAATGGAGTGGAGGACGGTCATGTTTTCAGAGTCTTGCGACTCGCATGACCTCTGCTGACGCTTATTAGCCATCCGGGGCAGAGGATTTTTGGCATCGTTGTCTTTCTGAACGAAGTTAGAGAGATAGCCCCTGCGAATCAGAGCTTCTGGTTCTTCTTTAAGGGTTCGACAGTTGTCAGTAGTGTGTCCATGATCTCTGTGAAATGTGCACCACTTATTTCTGTCTCTTCTTCTACTAGACGTTGACATCATGAGGGGAAGGCAGATTATTCCGTCCTTCTCCACCTCCATGAGGATGGCTGATACACTTGCATTGAGTGGAGTGAATTTGTCGATGCGTGACGCTAGAGTTGGACGGTGTAAACTTGCACCGTTTTTCTGAAAACTTCCTGAGTTCTTCCTCGCTTATGTTCTTCCGTTTGTTCCTGGAAGGTGAATCTTTCTTGCCTTGTGGATAGAGAGCTTCCTCGACCCTGATATACTTGTCACTCCTTTTCAGGAGCACATTGAAACTTTTGGGTGGCTTTTTGGCGAAGGAGGCTTTCAGGTCTTTGTTAGTGACATTGTGGCGAAAGAGCTGCAGTTGCGACTGAAGTGTTCAAGGCAAAAATTAACCTTGCTTCAGTTGTTAAATGCTCGACGAAGTCCCTTGGCAGTTCTCCATCTTCTTGCTTCAGTTCTAGCAGGGAGACACTGGTATTTTAAGTTCTCTGGCTAGTAACGAAGTGTGCAATGAAGAGTTCCTCGAGCTGATCGAAAAAATATGGATTCGGGTTTCAGACGTGAATACCATTCCCTAGCTGATCAATTCAGTGTAGCGGAAAATGTCCGACACATGAGTGCATCGGTGGCGTTATAGAACATCATAAGTGTTTTAAAGCTCTCGATGTGGTACGTCGGGTCTGTTTCCCCGTTGTAGGATTCAAATTGAGGAGCTTTGAAGTTCCTTGGAACGGGTGCATCGAGGATGGTTTTGCTGAAGGGACGTCGATTTGGGCGGTAGGCCTTGTTGGAGCAGTTTCTCTCATTCTTCATCTGTTCTAGGCGACCTTCTACTTCTTGGATACAGCGAAGGACTTGGTCGTCCTTCTTTCGGGATCCAGTTCAGGCATTGTGGACTGAGATGCGGTCGTACTGAGGATGTTTTTCAGGACGGTTTTGTCAGGGACCCCCCGGTGCCTCTCCGTTAGAAGGAGCGTGATTAGGCTGTCAGGGTGACTATTGAGGAGGAATCTGATCTTCCATAGGAGGAGCTGGTTGACAAAGAGTGGTAGCGCAACGGGTGGATGTAACATCCCGTAATTAAAAAAATAGTATAATAATAATAATAATAATAATAATAATAATAATAATAATAATAATAATAATAATAATAATAATAATATATATATATATATATATATATATATATATATATATATATATATATATATATGGCTGTAGGCCATATATATATTTAGATGTGTATGGAATAATGAATAGTGGGGGTCCCACGGGAGTAAAGAGACAACAAAGTAGCTGATGCCTTGTTTGGGAAATGCCACGATGACGTGGTCGTGCCTGGGGGGCTCACCTCCTTCTTTGACATGCTGACTTCTCTCCGAAGAGAGAGAGCAGAAGTGTTGTGAGAGTGATTTGTCCCATATCGGGATTTGATATGAATAAAATAATATATAAATATAATAGCCTATGATCAAGAGTCACCTAATCGGTTAACCACCTTTTGAGAGGCAGTCTGTGGTGGGCAATGTTATAAACGGCGTCAGGCGATGGCGTTTCGTTCTAGGACCGCCTACCGCCTAAGACTCCTAGGCACCGCCTAGGCATTTTTTTTTATATTAAAAAAATTAATATATTAATCTTTTAAAAGTTACATTTCTCTATTTATGCTTGTACTTTAAATCTTTTTGTGAAGTTTGAACTTTGGTGTTTGTAGTTTAAATCATTTTGTGAACTTTTTAGTTTTTAATGAGTTTAATCTTTATCCTAATAATATGATTGAATGATTCTTAATCTCGACTATGCAGGTTGCAAAATGAAACAAACCATTTATTGGAGTTATTGCGATCAAGGATGACTAATCTTCCTGAAGAAAATGGCATAAAATTTCAAATATAACGTGAACTAGTAGCACCTTTAATGTAAATATTCTGATAATACATATATCCTTTAGTATCATACTATCTTAAGTGTGTTTCTAGTTACCAATTGGTCCAATTCCATCTGGTTTCAGTTCCTACTCTGAAAATACCTTTATGTACTTGCCTACTCTACTTGAGTACTTGGAAGAAAACCTTAAAGATCCAAACCGATTCTGGCTTTAGTTTCAACAATAAGTCAATTACAGTGCAATCTCCATCAAAAAATGACATTAAAGATCCAAACCGATTTTTTGGATCCAAACCGATCCAAAAAATGACATTAAAGATCCAAACAATAAGTCAATTACAGTCAATTACAGTGCAGTCAATTACAGTACCATTGAAGATCCAAACCAATTCTAGTACCTCATCATCCAAGTGCAAATCATCAATCATCATCCAGATCGATCTGACAATTACAGTGCAAATCATCATCCAGATCGACTATTAAAGATCAATAATTACAGTGCAATCTCCACTACTAAAAAACACTTTATACTACTAAAAAACATTTCCATTACCATTAAAGATCCAAACATAATTAATAGACTAATAGTAGTTTTCTTTTACCAAAATCTTAAATTTGAAATTCAAAGTTTTAAGTCCATTGACTTGACTAAGCTTACTAATTAGCTAATCTTCTAAGTCTACATATTCACCATCCGCCACATTCATAATTCTCTCGTCATCGGACTCAAATTCAACCTCTTCATTTTTCTCCTCATCCGATGTATCTAGATCTTCATCAAGTTCTCTAATGGCAATGGGGAGGTTCCTCGCACTCCTTCTTGGTTCTAGTACCTCATCCGCTCCCGATGCTTCCGCCCCCATTCTCCAAGTAAGCCCCGAACCCGGCTCGATCTCATCATCATAACCACCATCGACAAGCCAACCTTGAGCTTCACTAGCTTGAGATGATAATAGCAAATCTCCCCCCATTTCTTTCTTACTCTTCTTCTTCATGAGATTTGAGTGGAAATTGACATAGACAAGATCATTCAACCTTGATGCTTCAAGTCTATTTCTCTTCTTAGTATGTACCTAAACAATTTTTAAAAAAGGGTCAACAACTTAAAAAGAATAATAAAGAATGATAGATAAGCTACTAGGATTGGACCACTTACCGCTTCAAATTGGCTCCAATTTCTTTCACACCCCGATGAGCTACTAGTCAAAGAGAGAAATCTAATTGCTATATTTTGCAAGTTTGGAGTGTCACCACCATAATTGGACCACCATCCAACTATTCAATCAAGAAATTTAGAGGCAAAAAAAAATTCATATTTAATATAAATAAAAAAATGGGTAAAAAAGACTTAATTCTTAGTGAAGGAAAATAAAGGAAAGAGATGTACCCGGATCAAAGTCATGGTACATATCAACATTCTCATATGCCGCCATCGCCATTTTTCTTCCAAAGTTTTCGGATTTGCTCTTATACTTCACCAATTCATTATTAGAAATAGTGGATTGCATGTCCAAGTTGCCGGGAAAAAGTTTCTCAATACAGTTCAAGAACTCATTCATAACTTCATTACCCTTCTCTATGCTTGGATCTTTGAAGTAAAAAAACGGATTCAACAAGTAAGCGGCATAGTGCAATGGGCTATCAAGCCTACCCTTGGACTTCTCATCAATAATCTTCAAAATGGGTTTGGCATTTTCTTCTTTCTTAAAAGCATTTCTAATCTCTTCCTTGGCTTGTTTAAGTGCGCCCATCACAAAAGAGATTGATATTACCGTTGCCTCCGCCGCTTTCCTTTTCACACTACTCCTCAATTTAGTTTTGCTCCACTCTTCGGATGTAAACATGAGTCTCAATTGATCTTTCTTGCCCTTAAGACTTTCCAATGTCAAGAATTAAGTGGCAAATCTAGTCACGCCGGGCCTCACAATATCCCTCTTCTTGGTATATTTCCTCATAATAGCCAAAGTTCTATGATGAGCATAGATAAATATTGTAAGTTGCTTTGCTTTCTCAAGCATTCCACTAAACTTGGTTGACTTTCCAATTCCTTCAAGCATGAGGTTGATTGTATGAGTTGCACAAGAGCTCCAAAAAATTTGTGGTTGGGTATTTTGTAACAAATCCGCCGCCGCCATATTGTTTGCCGCATTGTCCGTCACCACTTGAACAACATTTTAAGGGCCAATTTCATTGATGTACTTTTCCACAAAATCGAAGATATATTTCCCGGTGTGTGCCTCCATGGAATCTTCAACGGAACCGAGGAATGAAGTGCCAAGTTTACAATTAACACAAAGATTCATAATACTTCTCCTCTTACGATCCGTCCATGCATCGGTCATAATTGAACATCCATGTTTGCTCCACTCTTCTTCATGTTTTTTTAGAGATAGCTTAGTCCTCTCAACTTCTTGCTTCAAAAGTGGCTCTCTTAGGAGATATTGACTCGGTGGTTTGTAGCCCAAACCGAATTGCCCAACCGCCTCCACAAATTGTCTAAAACCTTCATTGTCAATTGCATGAAAAGGAACCCCCGACTCATAGATCCATCTAGCAAGATACTCATGAACATCATTTGCAAACTTTGTCTTCAATGCATCATTAATGTTTTGTTGTCTTGCCCCTCTTCGGATCGATGGCGGATGTCCACTTGTCAATAGGCCCAAGAAGCTTCGATTTATTCATTTGAAAATCGTCATCCTCTTTATCATCAAAAATATTTACTTCGGCCCTCGCTTGTTCTAGTTCGCGCTCCCTTTCTCGCTTCTTATTCTTGCGTTTCTCAATATAAGCCTTCACTTTTGCTCTGTCTTCATCGGAAGCTTTAGGGCATGGTTCAACTTCTCCTATCAATCCCGCAATATGAAGCTTCATCTGAAAAACTCCTCCCTTAATGAGCTTCTTGCATAACCTGCATGTGATCCAATCTCTTTTTTCTTTAGAGAACAACACTCCATAATCCCAAGCAATGTCATTAGACTTTCTCTTCAACGGTTAAGTCTCAACCTCCGATTGTTTGTCTTTTTCCGCCATTAATTAACCTAACAAATAAATTGTAATACAAATATAATTAGACAAATTGACAATGCAAGCCATCTCCACCTTTAACCTCAAAAAAAAGAAAAGACAATGCAAGCCATTAAATAGTAATCATCTTTTTAGTAAACACTAAACAGTAATCAACAAAAGTCCATGAAGCCAACTAGAAACAATAAATAGTACTCGTGTAAACAGTACTCATGTGATCAAAATCATATTTTTAGTTCTTAAATTAAAAAGATGCTACCTTCCTAATATTTTTTTAATTCTTAATAAACTACTCAACATTGACTAGTGAATACTGGCATACTGCCTTTCTAAACAGTAAACAGTAAAAAAAAACTCACCTGACGATCAATAAGAGAGGGAGAGAGGGAGGGAACGGAAGACGAAGCGAAAAGATAGGAGTTCAACGCCGTCCGTCGAGGTGTAGTCGCTACCGTCGAGGAGAGCTTGACACCGCCGGAAGACGAAGACGAAGCGAAAGCTGACGATCTGGCTCTGCCGGAAGACGAAGACGAAACAGTAAGCGAGGAAAATGAAGAGGCTTTTCTTTTCTTTTCTGAATCTCTTATTCTCTGAATCATTAAATCTTTTCTTTTCTTTTTGGGTTCTTTTGAAGATGAAGAGAGAATATAAATAAGAGAGGAAGGTGAAAAGGGTTTTTTTCCTGTTGAAGATGAAGAGTTTTTTCTGTTGAAGATGAAGAGTTTTTTTAAAGAATAAAAAAAACAGTAAATCCGTCAAACACCTGATCGGTTTTATCCGCCTAGGCGCCGCTTGTTCGCTTTCGACCGCCTAGGCGCCGCCAAATTGGCGCCTTTAACGCCAAATTTTCATCTCGACGCCTAGAGTACCGCATGTTGCATATGCGGTTCGTCCACCAGCATGTGCCCGGATCCCATTCAACAGTCGTGACGAACTTAAAGATATACCGCAACATACCTATGGAACCGTATTTCACAGGACCGCAGTCCATACGACTCGTTCGTGTCCACCAGCATGTGCCCGGATCCCATCCCGTCCTTACCACGGTACTTCAGGAATCAACAGTGCAAGATACGCACCGCAGCACGTATCCCTAACAACAGGAAGAGATAACCCCATAGTATCACCACCTAGTGCTAACTCTCAGAACAAGTTGGATTATAGGGAATCACCCCTAACATCAATTCGGTCTTCAAGAGAAACAATAAAAGAAAACCTAACCAATACAGTTTACTGAAAATATGTTGTTATTAAAATCATACTCGGTGTCGATCAACAAAGTCGAGCCTGACTGGTCTGTCAAGGTAACAACCATCCCGGAATCACATCCACTGATTCTCAATACCTTCACAGGTCAGCGACCAAATAATTCCGGCCAGTGACCCTCAGCGATTGGTCCAACGGCGCCCCAAGGATGCAATACAATTCAAATGAAGGTAAGCACACACATAACCATCGATTCTCGGCCATTGACAGACTCAAGCATCGAGACACCAAACATAATCCGACCAGAGCTATATCCAAACTCACTCATGTCCACCATGAGTACTAAGCACTGGAACTTATCTAAGTTCCAAATGAAAATGCTAAAACATCATTGAAACCCGATAGCTCATGATCACCCCACTGCGATATGCTGAGGATTCCTCATCAATTGTCCGATGAAATAGTTTAAGAAAAAGCAGTAGCTGTGACCCAAGCTATGCTCATCGGAATCCAACACACTCAGAATTTCTAAAAGGGTAGGGAGATCCACTGCAATCCCCTAGTGGACGGCTCCCTCAAATTCTTATAGAACTCAAGTCTCCGAGTCAACTTAAACTTGAAGTTTAGTCTAAACAACAGGTTGCTAACTTGCAATGTCCATAACTTCCAACACGCAATGCAGAATTACTTGATACTATAAAACCTCATATACTCTCAATAGTATATTCTTCTTGCACTCGATGCATTTTTCCAATATGATAAAAGTTTGCTCACTCATCGGAAATTCTTCATTCCGGGTCCTATGGGAAGGTGGGAGTGTCTATTTCAACTTCCTAGTTGAACACCTCTTTCAGATTTTATCATTTGAGTTCTCAGAAACACTAAGCTCTATCAGGGGTACAACAGGGAGAAACGGGTTTACTTAGCCAATAATACCTTAACTAAGATTGGATCCGTTCCATCTTTGAAAAATCATAACTCTCAACCTATAAACTGGAATTACAAAACTCCAGATGGGTTAGAAAGCTATGACTCCCTACTACGACTCTCTATTGGTCAATTTCCCAAATTCTTAATCATTTCAGAGCAAGAAATTTCCAAACTTACCCTCATAAACATGCTTCTCAACAAAGCTTATAAAAAATGAGTTGTTCTTTACCATACAACTATCTTTCTTAGCATTCCACTTATCATACAATGATAATCAAAATTCTCCAAACACTCCCACAAGCTAAGAATTCACATACACATCACAACACCATGTATATATATCTACACAATACATCACCATCACACTGAATATTTAAAATCACATCAATTCACCATATACACACCAATTTACCATATAACAACTTTTAACAAATAAGAACTTTTCGTATTTTAAATTAAAACTTCATTTGGCTTAATTAAACAAGGATTGCTTCAAAACCACCTGAGATTTTATCACAACAGTAAACATATATTTAGTATAATCATACTCACAGAATATCCTATGTAGACTCGAACCGCCACTTCCCCATCCCGCATCTGAAGCCACTGCCAACTCCTATTATCAAAATTTCAAAGCAATCAAGGCTCAAACATCCAAACCAGTCACAGGAGAAAATAATAATACTAAACCCAATACCACACAGGCATTTTATTGAACGCCTGGGATACATGTGCGAAGCACGGGATATTCAAAATCCTACAGAATTTTCAACCCCCAAACAATTACTAAAATCACCCCTAAAATATCTTAATGGCTCAACTACAT
This sequence comes from Hemerocallis citrina, assembly GCA_017893485.1. Classification (NCBI taxonomy): domain Eukaryota; kingdom Viridiplantae; phylum Streptophyta; class Magnoliopsida; order Asparagales; family Asphodelaceae; genus Hemerocallis; species Hemerocallis citrina. The sequence goes on from CM030363.1 coordinate 195,024,386, forward strand.
TTTCTGCAACCATGCAAAAGATAATTCTTATATATTTAATTCTCTTCTACAAACCCAAAATCCTAATTTATTTGCAACTTGTAAAATCTCTAATAATCTGCTAATTTCTCACATCTACCATTTCCAACATCTCTTAATCTTCCTACCATAATACTCCTACTCAATAGAATTTAACCACACTCAATTTTATACAATAAAATAAATTAGGGCATACCTTCCCGAAATCCTCTCGAAAAACGGACACTGCCACGATGTAGAGAACCCTTCAATTAGTCATCCCCCCAAATTAATTGAAAAATTATGGAGTAAATAGGCGGATTTGGGCAGGGGAAGTAGCGGCCGAAGGTTTGGGTTTCCTTTCGGTCGGGGGAAAAAAACGGGAAGGAAAGAAAGGAGGAAGAGAAGAGAAGGAGGGGGGGGGGTTTGGAAATAATAAATAAATAAATAGATAAATAAATAATATAAGGGAATATTACATATAAGTCCCCAAGTCTTAAATATATTTCAAATAAATTCCAACTCTTCTCTTTAATAATACCAACAATACAAAATACATTAAAATTACCTCATAATAATCCTCCAAAATTATAAAATAAAGTAGACAATATATCTGATATTTCTCAATTAAAATCAATTGTTATTAGAAAAAATACATAATCGCTTGCAATTCTCAATTGCGCACAGATTACGATGCAAAATAGCCATATGCTATTTTGCGGGGCATTACATATGTACTCGACTTCGTACTGCCTTGTCATTTGCTCGACTTCGTACTGAGGTTTCAATTCGGTTCCTGACACAGAAACTTAAAATCTTGCGCATATAAATCTTAGTACACTTAATCTATATATTGTTATGTTTTGCATATAAACCGTGTTTTCCATATTTAATAAATTGGACCATGTATATTTCATGTATTGTATAGTCTTGATATTATCTTGAAATTGTACTATTGGTCTCATCAATTGTACCTGTTGCATGAGTATTGATATCATCGTCCATATTGACCACATGCATGTTCATAAATGATTGTTAATAAAATGATAACAAATCGGGGTTAAGGGTTGACCATAGTAGTGGAGAATATAGCTAAGTGTACTCGGAAGGAGGTCGTGTTTCCCATGTTTTAAAGTTAAATGGAACTAAGTGCCACATCAAGGATTGACGGGGGCCATCTCTAAAACCCATTACATGGAACTAAGTGCCACATGGAACTAAGTGCCATGTTAGGGATTGACGGGGGCCACCTCTAGAACTGTAATACCCTGATTTTCATTCAATGTAAAATTATTGATTTTACGTGTTGTGCACGTGCAATCTTGGATGTATTTTCTTATACAAATTATCTTTTATAACATGAACAGATAAATATAATTCTTTCTCTTTGTTCTCTTATAAAAACCTATTTTTATAAAGCCTAAGATTTATTTCTCTATTTTGAGCCCATCCTAATTGTTTAATCATTTTTAATTGGCCCTTGGATTTGAGCCCACTATTTTGAAGCCCACAACTAATTAATCTCTTAAATTGCCCTAACTTGTCATGTAGACACATTTAGTAGGCAATTGATTAATTAAATGTGTACAACTTAATAATGGGGACACTAGAAAGTTTGTGCATGGACTAAGGTGTGCAATGCACACCATTTCTAAGGTAGGTTGGGATTTGGATGACCGGGAGAGGGAGAGTGGATGAGGTGGAGGAGTAGTTATTGAGTTCATGGAAGTTACTACAACTTCCCAACTCATCTTGGTCCTTAATCTTCAACTCCTAGGTTAATCCTAGCCTTTCTTTTCACCCTAAAATAAGTATAAATACCCCCCCCCCCCCTCCTACCTTAGTTACTCTCGCTCCTTTTCTTCACCAAAAAACTAAGAGAAAAAGACACATTTTGTAAGCAAAAGATTCAGAAGTGTTAGTAAAAGATTAGAGTGAGATTGTGTGTGTGTTCCATTCAAGAGGAGGCCGACTAGCATCCAAGGTGCATTGGTGGGTTCGGGTTCCAATCATGCATCAAGGAGGAGAAGGCAATTGCAATACATTCTAGGAGGAGAATGCCACCTTTTTGCATTCTATGAGCGTTCATTTCATTTTCTCCAAAATAGGTTGGTGTTTCTCATGACTTCTAATTTAGATGCCATGCTAGGAATGATTTGATAAATGATTATAGAGAAATCAAGAAATTCTAGTCTCATATTTGATAAATTAGAGATGGAACGATAATTTAGAGAATGATTGTGAAGATGATTGCTAATTGATAAATGTGTGAAATTGAAATGCTAGAATCTATCTTATTGTCATGCTTTATGTTTATGAATCATGCTATGTGAAGAAAGTTGTGCATATGAGACACAAATTGATTGAATGCATAATATGGAATTAATTATCTGAATTGAAATAGCTTTATTGTAGAAAGATGAAAACTTGTGTTCTAAAATATTATTTTGGGGGAAACCTTTATTTTAAAATAATATGTGAATTATGATCTTACTTTCAATGCCAAAAATATATCCAGTTCAACCTGGGACAATCGAAAGTCGACCGGATTAGAGTCGACAGTCGACTGTCAAGTAATAGATTTCGGACTTTTGTTACGAAACAGTCGACCGATTATTGTAACAGTCAACTTCCCTAGTTATTTGTTTTGAGTTTTTAAAAATCCTTACAGAACAGTCGACCGACTATTGTAACAGTCGACTTCCCTAGTTATTTGTTTTGAATTTTTTTAAAAATCTTTACGGAACAATCAGCCGACTATTGTAACAGTCGACTGTCCTGATCATTTTATTTCGAGTTTTAAATCATCGCGGAACAACCGACTGGCCATGTTTTAACAGTCGACTGTCCTGAAGTTTCAAACAATATCTTTTCTTTTGTGAGATAATTTCTATGACCTGTTGCCTAGTATAAATAAGAATCTGAGACTACTTTTGCAAGAAGGAACCTATTTTAACTATTAGCTTAACTTGTTTTTTTTTTAATATAAAGAAATTCGAATGGATTGTTTTAAGAAATTTAAAATGAGATTTTGGTAATGGAAAATTTGGAAAGTGTGAATTGTGAAACTAAGTGAAATTGTGAACTGTGGAATTAGTATGGATTATAATAGAATTATGTGGAAATATAAACTAGTGAATGTGACATGTTAGAATAATTGCATTTTTTAAAATTATTTATGCATGATATTTTACTTGAAAAATTGAAATTAGATGACATGATGAGTTATGAAGAGCATCATGAATATGAATACATGAATACTATGAATATGAAATGTGAATTGTGATTAATCATGAGAAAAAGGCTTTATGAGTATGAAAACCCGATGTTGTAATTATGAGTTGAAATTAAGAACTAGGGTGTAGCTAAGCCTTATACCGGAAATAAAAGAAATGTTGAGATGAAAATTGAAATGAAAGATTTGGGTCATGTGAAATGAATGAATAAGACCGGTATATTGGGAGTGCTAACCTAAGGGATTGATTTTGTTCATGATTCAATTAAATTAAGGACTAGATATATAGAGAAGATGTGATGAAAGTAAGAGAAAAACATTGAGTATGAGGGCCATTGAATTGGCGGCGTGAGAGTATTCACAGGATGTCCCATGATGCGTCATGATAGGGCGTGGATACTGCTCCAGAGTACCGTTCCGGTGGCGACGCTCGTAGGGTGTTTGGTGACTGCGGGTGGTATCATGTCTATGATAGGAGCTGAATTACCACGGATGCCTGCATGATGAGTCATGTGTTAGTGCGTTGGGATTCCCTCTAGGGTGCCTAGACATGAGTTCGTAGGTCATAGAACACCTAGAATACTTACCGTAATTATAGTAGTAGATTAAGTCATGGCGAGGGATTAACCCTACAAGAAGAAGAATGGTTAAGGGCTTGCCCTCGGTCCTATGTAGTATGGGCTGCATAGACTCTGAATAAGTGCGCATTAGTGTCATATAAACAAAAATAATTGCATTAAGGACTAAGTGCACATTCACAACACGACATTAGTAGGATAGTCCCTTTAGCTTTGTTTGTGAACAAGTTTGTGGTTTACTAAGTATTGAGAATCGTTATACTGTTTTTGGCATAGAGAAGATGACCGTGTATAATATTTCTTCAGTGAATGAACTGATGCGCCCACAGTTTTACATGCAGGGTAAAGATGCTTGACAAATTGAAGTATACATGTTGCTCAAAGATTGATTTAAATGTTGTATAATTGTTTCATGTAATTATTGTAAAATTTGCTTCTGCTGTACAAATGTTAATGTATAATGTAACTCTGATGTAAAGTAAAGTTTTTATTTTCTTGTAAAATTATACGAAAGAAGTGTAAAGATCCAGTGGAACTTCGAATTCAGTTGTGTTTTAGAATTCGGGGTGTTACAAGAACCTACGGGGGCCACCTCTAGAACCCATTACATGAAACTAAGTGTCACGTCAGGAGTTGACGGGGGCCACCTCTAGAACCTACGGGGGCCACCTCTAGAACCCATTACATGATTACATAATTCATGAGCGTGTTTACCAGTTTTTCTGTTTACCAATTAAATGGAACTAAGTGCCACGTCAGGAATTGACGGGGGCCACCTCTAGTTACTACAGGGGCTACCTCTAGAACCCATTACCTGATTACAGGACATGATATAATGATTCCTGAGTACACGGCCCTATAAAAATCCACCACTAAGTCTAAAACGTACACTGTTTTGTATGCTCGAAATCTGTGGTATGGGACGCAGTAGTACGTGCATTAGTTAGGATTCATAAAAGACTTATAGACATAAATGAACACTGAACACTGACACTAATACTAAATACTGGTTATTAAACATTAATTCCTGATTCTGATTTTTTGATTATCAACTTTTGACTTTGTTACCGTTTATCATTTATTGACTCCGATATCGTTCCAATTTTTGTTCTTGTTGTATAGTCCTTTATTCCCTATTTTACTGCTTCCTACTACTTGTCGCCCAAAGCTTGCTCTAACGGGTTCTCTTCCTCTTTCTTTTTGAGTTATATTATACAGGTACAGTGATAGGCGACTGAAAGGAACTCGTCGAACTGTTACTGCATTGCATATTCTCGAACTATTTGGTAAGTTCTTGTACCCCATATTTGGTTATTGGATTTTATTCTCGTTTATATGATTATGTTTTCTACGTGGTTGTGGTTATTTCTTTTCATGTTGTTGAGTTAAGACTAGTACAACTTATGGATGATGTTAAAATCATTTGCTGGGCCTTCGTTACGGACTCGTATTTTCGTATCTTGGGAAGTAGGGCGTGACATGTCGCCCCGCTGTCGTTCGCCAAAACATTCGCCAAACGTTCACCAGAGTTCGCCGAACGTTCGCCAAATGCCACGCTTGCCAGATCGAGCCGAGCATACACATATCTGAACGAAAAGAGAGGGAAAATTTTTATGTCTTGATTCGCGCTCAATCATGATCGACGGCCCAGATTCCGCCACATCCCTAAGGTAAATTCTTTTTAATTTCCATTTTTAATTAATCAAATTAATCATTTAAAAATACCAAAAAATAATTAAAATTCGAAAATAATTAATTTAAAAAAATCTAAAAATAAATATTAATTCAGAAAAATATTTTTAAATTCCTGAAAAAGTAATTATTAATTTAGAATAATTAATTAAAAATTTTGAAAATTAATTATTGGAATTCAGAAAATGATTAAAAATTGGGAAAATCCGAAAAAATCTGGAAAAATCACAAAAATTCTAGAAAATTCCAAGGATAATTTTGGATATCTTGCAAGCTCAGAAAAACACTGTTACACCTAGAGAAAGATTCAAACGTCCACGAAGGATCCGATAAGTTCTGTTAACCATTAAAAACGGGTGAACTACTCCTCAAAGGCGTGAAACTCAGTCTTCAGGAGTGGGGAGCTTATGATATGGCTAAAAATAGAACTAAATCAAGACCGTTCAAATCAGGCACGAATCATGAAGCTCTCAGGGGTAAAATGGTAATTTCCATCACAAACGGGTCTGAAATGGGAATTGGGTCTTTTCCAAGCCCAATAACCCAAAAACGGTTTTGTCCTACTGGGTTAGGGTGACGGCCCATTACACACCAGCCCAGGTCATTAAGAGAGTAATTTAAAATCATGATTATCTCTAAGAGACGGCTTAAACCAAACCTCTTGTCATAAAACCATTTAAACTCTCTCTCTCTTATCCAAAAACACCGGGAGATAGAGATAAATGATTATCTCTAAACTGTCTCTAAGAGGCGACTATAAATGTCCCCTTACCCCCACCATAAACAGGTAATCACTATTTTTCTCCACAAAAGTTCTCTAATTTTCTTGATTACTGACTTGAGCGTCGGAGGGTTCGTCGCTGAGATCCATCCCGGTGTTTCGAACTTTTTGCAGGTCAGTAACAGCATTGAGAAACGGTCAACACCGGCAGCAAATCAACAAGTTAACGGACTCTAAAATTACCTACAGAAAATGTCCAAATTAATCCACAATTTTGTGCATTATGCCGTCGACTGCTCCAAATGTACAGTTAGTTTGAACCTAGATCTAACCCAAGAGCAAAAGCAGCCGACTGTCATTATAAGCAGATGACTCTTCCCTTGTTGCTACTGCTACTGATCTGGTGCTGCTGCCCTACTGCCAATGTAGTCCATTCTCAACAGTAACATGACTCTTTCAAAGTGTAATGAATTGAAGTAAATCATAAGAGTGCGTTTGGCCCAGCTTAAAAATAGCTTATCTTCTCCTTTAGAAGGAAAAGCTGGGCCAAACACATATTTTGAAAAGCCCCAAAAAAAAAGAAGTAGCTTTTTTTTATGAAGAAAAGGAGCTCTAAAAGAAGCCCTCCAGATCTACTTCTAGCTTCTAGCTTCTTCTTTTCTCTTTTTTTCTACCCATTCTCTTTTTTTATCCTTCCACATTCAAACCCTAAAGATCAAAAAAATTTCCCCTTCCCCTTCCCCTACCCCTTCCCCTTCCTGGCGGGGGTCGCCCTTCCCCTTCCTCCCCTTCGACTGATGAGCTCGTCAAGCTCTTCACTGCTCGAGCTCGTAGAAGATAAGTTCTGCTCGAGCTCATCTTCATTTCTCTTCCGGAACAAACATAAAGAAAGAGATCAACAAGTGCACCGGATCGGGATATTAGCTTGAAGACACCCTCGAAATATGTCACACTAGTTGAGTCTGAAGAAGTAACTGTACCCCATAGTATCTTAACCATAGCAGAATTTCGATTATGCGGAACACTAGTTACTGAACATGGTTGAAATATTCTTGTTCGCAGTCATGCAAGAGAGCACAAATACTCCCCCACTTGTTCAAAATCCAAATGCTAAAATCTCCTTGTTTGCTTAACTTCTATCTGAGAATGTTACTTCACACACCTGTAATTTGAAGTTGGAGACATCTTCTCTATAAGACTGACAACTTCTCATGAGAAATTTTCACCGACCGATTGAATCAATGTTAGTTTTGGAATCGGTTACTAAACTTATCGTGTCTGAGTCCATTATTCAACACAAAACCTGCAGACCCTATTCAGAAACCATTCTCATCTCCACAGGCAACATTTGAGATCAAAAACTTAAATTGAGTATAAAAGTAGCTTACAATTGATATCTTATGCCAAACAACTTCTAGCTTAAAAGTAGCTTTAAAGTTAAAAAAAAGCTGACTATCCAAACAGCTTTAGCTTTTAATTTCAAAGCTCTACTTTCTGGTTTCTCCTTCTGAAGTAGCTTTAAAGTCCAAAAAAAGCCAGGCCAAACGCAACCTAAGTATTCTGGAGGTTGTTGGAGCAAATGAGATGCCTTGAGTCAGCAACCTTACGACATTTTGAAACATACGTACAACTACAGTCCAACCACAAGAAGCCTTCACTTTTATTCACTACATCTGTATTGATTAATCTATTCCAACTAACCAAACCTCTTGTCGAATGGTATATTAACTTTCCCACCTAATTATAACTACAAATCTAACAGAAAGACTACCGCCTTTAATTTGTATTTAATAATTAGTAAACTGTAGCTATACTTAATTTGGTCATCCAATCTCCCACCAAACCTCATCCTATTTCTCACCATTTGAGTCCCAACATCGACGATGCGACGTTGCAACCAACCGATTTAGTAAACATGAAACTGGTGTTGCAATTAACCAAGTCTACTTTTGATTTGGACGTACATTGCCCATTATAAATGTTCGGTCCGTATTCTATAACTTCATCTCGTGTATTATTAATTACTCTAGTCTTAAACTCTTCAATGGCTATATTGCTAGTACTTTTTCTGTTCTGGCATGGTGAAAAATGTTGGGATTGGGACGTAAACAACTGCCCTCTAATCGTAGCGGAACTAATTAGAGCAATGAGGAAGTCGAAGTAGATGAGACGAATAAATTGAGCAAGTAAGTAGATCCACCAAACTAACACAAATACAACAACGATGACTTATCCCGATTAGCTTTTGCTTAATCCAGAAAAATATAGGGAGATCTGATATTCAACTAGAAGAGATTACAAGGAGTTATTGATTCACTCAATACAAGAAATTAAACTCACTCACCAAGAACTATCTCTCTCTCGAGGCTCTCATTGCAATGGAGAAAATAATCTATGAAGTACTCCCTCTCATATTGGAGAGGAGTTTACAATATGTATAGAAGAATAGAAAGAAAACCTAAGTCTAATTTTGATCCTCAGTCGTCCGATAAAACCTGAAAAAGAAGTAACTGAATAGGAGCCGCACGATCTAACTTGGAGTTGAAGATTGGGCTAAAGCGACCTAACAAACCGGGGCCCAAAACCGATTCAGCGCCGCGGTCGGTCGACTGTCCAACAAGACCGGTCGACTGTACCTCTCTCGGACAATCCATGTACAACGAGCGGTCGACTGTCACCAAGATCGGTCGACCGCAGCTAGCCTGTACCCTACTGTTGCTGTTTCTCCTTCTACTCATTTCGACGTTTCGACCTCCGTGCTTTATATTACCTTCTTCTAATCGGAACAACGAGTATTCAAGACACAATCCTAACAAAAACATATCATTAATCTATTAACATGATTGTCGTTATTGTAATTTGCAAGGTGGAGTTGCTTCTCGTAGATGAGTCTTTTTTTTTCTTCCTTTCAATAGATTGTCTCGTTAATGAGATACTAAAGAAACTACAAGAAACTCCAACACAAACAAATATTATATCTAGAAAAGACAATGATCAATTACATTGTACTGCAAGATCGGCTAGAAATAAAAGAGAAACCTCCATCACATCTCAATAAAGCTCAATACATCAAAAGGCGGAAGGAAGACTGCCTCATGATCCTCTCAGCGTCATCTACATCCCCTCCCTGAACCTAATCCTCTTTCTTTCGAGTTGCAACTTCTTCCTAGCTCCCACTTAGTCTGCCTAATCATAGTCTGCCTAATCATGAATAAGAGCCAAGGATCTTTGTATATCATTTGGGAAAATCTATCATCATCAATCATAAAAATATGACTTATTGCGATCAAGCCATAGGGTCGGTCTACAAGGTAAAAGCAAGGCAAGGTAGGGCTGTAAATCGGACCGGACGGAATCAGACAACCATATGTTCAACCTCGGACCGAAATTCTAATCGGACGGACTTATGTCCAGCTCGGTCTAGGTCAGACAAAATTTTTATAGTCCGGACTCAGGTCGATAAAGTATCGGACTGCAATAATACTCGGACGGACTTATGTCCGACTCGAGCTCAGTAAAGAATCAGACCTAATAATTTGTTTCGAGTTCGATTCGTATAACAATTCGGACGATCCACGGTCGGACCATTTCTCGAGCCGGACTCGAACAAACGACGGACCATCCTGTTTATTTTACACTTCTCCGGCCAGGCCAAATCCTAAGACACTTAATGAGCCACTTTATGTTGATAGAAATAACAAAAATGATCCTACTTTTTAAGACGACCCAACACGTCATCATTATTATTATGACTTGTTACCTGTACTAGATTTGCCCGTGGGCACGTACCTACGGCACGTCTTCGGAACGATACAACACACGAAAAGCCTTGTAAACAGTAAAACAACAATTATGTAGTTCAAGTTTGAATTGTATGATAATAATTAGTTGTAAATAAAAGTCTGTGTTTCTATTAGTATATGTTGAAAAATAATTATAAATGAGAGTGTAAAATCCAACTTTTTAGAACTTTAAGTGCGGAAAATGATGAAATTTAACTGTTAAAGAGATATTTGCTATTTTCAATATAACATGTGCAATAAAAATAACATAAAAATTTTGAAATTTTACAAACCTGAAATCTTAAAATCTAAATTTCTAAGTAATAAAGAAAGAATGGGAGAAAGAGAGTGGAGAGAGAGAGAGAAATATGAAAAAGTGAACAGAGAAGAAAGAGATAGTAATAAAGTAATTAGTTTTTTTAGTTTTGAGGGAAAAATTTTAATTTTGGAGTTTGAAATTTTGAACGAAAAAATATATTTTGTGAGAATCAATTTAGATCATTGATTTTAAAGGAGATTGAATGAGAGCCCGTTAATAGCTTTCTTCGTAATTTATTATATAGATACCTATCCAGTTCTACCACTGTAAAACTGACTAAAGTCATCAATGTATATGAGTTGTTAGATTAACTGGCGTTATTTTGATTTGTGCAGTGCGCATGCTCATAAACCAATTAGTTTTATTGTTGAACGTGGGGAGATAATTTGGATAATATAGGGTGATTATGGTCAATTGACAGACTCCTGCCAAAATGCCAAAAAGGGATGCCCACCTGGTGACTGCTGCAACTGCCATACCGACACTGCGAAGCTACACCACCACCTTTCAACTTCTGCTATACCCCACGCCTCCTCATCTTAACCTGCTCCGCTAGTAAAAGACAACATCTGGCATGGCAATGATGATATAAAACACTCTACATAGGCATTGCATTTAATACAGAAGACAGTGCATTTAGTGGGACCCGTTTAAGAGATCCGGAACAGAATAATAAGTTCATGAATCTGAATCGTGCAAATTGATTACAGTTTCTCCATACCTAATGTTTTGTAAATATCTCTACTATTATAATGGGAGAAGGCCTTAGTGGTATTTGTCATCAATTTTTTTTTGTTGTCTTTTCTTTTTCCTCTTTTTTCCTTTCCATTCTCCTCCACGTGCATCGCACGTGTTGGTATTTTTTTCCCTTTTCGTTCCCCGCCGCGTGCACCACACGTACATTATATATATATATATTTTGGTCCTTTTCATTCCTCTCCACGTGCATCGCACGTGCATGATACTAGTCTCTACTATTATAATGGAAGAAGGGATTAGTGTCATTTGTAATCGTTTGTCATTTTGTCAACACGTGCAGCGTACATGTTGGCTTTTTTTTATTCCCCTCCACGTCATCGCACGTGCATTATAGTTTTTTTTGTCCTTTTCATTCCCCTCCACGTGCATCGCACGTGCTGGTATTTTTTTTCCTTTTCATTCCCCTCCACGTGCATCGCACGTGCATTATAGTTTTTTTGTCCTTTTCATTCCTCTCCACGTGCATCACACGTGCATGATACTAGTCATGTAATCATGAAAATATAGATAGATATGAATCAAATACCATATCCAATTAATATTTTATCTTAATGGAGAAATACATTTCTAGAGTTGGAGGTTTGTACACAAGGCTTTCCGGAGGCCCGGGCCAGAGGCAAAATACCCAAATAATTATTTTTGAGAAATCCTAATAATAATATAATTTTTTTACACAAAATATGTGTCTATATTTATATGGGGATTACAAATTTTGAATCCCTAAAATTGAAAAAAATTCGGGAGCCCGGGGCGGCCGCTTCCTCGGCCTCAATGTGGAGGTCGGCCTGTTCGTACAGCGACATTGTAGATAATTATATTCTACTATTCAACTTTAATCACCATGTACATCTGTTAAAAAGATGTGTGAATAAACTTTGTAATGTTTAAATGAGTTATATAAGAATCGTTGTAAACAAGTTTTAAAAAAATTTCTACAATGTCATAGTAAAATTAAAAATTATATTATCTCCTAAGGCACTGTTTGGTTGGAGGGGAGGGGAGGAGAGGGGAGGGGAGGGGAGGATTTTTTTAATACTTTTCTTATTTGGTTCATTTTTTAGGAGGGGGGGGAGGGAAATGGGGGGGTGCAACACCCCTCCTGAGCTAATTTTGGCTCCCCTCCAAAAGTGGGGGGATTTGGAGGGAAAAGAAAATATGGCTAATTTTTTAAAATTGCTGGACTAAATTGCCCTTTAAATCTAAATCCTAATCTAATAAAAAACCTTCAATTACGATTTCATGAAACTTATAGAAACATACATTCTCTTATCGTTCAATATTAATGTCATTGCTGACGATCAATATATTCACGAATGTTTACGTACGTACCATAGTTGTTAGTTTTTGATATAGCTAATATTATTATATTTCTGTAATTAGTGTATTACTATCTGATTCTTCATGTAGCTATGAATTGTACTATTCAGCTATAATTCTTCAACCTAATAAATTGTCTTTTATTCCATATTCAGTTTCCTGCAAGAGTTTGAGGAGATTACCTGTGGCATGTCCACGGAATATCTTATATCGTCAAATGTAATAGAAAGTGGTACAAATGGAACAACCATTCCCTTCTTGTTCTGATCTGAATGCGTGGATTGAGTATTTTGCCTCACAATCCCATCTGCAATACTTATTTATTGTTAGCATTCAGTTCAATTTGTCGAAAAATAGTAGTAGTGAAACAAGGACTGGCTTGACTTACTGTTAGCTGTAGATTCCCGTTTCCCTCTTGAAACAAGAACTAAATTGCTCTGTCTCTGATTGTTCTGAGCTGACAAAATTTGATACTTCATGTTCTTATTATATGCAAAAGGGTATAAAAATAATTTTATTATAAAATTCATTCCCTTCCTTTGTGAACCAAACAAGAAAATAATTATTTTCCCTCCCCTCTCCTCCTTTGAACCAAACAGACCTTAATACAATGGTTGATAATACACTGTAGTGTATGGTTAACGAAATGATCCAACAGTGTATTAACATTTCACTTAAAACTATTATGGTCATATTTCATACATAGAGTGACACTTTTAAATTTAATAGAACATTATGATTATCATATTCTAGTATAAAATGATATCCCTTTTACTAATATAATTGTAAATTAGAGCCTATATTCTATATAAAACACGTGTTTTATATTATATATCAGATGAGACTATTAAGTAAACAACGCACAACATAAAATTTCTACAAAGATTTTGTCATCAAAATTTTCGGAGAAAAAGGAGTAAGAAAAAAAAATGGTAAACTTATTACACTAAAACTTAATTAATAACCAAAATTTTAGGAAATCTAATTCTGCCGTAATATCAGGGGTCTAGTTGTAAAAATCTGTCAACTCAAAAATTTCCACACTTTTCCGAAAAAGACCCCTTCTCCGAAAATTTGAAACGCCAACAAACACACAACACCAAACACCAAGTCTAACCAACCATTCACCGCCACCTCGATATTTAAACAGGTGGATGTATTAAGTTCGAAAGTTATCCTGTTTGGTACAGCAACTGGTGTAGCGGATCCGGATTTAGACTTGTAGTTTTTTTTTTTGGAGGAAATTTAGACTTGTGGTTACCACTATATCTTGTCTATTTTCACCTGACCTGCTTCCCTCCTCCTTGTTACTTTCTCTCTCTAAAAAATTTGGAGTCATCAAAATCGAAGCTTCCATCAAACAAATTTCTAGGGTTTGTCGCCATTCCTCGTCTTCTTCCTCTCAATCCACCTCTTAATCTCCGAGATCGGACCAGATTCTGATTCAGTTTCTTGTTTTTCTTGGGTTTTGCGCGGATTTTAAAGCAAACGCCGATTTTTTGGGGATATATATATTTATTTTTTTTGCAGGTGTTTGTGAGGTTGAGAGGGGATGGGGACGGAGCTTCTGGAAATCCAGCCTAGGGAACTGAAATTTACATGTAAGTCCGCTTTTTTATTTGGTTAATTGCAATTTGGACCTTGGTGGTGTCTTTGTTGTGGTGTGTTGGAATGGATTTTGAGAAATGAGGAGGTGATTATGTTAATTATGATGATATTGTGGTAGGTTTTGAGGACTATGTGTGTATAATTAAGGAGACCCCAATTTATCGATGATTTTGTTGGTGTATGAAGTCAAAGGTGGGATGTAGGGAAACAGATGAAAGTGAATCGAATGTACCCAATGCTGCATTTTGTGGGTATTGGCCGCGATTGTTGGATCGGAGGGGGTGCGCTTTTCAGGGGATAAGGGGATATGATTGTAAGTTTTGCAAGAGTTCGTATATGTAACCTTAGATTTTGTGTTGGGAAACTTTGGGGAGTATTCCTTTTGACACTGCTTTTGGAGGGTGTTTAGGTCTGAAAGCTCTTTTAGGCACAATATAGGTATTTGGCAAACTTACTTAAAAGTGTGTTAAACTTTTTTGAAAACTACTATTTTTAGTATTTTTCTCAAATCACTTAAATTGATGAGTTTAACTTTTCAAAAAGTGCCTTTACTTATAATGAAAATTTTGAAGTTAAACATAATTCTTTCTAACAATACTTTTGGTACCAGCACTTTTCAGCGAAAGCATTTTTCATTCGCAGTAGTACTAAACAAAGCCGTGATGTAGTTTAAATAAGAATGTGGATGATGAGTGATGCCCGTGAAGGAAAGATGCGGCTTTTGAAGTTGGTGTGCGCATTGGTGTATGACATTTTTTCCCCTAAAAGTTTTCCCCCAAAACTCAAATTCAAATCCCCAAAAACAACTCCTTTATTTATTTAATTATTTCTCTCTCTCTCTCTCTCTATATATATATATATATATATATACACACACACACTTATGGAAACATGGACTTTTATACCCCAATTCATAATTATTTTTCAACATATACTAATGAAAACATGGACTTTTTTTTACAACTAATTATTGTCATACTATTCAGACTTGAGCTATATAATTGTTGATTTACTGTTTACAAGCTTTTCATATGATGTATCATTCTGAAGACGTGCCGTAGGCACGTGGCCACGGGCAAATCTAGTTCATATATAAGATCCACCAGCACTTGGTTGCACTCGGGTCAAAAAGTGTAGGGTCTACCTCCACGTAATTGAAACCGCATTATTTGTGTTGCCTGGATTGATAGATTGAGAAGATTTATTTATATGTGGGGATTGAAGTTTTCTCCTGTCGACCATTCTGTCAAGTCATAGATACTACTTATTCACCCATTAGTAGAGTTGACAATTTTAAGTTTGACATGTAATATTTAATCGATAAATTTAAGGATTTAACGTTCGCTAATTGATAACTGACAAGAGTAGAATAAGAGCAGGAATGCAGTATGGTATTATCGAAAAATAGTCTAATGGTGAAAAAGTGATGTATGTAACTGAAGCAATCTGCTGAACTTGAACCTTCAAAACTTAATGTTAGGAAATTATTACATTGTTGAACTTATAAACTAGCTAGTTTTCCATTGGTTTACACAAACATGCAATATGTGTTAGGAATGTGGCCTCAAATACTCGTAGGCATGGAGGCACGGAGTTTGAAGTTGGAGAAGAAGAAGAGAAGATGCAGACAACATAGAGAAGTTAGTAGCAATTGAAGGGGTTGTAGTCGACTGCAAGAAGTGCAGTCGACCACAGTGGACAGTCGACTGTCCAGCCCTCGAGTCTTGACGAGACTCAATTGTAGTCGACTGACCAAAGTACAGTCGACCGCAGCGGCGCTGTATGTTATATTTGGGCTACGGATTTGTATTTGTGTATATCTTTTAGGTTTTACTTGGAGGCTATATATATAGCAATACATGTGAACTCTATGGTTAAATGAAGAACTGCAGAATTAAGGTGAGCCGTTATCCTTGTACAACTTCAAGAGAGGTGAGTGTCGAGTGCTTCAAAGGTGAGAGAGAGATTGAGAGTTTTGATCTCTTTGTAATTTTTGTATTTCTTTAGGAATAAGAAAATATTGGTTATCTCTGCATATGATTGTGTTCGTATGATTGTGAGATCTTGCGATTATTGTGGTGGCTTGTTATTGGTTCATCTAGGTCTTGGGTGTATCTGTTTCTTATGGTGTATTATTCACAATTGGCACTACAAGTGGTATCAGAACAAAGGTTTCGTGATGGCCGATAGCAGGTCGAAAGTCGAGAGGTTCGATGGGAGTGATTTCGCGATGTAAAAAATTTAGATGATAGTGCATCTTCGTTAGAAAGATCTAGAAGGTTCATTGTTTGATGAGAAGCCAGAAAGTGGAGACAAGGATGCAAAGATCTTGGCTGCTTGGAATCGTTTGGATCAGAAGTCGCCAGGACAGATTTAGTTGGGACTGGGCAGAAATGCGTTATTTCATATCTCGAAGGCAAAGATCATAAAAGAGGCTATGGAGATTCTCATGAATGTGTATGAGAAATTGCCGGCATTTAATCAAATTCTTCATATGAAGAAGTTGGTTAATATGAGGGAATGGGGTTCAGTAGCAGAATATGTGAACAACTACTGTATGGTTTACAACCAGATGGAAGCTGCAGGATTGAAGTTTTTAGAAAGGGGACAGTTATTGTTACTTCATCCACTTTGCCCAATAGTTATGGTATGATGGAATAGACTATTACAGACACAATGACATATTGGACGACTCTACAGGATGTGGTGAGTAACATTCTGAACAAGGAGGTGAGAACGGTGAGAAACGGAGGATCTTCATCATCTTTTAAGGATTATGCAATGTCAGTTGAGAAGAGATATGAAAAGTCTAAGAGCAGTCGAAGAAGGAATGATCAGAGTAGTTCGTCTGATGACAGCGACGGGGGACATGGACCTGTGTGTTGGTATTGTCAGAGCATCCATAGTCGTGTATACTATAGAATGGCCAAATAGAAATAGCATTTTGTTGATTTGTTGTAGTCATGAAATGCTAAAATATAGCAAAGGAGACAAAAAACTTAACGGATGAAACATGATTTTTCATCCAAAAAAAATCTTATACAAAATCCTGTACAATCCATCTCATAGAATCTTTCCCACCACTCATCTCCTCCATCCAACCGTTCATCTCTTTACTTCATACAAAATTCTACTCATTTCCCCATAGAATCCAAAAGAATATAAAAGAATTTGCAAAAAGCACCTCCATTTCCCTTGGACGAAAGAGGCTATTTTTTCGGGGTTTTTTAATTTAAAAATTCACTATTTTCATCGGATGTTTCGTCCGATGGATTAAAAATATTATAAAATATTTAGGACGAAACATCCAACTGTTCATGTTTCGTCTGCTATAATATGCATTTTGCCAAATCTTCTCTCAAATATAGCATTCTATTGTACAAAAAGGTAAAATATGGCAGAATAACACACGACTGCAGAGGTCTCTTTGCTATAAAATGCATAATTTGGAAATATAGTACACGGTTGTGGATGCTCTCACAATAGGGGTCACATGATGCATGGTTGTAAGGCCTATAAGAAGAAGCAAGAAAAACTAAAGGAAGCCAATGTGGTGTCCATTGAAAATGGCGAGTTATGCTTATCAGCTAGGGTAGAGTTGGACACACGAGATTGGTGTATTGATTCAGGAGTTTCTTTTCATTGCACATCGAGGAGTGAGGTGTTTGAGGATTACATAGAGGGTTCTTTCGGAGATGTGATCGTGAAAAATGGTTAGAGTTGTCTTGTACGTGGAGGTGGTACTGTTTGCGTAAAAGCCAGTGATAATAAGAGTATTGTCTTACGGGAGACAAGTCATGTTGCAGACTTGAAGGAAAATCTTTATCTTAATGGGAAGGCTAGACAAAGAGGGTTTGTCTTCTACATTTGGTAGTGGGGAGTGGTGTATAGTTGCAAGTTCAAGGGTGATAGCAAAAGGGAAGCGTGAAAGAACGTTGTATTTGCTTGGAGACGTGAGGGGCATTTCTCCTATAGTTGACTTAGCCGGGATCGAGTATTAGCTTGTGTAGGGTGCAACCGAGTTCTTTCAGTTGTGGGGCAAATTCAGAGGAGGTTACATATTTAATGGGAACTGTTGGCCATGAGAGGGATCCTAGAGGGCAACATTGTTGCGATGAAGGTTTTTTATGATATGGTAGAAGAAGTTTCAAGTCGCGCTTGTGAGGTAGAGAGTACTGGTATCGATATGCGGGGTGATGTCGACAAGTGTAATCGAAATGAGGTTGTAGGGGTCGAGCAGTCTGCAGATTTTGTGGAGGTGTTGTCCACTGAGACTGTAACACCCCGTACTTAAGCGGGTATATATATATATATAAAATAAAGAGATGGTTGGAATTAGTGTGGCTCATAAAGAGATCCTATGGGATTCGAATCAAGGGTTGATGAAAAAGGTGGCCTATGAGATTTATTATGGGGCATTAATGTGCATGGATAAAATGAAAGAATACATGCATGCATGATTGTGACGTGAAGCTTGGTTGGGGAAAATATCCCATATCGGTGGTAAGAAGAGGAGGATGTGTGTATATAGGTTAAACCATATGATAAAGGTTCACCTAATGGGTTAACCCCACTTTTGATGGTGTCTGTGGTGGGCGTGGTCAGAATTTTGTGTCCGTTCTTTTGCGTGCCGCACGTGTAGCCGCGTGCGCAGCTGAGCCGGGCTCGGGGTGTTACAGAGACTTCTAGTGCAGAGAGTGCATTGAGATAAGAGGTTTTGAACTATGTTCGGTGTTAATAGGATTATGCGAATAAGGAAGTCCTGTAACACAGAATCCTACACGGGAGGTTGTTTCTCCGTTATTCGTGCCCTAGTGTCCTATGCGATTGGTGGAGCACTTCCTTCATGAGCCTATGAGGGGTGGTTGGTGCACTCTACATAGTGGAGTGATGGGGTTCTCTTCATGAGAGTGAGGAGTACTTGGATCTTTCCTAAGTTGTGGGAGACTGGCAGAGATAATTTGAAGTAAAGATACAATTACTTTGAAGCGTTGTGTATTTGGTCCAAGTGGAAGATTGTTAGGAATGTGGCGTCAAATACACGTAGGCACGAAGTTTGAAGTTGTAGAAGAAGAAGAGAAGACGAAGACAACAGCAATTAAAGGGGTTACAGTCGACTGCAAGAAGTGCAGTCGATCATAGTGGACGACTGTCCAGCCCTCGGGTCTTGGCGAGACTCAATCGTAGTCGACCGACTAAAAGTGCAGTCGACCACAGCGGCGTTGTATGTTATATTTGAGCTAACGGGGTTTGAGTCCAATAAGTTGTGTTTGTGTATATCTTTCAGGGTTTGCTTGGTATTATATATATAGCAATAGATGTGAACTCTATGGCTAAAGGAAAAACTGATGAATCAAGGTGAGCTCTTATCATTGTACAACTTCAAGAGAGATGAGTGTCGAGTACTTCGAAGGTGAGAGAGAGTGAGAGAGAGAGAGTGAGAGGTTTGATCTCTTTGTAATCTTTGTATTTTTTGAGGATGAAGTATTGATTATCTCTGCATATTGTTGTGTTTGTGTAATTGTGAGATCTTGCGATTATTGTGGTGGCTTGTTCTTAGTTAATCTAGGTCTTGGGCGTATATATTTTTTGTAATGTGTTCCGCAAGCGTATCTATTTTTTGTAATGTGTTCCGCAATTAGCACTAGAGGTGGTATCAAATTCTCAGATTTTTTACAATATGCAGAGAGTATTATAGAATGAAATTTTATTTTTTTCTCGCTTTGTGATCATCTGGTATTGTCCCCTTCAGATGAGTTAAAATAAAAATATGTTTGATGTTTAAAATTAAATTCTTTGTAATAACACTCCTTCGCAGAATTGTTTATTTTAGTCCTTCAGAAACACCAGACATTAGCCACTTGGAATCATTGTAGGCTTTCAGCAGCTAACTGGTGCTTTCTTATTTGATATATGGAATATATGGTTTTAATTTATCATCTGGTACTTCTCTGACATGCTCAGATGCAGAGAGGCTTGTTTATCCCTTCTTTTAGTTTAGCTATTTATACAGTTCTTATGCAATTTCAACCCTTTTCTTCTTCCAGTCGAGTTAAAGAAGCAGAGCTCATGTTCGGTGAAACTCGTCAACAAGTCCAATGAATATATTGCATTTAAGGTAAATAATTCCTCCTGAGTTTTTTTGTTTTTTTTTTGGGTGGGGGTGGGTGGTTATGTATCACAGTCAGTCATTAGTATTTTCAGTTTTCACTTTTCAGTTTGCTTTCAAAAAATTATATATTATTTGCGGTCGTAGAATATTATGCATTATATATATATTATTTCAAATGTACACAATTACAGATTTTCAACTGTTTGTATAGTTAGTCCTTTTTCATTCAGAGTTACTTCACTCATAGGCTGTATCATTTTTTTTTCCTTCCAAGAACCTTCTGATTTTCTAGTATTTCTGGATAAGTTGTTGCTCTCTCTATTTACCTAGTATGGAGGAACAGAAACGAGCTTTCAAGGATTTTGAATATTGAATGTCTACTAGCCTGTTGTAAATTGAAATATACCTTTTGACTTTTAGTTTTAATTAATTCTGATCGTTAGAGCTTCCACGATTCTGAATATTGAAGTGCACATTTATTGTTACAGCTTGGTAAGTAAAATCTTGACATACCAAGAAAGTGTAAAAATGATAACTAATTTTACTTCTAATTATTGGTAGGTTAAAACTACATCTCCCAAGAGATATTGCGTGCGTCCAAACATTGGCGTCATTTTACCAAGGTCAACATGGGACTTTACAGGTACAAAATAGCCACTGCACACTCTCTATCTTGATTTGAACTCACTGATGACTTAATTATCTGTATGAGAGTTGCAACGGTAAAGAGGCTGTGTCAAGTTATTACTCGCTTTACTCCTTATTTTGGTATATGCTGCTGCTTTTTTGTCTAGCATTATTCATGTCTTGTAAATTACTAACCTCATTATGTCTTCTTGGGTGCTTGCGTGTTTCATCTTTGCACCAATTATTCCTGGGAGGATCTGTTGTCCTAGTATAAGCTAAAGTTGAAATTTTCCGGCTGTTCCTTCAATTCAATTCTAGCCTTTTAATTTCTTATGATGATTTGATCTATTTGTGTTAAGTGTGCAAATGAGTTGACAGGTATTTAGATAGAGGCATCTGGCAGAAATAGTACATTTAAAACCAAAGAAAATTCCTGTTTATTTGTTAGATTATTGCAATGTTAGCATTATAAGATATGTGGGTTAAGGTTTTCCACATCTGAAGTTTACGGTAGTTTCAGATAACTGGAAAGTGTTGGGGTTTGTGGATCCAATACAAGATAATGGGGTTGGAGAAGTTAGACGAGAAGGAAAGTCGAAGTGGGAGCAAGAGGTCAAGAGTAGTTGGTGGCTACAGCAGAGTTGCGGCACCCCCCGACCGCACCCAGGCAAGACGACCGATCGACCGCGCAGTCGACTGTCCCGCTCTCTGATTCAACCTGTATCTTGAAATGATGACCGGTCGACCGATCTGCTCTCTGTTGGAACTCGTGCAGTCGAAGGAGAAGACCGGTCGACCGTTATGATGTTGCGGTCGACCGTCTCGACGCTGATTGATGAGCGGCTCAGATGGAAAGTTGTGAAATCCTATATATATTGTATTGTGTACGATTTTAGGGTTAAGTGAAGAGAAAATAGAGATCTACCAGCCATCATTAAGAGAGATGGAGATAGAGAGAAACCCTATACTTTGGTGGTGAGTTCTTGAGAGATTTGTAAATCTAATCTTCATATTTTTAGTGGAAATCGCAGGAGTGCCTTTGCGCTGGGAAGTAACCATTATTTTTGGGTGAACCTCGAAAAAATCTAGTGTATTCTTGTGTGTTGTTTTTTGTTTTTTGTTCTCTTGTTTTGATTCTATAGTTGCATCTCGTCGTCGTTGTTGAGTTTATTCCGCAGTCAGAATTCAACAAAGTGGTATCAGAGCTACAGGTTGGTAGTATTGATTGAGATGGGGGACAAGAGTAGAGTCAAGGAGTTCGATGGAACGGATTTCACAATGTGGAAGATCCAAATAATTGCGTATCTCCGACAGAAGGATCTAGATGATCCGTTGTTTGGTGTGAAGCCAGAAGGGGCGAAGGTCGATCCGGTTGCGTTGATGGCTTGGAATAGATTGGATCAGAAAGCGCTTGGGCAGATTCAGTTGTCGCTGAGCAGGAAGGCGCTATTTCACATTGAGAAGGCAAGAACCGCAAAGGAGGCAATGGACATGCATGTTTAAGAAGCCGAATGCAGCGAACCAGATCTTACACCTAAAGAAGTTTGTTAACTTGAAGTTGTCAGAAAGGGGTTCGGTTGTTGAGCACATCAACAATTTCTGTATGGTTTACAATCAGATGGAATCGTCGGGTTTAATGTTTGAGGAGAGGACACAATCGTTGTTGCTATCCAGTCTTCCCGACAGTTACGGCACAGTAGAGCAGACTACTACTAGCACCATGACTGTTACGATAATCCTAAAGGATGTTATAAGCAACATTATGAATGCGGATGCAAGGAGGAAAAGACATGGAGAGACTTCAGTGTCATATCCTAGCAATATCGCACTGTCAGTTGATAACCGTGGTAGAAGTAACAACAGAGGGAAGTCGCAGAGCAGGAATCACAGGTCCAAGTCAAGAACCGGGCATCACAAAGGTGAGTGTTGGTATTGTAAGAAGTCAGGACACAGGAGAGACCAATGCGAGGAGTATAAGAAAGCACAAACAGGGTCACATTAGCCAATGTGGTAAGTATTGAATCCTGTTTAGATGAATTGTGTTAATTTGCTGGATTTAATATTTTGCAAGATGATTGGTGTATAGACTCAGGTGCTTCTTATCATTGTACTCTCATGAGGGATGTTTTTGAGAATTACAGGACAGGTAATTTTGGTGCAGTTTCAGTTGGTAATGGGCAGATATGTCCAGTTGCGGGTAGAGGCACTGTGAGAGTGAAGGCTTGCAATGGTGGGCAATTGGTCTTGTATGATACAAGACATTTCAAGTTTGAAGAAAAACTTGATCTCAACTAGCAAACTAGACAAAGAAGGGTTTACAACAACCTTTGGGCATGGAGAATGGAAGGTGACTACAGGTTCCAGGTTGGTGGCAAAAGAAAAGCGTGGTGACACGTTGTACTTACTCGGGGAGGTGATTCAGGTGATATCATTGCTACACCATCAGTATGTAGTTCCTATTTAATTCTATGGCATGTCAGGTTGGGACACTTTGGTGAAAAGGGTGTCAAGCAGCTTTGTTCTAGGGATCTTTTGCCGAGGCTGAAGAAGGTTGAGATGGATTCGTGTGAGAATTGTGTGATGGGCAAACAAAAGACAGTTAGCTTTCAGTTGGGTAGACGTGAGAAAAGGCTTGGGAAGCTAGAGTTGGTACATACAGATGTGTGGGGTCCAGCTCAGGAATTCTCTTATGGTGGTAAGAGATACTTCGTCACATTCATCGATGATGCTACAAGAAAAGTTTGAGTTTATGCAATTCACGAGAAATCAGAAGTTTTTGAGGCATTCAGAGTTTGGAAGGCCACGGTTGAGAATGAGACGGGTTGCAAGGTGAAAGCAATATAGCCAGACAACAGAGGTGAGTACACAAGCAAAGAGTTTGTTAACTATCTGGCAAGAAATGTATAAGAGGAATCAAGACAGTTCCTAAGACTCCACAGGAGAATGGTGTAGCAGAAAGGATGAACCGCACGATACTCGAAAGGGCGAGATGCATGAGACTATGCGGGTCTTCTGGTCCATCTTTGGGCCGCTACAGTTGATACAACGGTGTACTTGATTAACTGTTGCCTGTCTAGTGACCTTGACGGGGCCATTCCAGAAGAACTATGATCAGGTAAAACTGTTAATTATTCGTATTTGAAAGTTTATGGTTGTATGACATATACACTAATTAACATGGAAGAAAGAAAGAAGTTGGACTCTAAGTCCAGGAGGTGTGTTCATTGGCTACGGTGGCGATGAGTATGGTTACAGGCTTTGGGATTTTGTGGATAACAAAGTTATTCGCAGCAGGAATGTAGTGTTCAATAAAGAGGTTCTATACAAGAACAGGCACACAGGTCGACAGTACAGCCAGTTCAGAGTCAGATTGGGGTTCAGACTCAGATTCAGATTCTGAAGGCGGCCCTAGTGGTGGGAGCCCTACAGTGCAGCAGCAGGTACAAGTACCACAGGCAGCACAGGAGGCTCATGGTGAGCCTATTGGAAATGAGCAGGTTATCCAAGACGAACAGGTACAGCCAGAACAGTTCGGGGAAGCTGAACCGGTCGGTGAACCGGTACCCACATTGAGGAGATCGACATGAGAGAGGAGGCCAGCCAAGATATTTGATCCATCAGCTAGTGTTGTTCACGAGCATGTTCTGTACACGGATTCGAGGGAGCCAGAGACTCGTGTGGAGGCTTTGAGGGATGAGGCTCGAATTCAGTAGAGTTAGCCATGAAGGACGAGATGAGCTCCTTGGAACAGAACCAAAATTGGGAGTTGACCAAGTTACCTGCAGGGAAGCACGCTCTTATGAACAAATGAGTTTTTAGAGTTAAAGATAAGGCAGATGGAAGTAAGAGGTACAAGGCTAGGCTTGTTGGGAAAAGATTCTCTCAAAGAGAAGGTGTTGATTATAGTGAGATCTTTGCACCGGTTGTGAAGATGGCTTCTATTAGGGTTCTGCTCAGTATTGTGGCAGTTGAAGACTTGCACTTAGAGCAGTTGGATGTGAAGACAATATTTCTCCATGGTGATGTTGAAGAAAAGCTGTACATGAGACAACCTACAGGTTTTGAAGCTAAAGGAAAGGAAGACATGGTGTGTCGATTGAAGAAGAGTCTTTATGGGTTCAACCAAGCACCGCGGCAATAGTACTTGAAGTTTGATTGCTTCATGAGAGGGAAAGGTTTCGATAGGTGCGAAACGGATCATTGTGTGTATGTTCGTAAATATGAGGACAATGATATAGTTACCTTGGCGTTGTATGTGGACGACATGCTGTTAGCAAGTTCATGTATGAAGAAGATCAAGGAAGTGAAAAAGGCACTAGCTTCGGAGTTTTCAATGAAGGACTTGGGTGAAGCAAAGCAAATCCTCGGCATGAAGATTAGTAGAGACATGAGTAGCAAGAAGCTTTGGATATCACAAGCGGACTATGTGAAGAATGTGTTGAAGAGATTCAATATGGATGGCGCGAGGCCAGTCACTTGTCCCTTGGCTGCTCACTTCAAGTTATCAATGGACTTGTGTCCTAAAATGAAGGCGGAGATGGAGGAATGGCTGCTATTCCTTATGCCTCAGCCGTTGGGAGTTTGATGTATGCGATGGTGTCTACAAGACCAAACATCGCACAAGCAGTGAGAGTTGTCAGCCGTTACATAAAGAATCCAGGTAAATAGCATTGAGATGCAGTAAGGTGGATTCTTAGTTATCTAGCAGGTACTTCAGATCACTCTCTTTGTTTTGGGGGAGATTCTTTGCATATACATGGTTGTGGATGCGGATTTTTGGGGCGATCGTGATGGTTGCAGAAGTACTATAGGGTATGTATTTACAGTTGGTGGAACAACTGTTAGTTGGGCTTCGCAGTTACAAAAGGTTGTAGCACAGTTAACCACGGAGTCAGAGTATATGGCACTTACAGAAGCAATGAAAGACATGTTGTGGATTTCGGAGCTTATGAAATAGTTGGGCAGGTAGCAACCCATAGGTGAACTATGGTGTGACAGTCAAAGTGCAGTTTTCTTGGCGAAAAACTCGGTATCACTCTAGGACTCGGCACATTCAAATAAGGTATCATTTTATCAGAATGGCGGTTGAGAAGAAATGGTTGAAGCTGATTCTTGGCACAAAGAATCCGGCGGACATGCTCACTAAGGTTGTGGATAGTAGGAAACATCAGTTATTCTATACCGCTATCGGATTGTCTTCAGGTTAATTGTTGAGGAGACTCGCAGAGGAATAGATCTAAACTAGGTCAATGGAAGAATGAAGAACAAGTTAGAGACTTCGTGTATATGTTTCCAAGTGAGATTGTTGGGTTTGTGGATCCAATTCACGATAATGGGGTTGCAGAAGTTAGACGATGAGAGTCGAAGTGGGAGCAAGAGGTCAAGAGTAGTTGGAGGCTACAGCAGAGTTGCGGTCGACCACGCGGTCGACCACACCCCCCGACCGCACCCAGGCAAGACGACTGGTCGACGGCGCAGTCGACCATCCCGCTCTCTGATTCAACCTGTAACTTGAAATGATGACCGGTCGACCGACATGTTCTCTGTTGGAACTCGTGCAGTCGAAGGAGAAAACCGGTCGACCGTCATGATGTTGCGGTCGACCGTCCCGACGCTGATTGATGAGCGGCTGAGATGGAAAGTTGTGGAATCCTATATATATTGTATTGTGTACGATTTTAGGGTTAAGTGAAGAGAAAATAGAGATCTACCAGCCGTCATTAAGAGAGAGAGAGAGAAACCCTACATCTTGGTGGTGAGTTCTTGAGAGATTTGTAAACCTAATCTTCATATTTCCAGTGAAAATCGCAGGAGTGCCTCTGCGCGAGGAAGTAGCCATTGTTTTGGGTGAATCTCGAAAAAATCTTGTGTTCTTGTGTGTTGTTTTTTGTTGTTCTTTGTTCTCTTGTTTTGATTCTATAGTTCTTGCATCTCGTTATCGTTGTTGAGTTTATTCCGCAGTTAGAATTCAAAAGAAAGTTGTAGTTGGTCTTTCAGTTGAAAAGATCTCTAAGCTTAACTTGGTGTTTTTGTTTCTACTCCTTCAGAGTCAAAAGTCCAATGTGACAGTACATGTTCCAAATTTTATACTTTGAGGATATAGAATCATTTTTTAGCTTAAGGGTGACATCTTTTATTATTAATAACCAAAATAAGTCTTGTGAAACTTTCGGCAAGTGGAGCCTATGTTAGGTGTGTGAAGCTAATTTCTGTAGAAAAATGGGAGACATCATTAAGTACCTAATGCAACCAAATTCCTCTACTTGATAGTAATGAATAATTTTGTACTTTTTTGAAAAATGGTTAAATTAACCACATGCATCACACGCGAAAATAAATCTAATATGATAGACCCATTTTTGAAGTATGTATATCAATAATCTTTTGTTGGATAACAAATTTTTCTGGAGTGCGTGCACACACACAAGAAGCAAAGATGAAAAGAACCAACATAGACATGAATACATATGTATAAAACGATCCAGATGGCAATGCGGATCTCTAGAAAATAAGCTGGAAAATACGAATTAGTGCATTCCAACATACATCACTCCAAGCAAGAAAAGCATACATGAAAAGAACTAATCAGGACACAAAAGCACAATCACATAACTTACAAAAAGGTCCAGACAGCAATGTGGATCTCTAGAATGTGGAAAATTGTGAATTAGTCCATTCCAACTTCACTCCAAAAACAAGTGCCACTAGGGTCTAGTCTAGTGGTAAGCGTCTTTCTTAGTGAACTTGAGGTTGGGATTTCATGTACCGCTTGCACCTGAGCCCCGATTAATATATATGTGGTGAGGGCGGGTGAAGCTGTGTGGCTACGACCTTCTACGGAGAACAAGGAATATCTCTCCTAAAAAGTACACACTTCTCATCCTCTTGCTAATCCCTAGTGATTATATTTTCACCGTTTCTGATATATTACTAATTATTATATTGAGAAGAACAGTAAGCCAATTATGAAGCTCTTGAATCCTACATTGAGGTTGAAGGATGTTGGGTTAAGCTCTCTTGTAACTTAAGTCCATAGTGAAATTCTCTCGATGATCTTTCCGTGGATGTAGGTTGGGTTGTCCAAACCATGTATAACTTGGTGTTTGTGTATTGTACTGTTCTGTTTTCTCTGTTTTTTAATACCAAAAGTTTACCCACACCTGATACAGCTGCACCGACCTCCAGGGACCTATGTTAATTCAACCACATTTGTTCCTGAGCGAACTATGTATAGGAGAAGGAATACATGTAGAAACCAAATGGCCAGTTGGATGGTGTTAAGCTTATCTTATTGGTTGTACAACTTATCTCATTTAATCAAGCAATGCTCTTAAAGTTCTTCTTGACGAGGAAAGAGTGACGTGTTAAGCAGATCGCCGACTAATGCATAACATAAAGAAATGAGACCAATGGATGACACTCCCATTGTTAATTTATGGGTCATGTTACTATTCTTAACATAAAATGCTTTGTACTTATCGTGTTTTCTCATACTATTTCATTTTTACTTAGATGTATTGAGCACCATTTATTTCTTATACTTATGTTTAAATCTATCCAGTTACTATGCAAGCTCAAAAGATAGCTCCACAAGATATGCAATTCAAAGATAAATTCCTGGTTCAAAGTACGATTGTTCCCTATGGGAGTGCAGATGAGGACATCGTCCCTAGCTTTGTAAGGAGTTGAAAGTTGCAGATGAATTTTATTATTATTATTATTATTATTATTATTATTATTATTATTATTATTATTATTATTATTATTTGTTAATTTTTTGACCTTGGGTGCGCTGATCAATAGTTCTCGAAAGAAAATGGAAGGTATGTTGAAGAATACAAATTGAGGGTAGTCCTTGTTAGTCCACCTCATTCTCCTGTATCGCAACCTCTTAATGAGGCATTGAAGCAAGAGCTGGCTAATGAAGCACCTGCTGTGAGAGAAACTCCTCCCTTGAAGGATCAACCACCATTTAATGGAGTTGAGAACCTGCCCCTCCCTCCTGTGAGAGATTTATTACAAGTACGAAGTACTATATTATTTTCTGTGTTTTAGGATCAATTAAAGCCATTTATGCTTGTATTTTTGGTAGAAGTGTTCTATTATATGTTCTGAGTTTATTGCCATCTCATGCTGCCTTCGATTTTTAATTCCTAATTGTAATTTGCCACTTTTTTGGGTACTTATATTAAGATATTTATTAATGTCTTATAATGATGATCAGGTTAAGGAGGTTGAGGATTTAAAGTTGGGGATAAGCAACTTTGAGGCAAAATTGAAGGAGGTAATCAAGACTACACACTGCTATCGAACTTGGTCAAAACTTTGCATTAGAGAATATAGATGCCCTGTGGTTTTTTCTTTCTTTTCTTTCATTTCCATATAACATGCTTTGAACTTCTCTCTTATTTGAGCCTGTACATTCTTTTGATATATTTTTTGTGAGTTTAGAGAGTTTTTGAAGGACTCCCAATCTTGCAACACCTCATCATCAGAAAATATCTGTTGGGAGTTACACTGTATATAATTTCTCTTTAAATTTGTAAAATTGTCAGTTATTAACAGCTAGTTTGCCATTGAGTTCACATTATTATACTCTCATGGCAATGTTATGATCAATTTTTAGTTAAGATAATTTTATTTTTCATTTTGTACTATTAGTTTTGATGTTCTATTTATCTTTCATCATCTATATTATTTTTTTGTCACCTCCCAGAGCTCAGATCGTCCTCCTTTTTTGCTAGTTAAAGTCAGGGACTGCTTACGTAAGGCCCTCTCTCTATCAATGAGACTTCAATTTCCCTGGGATTTTTGTTGATGAAACTTTGCCTTGATTCACTGTCCCATCCTACTGAAGCATTTACCTACTTTCCAAATATGTGAAGCCTTCCGATGTTGTCTTGCCCATAACATGGCCGTATTGTGGAAACAATAGTTTCACAGTCTAACCAGGAGGTTTAAAGCAAATTCACTTTCAATTCATCAAAATTTTTGTTTATCCTACACTTCGAAATTTTGACTGATACATGAATTCTCTTAGATCCTTTTGTTTTCTTGTCACCAGTATATAATTTCCTCTACATTATATTCATATTCCTAAATTTCTGACATATTATTTCATCCTAATTTTTCTCTAAACAAATATTCAGTTTGTCGGTCCAATAATTATTAAGCCTCTCAAATAAAGTCAATTTGCTCAATCACACGTTTGGATTCAAAAGAAAACTTGGATTCATGGCATTTGTTGATCTGACTTAGTTCATGTGTCCAGACTACCTACCGCTTTTTTTTTAATAATCCTGATTTGGGACATGCACTGCAAGAAACACAGCAGCCGAGGAGTTATGGGTTTGAACTTACTCACACTAAAAATTCAAGAAATGATGCTCAAGTCTAATTCGGAACTATACATATCTACGAATATATTGATTAAGATACATTAAGTTTATTAGTAATATTGTAACATTTTTTTATATTTTAAATCACTGTAAATATGTCTTTTGTAGCTACAGAAGTCTTTTAAATAACTTATTTAATACATATGTACTGTGTACAGGCACTTTCTTGTAATATATGTAACTAAAACCATGTTCTCTGCAGGCTGATAACACAATTATGATTCTTAAGCAAGAGAAGGGCTTAGCCGTTCAACAAATGGATAAACTGCAGCAGGAAATTGTGAGTGCATCAAGAAATTAGTTTATGCTCTTCTAATAATCTTTCTTTCATACTAACATAAACAAATTGAGAACATTATCGCAGATATAGAAGGTTATCTCGTTTATTTCTTTACTTTAAAAATAATCTCTAATATTATAATGGAAGAGTTGGGGTTATCATTTGTAGATAACCTGTAATTTGTAGACATTCAACCATCTAATCTCAACCATTCATTTTTCAGTGTGAGTTATATTAATCATTCATTTACTCAACTGTTGTTAGCTACCATAATACCCTCAAAGTTTAAATTTATTTACAACATAATTATTTACAAAATTGCCACTCTTATAAAATAAAAGTTGGTGCCACTAGGGGTAATTTGTAAAAAGTAGTAAAGAGAGGTCTCGGGTTCGAGGCCAGATTACGTCTTCTTAGTATTTACTTTAATTTATATATTTATTATGACGTGCAATGCACGTGTAGATTACTAGTAATAATAATAGCATAATCTCTGTCCTTATTGAGCAATGTGCATTTGTCATGGTAATGTCTCCCAAGAGTTTCTATCGTACTCTGAACAGGCTTTTCTTGACCTGATATTATTCACTATACAAATTATACATTCGTTTTTAAAAATTTACTTGTGCCCACAATTTTCGAGATTTTCTTGGTAGATTCTTTCCTCCGTCCTAAATTTACTTTGAATGAACTGAGTAAATATTTTGTTCTGTTGTCAGGTTATGCTGAGAAGGAAATGCAGTGATAAGGTTCGGGTGGGCTTTCCCTTCTTGTTTGTTGTTTTCATGGCACTTGCCGGTGCAGCCCTTGGATACATGCTGCACCAGTGAATCGAAAGATGTTAATACACCTTCAAACCCTTGAGTATGAGATTTTTACTGGGAACTGCTGATGCATATCTGGAAATCTGAAGCAAGCATTTAACATCAGAAATAAAGTTTAAATGTAAGGGCCACCCTAATATTAGGAGAGAGTAACGGAGTACAGCATCGTCGTGTAAAGGATCATTTATGATTTTTTTTTTTCTCTTTTTCTTTGTATAGAGTAGCTACATATTCATATGCTTTCATCAGTTATCATCTCGGTCCTGGATTAATCCTATGGTTTTCTTTATGTGTTGTGCATATATACATGTGGAGGAAAGGGGGCGTCATATTTCTAGGAGGTGATTTTCGCTTAGAGAGTATTTCTACTTGTTTTGTGGGACCCCTTTGAATGATCGGCACTGTTTATTTTGTTCTTCATGTCATAATATATACGCCTATAAAAATATCAAGTTGTTTAGAGATCGTTTAGCCATACCTTAAATTGTCACAAAATGAATGACATTTTAACAATACAACAAATTGGCATAATACAACTTGATTTTTTTTGTATACGGGCGTTTCATGACATTATCTCTAATTTCTAATTTAATATTATAATGAAAGAGTTGGAATTGTCGTTTGTAAATCTACTAACTTACATGTATTATCCGAGTATAATTAATATGAAGGAGGTCTCAGGTTCGAGGTCAGATTACGGTGGAATTTTTACTTTAAAATATATATATTTATTAAGAGCTTATGAAAATCACTAGTAAATTTAATGAACAGTTTGAGGCTCTCTTTATTCATATACTAGTAATTTTCACGTGCGATGAACGTCTTAATAAATATATTTTTATTAAAAGTGAAAATTCAACGTAGTCTAGTCTTGAATCAAATACCTTTTTTATATTAGATATGCACGGGCAATACATGGATTTGTTTGTCCACAAATGCTTGTATTTGTTGAAATTAATTTGGACGTGTATTACACGTGTTTATTTAGTTACAAAATTAGGGTTTGTTTGGTTACAAACCCCAATTCTCCCATTAAAATACTCCCATTAAAATAGTAGGGATGTGTGATTGTGCTATGGTTTTAAAGTTCCCAAATTTGAAACTCAGTTTATATAATGTTTCATTTTAGTTGTCAACTACTTTTGATTTTCCTACTTCATATACTAGTATTGTACACGTGCTGTGCATGTGGGAAAAAATTAGGGGGAATGAAAAGGGCAAAAAAAAACATTTACCTGCACATGCGCTGCACGGGTTGGGTTATGGACAAAGGCCTTCTCCCATTATAGTAGTAGAGATATACAAGAAAATTACTATTCATTCGTTCAAGTTATTAGCCTTTTAGTACGATTTTATGGCATGTTCATTACTTGCATTTTTTTTTTCTTCATAATCCAAATCTTTAACAACTTCATATTAGCATATTGTTTAAGATATTATGTACTAATGATAGTAAAATATGCGTTAAAATATGCATAAATAGTAAACGACTGCAGCGTTTCGTTTGCTATAAAATGCTATAAAGTGGATACATAGCAAACTACTGTGGATGCTCTTTTAGAGGTTGCATTTTCACATATTGAAACATGCATCGTCCCTCTACTAATCTTTACTATTACAATTACTGCGATCATGTTGAAACTAAAAATCAGTCTATGCACTGCATTTGTTTTTCATAAATTTGTTTATAATGGGAAAATGCATGTGTAGCAGATGCACTGATCATAATCTAGCAATTACAAATGATATTCTGGGTGGGATGTTACTAGTCCTGTAAATTCTAATGTAGTAGTAGTAGTAGTAAATACAAAATTAAACCTGTACACTTTTTTAGTCATATCATTGTCAAGCATTATGGGTTGAACTGACCACATTCTACATCCAAAACTTGACTTTAGAAGAGAAATTGACTCTTCCTTCTTTTTCTTCCTTTTTTTTTTCAATAAATAATGTTTTAAATAATGTTTTCTTTCAATAAATAATGTTTTTTTTTCAATAAATTGACCATATCGTTTTAAATAATGTTTTCTCTAAATAAATAAATAGATGGTCAGATTAATTAAAAGTACATTAAAAAGAAATCACAACAGAAAGAAACAGTAGAAAGTGGGAATGCTTTAATTTAAGCATTAAGCATGCTATTAAAGCAAATCTAAATAAAGTTGTAATTAGTTGGTATCTTAATTTACTTTTTTTAAGTAGGATCACTTGGATTCCCCGTGTGCAAAGAAAAGGCAAGAAGAAGGATGACACTTTAAAAACCGAAAGTGGGATTCCTGTGTGAATCTTTCCACCTATATATGTTTGCTCCTGAATTTTCTAGATTTCTTCAAGGTTTTGATGTTTTAGCCAACCAAATTTAAAGTAGAGGTTCAGCTTTAAAGCGAGCAACCCCCTGTGTCTCTTCTCGTGGGATCTAACATTGTGGTCGTTATCATTCTGTCGTGTACTCGATCTCCTAATTAACACCCAAATTGGTTGCACTTTGGTTACAGTAATATTCTGCAGTTATGTTGCACTTAATTTGTAAGATTTTCTTAATTTCAAATGCAAATTGTAAGGTGAGAATAAAGGATCATATACTCCAATATTACTTTTTTACTTGCAACTTTATTTGGGGATCACAAGAATGATGACACGATTGCAAACTGAACGTGTAAGAGCATCTGTAGTCGTTTGCTAAATATCGATAAAATGAATATTTGGCTAAAAAACACACTGCACTCGTTTGCCAAATATCTATTTTATCCATATTTTGCTACAGTCGTGTGCTATAAATGAGAATGGGTTTGAGAATTATCCATATTTGAGCGACGGCACTCGAAGTACCGTCCCACAAAAAAAATAATTTTTTTTTTTGTCGGACGGCGCTTCAAGTGCCATCCCTTGATTTTTTTTAATTTTTTTTTTTCAATTAAAAAACCCCCAAATCCCTCGGACGGCACATGAAGTGCCGTCCCTTGAATATTTTTTTTTTCCAATTAAAAAACCCAAAGCGCAGGCCCAAATTCATCGGATGGCATGAAGTGCCGTCCGGAGGTTTTTGTAATTTTTATTTTTTTTGCAATTTTTGGAAATTTTTTTGCAATTTTTAATTTTTTTTGCAATTTCCGAAATGTTTTTATAATTTTTTCGTAATTTCTGAAATATTTTTGTAATTTTTTATTTGCGAAATTTTCCAATTATGTCGGACGGCACATGAAGTGCCCTCCGGGGTTTTTCGCAATTTCTTATTTGTTTTTGCAATTTCTGAAATGTTTTTGTAAATTCTGAAATATTTTTGTAATTTTTTCGTAATTTCTGAAATGTTTTTGTAATTTTTTATATTTTTTTGTAATTTTTTATTTGCATTCCGAGGACGAATTTTTTTCATATGTGTCGGACGGCACTTCGAGTGCCGTCCCTCCCTTCAGCTTTAATTTTTTCGTTTTTTATTCCTCCGACGGCACTTCATGTGCCGTCGCTCCAATAAACCTAAAAAATAGCTTTCAGCGACTGCAGCCAAACTTTGATTTATTTTTATTTATCCATACATGCATATTTTTCACTTCAACGACTACAGATGCTCTAACCCCATCTAATTACGACTAATAATGTTCGAACAAACAACTCTTTAAACATGAAATTAAGAAAAGAAGAAGACACTAACTTTTTTTTAACAGTATGAAAATGATGAAGGCACTAACTTTTCCAAATTATACTTCCTACGTAATTAAGAAAAGAAGAAAGAAACTTTCGTCATTTCATATTGTTTAAGTAACTCCGTTAGTGTTATGCTTAAAGTCTCACTCCTTTGTTGTGTGTCGATCCAAGCCAGGATAAAGAGGGTGGTTGTGTTAGAAAATTTTTGGTGGTACATGAAATTGAAGGAGAATGATTCATATACCCGATCCCAAAAGTTTGGGATAAATACTTTATTATTGTTTTTTTTGAAATTATTGTTGTACACCCTGTAGAAATACAAGAATGTTATTTTGTATTAACTGATAAACCATGCAGGTTATCTACAATTTTCCTAGATAAAATTCCTCATTAGTGGAGTGCACTGATTCATGTAATGTACTACTCATATCAGTAGATCTTGTTTTGGACAGAGAAGTGGTTCCCTACAGCTTTTGTCTGGTTTGGAACAAAAGGCTGAATTTTGTTACTGTCTTGTTGTTTCATGATGATAAGCTTCTTCACTCTCCACATGGATGACTAAAAATAGCGATATCAACCAAATTCCAACAGCATGATCATTCCATATGCTTCTCTTACTTTGGATTATGTTCTGAGGTACATATTACTCATACATCTCCCATTTGTGATATTTATGCTTGGAGATGGTGATAGCCACAACCCGGGCCTCCACTTATGATGAGTAGTTGTAGTGATTATAAGAATTCTGAATATTCAGTGTGTCGTGAATCATCACCAATTTTCTAGATTATACTCTAAAAAAACTCAATATTATTTTTAGAATACACTTCACAAAGTTCAACATCTAAACTTATCTTAAAGATTCATTAAGGAGCTCTCTATTTAATGAACTTTCTTAGAGAATTCCTCTAGAGAATTTTCCCACCAACCTAATCCAACTATAAATACTCCTTAGAGGTTGGCTATTTGGATCAAGCTCCTATGAAGATGAATAAAGTGAGTAGTAAAGAGAGCAGTGTGATAGTGAGGTAGAATATAGGTGTTGAAACATCTAAACAAAGAAAAAGTGCATACTGGTATGCAATAAATTTATGAGCATATTTTATCATTGTTCTTGTATTGATAATATTATAAAATCAGGAAGTCCTTCTTTTGTTATTGTTCGCATATAAGTCATCGATTATATTCTTCTATTCCTTCCAACAAAGTGGTATTAGAGCCGCGTTTCTTCTATGTGTTTAATCTAAAAGAAGGTTCTGCACGATGGCGAATCTGTTCCAGCCACAAATTCTGAACCTGACAAAGACGAACTATGATCATTGGATCATTCAAATGAAAGTTTTGCTCGGATCGCATTAGTTATGGGAGATTGTAGAGAGTGGCTACAATGAACTGAAGTCGTCCGCTGATGAAGCATCTTTGACCAATGCGCAGAAGAATGACCTAAGCCAAGAAAGGAAGAAGGATAAGAATGCATTGATTATCATCCATCAAGACGTCGATAAATCAGCCTTTGAGAAGATTTCAGATGCAAAGTCTATAAAGAAAGCTTGGGATATTCTGCAGACTGCTTACCAATGAGTACACAAAACAAAAAAGGTACGCCTTCAAGCTTTACGAGTTGAGTTTGAAAATCTAAAAATGGAAGTTGGTGAAACAATTTCGGATTACTTTGATTGAGTACAAGCTATAACTAACCAAATGAAAGAAATGGAGGGACTCTACATGAAGTTACAATATCTTTAACTTCAAAGTTTGAACTTGTAGTAGTAGCCATCGAAGTGTCAAAAGATCTCTCTACTATCTCTATAGATGAATTACAAGGATCTCTCCATGCTCATGAGCTAATGATAAACCAAAATCAAAATAATAGAGAAAATTTGGGGCAAACTCTCTAAAGTAAGCTGAGAATTCAAGAAGGTGTACAAAAAGAACGTGGCCGAGACAACAGAGGCAGAGGCAGTTACAAATGAGGCTCAAATTCTCAAAGATGACATGGAAGGAAACCTTACCAACATCAGTATGAAGAATATGATCGTGAACGATCACCTGGTCGAGGACAAGACGAGGACGAGGATCAGGTACACGTGGTCGAGGTCGTGGAAGATACTGCCTGACTTACATATCTCAATACCAATGCTACAATTGTAAAGGCTATGGCCACTTCAGCTACGACTGTCCAAGACAAACATAAAGCAGAGTCACAGAGAAGAGCAACTTCGTCACAGAAGACGGAAGTGATGAATTAGTAGTACTCCTAGTATGTCAGAATCAGGAGTACAAGAATCGAGATATTTGGTACCTGGATTCAGGAGCCAACAACCATATGTGTGGAATCAAGGAGTACTTCATCAAGTTAAATGAGTCGGTTGGAGGCGAAATATCGTTTGGAGATCGGTCAAAGATCACAGTCAAAGGCAAGGGAAACATCATGATCCAGACCAAAGCTGGCGACCATAGGTATATCTTTATTGTTTACTATGTTCCCGCATTGCAGAATAATATCCTCAGTCTAGGTCAGCTACTAGAAAGAGGATATGATATTTAACTGCAGGACTTTAATCGCACCATCAAGAATAAAGGAGAAGTAATTGCTAAGATGAGAATGTCCAAAAATAGACTGTTTAATTTAAACATTAATAATGCTAGTGTTAAATGCCAGAAGTCAATAATCAAAGATGAATCTTGGCTATGACATCTGCGCTATGGACATTTAGCATTTATTGGACTTAATCTACTATGGAAGGGAAAGATGGTGAGCGGCTTGCCACAGATTGAGCATCCAAATCAACTATGCGATGGTTATATGAGGGGCAAGCAACAGAGAAGAAGCTTCGAAGTATGAAATTCTATGAGAGCTACAAAGCCATTGCAGCTGGTGCACACAAATATTGCGGGACGATTTGAAATCATTTCCCTTGGAAGTAACATATACTTTCTAACATTTATTAATGATTGTAGTAGAAAGACTTGGATCTATTTCTTGAATGAGAAATCAGAAGCACTGGAGATATTCAAGGAGTTCCAAGAGATGGTAGAAAAGCAAAGTGGGTACTACATCAAAGTACTCAGATCTGATCGTGGAGAAGAATACAACTCAACAAAATTTGATGAGTTTTATAAGAAGTGTGGGACTATCCACCAGCTCACTGTGGCATACACTCCACAACGAAATCAAGTAGCAGAAAGGAAAAAATGCTCAATTCTCAACATGGCAAGGAGCATGATAAAGAGTAAGTACTTACCAAATACGTTATGGGCCGAAGTCATAGATTGTGTTGTATATATTCTAAATAGGTGTCTGATTCGATGAGTGAGGTTCAAGACACCGCTAGAGAGTTGGAGCAACCTGAAGCAAAGTGTCTGTTAAATATTGTATTATATATTTAGTCCCATACTGGGTTATGTATCAGTTTAGTATTTGGTTCCCTCCTATATATAGGAGTCATTGTACTTAGTTATTATCAATCCAATAATATTTCTCAATCTCTCTGTTAACTTTAACATGGTATCAGAGCAGTAATATTTTTAAATTTTCTTTTCTCTAACCTCTAACTCCAAATTGCTGTCATCATCAACAACAGCAAACCCACAAAACTCCGGCAACCCATTCTCATCCTCGTCTTTTTCATTTGCAGCAATCATCAGCAAAAATCCCGGCGTCTTCATC
Organism: Hemerocallis citrina; assembly: GCA_017893485.1. Classification (NCBI taxonomy): domain Eukaryota; kingdom Viridiplantae; phylum Streptophyta; class Magnoliopsida; order Asparagales; family Asphodelaceae; genus Hemerocallis; species Hemerocallis citrina. The sequence continues at coordinate 195,062,947 of CM030363.1, forward strand.
CTCACCATCGGCAACAACAACTATACAACAACCCCAACATCGTCCTCCTATCGTCGACTATTCAACGTCGACTCCCCGAACCCACTGAAACCCCCGTCATCAATGGCAACAAACCTCACCATCGGCAACAACAACCCCCATTGACTCATCCTCACCATTGGCAACAACAACCCAACGAAACCCTTGTCGACCCCCCCCCCCGTCGACTCTCGAAACCCTGGCCGCCTCCATCTCCGAAACCCAACACCCCCTCTACCCTAGCCGCCTCCCAAAACCCTAGCTTCCTCCGTCTCCTGCTCTACCCTGAAACCCTTTTTTTTTAAATCCCCGTTTCCCAACCCGACCCACTTACCCAAACCCGAATCCAAAAAAAAAAATCAAAAATTAATTTTTTTTGTAGGTACTCCTTCTTCTCCAATGGAACATCAGTCTCACCGGTCTCTTTCATTCTCCATCAACTTCTCCGCTGCTACATCTTCACTTCCTCTCACATCCCAATTTTCCTCCAGATTCAGACATATACAGTATTGCCATCATCCTGATTCTTGCCTCCTCCCTCCTTCCAGCATCATCCCTAACTCTGCACCACCCCTCATTCTGCCACCGGTAGCACCATCCAACTCCTTATCCCGATCCCGACACCGACATTTTCGACCTCACTTCGATCCCTGCCACAGCAACACCAGTCTTATTTATCATCGCCGTACTTCTTCCCTTACATCATCAGCCATAATCGTTACTCCAGCTTTGTCGACTCCTACTATTGGGCTAATCTTCTCAGCTGGAATTCCAGCTCTTGGGTCATTCTGTCACTACTGGCCTCTCTGCCCATGCATTCTCTCTTACTCCATATATGAATTCTTCCTGAATTTTAGATTCTGGTGCATCACATCATATTACTAGTAATTATACCTTGTTCACTACCAGCATTGCACTTCCTTCTCACTCTCCATCACTACACATTGCCAATGGCTCACAACTTATCACTACACACTCCATGTCTATTAGCTGCCCCGCTCTCACATCGTCTTATGTTCTTTATGCTCCTCATTTATCCATGAACCTTATTTCCGTTAGTGCGCTATGTGATAGTGGTCTTTTCGTAACTTTTGATTCTTTTGGTTGCGCTATTACCGATTCACACACTGGTCAGGAGTTTGGGCGTGCTAGTCGACAGGATCGTCCATATCATCTAGATTTTCTCCATGCCCATAAATCTTATCATCATTTTGCTTGTGATGTATTCTCTGATGCTGATCTGTGGCACAGACGTTTAGAACATATTAGTGAATATCGAATCAAGCATTTAGCCCGTAGTGGTGCCCTTGGTCCTCTTACTTTTACTTATTTGTCTGATTATCAGGGTTGTCATATGGCCAAACACATAGCACTCCCTTTTAATCACTAAAGTATTTCTCAAGCAACCCATCCTTTTCAACTTATTCACTCCGATATATGGGGACCATCTCCTACACTTTTTTATAAAGGTTATCTCTATTATGTTAGTTTCATCGATGACTTTACTAGACACACCTGGGTATTTCTTATGCGCCAACGCTTTGAAATACCTGACATTTATCAGTTCTTTACGAACATGGTTCACACACAGTTTGGTGTGCGTATCAAAACTTTTCGCTCAGACGGTGCTCGTGAGTACACTTCCACTACTATGAGATCCATCCTTCAATCTCATGGTACGCTCTTTCAAAAATCATGCCCTCACACACATGAATAGAATGGTGTAGCTGAACGCAAGCATCGTCACATCATTGAGACGGCTCGCGCTCTTCTACTCTCCTCTTCTGTTCCTCGTTCTTTCTGAGCTGAAGCTGTCATGACGTTGTCAGCCTCATTAACATCACTCCCTCGTCTGCCCTATCTGGCACATCACCTCATGAGCCTCTTCATCACTCACCACCGGACTACAGTATGCTCCGTATTTTTGGATGCACCTGTTATGTCCTTCTCCCTCCCACTAAATACACAAAGCTCACCGCTCAAGCTACTAAGTGTGTTCATCTAAGTCTCAATCCAAAACATAAAGGGTATCATTGTTTTGATCTTGCGGCGGGTCATGTTCGTATTTCCTATCATGTCTCCTTTGTGGAAGACTCTCCCTACTACTTGACTTCTCCTAAGAATACTAGTTTTCTCTATTCCCTTGTAGTTGAGCCTATCTCCCTGGCCATACCTTCACGCATTACATATGATCCTACTCCCTTGGCTCCTTTCCTATCTCATACTGATGTTCCACCTATTTTTCCACTTACGGAAACACCACCTGCATCCCCACAGCATTCTGCACCTTCACCACCTACATCCCTATAGCTGCATGCACCCACTCCACCTATCTCACCCCCACACACTGCCTATTCACCCCCAGTTCGTCAGTCTACCCGTTCTACCTCTGGCATCCCACTGGCTCGTTACACACCTGATGCCACAAGTCCCTCTGACCAGTTTGGCTTTGCCACCCTTGCCTCCTACTCACCACAGTTTCATGCATATCTCACTGCTATACACTCCACACGTGAGCCCAGAACCTATTAAGAAGCTATTCAATTTCCCGAGTGGTGGATTGCTATTGCAGAAGAGTTTCATGCATTTGATCAGACTGGCATTTGGGATGTTGTTCCTCTGCCTGTGGGCGTTCAGCCTGTTAGCTGCATGTGGATATTCAAGGTCAAATATCGACCAGATGGCTCCATTGAGCAACAAAAGGCCTGTTTAGTTGCCTGAGGATTTACTCAAGAGCACGACATTAATTATGATGAGACTTTTGTCCTAGTTGCACATATGACTACAGTTCTCACTCTCTTTGTCGTTGCCTTCATTCTTCAATGGTCGTTATACCAGATGGACGTGAAGAATGCATTTCTTCATGGTACATTATCTGAAGCTATTTACATACATCCTCCTTCTGGCCTTACCACTCCTCCTTGTCATGTTTGCCGTCTTTGTAGAGCTATATATGGCCTGAAACAGGTCCCTCGAGCCTGGTTTGAGTGTTTTCACCTTGTTATCACCCAGGTCAGTTTCCGTCAAAGTTCATAGGACCACTATATATTTATGCGGTCATTACCGCAGGGGAGGGTAATTCTACTATGGCGGTTGCGAGGTTGCAGGGGGTTCGTAGTGGCTGCAGTCGAGGGGCAAAGGCAGAGAGCAGTCGAGGCAGAGAGGGAGCTATGGCGGTTGTGGGATGCATAGTCGAGGGTGGTTGCACTGCGGAGGGGCGTCGTCGGTTGAGGAGTGGGGGGGTGATGACGATCGAGGGCAGAGGTGGCAGTGGTCGAAGGATGAGAGCAGAGGAGGCAATGACTGAAGGTGGATGATGGGTTCGCAGATGTGACAGTAGAATAGGTAGTGGCGGTTGGGTTTTCGAAAATCACAGAGGAAGGAGGGGTTGATGACGACTGCTGAGAGATTAGGGGTTTAATGATCATTAGGGTTAGGGTTAAGGAGGGTTATATATTGGATTAGAATTAGGGTGGTGGGTTATAGGGTTAACGGGTAGGATCCAAAAAAGTGGGTTTGGATTATAAATTAAATAAATAAATCAATAATAATATAGTAGTACAAATAAATCAATCATTATACATTAAATTAATACTCAAATACTAATAAATACAATAGAATGTATGGGTTTACAAAATAAATGAGAATGGATTTGATTTGAACCAAAATATAATAAGGAGCAATATAGTAGTATATATTAAATTAATTAAATCAAGTGATATACATAAAATCCGTGCTCCAAAAATAGTAAAATACAGATTGAATAAACAACGAAGGAGAAGGAGAATAATGATAATGATAATAATAATAATAATAATTATTATTATTATTATAACAATAACAGAAATAATAAGATTTGGGTTTAACACCTTATAAATAATCAAATAATAAAATTGGACTTGGCATAAGTAATTAGTCAAATAAGAAAATCAGGTGAACCGTTAGAATCGAATAGGATTTGTATTACAATATAAAAATCATTGGGAGATAGCTACAAATAAAATTATTGATTAGAAATAGACTTTAATAGGGGATCCAACAATAAATTCAAACAAAAGAATTTAAAAGCGGAAAGTAATTTACAAAGAATCAAAATTCAGAAAATACACAGAAATTACATTTTGGATGGAACGGGGGTTACAGTAACACACACATCTAACTTAATAAAAACTAATAATAAAATTTGTATGAAGAAGTGTGCACACACATTGAATACACGTGCACGTGCATGTGCACAAGCAACACCGCTTTTGGTCGGCCAAGTGAGAGTGGAGAGAGTGGGGGAGTGAGTGTGTGAGTGGTGAGGCCTTTTAGGAGGTGGGGAGTTATTGTAACTACTCCTTAATTTGTCCTATAAGTAGATCACCTCTTGTCATGAGAAAAATGCAAACCAAAATCAAAACAAAAAAAAAGAGAGAGAAAGAGAGTAAGTAGCTTACGGTTTCTGCTAGGTTGGGATTTCTTTTTGTGTGGAGCTTGGAGCTTTGGAGCACTATTTTGTCTAAGGGGTTATACTACTAGGCATTTGAGGTGGGTGTCTCTTTAATATCTAATTTAATTATTTTGATACATGAAATTGTTAGATAATTGCTTTGTGTAATCTAGAATGTGATTGGTGAATTAAATTGAGTATGGATGCATGCTAGATTAAATCTACTAGATGAATAGATGAAGATACAACATGGAAATTAATTTGTCATGCTTTTAAAATAAATTTACATAAGATTTCTTGTGTGTTAATATCATGTGTGTTTGCTCATGTACGTTAATTCATGAATGTTGGTTCATGTTAGATTTTGTTACACCATGATTAAATTGTATATGTGAAATTAAGTATGCATAGAAATTTGCAAAATTGAGAAATTTATGTTAGAATTGCATGTAGATTTGCAAGTGGATTAAGGGTATGGGTATTTTTCTTAACTTTATAATAATTGGTAAGGCATTCATGTTCATTTTATAATTTTTTTTAAAATTGTAGTCTAATTTGAATCAATGAGGAACGAGAATGTAAAGGTTAAAGATTTCACTATCTAATTTGATATGAATAATTTCCAAGTCAAAATATATTAAATTAGAGATATTTTTCGTTTTGAAAATTGTAGAGGTGTATATAGTAATAATCTCGGAAATATTTAAAGAATAAGAAAACTTGTAGTCATATGATTAGATTAAAAGTAATCGAGAAACAGAGAGTTGGTATAAAAGGAATCTAATGGAGTTATGATCAGTTGTGGTGTTTGGCTTCTTGGTCAGCGCGTGAAGGCGTTTTGGGCGTCTGGGTGTGCTCGGGTTCGAGTCTAGGGGGGACTTTGGGGAATTTTTTAAAATCTTTTTCCTCTTTTATTAAATGTTGGAATTATACTATGAGATTTAAAAATATGGATTAAAGGGAATTTTTAGAAATGAGTAAATATAAAATTGAGATTTACTTTTGGATTAAATAAAAGGTAATTCATTTTGGATTAAGAGAGATTTGATTATCTTGTCTATGGTTGGATTATGAGATTTAAAGTGGGAATCAAGGAGAAAATTTTGGGATTGAGTTGAAAATTTTAAAAAAATGTGTTTTGGGACTAAATAAATACTAAATTACATTTTCATCAAGAAGAAAAATTTGGTTATTTTGACTAGAGGTATTCTAAAAATTATATGATTGGGATCATATTCGATCTAGAGTTAAATTGAGTTTGTTAAATAATAAATTGGAAGTTGAATATCTTATTGTTTGGAGAAAAAATCTATTGAATGAAATAGATTAAGTTTATCAATTTACAACCACATTGAAATTTTATTAAAAGAGGTGGAGTAACCATCTAGTGAATGGTTGACTCGAAGTGTTGAATAAGGGTATGAAACCAATTGTTCGAATAATTGGATTGTGTGAACAAGAAAATAATCGAATATATGAATGAATGGAGCTTTAAAATGTGAATAATGAGGGTATGAATAACCCATGAAGTGGTGAACCTGAATTGTGTTGATTCTAGAGGCTAAGTGAGACCCAAAGTACCGAAAAAGTGATGGAAGAGATTATTGAAATTTGAGAAGTGTTCAGTATGGGCTATCATTCTCGGTATATTTGTTTAAGACCGGTAGGAGGGTAAGCTAGCTCTAGGTGGTCATATTATTCATGTTTGAACTTAAGGATATACACTAGAAGAAGATATGATAGAAATAACGACGAGCATGTCTGGTAAAGAATGTGCAGGTCCTAGGGGTTCGAGATCGAGGAATACGCTCGGTAAATCCATGGTATGTCGACTAGGGGTATGCCCGTCTATCATCGAAAAGACCCGTAAAGAGTCTGCAGTTCCTAGGAATGGTCGGGACCGAGGGTATGCCAGTAAGGTCTGTAGTTGCGGGAGATTGACTTACTAGGGTTTGTGGCTAAGGATACTCTCGGTAAATCCATTATATGTGGGCTAGGGATAGGCCGGTAAGGTCGTGCGACTCATCGGTGACTAGGCATTGGAGTATATTCGTAGGGTTAGGTTACATGACGTGAGATGTAAAACCTATAATGAGGAGTACGTTAAGGGCTTGCCCTCGGACCTATATAGTATGTGATGCATAGAATCCGAACAAGTGTGAATTAGTGTCATCGTAAGTATAAATGACTGCATTAGGCATTAAGCTAATGTGATACACTGACATGACTAGGATAGTCAATTTTCTTGTTTGCATTCAAGTTTGTGTTTGCTAAATTAAAGAGTCGCTGTATTGTAGCATTGCGTCAGTTGTATGCAACTGACGTGCCCACTGTTTCCGAGTTGCAGGATTGGACTTGGCATGGACTTGAAGTCAACATGATGAGTTGTTACAAGAATGAAGAATTTTCATTATCGTAGATTGTATTGGTTTCATTTAATTCTGTTGTGTTGTTGTAAAGAACATTGTTTTAATAAAAAGTTTTACCTTGTATTTATACGAATTGAAGTATAAGATCATGTATTTGCTACGAATTACCTGTGTTTGGAATTCGGGGTGTTATAGCTTGTCTACTTATGTATGACCAGACCCTGTATTGCTCATGCAATCAGTGTTGTTAGTCAAACTTTTTCTACTCTTACATCAGTTCACTACACTGCTCTTCTTCAGATCCTCAGATATCTTCGGGGTACTATCACTCGATCATTATTCATGCCTTCTACATTCAAACTAGAGCTTAGTGCATATTCAGATTCAGATTGGGTGGGTGATCCTACTACCAGACGGTCTACCACAGGTTTCTGTCTATTTCTTGGTGATTCGCTGATCTCATGGCGAAGCAAGAAACAGGCAGTTGTTGCATGTTCTTCCACTGAAGCTGAGTACAGAGCAATGACAGCTACTACTAGAGAGATTGTTCATGTTCATTGGCTATTATCAGATATGAGTGTCACTCTCACATGAGCTACTCCACTTCATTGTGATAACCGGAGTGCGTTGCACATTGCAAGCAACCTGGTCTTTCATGGGCGAATGAAGCACATAGAGATAGATTGTCACTATGTTCATGAGCGCTTTGAAGCAGGGACAATTTTCCTTTATTCTGTTACATCTTCACATTAAACAGCAGACTTCTTCACCAAACCCATACTATTCAAAGATTTCGTTACTTGGTTGGCAAAGTCAAACTATTCGACCCACCGTGAGTTTGAGAGGGGGTGTTAAATATTGTATTATATATTTAGTCTCATATTGGGTTATGTATCAGTTTAGTATTTGGTTCTCTCATATATATAGGAGTCATTGTACTCAGTTATAATCAATCCAATAATATTTTTCAATCTCTCTGTTAACATCAATAATGTCAACCACTTGAAGTTATTCGGATGCATCGGATATGCACACACTCCATAGAAAAAAAGGAAGAAGCTCGATGATCGAGGAGAGATATGCATCTTCATCGGCTACGATAAGAGAACTACGACGTACAAGCTATGCAACCTAGTCACAAAGAAAGTGATCATTTCAAGAGATGTGGAGTTCGACATAGAAGATTACTGGTGGTGGACTGATGCAGAGAAGAAAGTGAAAGGAATATGGTTCAAAGTAAAAAATGATGATCATGAAGGAGAACATGAAGGTCCATATCATCATATTAGTCAGGCTCCATCTACACCAGGATCATCGACATCAGGATCATCACTTTCCAGCCCCAATACAAGCATCTCTTCATGGGGAGCATCTAAAGGAGTGCGAAGCCTCAATGACTTGTATGAGAATACCGAACCTGTGGAACTGACAGAAGACTACAGTCTGTTCTGCCTACTTGCAGAATGTGATCTCATCACATACCAGGAAGCTGCACAAGAAGCAAAGTGGATAAAAGCGATGGACAAAGAGAACGAGGTGATCCAAATGAATGACACATGAGAGCTGAAAACACTTCCTGAAGGCCATAAAGCAATTGGGGTAAAATGGGTCTATAAATCAAAGACCAACCAAGAAGGAAAGGTGAAAAATTACAAGGCAAGGCTAGTAGCTAAAGGGTACAGTCAAAGAAAATGTGTTTACTACGAAGATTTTTTTGCCCCAGTAGTGAGGATGGACACCATCAGACTGCTCATCGCACTAGCCACTCAGAATATATGGAAGATCTATTAGATGGATATCAAGTCTGCATTGTTGAATGGCTAATTGGAGGAAGAAGTATACATCGAGCAACCACCAGGCTATGAAAAGAAAGATAAAGAAGAAAAAGTCTACAAGTCGAAGAATGCATTATATGAATTGAAATAAGCATCCAGAGCATGGAACACAATGATCGATGACTACTTGCAAAAGAATGGCTTCAAGAAAAGTCTTTATGAGCATTCCCCATACGCCAAGAAACAAGGTAATGACATCATGATCATGTGCCTGTATGTCGAAAATATGATCTTTACAGGGAATAATCCAAAGATGTTCGAGAAGTTAAAATAGGCAATGACCAAGGAGTTCAACATGACGGACATAGGAAAGATGACATACTTTCTTGGTGTGGAGGTGACTCAATCAGAAAAATTGATAATTATTTTTCAAAAGAAGTATGCAAGTCAGATACTTGAATGGTTCAACATAGCGGACTGCAATCCATTAGTACTCCAGCTGAAACTAGACTCAAGCTCAGATGCGACCTGCAAGGAAAACCAGTTGATAATACACTGTTTAAAATCCTAGTTGGAAGTCTAAGATATCTAACCATTACAAGATCAGACATCATGTACGCAGTGGGGCTAGTAAGTAAATACATGGAGCAGCCAAAGCATGGGCACTTCAAGGCTGCCAAGAGAATAATAAGATACGTCAAAGGCACTATTGTTGTAACACCCTGGATTTTCAAATCCTATTTATATTTGGAATTGTTTGATTTTTTTTTTTACGTGTTGTGCACGTAAAAAAATTGTGCATGCATTTCTCTAAAATATTTTATGAATTAGTAATCCCCATTTATTTTCTTAGAAGCCTAATTTAATCTTAAACTTAATTTGTCCCTTTGTAGCCCACATTAGTTAATTAATAAATTAAATTAGTTGAGCCCATAGTCCTTTGGCCTATTAGTGAGCCCATGTAATTTAATTAATCTTTATTTTAGTCTAACTTGTAGTGTAGACTCAAATAATAGACAATTAATTAATTAGTATGTACAACTTGTGAGTGGGGGACACTAGGGCAACACATGCATGCACAAGAGTGTGCAAAACACACCACACCCTTGGGAGTAGGCCGGATGGAATCAAGAGAGAGGGAGAGTGGATGAGGTGGAGAGGTGGTTATTTGCATCATGGGAAGTTATAGCAACTCCCTATTTCATCTAAGCCCTTGATTCTAAACCACTTGATTTAATCCTATCCCTTTATTTTCCACCAAAATTATGTATAAATACCCCTATAACTCTTCTCATTAGTACATTACACAATTCATTAAGAGAGAGCAAAAGATTGAGAGACAATAGTGAGAAAAAGATTAGAGTGTGCAAAAATGTGTGTGTTCCAATCTAGAGGAGGTCGGCCAATCATCAAGGAAGCAAGGAGAGCTCGGGTTCCTAGCAAGCACAAGGAGGAGGAGACAAAGTGCAATCTAATTTAGGAGGAGAGGACTACTTTCTTGCATTCTAGGAGTTTTCATTCGTTTCTTCAACAATAAGGTGAGAAATTTTCTCTACTTCTAAGTAGTACCATGCTAGGTTTTGTGCTAATCATGTTAGACTAAATAGATGAAAATATTGATCTTTGATAATACCATGATTTAGGTGAAAATGGAATATATGTGAAATTATATGAAATGATTAAGCGAACTTGATTGAATGATATGATTGTTGTTGTGATATTTGGATATTGATCTAACATGCTAAATTAGAATAAACATTTCTCCATGTAAAAAAAATGTGGTTACGAAAAAAGTGCAATTTTAGAAATTGTGTTTATGAGGAAAATGCTAATCGTAAGAACCTTCATATTGAGTAGTAAATTATGCTTGTTGTGACTGATGTTAAATAAATCCTAAAGCTGTGTGTTAGTTATCGGAAAAATGTACATTTTGTAATTTAGACCAAGTTCTAGAAATGAACAATTTGTGTGTTAATCAAAAGGAAAGAAGAAATGATTCAAATTTTTAAATTTCGTGCTGAGCAGTCGACCGAATAGGCGTAGATAGTCGACTGTCCTGAATATCTAGTTCTTCGAGTTGTAATTCTCACAGAATAGTCGACTGTATATGTTTAACAGTCGAATGTCCCGTCCATTTTTATTTTCAAGTTTTAAAAGCATCGCAGAACAGCCGACTGGTCATGTTTAACAGTCGACTGCTCTAATCCATTTTATTTTCGAGTTTTTAAATCTTTACAGAACAGCCGACTGGCCAAGTTTAAACAGTCGACTGTCCAGACTATTTTGATTTCTCAGGTTTTTAAACTGTCTCTTGATAAAAACAAAATCTACTGTTTAAACGAGTTTGAAAAGAGATTTGACAATGGAAAGAATGAAGATTGAATGTGACAAATCAGAAAAAGAAAAAAAAAGTGAATTTATTTGTCTTATGCATGAAAATTGTACATGAATGTGAAGTTAAATATCCTGATGAATTATGAAAGGTTTTATGAATATGAATACACAAATGCTATGGACATGAAATGAGATTTTGAACTAGAGGGTAGCTAAAATCCTATTTCCGGCAATTGAACGAATTAAATTGTAAAGTGGAATTATTGAGATGAAAGACCAAGTTGGTCATGTTGATGATTGAGACCGGTATAGAGAAAAGAGCTAACTCTAGGAGTTGATTTTATTCATGATTCAAATAAACTAAGGACTTATACACGTAGTGGTGATGTGACGAAAGTGAGAGAAAAACACGAGTATGAGGGCCATCGGATTGGCGGTGTGAGAGTGATTCACAGACTGCCTGCTTGATGCATGGCGTGAGCACTACTCCGGAATTATCGTCCCGGTGGCGACGCTTGTGGGGTGTTTGGTGACTGCGGGTGGTGCCATCGTTCCATGGCGGAGGTTGAATTGTTCATAGTCTGCCTACTTGATCCGTCATGTCAGTGCGTGGGATTCCCCTCCAGACTGCCTGGATATTGGGCTCGTAGATCATAGAACATCTAGGATACTTATCGTAGTTACCGTAGTTGTTTAAGTCATGGCGAGGGATTGAACCCTATAAGATGAAGTACGATTAAGGGCTTGCCCTCGGACCTATGTAGTATGGGATGCATAGAATCCGAATAAGTGCGCATTAGTGTCATATAACATAACAACTGCATTAAGGACTAAGTGCACAGCACAACACGACATCTATAGGATAGTCCACGTAGTTTTGCTTGTGACAAGTGTGTGTTTTCTAAGTAAGAGAAAATTGATGTTTTATATCCTTGCGTCAGTTGAATGAACTGACGAGCCCACAGTTTCTATGCAGGATAAAGAAATCGACAAGATTAAAGTATGCATACTGCTTAAAGAATGTTTCAAGTGTTGTACATTTCATTCATGTAATTATTGTAATTCGCTTCTGCTGTTTGAATGTAATTTAAAGATGTAACTCTGATGTAACAAAAAATTTCTATTTTTCCTTGTAAAATTGTACGAAAGAAGTGTAAAGATCCTGTAGAACTTCGAATTCAGTCTGTTTTAGAATTCGGGGTGTTACAATTGTGGATGGATTATTGTACACACACCCAAATGAGTCCATGTTGGTTGGCTACAGTGACTACGGATGAGACTTTGTTGAAAGGAAAAGCACGTCCGGGTATGCATTCAACATCGGATTGACTGCATTTTCATGGACTTCGAACAAGCAATCAGTAGTTGTTTAGTCAACACGTGAAGCCGAGTACATAGCAGCAGCAACATGTGCATGCTAGACAATATCGCTCAGAAATATCATGCAAAAGTTAAATCATCAACAACATGAGCTTACAATATTGTACGTGGATAATCCAACTGCGATCGAACTAGCAGAAAATTTAGTTGCACATGGGAAGAGCAAACACATCGAGACTAGGTTCCACTTTCTATATGTTGAAGAGAGTAAAGCTCAATTACAACAGGATAGAATAATAAGTTGTTGATATCTTTACCTAGTCATTAAAGACCGAAGTATTTGAGAAGTTGAAGATCAAACTCAGGATGATCAAATTTGGTGATAAGGGGGAGTGTTGAGAATCATCATCAAATTTCTAGAGAAAGTTCAACATTATTTCTAGACTACACTCTACAAAGTTTAACATCTAGACTTATCTCATAGCTTCATCAAGAAGCTTCCTGTTTAATGAACTTTTCTAGAGAATTCATCTAGAAAATTCTCTCACCAACCTAACACAACTATAAATTCCCCTTAGAGGTGACTATCTGGATCAAGCTCCTAAGAATAGAATAGGAGTAAAGAGAGTAGTGTGATAGTGAGGTAGAGTATAGGTGTTGAAACACCTAAAGAGAGAAAGAGTGCATACTGGTGTGCGATAAATTTGTAAGCATACTGTATCATTTTTCTTGTATTAATAATATTATAAAATCAACAAGTCATCATTTTGTCATTGTTAGCATATAAGTCCTCCATTATATTCTTCTACTCTTATCCAGATGTAATTAACCATAATTTCTTCCCTAAAAAAACCAAGTGTAAAAATATACACATTCAACAACTTTGGAACTAGGCTTTTATAGTATTAACATGGAGTTTCAGACCCATTAAACATGTATGTAGAGACAAGAGAGTTTGTAATCGAGAAAACGTTCGTTTTTAAATTTGGATCAGGTTTGAACTCGGTCACTAGCATAGCCGGCCCTTAGTGGAAGCAGGGGAGGTGGCCGCCTCGGACCCCCTAATTTTTCCCAATTTTAGGGTTTTTTCCCCTTAATATTTCGTTACATATTTTGCACATAAAGTAAAATTACAATTTGTTGTATACTTATTTTTAGAGGCCCCCAAATTTAATTATTTGGATTTTATATATTTTTTTAATTACTTGAGATAGTGCTTGATTGAATTTTATCTTATTTGAGCTTACAGGGGCCCGAGGCAAACTCCCAAAATGGTTATATATATATATATATATATATATATATATATATAACCATTTTGGGAGTTTGCCTCGGGCCCCTGTAAGCTCAGGGCTGGCCCTGGTCATTAGATTATCAACCAATGGTGCCACTAATGAATTGTATGTCTCTCTGTTTGTTCTTTTCTAAATTATTAGTATTCCACTAGTGCGGAGGTGCGATTTAGCAAAAAGATATGAAAATGAAAAGAGAATTTGCTGTAAGTTTGATTCTCTGTGATGATAGTTTAGAAAGCTGGGAACAACATAATTTTTCTCCATAATAATAATTGATAGGGGGTAAAAAGAGTGGCGCAACCAGGACCCTCAAATCTCCTCTAATCTCGCTCCCCTGTGATTATCAGGTCAAACAGGTCAAACGGGCTTCATCCCATTCAGGCCCATGGGCAAACGGGTATGACCCGGTCCGTTAGGATCATAAACCCGTTTACCTCTGCCTATAAACACCAGCCCCCCTTCTCACTTCTGAAGGTAATCAACTTTTCCCCACCTGAATCCTAGCTACTGTTGCTTTCTCAGTGACTGACTAGATCGTCGGAAGGCCTGTCACCAGGACTTCTCCCAGTGTTTCTAGACAGTTTGCAGGTACACAAAACCGATCCGAGCTACTACATCCGAGCCGAGCAACTTCATCCAACACAGACAAGTAGATCCAAGCCGAGCTACTTGAGCCTCTACCTCTCCTCTGCTACTCTCGAGCCGGTCCTACAGCTTAGGATCGGACCAGTGCCAGTACCATATCTTCCGCTACACAAATTACAAGAACTCACACCTGTTGCCTCCACACTCTAAAAACAAACAGCATCAGGTTGGCTCCGTCTATGGGAAATCTCAGGTACTGTCGCCCGTCCGAGCCCAGCGAGGGACGTCATCCCAAGTTCGGGCTCTCCCATGGCTCCCAAAGCTAGAAAGGTCGTCACATCAGCACGACATCCGGACTCCCCACATCACAGCCATGCGGACACCCAGGTTTCCAACCGACCACGGGTCCACGGTGCGGCCGAATGTGGGTCGGGTGCTTCTCACTCGAACGCGACCGATTTGCAACGCGTCATTTCGAATCGACAGGCCAGTCGCACAACGGGAGAGGCCGCTTCCAACTCAGTCTCAAACCATCGTAGACGGTCATCCCCAGAGCACGATCAAGAACATAGCCGCTCGCCCCGTGGACCTCCGCCCCCGCAGGACCTGGTGGGGCAAGCCCCCGTCACGAGGGCCGAGTTCCAAAATTTCTGGGACGAGGTCCTCCAAGCAATTCAAGGCGGCCAGAGAACTGAGGTCTGCAACAGATCTAATCCTCGGTCAAAAGCAAGGGGCGGCGAATCCTACGGATTGGCCCGCCCCCAGGAACAAGTAGGTGCCGTCCTCCGGCGTTTACAGGAGATGGAGAAATGCCTTGCCCATCTCGGCGAGGGTGGACCAATGCCGGGTCATGGTCATCGGCCGACCAGACCCCCATTCTCCCCCCAAATCTTGGAAGTCGAGATCCCCCAAAATTTCAGGCCTCCCCAATTCGAGACCTACAACGGCGAGGGTGATCCCGCTGATCACATGGATGGGTTTAAGACCCTGATGATGATTCACAGCGCTGCGGATCCCCTCCTCTGCCGCGCCTTCCCTGCTACCCTTCGTGGTCCGGCTCGGGAATGGTTCTCAAAGCTCACTCCCGGCTCAGTCTTCTCGTTCGACCAGTTGGAAGCGAACTTCCTAGCCCATTTCGTGACCAGCAGAAAGGTCGAGAAGACGAGCGTGTCCCTTCTGGACCTCAAGCAGAAGGAAGGGGAGACACTCCGTGATTTCGTTCGGAGGTTCACCACCGAGGCGAGGTCAGTGTCCTCTCTTGACGCGGGTGTCGCTTTAGCGGCTTTCCGGCACAATGTTAGGCACGGTCAGCTGAAGGCTTCATTGGCCAAGAAACCACCTGTCGACTTTCCCGACCTACTCAACAGGGTCGAGAAGTACATTCGAGCGGAAGAGGCCCTGAATCCGGAGGGCACCAAAGAAGCCACTACCAAGGGAAAGCGGAAGGCCGACGACGTCGAGCCCATTAAGAAAACCACGAAAGAGATAGCCAGTCTAATGAGGGTTCCTCCGGTCCCCTGATTTGAGAGGTACACGCCTCTGACCCAGAATGTCTCGGCAATCCTGATGGAGATCGAGGATAAAGGGTTCGTCCGACTCCCTCCCCGACCAAGCAATAACAAGAAGCGGGACCACAGATTCTACTACCGCTTCCACGAAGACAACGGACACGAGACGGACAACTGCCGGGCCCTTAAGGACGAGATCGAGACCCTCATCTAGCGAGGGTACTCTAGAGAGTTCACCGGGATAATCCGAGGGACCGGAGGGATCCAAGGAATCCGAGGCCTTCGCCTCCCCCTCGAACGATCAACCGCCAGCCCGAGCGGGACCCCGAGCCCGAGAAGACCGAGCGGAAGGCCATACTACACTGCATCCATGGGGGACCCATGGGAGGGAGATCCAACACCTCCCGTAAGGCCTTCGTCCGAGAGGTTAACTCCGTTCGGGACCATCCCTCCCTGCATATTCAGGAGCGACCGGTATCCTTTTCTGGGGAAGACCTCGAGGGAGTCCGGCTCCCGCACTGAGATGCCCTCATCATCAGCCTCGTCATGCCGAATTTCGAAGTCTGCCGAATTCTAGTGGACAACGGGAGCTCAGTCAACATCCTCTTCTTGGAAGCATTTGAGAACCTCAAGCTCTCCCGAGATAAGCTGAAACCGACCGGGTACACCCTGCATGGGTTCTTGGGCATCCCAGTACAAATTGAAGGGATCGTGACGTTGGATGTAACGGTTGGCACGACCCCTATCACATGGACCGAATCAATGGATTTTATGGTGGTCAATGTCAAGGCCGCGTACAACGCCATCCTAGGCCGACCCGGCCACTGCTCGCTCCAGGCAGTCCCCTCCACGGCTCTGCCTACCACTTGAAGCTGAAATTCCCTCACTGACCTCGGGGTCGGCATCGTTAAAGGAAATCAGGAGTCTGCACGATCGTGTTACATGACCGCGGTCGGGGGCAGGGTGTTCCACCTCGATGCGGTCGAACATCCACCTGAAAGAAGCCAGCCCGAGTTAGAGCCTGTGGACGAATTGGAGGAGGTCTCTGTCATGCCTCGCTTCCCAAAATACGGGAATACGAGTCCGTAACAAAGGCCCAGCGGATGATATTAACATCATCCATAAGCTGTACCAGTCTTAACTCGACAACATGAAAAGAAATAATCTTAACCACGCAGAAAAATATAATCACATAGACAGAATAAAATCCAATAACCAAATCTGGAATACAAGAACTTACCAAATAGCTCGAGAATATGCAATGCAGTAACAGTTCGACGAGTTCCTTTCAGTTACCCATCACTGTACCTGTATAACATAACTCAAAAGAAAGAGGAAGAGAACCCGTTAGAGCAAGCTTCGGGCGACAAGTAGTAGGAAGCAGTAAAATAGGGATCAAAGGACTATATAACAAGAACAGAAATTGGAACGATATCGGAGTCAATAAATGATAAATGGTAACAAAATCAAAAGTTGATAATCAATAATTCAGAATCGGGAATCAATGTTTAATAACCAGTATTCAGTATTAGTGCCAATGTTCAGTGTTCATTTATGTCTATAAGTCTTTGTCAATCCTAACTAATGTAGCACTTCATGCGTCCCATTTATTTACCGCATGGTTGCTACAAACAAGTTACGTTTAGACTTAGTGGTGGATTTTATAGGGCCGTGTACTCATGCATCATTATATCATGTCCTGTAATCAGGTAATGGGTTCTAGAGGTGACCCTCATAGGTTCTAGAGGTGACCCCCGTCAACCCCTAACGTGGCACTTAGTTCTACGTGACACTGAGTTCCATTTAACGGGTAAACAGGAAAATCGGTAAACACGTTCATGAATTATGTAATCATGTAATGGGTTCTAAAGGTGGCCCCCGTCAACCCCTGACGTGGCACTTAGTTCTAC
This sequence comes from Hemerocallis citrina, assembly GCA_017893485.1. Classification (NCBI taxonomy): domain Eukaryota; kingdom Viridiplantae; phylum Streptophyta; class Magnoliopsida; order Asparagales; family Asphodelaceae; genus Hemerocallis; species Hemerocallis citrina. The sequence goes on from CM030363.1 coordinate 195,080,493, forward strand.
ATGGTACTTAGTTCCATGTAATGGGTTCTAGAGGTGGCCCTCGTTAATCCTTGACGTGGCACTTAGCTCTATGAACTCTAAAACATGGGAAACACGGCCCCCCTTCCGAGTACACTTATCTATATTATCCAGTACTATGGTCTTTCCCTTAACCCGGCTTGTTATTTATTATTATTATCAATTATTTATGAACATGCATGTGATCAATGTGAATGACGGTGTCAATACTCATGCAACAGGTACAACTGATGAGACCGGTAGCCCTAGTAGAATTTCAAGATAGTATCTAGACTATACAATACATAAAATATACATGGTACAATTCATTAAAAATGGAAAATACGGTTTATATGCAAAACATAACAATATATAGACTGTGTACTACGATTTCTATGTGCAAGATTTTAAGTTATTGTGTCGGGAACCGGGTCGAAACCTTACTACAAAGTCAAGCAATGACATGGCAGTATATGTGAATGTTCCATAGTACAATAAATTTACGGTTTGGGATTGAAGTCAACAATAATAGTATGATGAGAAGACTATGAATCAAATAACATGGTACAATAAATAACAATAGAGTTCAATTAGATATGAAATTCAATTTGATTACTACTTGCCGAATTTCAAAGAGTGTTTTCTTGAACTAGAAACAATAAAAATAAGTTCAAGAGACGCTTTCCTATTAGGAGACGATTCAAATAAATAGAATAAAGAGATTAGAATCCTGGGCGACGATCCAAAACACGGCGAGCTACGAACAAACACCAAACAGCGGCTCGGCAACATAACAGCAAACACGATCCACCCAAACAGTACACACACAGTGGGATCCCCCCTACTCCTGAACAGCAAACACTCAAAGCACCCAATCGTGCTTCGTCTCCACAGTGGATCCCCATACAAACACCAAACAGCAGGTTGGATCCCCTACACCCGGAACAGCACACACCGAAACCGGCCACTACCTCTTCTTCTTCCTCACTTCGAGAGAGAGAGAAGGAGAAAGCAGAAGAGGGGACAACGACGACTGGCAGCACTGCGGTCGTGAAGCGACGGTAGCGGCGACCACGGCAAAGGCGGCGACGACGTCGCTGTGTTCGGGAAGCGACGGCAGTGGAGAGGGCGACCAAGGGACGGCAGCAATGGCGCCGCTCTATTTCGCTCGAAAATAGGGGAGGCGAAAACAGAAGGGCTCAGCTTGGATGGCGACGACGAGGGACTCTTTGGTGGTTGCGGGGACAGCAGAGGGGATCGAGGAGTTGGGTTGAGGGTGTCGACGAGGTGCACAGGGAGCATGGGAAGGACGATGGGGAGTTGGGTTCGAGCGGTTGATGGGTTCGGTAGAGAGGTGAGTTGAGGAAGACGGAAAGGATGTGGGGATGAGATGGTGCATGGAGGGTGACGATGGGATGAAGATGACGGTCGATGAGGCAGATAGGAGGTCGAGACAGTGGTGAGGCAAGGATGGCGACGAGGGGGATGGAGATGGTGGATTCGATGAGGGAAAGGCGGTGCGACGAGGGTGTGCAGCGGTGGAGTGAAGGGGTGTCGAGGAAGAGGATGAGAACGGAGGTTGAAGATGCTTTGGATTGGGTTTGATAAAGAACCAGGGAGGGGGAGAGGTCAAGGAGGCGGCAGTTGTACAGTAATAGAGGGTAAGGGTTAATTAGGGTTAAGGTATTAGGATATGTTTATATAGAATAGGTTATTGGGTTTGGGTTATTGGTTAGATAATCCAATAGGTGGTGGGTTATAAGGTTTGGGTACAATATGGGTCAAATAGAAGAAGAATTCCCAACCCAACAAGATAAAAGAAAATTTCATGAAATTAAATTTGAATTAGGAAAAGGAAAAGTAAGATTCAAATAATCAAACTGAGATCAAGGATAAACATGAATAATATTAGAATTGATATTATTTGATACAATAATGAAACAAATGAAATGTTATAGGATTACAAAAGAGATTACAATGGGGATCAACAATAAAAGGGGGGAATGGAAACGGGAGTTACAGTCTCATTCGAAGCGGAAGATAAGTCCAAGTGGTTCCTTGTGAGCCGCACCCTTTTCGCCGACCTGAAACCCAGTCTAATTGATTGTGTCCGCCGCAATATCGACCTCTTCGCTGGACGCCATCCGATATGCCCGGGATTTTCAAAGATCTAATCATGCACAGGCTCAGCTTCGCCCCGGGCTCCAAGAAAATCCATCAGAAGTGGCGCAAGTTCGCCCCGAAGAGGCAACAAGCAGTAAAAGCGGAGGTGGACAAGTTGTTGTCCGCCCGGTTCATTTAGGAGGTCAAATATCCCGAGTAGCTGGCTAACGTCGTGATGGTCAAGAAGGCTAGCAGGAGCTGGAGCATCTGCATAGACTTCACGGTCTCAACAGGGCGTGCCCCAAAGATCCTTTTCCCCTCCCGAGCATCAACGCTCTGATCAATGCAACGTCGGGTCACGAGCTCTTAACCTTCATGGATGCCTTTTTAGGCTATAATCAGATCCGGATGTTCCCTCCGGACATCGCCAAAACGTCTTTCATTACCGACCAGGGCCTCTACTGCTACCGGGTCATGCCCTTCGGGCTCAAGAACACCGGGGCCACCTACCAAAGACTTGTCAACCGAGTCTTCAAAGATCAGATCGGGCACAACTTGGAAGTATATGTTGATGACATGCTCGTCAAGAGCCGGCGGGAAAGGATCATGTCACTTACCTCGAGGAAGCTTTTGGCGTCCTCTGGTCTCACAACATGAGGCTCAATTCCGCCAAGTGTGCCTTCGGCGTCTCATCAGGAAATTTCTCGAGTTCGTCATTTGCCAGCGCGGCATAATGGCCAACCCAGAGAAGATCAAGACCATAATCGACATGGCCCCTCCAAGAAATGTTAAGGAGGTTCAGCGGCTTACGGGAAAACTGGCGGCCATCGGCCGCTTCCTCTCCAAGTCAGGAGAGAAGTCCCTCCTATTCTTCAAGGCCCTGCGGGGGGCAAAAGGCTTCGAATGGGGCGACCCCCACCATCAGGCCTTCAACCAGTTAAAGTCCTACCTTTCCAAACCCCTGCTCCTGAGCAAACCCGAACCGGGTGAAACCCTATTCATGTACCTCTCAACCTCGGAAAGAGCACTCAGCGCCGTGCTCCACCGAGAAGAAGACGGTGTTCAGAAGCCTCTTTACTATGTGAGCAAAGTCATGCTCTCGGCCGAAACCAGATACGCAAAGATGGAAAAGATGGCATACGCTCTGATCACGACCGTGCAAAAGCTCTGTCCTTACTTCCAGGCCCACTCTATTCAGGTCCTCACAGATCAGCCTCTGAAGGCCGTCCTCCACATGCCGGAGAGCTCCGACCGCTTAGTCAAGTGGCTGATCGAACTAAGCCAGTACGACATTAGCTACCAGCCCAGGACAACCATTAAGGGACAGGCCTTCGCCGAATTCCTTACGAAGTGCACTATCTCCGAGCCATCCGACACCCAGTAGACTGATCCGATCTGGAAAGTCTATGTCGACGGCTCGTCTTGCGAGGTGGGAAGCAGCATGGTCGTCATCCTCAAAGGTCCCGACAACTTCATCCTCCATTATTCTCTTCGTCTGAACTTCCTTGCCTCTAAAAACGAGGTCGAATATGAAGCTATGATCGCAGGGCTCACCCTGGCACACATGGCGGGGGACAGACAACTCAGGGCCTTTAGTGACTCCCATTTCATGGTCAACCAGATCACCGAGGAGTACGAGGCTCGTGGCGCTCGGATGGTCCAATACTTGGCGATAGTCCAGCAACTCTTGACTGCCTTCGAGTTCTCTTCAGTAGAACGGATCCCCAAGGAGCGAAATGCCCAGGCTGACTCATTGTCAAAACTGGCCTCTTCATCCTTCGAGGGCCTCGACCACACTATCCTGATCGAATTCCTCCTAAAGCCTAGTATCGACCTCCCCGAAGCCCTCTGCCTCACGACCGAACCTCCGCCAGAGGACTAGACGACTCCCATCAGTAAGTTCCCGTCGGAGGGCAAGCTTCCCCAAGATCGGGCCTAGGCGAGAAGGATCAGGGTCCATTCAGAAAGATTCACCACAATCAACAAGACCCTCTTCAAGCACTCATACACAACTACCAACGCTGCCTGGCCCCTGACGAGGCCAAATACGCTCTGAAGGAACTGCATGAAAGGGTCGGGGGATGCCACATGGGGAGTAGGTCGGTCGCCAGAAAAGTCCTAAATCACTGACACTACTGGCCGACCATGTTGCAAGACGGCTAAGATCTCGTCAAAAGGTGCAGCCCTTGCCAAAGATTCTCCTCGGTAAAAAGGCTTCCACAAGCCAACTATCGCTCCCTGGTCAGTCTGACCCCCTTTGCAATGTGGGGGATGAATTTGGTCGGTCCTTTTTCAAAAGCAACGAGCCAAAGGAAGTTCCTGGAGGTGGCCGTCGACTACTTCACCAAATGGATTGAGGCAGAGCTGCTGGCCACAATCACGGAGCACCAAACTCAGCAATTTCTCTGGAAGCACATCATCTGTCGGTTCGAGATCCCACAGGTCTTAATCACAGACAACGGAACCCAATTCGCATGCAAGAACTTTCGGAAGTTCTGCGAAGACTTCGGTGTCCAACTGCGCTTCTCCTCCATATGTCACCCTCAGTCGAACAGCCAGGACGAAAACGTGAACTGCCAAATCCTTGGCGGCCTTAAGAAACGATTCGAAAATTCACCCAAGGGGCTATGGGTCGACGAATTTTCCAGTGTACTCTGGGCGCACCGGACGACGAAGAAAATCCCTACGGGCGAGTCACCGTTCAACCTAACCTACAGCACCAAGGCAGTTATCCACTTAGAGATCGGCCTCCCTTCGCCCAGGGTTATGGCGTTCGACGAGGAGAACAACTCAACGGACCTCAGAGCCAACTTGGATCTAATCGACGAGGTTAAGGGAAAACCCGCCATCAGAAGAAGCATATATCAACAGCGGGTTGAGAGGTTTTACAACAAGAAGGTCCGTCCCACCGACATCAAGCAGGGTGACCTCGTCCTCAGAAAATTGGCGGTATCTGACCCCAGCGAAAAGCGGAAGTTGGCCCTGTCATGCCTCGCTTCCCAAAATACGGGAATACGAGTCCGTAACGAAGGTCCAGCGAATGATATTAACATCATCCATAAGCTGTACTAGTCTTAACTCAACAATATGAAATGAAATAATCATAACCACGTAGAAAAAAATATAATCACATAAACAGAATAAAATCTAATAACCAAATCTGGTATACAAGAACATACCAAATAGTTCGAGAATTTGAAATGCAGTAACAGTTCGACGAGTTCCTTTCAGTTACTCATCACTGTACCTGAATGACATAACTCAAAAGAAAGAGGAAGAGAATCCTGTTAGAGCAAACCTCGGGCGACAAGTAGTAGGAAGCAGTAAAATAGGAAATAAAGGACTATATAACAAAAGCAGAAATGGGAACGATATTTGAGTCAATAAATGATAAACGATAACAAAATCAAAAGTTAATAATAAATAGTTCAGAAATCTGGAATCAATGTTTAATAACTAGTATTCAGTATTAGTGTCAATGTTCAGTGTTCAGTTACGTCTATAAGTCTTTTATCAACCCTAACTAATACACGTACTATTGTGTCCCATACCACAGGTTCGGTGCATACAAAACAGTGTTCGTTTTAGACTTCGTGGTGGGATCTACAAAGCGTGTACTCGATGTCAATAACAATAATTTGCAATTAACAATCAATCATTCACAATCGATACTCCTCCTTCCATGACAATACGATATAACGATAAGGCCTTTCCGAGTATATTTTTTGAGATTATCCACTACTAAGTCAACCCTTATTAACTCTGGCTTGTTTAATATTTTATTAACAATCATTTATGAACATGCATGTGATCGGTGTGGGAGATGATATCAATACTCATGCAATAGGTACAATCGATGAGGCCAATAGCACTAGTACAATTTCAAGATGATGTCAAGACTATACAATACATGAAACATACATGGTCTAATTCATCAAATATGGAAAACACGGTTTATATGCAAAACATAATAATGTATGGACTAAGTGTACTATAATTTCTATATGCAATGTTTTAAGTTATTGTGTCAGGAACCGGGTGGAAACCTCAATACAAAATCAAGCAAATGACAAGGCAGTATATGTGAATGTTCAACAGTACAATAAATTTACGGTTTGGGATTGAAGTCAACAATAATAGCACGATGAGAAGACTATGAAGCAATAACATGGTACAATAAATAAACAATGGAGTTCAATTAAATATGATGTTAAATTTGATTACTACTTGCCGGATTTCAAAGAGTGTTTTCTTGAACTAGAAACAATAAAATGAGTTCAAGAGACGCTTGCCTGTTAGGAGATGGTTCTGGATATTAAAAGAATAACGGGATTAGGATCCTGGCGGTGGCACGAGCACTCACAACAGCAACTCCGCCAATCATAGACAGCAACACAAGAAACCACACAAGAGCAACAATATCAACCCAAATAGCAAACAGCGACACACGCACACACAGCGGATCCAACAGCAAGAGTACCCACACCGGATCAAGTAAAACATCAAGTGACAAGAGCAGATCCGCTATACCAGAACACCAAACAGCCAAAGCAGCCAACAAAGGATCCTCCTCCCAAGCAAAATAGCAAACACCAGAATACGGATCCCCTATGCCAACACACCAAACACTGAATTCCATCACTCGTTGTCTTTCTTCTTCCCCACTCGATCGATCGATCGATCGATCGAGAGAGAGAGAGAGAGAGAGAGAGAGAGAGAGAGAGAGTGGGAGAACTCCGGCGATCACGACGGCGACATTGCAGCGAGGCGAGGACGACGAAGACTGGTGGGGACGTTGGTCGTGGCACTGAAGATGGCGGCGTTGCAGTCGGGAAGCGACGACAATGACGAGGTGAGCGGCGGCTCTGTTTTTGCTCGAAATAGGGGAGACGTCGCAGGGGGTGAACAGGGTTGCAAGTCGCCGAGGTTTGGCAATGGAGGAGGAAGACAATGGCAAAAGGGCAGTTGTGGTGACTAGGTGACAGTAGTGGGGGCTCAACGGTGCACGGAATGGCTATCGGAGGAAGACAACGGAGCGCGAGGAGTTCTGCAATGGCGATGATCGAGGTGGAGCGGTGGTTCGAGCGGGAAGCGCTCGAAGGAGGATGATGGCGTGACGGTGCAACGGCAATGGGTGTGGAGTCGAGGTCGCTCGACAAGGAGGAAGAAGGCGGAGGACGGGTGGAGGAAGAGGAGCTTCGAGGTTCGGTGGTCGACTGGAGATGGCGACTGCGATGACGACGGGGTGCTCGATGAGGAGGGGGCGGTGGCTCGGGATCGAGAGGAAGATGAAGGGGAAATCTGTTTTGTTGGGTTCTCTATTGGTTGGGGAAAACAGAAGAGTAAGGGGGGGACGGGGAGAGAAATTAATAGGGAGAGAGAGTGGGAGAGAGATAGAACGGTAGGGGTTTGGGGATTATAAAAATAATAATAAGATATTAATTAAAGGGTAGTTGAGATAGTGGGGGAGATCATGGAGATACGGGTTGGTCTGGTCAAACAGATAGGGGAAGCTTTGGGTTTATGGGTATTGGGTTCAGGGTTAGAGTCCAATAGGAGATGGGCCTGGGTTTGGGCTAAAATCTAATAAAAGATGGCTACACTTTGGGCTTGAAATGAATTCAAAATAATCAATAAATGATAGTATGGATTAACTTGGGGTTCAAAGTAAATAAATAAAAAGAAGAGAGAGACAAGATTCTAGTTTGGAATATAAATTTGGGTTTCAATAGGAGATTCAAAAGGATTTAAATGCATCGGAAAGAATTTATACGAAAATTGAAATACAAGAATACATGGAGAAGAAAGAAAAGAAATGGAAATCCGTATAATCGAAAACATGGGTTACAGGTCCCTAATTGGGAGGTCCCGTACAAGGTCTCTGAAGTGGTACCCCCCGATACATACCGACTCACAGATTTAGTGGGCAAAATGGTCAAGAGGCCCTGGAATGAGGAGCACCTCATCAAGTACCTCAAAGGGTAGGACTAAATTTCTTTTGTAACTGACCCTTTGTAATCGGCATTACGTGCCACTACTTTTTGTATGAAAAGATTAAAGAAAATGGTTTTATCTCTTTCCATTTTTCATCTCAAATTCTCTATGTAAATCCCCGCACTTTCCACCAAAAGCCTCGACACTCTGCGGTGATCTCGAGCACAAGGGTAGCTTTCTCAAGCTAAGGCAACTGAGCTCGACGCTCTGCGCCGAGCCCTAAAGCTTCGACACTCTGCGGTGATCTCGAGCATAAGGGTAGCTTTCTCAAGCTAAGGCAACTGAACTCGACGCTCAGTGCCGACCCCCAATGCCTCGACACTTTGCGGTGGTCTCGAGCATAAGGGTAGCTTTATCAAGCTAAGGCAACTGAGCTCGATGCTCTGTGCTGACCCCTAAAGACTCGACACTCTACGGTGATCTCGAGTATAAGGGTAGCCTTCTCAAGCTAAGGCAACTGAGCTCGACGCTCAGTGCCAAACCCCAAAGCCTCGACACTCTGCGGTAATCTCGAGCACAGGGGTGGCTTTCTCAAGCTAAGACAACTGAGCTCGACGCTCAGTGCCGACCCCCAAAGCCTCGATACTCTGTGGTAATCTCGAGCACTGGGGTAGCTTTCTCAAGCTAAGGCAACTGAGCTCAACGCTCAGTGCCGACCCCCAAAGCCTCGACACTCTGAGGTAATCTGGAGCACAGGGATAGCTTTTTCAAGTTAAGGTAACAGAGCTCGATGCTCAGTGCCGACCCCCAAAGCCTCGACACCCTACGGTGATCCCGAGCATAAGGGTAGCTTTCTCAAGCTAAGGCAACTAAGCTCGACGCTCAGTGCCGACCCCCAAAGCCTCGACACCCTGCGGTGATCTCAAGCATAAGGGTAGTTTTCTCAAGCTAAGGCAACTGTGCTCGACGCTCCGTGCCAAGCCATCCGCCTATCGTCGCCAACCACAAAATAAGGAATATCTAAGTATGACAAAAATAAATGAATGGATAAAATCGAAAGTCATTTTTATTAAGAAACGCCTCGGGAGGTCACGATACAATCAAGTTATTACAAACGACTATCACCTTGGCCTATTCTATCCTCAGAGACCTTCCGAACTAACACGGGCTAAATCAAACCCCGCCGACCAGGTTGGCTCCACGGCCTGCCCAGCAGAATCCATAGGAGCAGCCAAGGTAGACACACCGGCCACAGAGCTTTGAGCATCACCCGACCTCACATATTCCAACAGCCGAATCGGAGACGGCTCACCGCCCGAGGAGCGACCACCCCCTGAAGAGACCGACAGCCCCAACATCGTCTTGTAACGCTGAATCTCGATCTCTTTCTCCATAATAACCTCTCATAGGAGCGATTCCGAGGTAGTCCTTTGAACCGAGGCACTCAACATGGAAAATCCAAGGCCAACATCTCCTAGGTCGTGATCGACTATCGCCTTCTTCAGTTGAGCTGCCTCCGCACTCAGCTTCTTCGACTTTTTTCGGAAGTAGTGGAAAGCGGCATCGTGATCACGAGCTTCCTTCCGATATCGACCAAGGCTGGACTCTAATACCATGATGTTGCTCCGAAGCCATGTCACCTCGGATCGTCAGGGATTCGACTCAAGGAGGGATGTCGGCATCTGACGGAAGTGAAACAAAAAATCATTCCGAGGCCCACGGTCCCTAACTTCTAATCTAAAAATGTTACACAAGTCAGAAGGGTCGGGCAGGCAAAGATGTTCATCCCAAAATCAAAGCAAAAGTTGAAGTCAAAACACTTGGCCAAACAAAAACCCCTTGTCATAAATTAAAAGACTTTATAAGATACTGCGGTGACTAGTCCGCCTTCGGCAAATACACTTTCAAAAACAAAATTAAAAGAAAAGGAATAAACAACTACTGTGTATGTCCAACCTCTCCCTCGGCGTCAGCAGCGACGAAGGGGTCGACAACTCGCTCGGCACTGGCCCCTCTGGCTCCGGCCTCCCCTTCAACTGGAGCATCGCCCCCAGGGGTCCTCGGTGGCTCGTTGATCTCCATATCAAAGTCGAAGCCCGTCAGGTCCAAGTTCGGATAGAAGTGTTTGACGTGGCTCAGAGCCTTATCATACACCTCGTTCTGGGCCTCAGTGACCATGTCTTGGGACTTCAAGGTGAGCAACCCCTTCTCCTCTTCAAATGCCTTCTTTAGTGCCACCTCCTTCCTCAGTCCATCGTCGGCCATCGAGGCCATGTCAGCCTTCAGGGCCTGCTCTCACTTCATCGAGGCATCCATAATGAGCTTCAGGTCCATCATCTCGTGCTTGAAGCGGTTGGCTTGGTTCCGCTCATACTTCAGCTCCTGGTCATGGAGCCTCATCACCTGAGTGCCTGACAGACAAGCCTATACCAAGGTAAAAACACTTGGGTGGTAACAAATGCGTGAAAAACAAATGCATGAAAACTGAAGTACAAAGCCTCAGAATTTACCTGCACGCTCGCCTGAGCCCACCTCATGTAAGTCGACTCGAAGGTGTCGGCACTCATGCTTTGTCGATCCCGAGGCGTGGCCATCTTGTCCACGAACTCCACTGCGATGGGATCCTCGGTTAGGGTGTCCCCCTTGCGGATGGCCCAGTGAGGGGCCCAAGGCTGAAGCCCCTCTTCCCTGAACATGGTTTGGGCATCGGCACGGAGAGGTGGGACACACCCGTGTATGACCTCTGTTACCTTCAAGGCACCGGAGCTTGGCACGAGCGCAGTCTCCCTCGTCTGACTGGATCGCACCCACTTGGCCTTTGGCTCGAGCTGGCCCTCGGGAGTTGCTTTGGAAGAATCCCTTACCTGTTTCCCCTTCTTAGATTGCTCCGCCTTTTGCCTCTTCAGGTCGAGCCTCCTCTCCTTGATCGCTTCGGGGTCCATCTCTGCACGAAAACCCATTAAAGAGTGATGAGCACAAATGTAACTCCTATTTTTCATTTTGTGAATTTTTGGAGTTTATTTTTCGTTTTGGTGTATTTTTCTTTCTTATATTTTTTCGGAACCGTATATTGGAGTTGTTTTCAATATGTATTCGATTTATTTTATTTTGAGCTCTTTGTGTTTGATTGGTTGTCTTTTCGGTTTCGTTCTTCATTATTTTGTTCTTTCTTCTTTTTGGTCTCATTTTCTTTATTTTATTTTATCTTTTGGGTGTTTGTGGTGGTGGTGATTTGGTTATCCTATTTCTCCATCCTATTATTTGATCCCTAATAAGATTTACCAAAGCCAAATTGAATTCCCAATCCTATTTGTATTCCTATTTGTTTGACCCAAAACCCATTGGTAAACCTACTACTACTCCTAATACCCATTAACCCACAACTAAACCATATATATAAACCCCTCTCCACTAAACCCTAACTCTAATTCCCCGACTTCACAATCCCGGCTACTCCCTCTCTCTCTCTCTCCCCTCCTTGTTTGCACCCCGACCCGCACACAGCCCTAGGCCAACCCCCCTCCCGACCTGATCTTGATGCCACCCCCCTCCAGGCCGCCGAGCCCCTTTCCCGGCCTGTGCACACCCCGGCAACACCCCAAACCCAAGCCCCTACTCCCGATCCCCCTCTTGCATATCCCGACCACCTCACACCACACAAATCCCTCGTCCCTCTCTCTTGATGTTCTCTTGTGGCCACAAGCCACTATCGCCATTCATCCCTCTTGGATCATCTCGCTTTTGGAGTTTTTGTTTGTGTGGAGATTTTCGCTATAGATGCTTGGATTCGTTGATTCATAGATTTTTGTTCGTGGGTTTTACTCCTTACTCTTGATTTGCATCGTTCTTCATCTTCGGTTAAGGCATGTAACTTGTACTCTAATTTATTTGTTTGATACAAGTCAAAAATACCACCTATAGTGTAGTTGGGTCTAGAGATGACTCTTGTTTGTGTTATGTTTGAAGGGTTTTGTCTCTATTGTGAAAATTTGACCATAGATGACTCATGACACAATATGGACATGAATTAACATAGGATTTATCCGTTCTTAATTTTGATCATGTATGTGGAACTTTTTGTGAGAACTCGTGTTTTGGTTGAGACCCATGTGAAATACTTGGTGTGGACATTCTAAATACCCTAAATTATGATGTTTGGACACTTGGTAGACTCAAATTCATGTTTGGTTGGGTTTTGAACAAGTTTTGTATGATATATGTTGAGTTGTTGTTAAAGGAAAAAATCTGTATTTTGTCGTTGATCTGTTTTGTTTGCTGTTGTGGACTGTTTTAAAGTCAGTATCTTAATTTCGGTATAAAACATGAGTTTTAGATAATTTCATCTATTTTCAAATCCCTCTGACCTTGCTTGATTTTGTTTTCGTATGAGTCAGTTATGACTGTTTTACTACAGAGGTGTCGATCTTTTCCAGATTCTGTTTTTCGGAAATTTTGATGACAAATCATTTTAAAGAACTATGCTACATAAATTATTTTGATCCAAAACTTTGGTCAGTGTTTCTTTATCTAGTTAGGGATTACCCAGAATTTTGGTGAATTTTATTGATGAGTTTTATGTGTTGTTTCGTGCTCGTTTATGAAATCTATACTTGCTGTATTTTGCTTGCTGTTCTGTAATGAACCCTATTTTCACTATGATTCCTTATACTGTATGAAAAATATTTGTGAAATATGAAAGTTAGTATATTTCATTTATTTTCATATCCCTTTGGTGGAATTGGATTTTGTTTCACTGGTTGCAAGATATCATGGTTTTCGTATAGCAGTGTTGGGAATTCCAGATTTGCCAAACTATGGTTTATTGATATTTTCTTATTTTTGATGACTGATCTAATCTTACTGGAACATTATGAAACTTTGTTTTTGGATACTGAACATATAAGGGAATACCCCAGATTTTTCGTAGATTTATTTAGTCTGTTTTCATGCTGTTTTCCTGTTCTTGAATTCATTTTTCTGATTTCTGGCTGAACCTATTTTCTGTATTAAAATCAGTTTTGAATCATGATTTTGTGAATTAATATATTACTTATTTATGTTTGCTGGATTCGTGTGGAATTCTATTTTCCAGATCCTTCAACAGATCCAGATTTGGATGTTTGTAATACGGGGAATCACTGTTTTACTACAATATGTCTTGCTGTCCTGAACTTGAGATTTATTTATTTTAGTTCTTTTATGAGATGCCTTGCACACGTACATGTTTATCTTGTAACTTGAAATCGTTACATGATCATGTCATGTTATTCTTGATATATTTTGCACATATACATGCTTTTTGACATTAATAATAAATAACCAAGCCGGGGTTAAGGGAAAAATCTAGTAGTGGATAGTGCAGAAACGTGTACTCGGAAGAACCTAGTAGTTATTGGAGCTTGTTTACATGTGGAGCTTGACATGATATACATGATACATACACACATGATACTGGAGCTTGTTTGGATTTTGGAGCTTGTTTACATGATACATGATTACATGATACTTGGAGCTTGTTCCTGAGTACACTGCCCTGTATGGTTCCCTACAAAATCTAAAGTGAAACTGTTTGCTGTAGCAACCATGTAGTAAAAATTGGGATGCATGAAGTACTACCTAGATAGTAATCACTACAAGACTTAAACATAATACTTGAACATGATACATACCCACTTGACACTTGACTACATGATGCATGAGATTTGATACTTGATACATGCTGGATGATTACATGATTCTTGACACTGGTTACTTGATGTATGACACTTGTTTACTTGACACTCGACACATGCTATTACACTTGCTATCTTGCCATGCTATGATTTATATCCTGTATTCATAATTTTACCATGCTAGGTTTGTTATTTAGATTTATCGATCCTATGTACTTGTATCCTACATTATAAGTGGCCCGTAACTTGCAATTGACGGGTACTTATTTTCTTCTTCCTTCTCCTACAAAATTTGCTAATTGCATATCAGGATGGTCGGCTTCCAGATGGTGTTGGCGAGATGATGTATTAGGCTGGATTTTCTGCTTTATGATTTTTATTATTTTTGTTGCTTAAACTTGAATAAGATGTACTTGATTACTTAGATATTTATCTTGTATTTAGGCGATGTGACCCATAATATTTGACTTGTTCAGAATTTGATTATTTGAAATTATTATATTTGGTTTCAAGTAATTTCTGTTGGTATCTTGTTTCGATTATGCATGCCCGGTTGTATCTTTTGCTTCCGACTCTGATTATCTTGTGAAATATTATAAGGATTCCTGAACAGCTTATGGATGATGAAAATTATTTGCTAGACTTTTATCTCGTATCCATATTCCGTATTCTTTATGGGAAGCGGGGCGTGAAAACAAAAGAAAACTACACAAAGGAAAAATGAACGAAAGACATGCGAAATGGGGCGGGGCTCAGTCCGATGCCGGCCATGTGACTCTAAGTCACCTTCGGCCAACTTATGTTGTTACTCTTCCGAAGGCACTCTACAAAGCCCCACTCCTCGGCCGAAAGTTCGCTCTTCTTGGGGCCCTTGAAGTTAGGCTTGTAGAAGTTCTAACGCGTCAGAATTTCCTATGGCTCCTTGCTTCTGACGAAAAAATATTTCTTTTCCACTCCTTGATTGAGTTGGGGTGGCCACACGACCTTGCCCCCGCTCCGAGGCGATACGTAAAAAGTCCCCTCAAACTTGCCGGACGAGCTAACACCCAGCATCACTCGAAAGATGTTCAGTCGTAGCGGCACCCTTCTCTCCTCGCACAGCAAGACGAAGCTCACCATCTGCTTCCACGAGTTCGGACCATACTGCATCGGGCATAACGAGGCCCAATTCAGTACCTCACAGATGAAGGGGTGGATCGGCAGCCTCACTCCCGAGGAGAACGCATCCATAGGGAAGATGCAATACCACAGCTCCAGAGGGTCGGTAGGTCTAAGACCGGCATTGGGGACCATCAGTTCGAACTGCCTCCCAATGAAGTAGCTCGCGCGAATCACCGATAGGTCCTCCCCTTTCAGAATAGTGGGGGTACCGTCCATCTTCATCGTCACACGGCTCAGCAAGGAGGGTTGTACCCCGTAACGGACCAAGTCTCCGACATCGTTTGGGTACTTCCTAATCGACAATGGCTACGGTAAGAAAGGGACCTCTAGCTTTTGGGGAGCTATCGCCTTATCCGAACTGCTGGGCATGGTCCACTTCATCTTCTTCTTCCGAGTCTTAGGAGCCTTCTAGGGCGACGGAGTCGCCAGCGGCTCGAGGACGGAGTCGCCAGCGGCTCGAGGACGGAGGCCCTCGAGGAGGAGCCCATCCCCTCGGCCTGTTCACCCTCCGCTCTGGCACCTTCGTCAGAGTGCACCCCCTTGGCAGGGGACCCTTTGGGAGATTCCACCTCCTCGTCCTTGTCATTGAGGTCCTCGACAGGATGCCCCTCCTCATCCGAATTGCAGGTCTCCACCACAAACGGCTTGCGGGTGCGCAGCGGTTGCACGGCGTACCCATTCTCGTCCGTGTCCCAAGAAGAGGAATCTGACAGATCCGTGCGAGCACCACTGCCGGGGGTAGAGGCTAAAGAGCCGGACTGAGCCGTAGACATATTAAAACTACTAACCTGAGTGAAGTCTTACTGAAGATCTCCGGAAAACTCGTCGACGGTGACGGAAAACTTCTAAAGAAAGAAGCTTTGGGATAGAGAGAGAGAGTGAAAGTGAGAAATGAGAAAGGGGGTGTGGGATGCGTATATATAGTGGATTTGCGACTCCTCGATTCTCGCAAAAATGTTTACTGTAACGATTCCTCAATTCTCGCAAAAACGGTTGCCGAAATTCTCCTTGATTCTCGCAAAAACGGTTCCTATAATGGCTCCTAAAATTCCCCCCATAACGGTTCACCTAAGCCCTCGACGCTCGACTGTGATCTCGAGCACAGGGGTAGCTTTCACAAGCCAAGTTGCTTGGGCTCGTCACTCCATGACGACCCCCTAATCCCTCGACGCTCGACTGTGACCTCGAGCACAGGGGTAGCTTCCACAAGCCAAGTCGCTTGGGCTTGTCGCTCCATGCCAACCCCCTAAGCCCTCGACACTTGACTGTGATCTTGAGCACAGGGGTAGCTTCCACAAGCTAAGTCGCTTGGGCTCGTCGCTCCGTGTCGATCCCTTCAGCCTCGACGCTCAACTGTGATCTCGAGCACAGGGGTAGCTTCCACAAGCTAGGTCGGTTGGGTTCGTCGCTCTGTGCCGGCCTCCTCAGCCTCGAAGCTGGACTGTGATCTCAAGTACAAAGGTAGCTTCCACAAGCTAAGTCGCTTGGGCTCGTCGCTCCGTATCGACCCCCTAAGCCCTCGACTCTCGACCCTCGACTGTGATCTCGAGTACAGGGGTAGCTTCCACAAGCCAAGTTGCATGGGTTCGTCGCTCCATGCTGACCCCCTAAGCCCTCGACACTCGACTGTGATCTCGAGCACAGGGGTAGCTTCCACAAGTTAAGTCGCTTGAGCTCTTCGATCCGTACCGATCCCCTCAGCTTCGATGCTGGATTGTGATCTTGAGCACAGGGGTAGCTTTCAAAAGCTAAGTCGCTTAGGCTCTTCACTCCGTGCCGACCCCCTAAGCCCTCGACGCTCGACTGTGATCTCGAGCACAGGGTAGCTTCCACAAGCTAAGTTGCTTGGGCTCATCGCTCTGTGCCACCCCCTAAAGCCTTGACCATCGACGGTGATCTCGAGCATAGGGGTAGCTTCCACAAGCAAAGTTGCTTGGGTTCGTCGCTCCGTGCTGATCCCCTCAGCCTCGACGCTCGACTGTGATCTTAAGCACAAGGGTAGCTTCCACAAGCTAAGTCGCTTGGGCTCGTCGCTCCGTGCCGACCCCCTAAGCCGTCGACCTTCGACTGTGATCTCGAGCACAGGGGTAGCTTCCACAAGCCAAGTCGCTTGGGTTCGTCGCTCTGTGCCGACCCCCTAAGCCTTCGACACTCGACTGTGATCTCAAGCACAGGGGTAGCTTCCACAAGCCAAGTCGCTTGGGCTCGTCGCTCCGTGCCGACCCCCTATGCCCTCGATGCTCGACTGTGATCTCGAGCACAGGGTAGCTTCCACAAGCTAAGTCGCTTGGGATCGTCGCTCTGTGCCGATTCCCTTAGCCTCGACGCTTGAATGTGATCTCGAGCACATGGGTAGCTTCCACAAGCTAAGTCGCTTGGGTTCATCGCTCTATGCCGATCCCCTCAGCCTCGACGCTCGACTGTGATCTCAAGGACAGGGATAGCTTCCACAAGCTAAGTCGCTTGGGCTCATCGCTCCGTGCCGACCCCCTAAGCCGTCGACCTTCGACTGTGATCTCGAGCATAGGGGTAGCTTCCACAAGCCAAGTCGCTTGGGCTCGTCGCTCTGTGCCGACCCCCTAAGCCCTCGACGCTCGACTGTGATCTCGAGCACAGGGGTAGCTTCCACAAGCTAAGTCGCTTGGACTCGTCGCTCCGTGCCGATCCCCTCAGCCTCGATGCTCGAACGTGGTCTCGAGCACAGGGGTAGCTTCCACAAGTTAAGTCGCTTGGGTTCGTCGCTCCGTGCCGATACCCTCAGCCTCGACGCTCGACTGTGATCTCAAGTACAGGGGTAGCTCCCACAAGCTAAGCCTCTTGGGCTCATCTCTCCGTGCCGACCCCTTAAGCCCTCGACCCTCGACCATGATCTCGAGCACAGGGGTAGCTTCCACAAGCTAAGTCGCTTGGGCCCATCGCTCCGTGCCGACCCCCTAAGCCGTCAACCTTCGATTGTGATCTCGAGCACAGGGGTAGCTTCCACTAGCTAAGTCACTTGGGCTCGTCGCTACGTGCCGACCCCCTAAGCCCTTGACCCTCGACTGTGATCTCGAGTATAGGGGTAGCTTCCACAAGCCAAGTCGCTTGGGCTCATCACTGACCCCCTGAGCCCTCGAAGCTCGACTGTGATCTCGAGCATAGGGGTGGCTTCCACAAGCTAAGTCGCTTAGGCTCGTCGCTCCATGCTGATACCCTCAGCCTCGATGCTCGACTATGATCTAGAGCATAGAGGTAGCTTCCACAAGCTAAGTCGCTTGGGTTCGTCGCTCCGTGCCGACCCCCTCAGCCTCGACGCTCGACTGTGATCCCTAGCACAGGGGTAGCTTCCACAAGCCAAGTCACCTGGGCTCGTCGCTCCGTGTCGATCCCCTAAGCCCTCGATGCTCGACTGTGATCTCGAGCACAGGGATAGCTTCCACAAGCCAATTCACTTGGGCTCGTCGCTCCGTGCTGACCCCCTAAGCCTCGACGCTCGACTGTGATCCCGAGCACAGAGGTAGTTTCCACAAGCCAAGTCGCTTGGGCTCGTCGTTCCGTGCCGACCCCCTAAGCACTCGATGCTCGACTGTGATCTCGAGCACAGGGGTAGCTTCCACAAGCTAAGTCGTTTGGGCTCGTCGCTCCGTGCCGATCCCCTCAGCCTCGACGCTCGACTATGATCTCGAGCACGGGGGTAGCTTCCACAAGCTAAGTTGCTTGGGCTCGTTACTCTGTGCCGACCCCCTAAGCCCTCGATGCTCGACTGTGATCCCGAGCACAGGGGTGGCTTCCACTAGCCAAGTGGCTTGGGTTCGTCGCTCCGTGCCGACCCCCTAAGCCCTCGATGCTCGACTGTGATCTCGAGCACAAGGGTAGCTTCCATAAGCCAAGTCGCTTAGGCTCGTCGCTCTGTGCCGACCCCCTAAGCCCTCGACACTCGACTGTGATCTCGAGCACAGAGGTAGCTTCCATAAGCTAAGTCGCTTGGGCTCATCGCTCCGTGCCAACCCCTAAGCCGTCGACCTTCGACTGTGATCTCGAGCACAGGGGTAGCTTCCACTAGCTAAGTCACTTGGGCTCGTCACTACGTGCCGACCCCCTAAGCCCTCGACCCTCGACTGTGATCTCAAGCATAGGGGTAGCTTCCACAAGCCAAGTCGCTTGGGCTCGTCGCTGACCCCCTGAGCCCTCGAAGCTTGACTGTGATCTCGAGCATAGGGGTGGCTTCCACAAGCTAAGTCGCTTAGGCTCGTCGCTCCATGCTGATACCCTCAGCCTCGATGCTCGACTATGATCTAGAGCATAGAGGTAGCTTCCACAAGCTAAGTCGCTTGGGTTCGTCGCTCCGTGCCGACCCCTTCAGCCTCGACGCTCGACTGTGATCCCTAGCACAGGGGTAGCTTCCACAAGCCAAGTCACCTGGGCTCGTCGCTCTGTGTCGATCCCCTAAGCCCTCGATGCTCGACTGTGATCTCGAGCACAGGGATAGCTTCCACAAGCCAAGTCACTTGGGCTCGTCGCTCCGTGCTGACCCCCTAAGCCTCGACGCTCGACTGTGATCCCGAGCACAGAGGTAGTTTCCACAAGCCAAGTCGCTTGGGCTCGTCGTTCTGTGCCGACCCCCTAAGCACTCGATGCTCGACTGTGATCTCGAGCACAGGGGTAGCTTCCACAAGCTAAGTCGTTTGGGCTCGTCGCTCTGTGCCGATCCCCTCAGCCTCGACGCTCGACTATGATCTCGAGCACGGGGGTAGCTTCCACAAGCTAAGTTGCTTGGGCTCGTTACTCTGTGCCGACCCCCTAAGCCCTCGATGCTCGACTGTGATCTCGAGCATAAGAGTAGCTTCCACAATCTAAGTCGCTTGGGCTCGTCGCTCCGTGCTGACCCCTTAAATCCTCGACTCTCGACGGTGATCTCGAGCACACGGGTTGCTTCCACCAGACAAGTCGCTTGGGTTGGTTGCTCCCTGTCGATCCCCTCAGCTTCGACACTCGACTGTGATCTCGAGCACATGGGTAGCTTCCACAAGCTAAGTCGCTTGGGTTTGTCGCTCCGTGCCAACCCCCTAAGCCCTCGATGCTCGACTGTGATCTCGAGCACAGGGGTAGCTTCCACTAGCCAAGTCGCTTGGGCTCGTCGCTCTGTACCGACCCCCTAAAACCTCGACGCTCGACTGTGATCTCGAGCACAGGGATAGCTTCCACAAGCTAAGTCGTGCCGGTCCCCTCAGCCTCGATGCTCGACTGTGATCTCGAGAACAGAGGTAGCTTCAACAAGCTAAGTCGCTTGGGCTCGTCATCCCGTGCTGACCCCCTAAGCCTTCGACGCTCGACTGTGATCTCGAGCACAGGGGTAGCTTCCACAAGCTAAGTCACTTGGGCTCGTCGCTCCGTGCCGACCCCCTAAAGCCTCGACCTTCAACGGTGATCTCGAGCACAGAGGTAGCTTCCACAAGCTAAGTCGCTTGGGCTCGTCGATCCGAGCCGAGCCCCTAAGCCTCGACCCTCGACGGTGATTTCGAGCACAGGGGTAGCCCTCACAGGCCAAGGTCGCCTTGGACTCGACGACCCAAAAACCGACCTAGACGATCTTTGCCAACCTCGGCACCCCGAGCCGACCCTTTTGTCTTGGTGACTGGGGAATCATTACGGCTCGGTCGTTCACACTTGCGGAAGCACCGGATGCTCGGTCGCCCGGACTCACCTCGGTTCGGCGCCGACCCCAAGAAGACCCCAGAAAACTCTCTTTGCCACTCTTCTCCGTAGATCCAGACTACTCCTCCACAACTGTTTTTCACACCGCTCTACAGGAGTGGAGGGCTTGTGATAGGGGGTAAAAAGAGTGGCGCAACAAGGACCCTCAGATCTCCTATAATCTCGCTCCCCTGTGATTATCAGGTCAAACAGGTCAATCGGGCTTCAGCCCATTCAGGCCCTTAGGCAAACGGGTACGGCCCGGTCCGTTAGGATCACAAACCCATTTACCTCAGCCTATAAATACCACCCCCCTCCTCACTTTTGAAAGTAATCAACTTTTCCCCACCTGAACCATAGCTACTGTTGCTTTCTCAGTGACTGACTAGATCGTCGGAGGCCTGTTGTCGGGACTTCTCCCGGTGTTTCTAGCCAGTTTGCAGGTACACAAAGCCAATCCGAGCTACTACATCCGAGCCGAGCAACTTCATCCAACACAGACAAGTAGATCCGAGCCGAGCTACTCGAGCCTTTACCTCTTCCCTGCTACTCCCGAGCTGGTCCTACAGCTTAGGATCGGACTAGCGCCAGTATCATATCTTCCGCTACACAGATTACAAGAACTTACACATGTTGCCTCCACACCCCAAAAAATAAACAGCATCAATAATAATAATAATAATAATAATAATAATTTGGTTGAGAGGGCAGACATGTTTATCAAGTATTATCCTACGTACTCTATGATAAGCTTTCTTCCTTAGTGTTTTATATAGCAATAAAACTTCTAACTTAGATGCAACAACCAACCAATTCATAGTTGTGGATCTTGTTGGGTATATACATTAAAAAAGTAACATATGTATACTATACAATACAGTAGTGCAAACCATCTTAGTACAGACAAATTGATATTTGCCAATTCATTTTTATCTCATAATTTATGAGTTCTTATTTCATAGTCTGAAGTGGACACATTGTCGCATGTGAATGGAATTCATTGCATCTTGCATGAGGTCCAAAAGATAGGTTCCTCCACCTATCTTATCAGAAATATTGCATAACTTATATTTACAAGATGTGCTTGCTTGTGTAACTGAGCTAGTCTCTATCACTGTGATCAAGTCATGGATAAATAGTTGGTAGAATATCTTGTGGTAAAAATTGGACAAAAATAAAATTACCTCAATTTTTCTTTTGTAATTTCATCTATCCCCGATATTAATTAATTATATTAGATGGGTTTTTTTATGTTTTTTTTTTATATATATAGAAGGAATGATATTAATTAGATGGTTTTTACCTCCATTCAACTATATATCCGAAAATTGTCTGTTCCGATCAAATTTTGGTATTCTCATCTGCTCATGAGATTGTAGAACCAAAGTGCAAGATATCTGAGTGATTCTCATACTTAGGCCATTTGAAGAAACTATTTGCGTTTTTAGGCTACAAGCCAAACTATTTGCATAGAAAGGCTAGTTGAAGATAATCTTACAAAAACAACCCCGTCTTTAAAGATATTTGTACTACATAAAATAGAAAAATTGCATAATACACCTTATTCTTATAAAAGCTGGATAATTCATAGGAAATAAAGAAAATTAAATTAAAAAATCTTTCAAAATTCAAGATTAGATACGTTGATAAAAGATTAGTAGAAAGTAAGCATATTGCCAGTAAAGAAATATTAGAATACCTATTACTAACAATAAAAGTAACTAATCAATTACCTAAAGAAATACAAAAACAGATAGCATATAACGTACTAGATTACAGAAACGAAGAAGCAAGTTGGTATTACCAACACCTACTAGCAGACAAAATAATAGGACATGGAGCCAAAAATTTATTTAAACATACTAGACTTGGAGGAAGATTACAGCGGCCCTGAAATGTTCATTGATATAAGAAAAGATTTAAGAATCATAAATAAAAATATAAAAGAATTAGGAAGATATATGACAGAATACCCAGAAGAAGAACTAGGCATAACAGAAGAAGGTATGCAAGAATTAGAAGGCATAACGAAGCTTAATATAAATATTCTAGAAATAGAAGATTTAATGGCAAATCCTAATTCAGAAAAAGTGCAAGAAGCCTTGAAAAATCTAGATATAGCATACGAAGAAGTAAAAATGGACCAAGATAAAATTATTGAAAAACCTTCAGAAATTCCAAGTAACATGTATGAAATCTTAAGACCACCACCTCACAAAAAACCATACCAATTACCATGGAAATGGCAAAATACAAAAAGAAGAATGCAACTAGGAAAAGGTAAAGAAAAAGAAACTCCAAAATATGAACCAACAGAACACTTCGAAAAAGGAATAGCAGGAAATGGAGAATGGTTAGACCTAGATTGCGTAAAAGATGTAGATAGAACAATTGAAGAATGGGTAAAAGCTTCACTAATAGTAGGATTTAGGCAAAACCTTCACGGAAATGCATTTGAAAAATTCATAGAAGCTACCTTTATGGGAGTAGTAGCAAAATGGTGGAACAGACTAGAAGAAGAAGAAAGAAATACTATAAGAAAAACAAGACCAATTGATGATAAAGGAACTGAAGAAGGTTCTGCACAACGGACTTTAGGTTTAAAAGAAATAATTACAAATAACGAAAGAGCAATAAGAACCGAATTTAGTGTATACGATAAAGGAGAAAAACACACTATATATAAAAAGAATCAAGCAAGATGGAGACTAAGTAACTTAGAAATATGCGACATGTGCCATTTTGACAACTATGCCTGTGAATTCCGAGAATATTATCAAGATAGTTATTACACAAAAGAAGAACGGAGTCCAATTTTAGACTCATTCTTTCTAAAATTACCTGATCCCTGGAGCATAAACATATATAGTGCATACATAAATGAGAAAGTGAACCCTGAAGTAGACACTTTAGGGTATAGAACACAATTTGTAAAAGATTATAGAGACAAAGTATGTCAAGATGCTAGAGCAACAATGAAATATTATAGAACGTATAAACAAAGAATCTGCTGTGAAGATGTAAGACCAAATTATTGGGGATGCAATAATAACTATAGATATAATAACTATAAATACACAAAGAGGAATAATCATAAATTCCAAAAATATCAACCAAAATATAGGAAAACTTTTAAGAGATATAGAAAACCTTTTAAAAAATACTCTAGAAAAATAAATAAAAACAAAAATAGACAGTATACGAAAAATCCAAAAAAATGTAATTGTTACATATGTGGAGAGGTAGGACATATATCACCAAATTGTCCTAAAAGAATGAAAAAAGAAAATATAAAATACGTAGAAGAAATTGAAGAAATGAATAACATAAATTATGAACCCATAGAATATGATGAAGAATGGTCAGACATAAGCGAAGATGAAGAAATAATGGTAATGGAAGAAGATAGTGGAAGCAGTGAAGGTGAAACAGAAGAATGTGAAATATACATGTTAACTGATCTAACAGAAATAGGAGAACCCTCAGAAAGGAAAGAAAACAATGAAGAATTAAGAGAAAGAATGTGCTTTGACATACAAAAATACGATAAAATAAGAGAGACCAAATTAGATATAAATCCAAAAGAAATCTTTAAATTACCAATATTTGAAAGAAAGAAAAGCACCATAGTAATAGCTAGGAATAATGAACAACCTATAGACATTGAACAAGCACAAGGCAAAACCATAATCCCATTAATAACAGAAAGAATAATAAGACAAGAAATGGAAAAGATAAACGAAAAAACCAGAAAAACATTAAGACACATACATTTAGGAGCTGTACAAATAATAATAAAAGCTTATTTTAAGGAAGGAATAAATACACCCCTCCAAATATATCTAATGGATGATAGGATAATATCAAGTACACAAGACGCCTTAATAGGAATAGTGCAAGGAAACCTAATGTACCAAAAGATAAAGTTCACAATAAAACCTAATTTCTCTATAAGCATGACAGAAGAAAATAAAGATAAAAGTCTAGTCATGTATCATAAGTTATCAGGTATAGAAATGATAGAAAAAAGCAAAGTTATGAGCATACAAATAAGAAATATTTACGCTTTCACTAGTAAGCACGAAGTAAAGAATAGAAATACGGACAATTTTAAAATAGAGCCGCTATTCAGCGAAATCATAAGGTACAAACCAGCTAGAGAAAACCCTGAAATGACCATACCAAATTATATAGAATTCGATTTTAATAAGGCAAAAGAAAAAGAAAAAGAAAAAGCACCACAAATAATGTTCGGAAAGAGGTCGCTATCAATAAGAAATAAACAACAAGCATTAGAAATAATACCAATAATAAACACATTAGAACACCAAAATAATAACCAATTTAAAATAGAAATAGAATATTATGACAACGGAAAATGGAATAAACAAATAGCCTTAGTCGACACAGGAGCTACTAATTCACATATTAAACAAACAAATATAAAAACCACTGAATTGATAACATTAGATAACCCATATTATTACTTAGATTATTACAATAATAGACATCCAATTGTACATAAAATCATACTACCACTAAGGATAAATGGTAAAAAGGAAATGTTGTTGCATTTACATGTAGACCCAGAACAACATGTTAATGATATGTTATTAGGAACTGACTTCCTTACATCAGTACAACCTTACTCGATTCAAGAAGAAAAACTCACAATAACAGTAAACAATGAAAGCATGGTAATAAATAGGATATTGGACAAATGAATCCATTAAGAGTAACAAAAAACACATTATACATCCTAACAGAATTTGTTTACGACGGATACAAATCAAGAAACTATCATAGTCTAATAGACACAGGAGCAGGTACTAGTTTATGCCGCGAGAATATACTACCAAAATGGAAACAAGATGGTTTTAATAAAAAAGCCATATCTGGATTAACCGGACAAACAATCATACTGGACAAATACCAACAAAACGTTAGTGTACAAATAGGAAGTTACATACTAAAAATACCCATAGTATACCAATTCAACGATATGAATAATGACGTACTCTTAGGAAATGACTTCTTCCAACAATACTATCCCATAACTATATCACATAAATCAGTTGTATTTACAACACCTTGTGGACACCAAGCTATAGCAATTAGAATAACACAACCATATTCCAGAACTGACTTACCACACATCAGAGTTTATTCAACCCAGCGTGGTGAATATCAATACTTACCAAATAAAACTAGAATACAACAAGTTCAAATAACTACTACAAAAGAAATTTTACAAAAACAATTAGAGGATCTGTGCGGAGAAGACCCCTTAGCAAAATGGAACTTAAGTAAACCCACGGCACATATAGAGTTAATAGATAAGAACAAAATAATTAAAATTAGACCAATAAGACATACTCCAACAGACCTAGAAGAATTCAAAATACACATAAAAGAATTAATAGAAAATAATTATATAAGGAAATCACAAAGTCCTCATTCATCACCAGCATTCATAGTAAAAAAGCATTCAGAAGAAAAAAGAGGTAAATCTCGAATGGTAGTAAATTACAAGGAATTAAATAAAAATACTAAGAGATTTGGATACCCACTACCAGATATGCAAATACTACTTAACACAGTAAGAACAAGAAAAGTATATTCGAAATTTGACTGCAAATCAGGATTTTATCATGTAAAATTAACAGAAGATTCAAAACCTTTAACGGCATTTAGCACACCTCAAGGATTTTATGAATGGAATGTATTACCATTCGGATACAAAAATAGCCCAGGAATATTTCAAGAATATATGGATAAAATTTTTGAAAAATACAACAATTTTATATTAGTATATGTGGATGATATTCTAATAGGGTCAGAAGACGAAGAACAACATAAAGAACATCTACTAAAATTCATAGAAATAGTGAAAGATACAGGCATTATACTATCAAAAAAGAAGATGGAATTATTCAAAACTGAGATAGAATTCTTAGGAACAAAATTATCGCATGAAGGAATAGAGTTACAACCACATATAGCAGAAAAAATAAAGACTTTTCCAAATGTCTTAAAAGAAAAAAGAGAAGTACAAGCCATAATAGGATTACTAAATCAAACAAGAGGATACATACCAAACTTATCAGCAAAAACAAATTGGTTGCAACAAAAACTTAAAAAGTCTAAGAAATGGGAATGGACCCCGGAGGATGAAGAGAAACTTAAAATATTAAAACAACAAACTTCAGAGTTACCAAAGCTAAGACTGCCAGTTAAAGAATGTTCTTGGATAATAGAAACTGATGCATGTGAAACTAATTGGGGAGCGGTATTAAAATTCATTGAAATAGGAGAAAGTGAAGAAAAATTAGCTAGATATACTAGTGGTTCTTTCACACAAACCCAACAAAATTACCACATAAACGAAAAAGAACTACTAGCAATCTTAAAAGCTATAAAAAAGTTTGAATTATTCATAATACATACAAAATTTACGGTAAGAACAGATAATACCCAAGCAAAAAGTTGGATCAATAAAATAATAGACCCAACCATAGCAAATAAAAGATTGATAAGATGGCAGATGGAGTTAGCACATTACAATTTTGTGATAGAAAACATAAAAGGAAAACTTAATATTTTATCTGATTTCTTATCAAGAAATTAACTATTTCGCTTGTTGCAGAATGGAAGCCAGAGTTCAGCAAATAGAACACGATATAGTCTACCTAAAGAAGACAGTGGAGCAATTAAAAGGAGCATTTAACCAAATACAGCTGCAAATATGTGGTCTTCAAAGTATATTTTACCAACATATAAGTTCTGATCGTATTGAAAAAATGAGCGAAGGGAGTGAACCTACTAACCCACAAAATACAAGTGGGATCACAAAAATAGCCACACAAGAAGAAAACTCCACATCCATACAGCCCACTACCTACAAAGAGAGTTTACTCTCAAATCCTTCAAAATACTCCAAGAAGGATTTATTTTTACAATATATTGAGAAATTATGCCAGACCACTCAGGTCAACCAATTTATCAAAACTATTTCTCAGCAACATATGAACAAAACGATCATACTACCAGGAGCTAATCCAAAAACCGTAAGAGTATTGTTCGAAAGAGGACTTATCCACTGCATTTATCCATCTCGAGAATGTGAAGAACTTAGCCAGTTGCCAAAGAAAGTATATAAAACTGCTAAAAGCTATTTTGGTCTTACGAAGGCATCCAAGATATATGTTCGAATATTTTCAGCAATTCCAGAATTCCTTGAAGATAATGAAGAACTACCAGCTGAACATATTATAAAAATAGGGATGACTACTCAAATATTGTTTGGAGCAACCGGTATAATACCATATAAAGCCGAAGAATTTGAAAAACTGATTCCCGAAAGAAGAGCTACGGGATTTAGAACAATGTATTGTGAACTAAAGGACATACAAAGCAGAGAAGGCAACATATGGATCTATGACAGCCCTGACCCACAAAAATTAATGATCTACAGCATAGCAAAAATTAAACAATCCCAGTCAAAGAAAGAAGTCTTTGACAGCTGGTACCGAATCTTGCATAAAGGAGATATGATAATGACGGAAGAAACAGCTGTCCACTACTGTAGACTGATGAGGATGGAACCACAGCATTCATGTGACTATTGCAGAAAAGGACAAGAGCAGACTGACGAAGAACTGTTCCTGATGTGAAAGCACGTGAAGATGTTCCCTACATAAGCAGCAAATATCTCAATTATTTAGCTATGATGTAAGCACTGATGTAAGAAAAGTAATAATTGTATCTGGTGTGAAGCCATCCCTTAGCCTATAAAAGGGAAGGCAGGGTAAGGGAGAGAGGCAGACTATCTGGGCAAGAAAAATTCCTCATAAATCTTTGTAAGTCTGTTTGTAACAAGCTTGAAGAAAATAAAATGTCTTTTTCATCTATCACCCTCCGTAGAAAATAAGGTATGAACAACTAAACTCCTTTCCCCTATAGAGAGTTTTGTAAGGCTCTGCCTAAATAATCTTGCAAAAAGACCCATTTGCTACCTTCTATAGTTAGACTTCTGTGGTCGTCTGTACCAAAGTGCTACTAGTTGTTCTAGACGTATCTCTTGGATGAAGCTCTATTGAGGGCATAGTAATCTTGAGATGGGAAGAACGTAAAAGGAGCACAGAAATCGGGGTGCATACCGGGGGTATTTTATCCACTGGTAGTAACTGGTACAGAACAGATCAAAAAAGTTTAACTAGGTCGGAAGCATGATGGGCCGTTTTTGTTTTGATTTTTAGGTATCCTTAGAAATCTCTCTCTGCTCTTTATTTCATAAATCTTTATTGTTCAGAAGCAATGGATAATAATTTAGGTATTGCCTCACCAATTTTTGAATTAATGGTTAATTACCAAGGAAGTGACAGAATGTTAGTTTTTGATGTTTATTATCCTCATAGACAAATAAGCATGGATGATTACTACGAATTCAAATTATTCTTTTTTAGTATTCAACGAGTAATAATTATAACGATAAACCAAATAATTCTTGGAGAAACTAGTAATATAAATGTTGAAATAATTGACGATCTAACTTATCACGAAAGATCTTTGTTATTTTATGAAAATGGTATATTTAGTAGTTACGTTTGGAGTCCTACGACTGCATACAGACAATTTCTAGAAGAACATGAACATAATGAAGGAGAACATAAACATACAGAAGAACTCGAAGAACCTCCATATGATAGTGAAGAATATGAGACAGAATCAGAATATATAAGAGAACTTGACGACGATGACGACGAAATTCCCATCATTCCTGATTACTTCTTCAGAATTGACAATATCCATTATTTCGAAGAATATTATTTTTCAAACTTTGATCTCTATTTCAACCATTTAGATTTTACTCTTTAAACTTTTAAAAGTTTTTGATACTCTCTTCCTTTTAATTTTCAGGCCTCCAGGAGATTAAGCGCCTACTACTTGAGAGATCCCACGCACCCACCTAAGTGGTATCAGAGCCACCAGGTTAAAGTAAGTAAATTTAATTTAATTTTAAGAATTTTCCGAATATTTATTAAATATTTATAAGGTAGAAAGTAGAAAAACTAAAATCTAATAATAAAAATTATCCTAAGACCCAAAATCTTTTAGTTTTTGTAGAAAGATCACACATCCTATAGAAAATAGTATACAAAAAGAAGTTTAGAAGTTTATTTTAAGAAACTAGCCCTTAATCGCAAATACTTTCAAAAGGCTAGGCCTTTAACATAAATACTTTTAAAACTAGGTCTATTATGCAAATAATTTTAAAAAGTAGCCTAAAAATCTAAATAATTCAAGATATCTATACTCAACTGTTCTTTCTCTTTTTTTTTTTTTTTTTTTTTAAATTTAAGGAAAACACACAACTGCTCTGATTGATGGGGATATATACAAGGCAGGCCAGAGCTGCTTATATCTCAGAAGCCAAGACAAGAGATAAGCTGCTCCTGTCATTTCATTTTATTTGTAGCCGACAAGTGAGAAAAGTTAATTGGCCAGATCTACATATCAATTTGGATTTGAGAGACAAAATTTGGGTACGTGGAAAGTGTGGAGTGGATGGGATGGGTCTGAGAGATACAGTGACTCGGGGTGTTTAGGCTGATGAATCCAAGAGGTAACAGCACAGCCTGTTTTATGTTGTCCACTTCAGTTGTCACTATGCATGTTCATGGTATCTCTTTGGGGGTTATTTTAGTCATTTCATAGTTTGAATTGAAAGATATTTTTGAGTGAAATTAATTGATCATAAAAGATTAAATATAGCTGGATCTCAAAATTGCAGAATGATAGTAATTAAAATAGAAAGAAGATATCTAAATCTCGATATATGATGTAACATAATTAACCATGCATGCAACGTTGCTTAACCTTCTCCTTCTTCAGACTTTCTCCCTTGTCTTTAAAGTGTAATTGATAGCCTTTTACAACTTAATTTTGTGCAAGCCTCAGATCCCCGGCCGACTGCAGGTGCTTTCACTTGCAGAAACAGAAACAACAAGAGAGCTAGGTTTTAGAGTAAATGCCAATGCGCTACATTCTCACATCATCAAGCTCACATCAATTAAGCAATATTGTAATTGTTAAATGATATTGAGGCCTTTGTTACCGTTATTTATGTTGATATTATTTTAAGGGGCTTTTGCTCACAAAGAAATTAAGAGAACGAAACACGATCTACCCAACCCTCGCTCGGCAGCTCACCAACTCAAGGAAATTAAAGATCGAGGGAGTTTGGAGTCGAAGGATGTTAGCAATTGCAAGAATATATTCTGATTCTGATCTGATCTGATATCAGCTGATATATATACACAAAGAACCAAAATGATCTTCTAATGACATGAACTCTGTGAGGAGTCGTTAAAGCGGCAATGGTAAAAGACTGTTGGAGCAAACAGCTAGTATAGCCATAACTGTTAACATGCATAACCTAACTATAGCTACAAATGTGAAGATAAATCGTAAAAGTTGATCAAGAAGGAAATCCAAAAGGAACTCGATCGAGTTTTTGGTGCGATTGCTCGGGAATTAAGACAGTTGGTATACTTCATTTCAATTTTAAAATTATACTATATTTCTGCTTAATACTCCTCTTTCAAAATTCTAACTTTACATAAATTAGATAGATATATATCATCAGCTCTTTGACCGTACGGACAGATCCCTTAGACAATCTCCAACCCTAACACTATTTTAGCAACTTTTATACCAAAATGATGTACAAATCACATCAAACAGTAACTTTATCTTCTATCTATAACACTATTACTAACACCAAAAAGAGATATTCTCTGCATATTCTTCTTTTCCTACTTTTTTATATATATTTTATTAAACTATGTGGAGATTTGTGAAAATTTTACAATTAAAAAAAAAGGAAAAAAGAAATGGTGTTGGTGAACAGTAGCACGCCAGATTTGGCTGGCGAAAATGGTACTGGATTTGGCGCTCGAGGCGCCAAAACGGAATCTCAACGCCATTTATGCGTTGGGTTGAAGATGGTCTTATACTGTTGTTGTATACTCAGACTTGAGAGAATCACCAACCTATTATGTAGTAGAAGCAGAGAATTTGAGCTCTACTTGTCTTCGTAAGTAAGTCGTAACCGAGAACAAGAATCACATTCTCATATATTATAAACAATTCAAAATCCCTCGGGGAAAATGGAAAATGTCGCGAATCTTACCTTACGGCATTCTTTCCCATGCATCCTGCGGTTTCCACATTTCCTCATAATATTATATCTACGCATGAGTACCTATGGGATTTTTTATTTTCTAAGTTCCGGGTCCTTCAGATCCGGGTGCGATTCCAAGTTGTGGGCCCCACTTAAGTCATTTGACCGGATATTGAGATGCGTGTTTGAATTGAAAAAAGCCTTGAATTTCGCGTCGTTGCCCTTTGATTGTGATCCGACAGACGGTTTTGATTATCTGGTCCAGTTATTAGAGCATAAAATCGGACCGGGTTAATTGGCGGCTATTTATTTCTTCATTATTTGACTACGCAACAGCTATTTGATGGAATCAGAATCTGCCACGTATACTCCATTTGAATCTGGCTTTAATTGGCTCTTTTGGTTTTGGAAGGTCAAACAAAATATAACTTCTTTTTTATTGTTTATTCTTATTATTGAATTAGTGGATTAGTTTTAACCAATTATATTTTTTTATATAAATACTCTATAAATTCCTTTTTCTTTCTTTTTATTTTAGGACATTCCATAAATTTCTCAAGATTTTAGTTCCTAAATTAGTGTATAGTGTTAAAAAGATAAATGTGTGTTAATTAATAAATGAGAAATGCTATGATCATCACAAGTAAGATGGCCAAATTTACATAAGGGAGCATTCTATCTCAATTTAATTCTAAAGTATCATGTGAATGAAATATTGCATCGTCAAACTTGTCAAAAAAAGAAAAAAAGTGGTCTATATAGCAAAATGAGATTATTAGCCGAAAAAGGAGGTTGTGGTTACAAAAAGGCAAGTAATACCCTCCAAGTTTCCAAATATATAAAATCTTAATACTTATAGATAAGATTTACTGATAATTTTATATACGTGTCATCAAAATAAGCTGTAACATATATCCATTTTGCTTCCTTTCAATTTTAGATATTTATCATCAGAAGAAGTTATAGCAGATATCCATTTTGCTTCCTCTGAATTTTAGATACGTATCATCAGAAGAATTATAGCAGATATCCATTTTACTTTTTTTCTTGAACTTCTAGTTCATCCTCATCCTTTTATGTTAACTCTTAGTGTGAGATAGTCACAAAGTTTGGGTTTTACTAGGCAAATTCGCGATTTATTTGCGAATATTTTCTCAGCCGAACTAGTTCGTGAATTATACGTCGGTTCCCGAATTATTCGCGAAGTAGTGCGTGAATAATTCGCAAAAATCACGAATTGCTGAATTATTCGCGAATAATATTCAATAACCCAACTCAAGTATTCAACCCTTTTTCCCCAAATC
Source organism: Hemerocallis citrina (assembly GCA_017893485.1). Taxonomy (NCBI): domain Eukaryota; kingdom Viridiplantae; phylum Streptophyta; class Magnoliopsida; order Asparagales; family Asphodelaceae; genus Hemerocallis; species Hemerocallis citrina. Next base: position 195,113,522 of record CM030363.1, read on the forward strand.
AGAATGAGCGACGATTCCTCTTTCCCTATTGCAATCAAAAGAATTTTGTTCGCTCAATCACTAGAAGGTATGATTCTCGATCTCCTATCATTTTCATCTATGTCCATGTTCATTGCAATTGTTGATCAATAAAATGAACATGTTGTTGTGTGAACTTGTTGCTATCCAATTTTTAAGAGGATATGGAACCAAGGAGAGTGGGGATTGAAGTATGGCATGAACCTGGAAACTTGAGTTTGGAATTATTTTGTAATGTCTTTAATTTGTAATAGTCTAAGATATTCTCTTATGAAACACTCTTGTAATTGGTTGTTTGGTGCATAGGTTAAGTAGCTAACAAACAAAATAAGACTGAGAACTAGGTGATGCTATATCAGTATTTTCGGAGCTAATTATGGTGTATGTGTAATTTGTGGTATGCAGTGTGATGTCATATAAAACTGATGATCAAAACAAGTAAATGATCATAAAGCTTATTGATTCTTATCTTATACAATATACAGTGACTACATTCGCAGACTACTAATAAATATTTTTTTTTGCTTTGGTGATGGGTACTAACGAGTAAGATGTATTAAATTTTGTATTTCTTTCTTTCCAAACTTATGCCGATTTTTCTCCGAATTTTTGCCGAATTTCAAATATTGAATCTTGCCAAATAATTTCCGAACGCCGGATTTGTGACTGTGTGTGACTGCTTAAACTTTTTTTAGATCATCCTTCAAAGTAGCGTATGCAATTGCTTAAAGATAATACAACTATTATAAATTAAACTATGAAAACAAAATACTACTTGCGTATCCAAAGAGAAGAAAGCTACTATAAATTAAACAAAGAAAAGTTTCATAAATATGTAACTAACTCGCTTAACCCAATTCCCCTGAACAAACCCACCTAGTGCTAAAGGACTCTTAAATAAATCAATTCATTTAATTCAGGTATTGTATTAATTATTCTTTTACAACTCTATCTCTGACTCTACTTCTATCTATCTATCTCTAATATTATAACTGGAGAAGGCCTTAATGTCATTTATCATTTTGTCATTCTACCAACATGTACAATGTCCGTACATAACTAATACAAAATGAGGTTTTCAGTTCAAATCCTCCCTACGTCAGAGTTTTTATTTTTATTTTTTTGAAATTATTAAAACGTGCATTGCACGTGTAAATTACTAGTTATTTTAATAAAAGAGTTTGTCATCAAACACATTCCATTTGTAATTAAATAAACACGTGCATTATAACCCAATAAATATGTGGAATGCATATGCATAACTAATATAAAAAAGGTTTAAGGTTCAATCCCAGACAACGTCGGATTTTTTTATAGAAAAGTATATATATTTATAAAGATGTTGCACCACACGTGTAAATTACTGGTCAGTCATTAATTATCCTTTTGTATTAAAATCATCACAATTGTTACTGCAGACTAATTTTTATGTTGGAATTTAACACATCTATCTATATTATAATTGGAACGTTGGAGTTGTAATTTGTCAACAAACAAACCCGTACATTGTATGTGCAGCTCTAACTCTCTCATTTTTACTATTTTTTAATTGACACGTGCATTGTACGTGCAATTCAAACTCTTCCATTTTTAACTTAATTTTTTAAATTGACACGTGCACTGGACATAAAGTATATATATTTTGCTTTAAAAATCTTAAATTAACACGTGCACCGCACGTTTACATCAGAGTTTTTACTTTAATTTTTTTTATTAGCACGTGCTTCGCACTGCACGTCCAACTCTCCAATTATACAATTTATATACATATTACTAACATGTGCTTTGCACGTGCTATATTATATTATTTTTTAAAAAAATTACTTTTAAAATTATATATATTTATTCAGACGTGTTTTGCACGTGCAAATCACAAATTTTACTTTAATTTTTTAAAAATTAACACGTGCATTGCACGTGTATATTACTAGTATACATTAATTATTATGTTTCATTATATATCATCAAAATCATTAGTGCCAACTGAATTTCATATAGGAATCTAAACACATCGGCTAACATATTTCGTCCAACTTCTAGTACTCACCATTGAGGTTAGATTACGAAATTAGGGTTTAAAGCTTAGGCGGCTATATTTTACTTAAATCACTATACTCTAGATATTCTTAATATGTAGCAAATTTTTTTTGGTTTTTTTTTAGAAACGGGATGGAGTGTAAGACTCCAGCTCAGTTTTTAGTATTAAACCAACTTAAAAAGTACAAATAAAATAGTTTACAGGGAGGTAAAACCGCTCTGACTCGCACCTGCCAACAGCAGTACAACAACACAAGAAGAAAGCTAATAAGAGATTAGCATTCAAGCAACAACAATACAATAACAAAAAAACACTATCGCTACAGTAAAGAACAAAACCACGCCAAAGACAAAGGCAACAACACTAGTAGCAGAAGCATGCATCACTAGCAAGGACGCATCTGAAGGCACCGCCACAAGGCCAGACTCAGAAAAAACTGAAGCTTGGCCAAACCCGACAGTCGCCAAAGCACAAATACACACCACGACTGCGATCAAAGAGATAAGCATCCAACAAGGAAGTCAAACAACCCAAAAAAATCCCCCAGGAAAGTCGAGGAAACCCAAAATAAGATGACCAAGAGGTAGGAGGAAGCTACAATTGCACCGTAGCCAGTTGAGAAATCATGAAACAAAAAGACTGGAAACACAAGTCAGCAGTCGCAGCCTCTAGGAAGCTCCAACCCGACCATACCGGGAAGAGAAACAACCGAATGGTAGCACCATCAGTAAAAACACAGCAAACAAGCAAAACTACATCAAAAGGAGACCACTCAGGGAATAGAAATAAAATGAAACAGCAGTCGATTTAGTATATAGCAAAAGAGAGGAAAATAACAGCCGCATAGAAAGGTTGACCAAAATAAATAAGATAGCAATTATAACAGGTAAAAGAGAGAGGAATAATAACAGAGAGCATATAGCCCACACAAAACATAGCCCCAACACCGAATGGGGACAACCAAAAGCCACCATCAACCGGCAACACCAAAAAAACCACCGCCCCTATCAAGCACACAGTCTGATACAACCAGCCATCAACCACCAAAATGGCACCCAATGGAGAACATGGTCAGAGTTAGAAGCGAGAAGAACCGCAAAGTTAGCTCTGCACACAAAGAAGTAACCAAATATTAACGATGTGAACAGAAAACATAATGAAGTTAGGAGAAGCTATAAAAAAACCACAGTCACCACATATCACACCAGTAGGTAGCAGAGAACATGCCATTAACCAAACAAGAGGTAAAGGAAATATGAAGAAAGACTCAGTACAGTATCAGCGTAACAGTTAAGGCAGTACAAAAGTATTTTGTAAGAAGAACTCCCCCGCCACACCTCTAGTATTTTGTAATATGTAGCAACTTAAATCACTATACTCTAGATATTCTTAATATGTAGCATATTGCTTCTAGACAATATGTATGGCCAATACCAACTCAATCGGTTAATCGTCATCACATATCATAATGGTATTCACAACGATAACTTTGTACACAGCTATGTTCCTATACAATATGAATAATATAATTATCTTGAACTAGTAATATACACGTGCAATGCACGTTTTATTTTTTAAAAAATAAAGTAAAACTCTGATTTACACGTGCAATGCATATCTTAATAAATATAATTATATATTTTTAAAAGTAAATGTGAAGACTATAATGGGAGAGTTGGAATTGCACGTAAGTAAGTAGATTTACAACTCCAACTCTTCCATTATAATAGTTATTATTATTATTATATATTATATTATAGATAGATAAATAGATAGATAGATAGTCATTTACACGTGTGATGCACATTTAATATATTAATAAAATTAAAGTAAAAAATATGACGTAGTGATGACTCGAACCTGAGATCTCCTTCATATTAGTTATGCACGTACAATTCACAAGTTGGTAGGTTGACAAATGACACTAAGGTCTTCTCCCATTATAATATTAGAGATTAGAGATTAGAGATTATAGATTATAGATTATATAGAATTGATGCCTATAAAGGTATCCACAATCGTTTGCTATTTTTGTCAAATTCTCATATTTTGAGAATTGAGCTGCTGCAGTCGTTTGCTATTTTTCCATATTTTGGCAAAATAGCTACAGTTGTTTCTCATATATGAGAAACAAAATGGTGATTTCCAAATTATAGGGGACGAAACATGTTGTTTTGTCCCTATTTTTTAATTTTTTTTTTAATGGGATCAGACGAAAAATTAGACGAAACAACATGTTTCGTCTGTTTTTTTTTTTTTTGATGATCAGACGGTACAACATGTACTATCCGAAGAAGGAAAAAAAACGCGAAAAGTCAACAAACGAGACATGTTGTCCCGTTTGAAGCTAAAATCCCGTCCAGCCATTTGGCAAGCTTTTAGCTTAGGTTAATCTTAGGGGGCGTTTGGTACGAGGTACATATAAGGGATTTGTAATGCCCTGATTTTTTATTTAATGAAATTATTTATTTTTTTTGCACGTAGTGTGCACATGCAATATTTTTTTGTAGAATTAAATCTTATGATGAGTATAGATATTTAAATATGTGTCTTTAGTTATTTTGTATAAAGCCCTTTTTCAAATAAACAAAAACCTTTCTTTTTAAAGCCCAAAATTTAATTCATTTATTTTTATTTTATAATTATTATTTTGGCCCAAAAACTAAAGCCCATGAGCTATCTTACTTTTTATACAACTTGTAATGTAGAATACATTTTAAAAAAACTTATTTTTATGAAATATTTAATGTACAAATATTTTTAATGGAAACCAAGTTGCATGCACGTGCACTACACGTACACGTGCAAATGCACATGATGGAGTAGGCCGGTTTTGATCTTTGGAGGGAAAAGAAAATTTTGAGATGGAGATCATGCATGGGTGGTTACTTGGGTGTGGGTAGTTAATGCAACTCCTACTTTCATCTTAGCCCTCCATCTTATAACCAATCATTACATCCTAGCCTTCCATTCCACCAAGGATTTAGTATAAATACCCCCTCCATTATCTTCTTCATTAGAATCCCACTTAAAGAGAAAAATACATTTTAAGAGTGAGTTGAGGGTGATTATTCTTTGAGGGCCGGTGTTGCATCAAAAGCTTTCGGTGGCAAGGAGCAAGGGGGAGAAGTCACTTTATCAAACTAGAAGGCTTCACGGGATTCGTTATTTCGTCAACAAGGTGGGTGTTTCTCATGACTTCTAAGATAATGATCATGCTAAGGCAATAATGATTGTTATCATGCTTATGAAAAGTAAATTGATAGAGTGATAATTATATCGAAATGCTCTGTGATATGCTTATTGTGGAAGATATGAATGAATGGTAATGAAGTAATGACATTTTAAAAAGACGGAAAACAGCCTGTACAGTCGACCGTCAAGTGGACAAGTCGACTGGTACGAGGCGGATGTTTTTCTCATGAATTCTGAATTAGGACGCATATTAAGATTGAAGATTAAATTGTGTGTATATGCAAATTGAAGTGATAGAAGGATTACTAAATCGATATCCTTCATGCTGTATATAATCTAGAAAACATGAACGGTTGAAAAAGAACTAGTGATAATTAGAGAACTGGAAACGACCTGTACAGTCGACCGGTCATGTGAACAGTCGACTGGTTTATTTAAAATAAAGTATGTACAGTTCAAGGTTCCATGAAACGATGTATTTTTGTAATGTTCTAGCATGTTAAATTGGCATTAGTATTCATATTCGTAAGGAAATGAGGAGTAAATGGAAATGTATGTTAGTATTTCTTTCTGAGAAAAAAAAAAAGAGAAAACATTAGTTATGTGAAATTTACATTTAATCGGAACTATGTGGTGAGGTTAATAAACAGATAAGAAATTACATGTTTATGTTGGTATGAATATTTTATAATGTGACAAAAACGATGTATGTGAATTGAAGAACAGAAGGAAAAACGATTTCCTTAAACTTGAGAATTCTAACCTGTTCAGTCGACCAAATGCATATAGCAGTCAACTGTACTGAGCGTGAAAATTTGTATAGTTGAATTGCCCATAACAGCCGACTGATTCGAATAACAGTCGACTTCTCAGTTAATGACATTATAGACATGGAAATTGCGGAACAGCCGACTGGCCATGTGCAGCAGTTGACTCTTCCGAGCAGTTATTGAAGAATTTTATTTGACTGAACAAGTCGACTGGATGTGCTCCAAGTCGACTGTCCAGAGTACTTTTGGTATATCAGAAATCTTATAAATTGCTTATGATAAAGTTGTGAAAGTTATGGTAAATGATTGCTGGATGTGACAGTTAAGTAAATTCTATTGTTTTTACACGAATTCTATACTTGAAATGAAGTGAATCATTTATTTGAATTTATGAAAGTTTATATGATTGTGGAACTATGAACATGAAAAAGAAAATCTATTGAGATTATGAAATGAACTCATGAGCTGGAAATGCTCAATCTTTGGAAATTGTGAATTGGAATTGAAACAAAAGAGTAGCTAAGTCTTCCCCGGCAATTGGAAAGAAATGAAATGAAATTTGAAATGAAAGACCAAGGTTGGTCATGTTGAATGAATGAATAAGTCCGGTTTAGTGGAGAGGCTAACTCTAGTGCTTTGATTTTGTTCATGATTCTATTTCACTAGAACTAAGGATTAGATACATAGTGAAGATGTGATGAAAGTAAGAGAAAAACATTGAGTATGAGGGCCATTGGATTGTCGGTGAGAGCATATCCCAGGATGTCCCATGATGAGTCATGATAGGACGTGGATACTGTTCCAGAGTACCGTCCCGGTGGCGACGCTCGTGGGATGTTTGAAGACTACGGGTGGTGTCATGTCTATGGTAGGAGCTGAATTTCCACAGGATGCCTGCATGATGAGTCATGTGTCAGTGCGATGGGAATTCCCTTCAGGGCGCCTAGACATGAGTTCGTAGGTCAGAAAACATCTAGGATACTTACCGTAGTTACAGTAGTAGATTAAGTCATAACGAGGGATTGAACCCTACAAAGATGAAGAACGATTAAGAGGCTTGCCCTCGGACCTATGTAGTATGGGATGCATAGAATCCGAACAAGTGCGCATTAATGTCATTTAATATAATAATTGCATTAAGGATTAAGTGCACAATCACAACACGACATCCTTAAGATTTTTCCTTTTATTTGTTATGTGAACAAGTTTGTGATTTGTTAAGAAATGAGAATCGTTATACTGTTTCTGGCATAGAGAGGATGGCCATGTATAATTATCATCGGTTGAATAAACTGACGTACCCACAATTTTATATGCAGGATAATTGGCTCGATAAAAGGTTAAAGGAGAATCAATGCTCAAAGATTATTTATTGTTGCATCTTTTGTATAAAGTTGTAATTGCTTCCGCTGTCATTATTTGTAATTTATTGATGCATATGCTTCCGCTGTAAAATGTAAAGTGTAAAATCTCATGTAACTCTGATGTAAAATAAAAATTTTTAATTCCTTGTAAAATTGTACCGAATGAGACGAAAAGATCCTGTAGAACTCTCGAATTCAGTTGTATTTGGGATTCGGAGCGTTACAGGAATCTAGGATTACCCTCTTGATTACCTGGTTTGGTAAGACATGAGTATAGTTTTGTAAATAATCTTAAATTCCTAGGGTTATCAAAATAATTAGTTTGGAAGGATAAATATTCCCCTTGAAAATGGTGGGATTTGTGAATTCCTCCACATAAAAAATGAGTGAGATTATTGCATACCTAAAACACCCTCCAGATTTCTGGCTTATCATATCAGAAGTATTTAAGAGTTATGTTCAAAAATCATTAAAAATTCAGATGCAAGTACAAAACTATTGCTTCATCAAATTTTTTGAAAGCACACATCGTATAATATTTTTATATTTTATCTTAAAAAATAACAAACGACAATTGTTATAAATACTAATTATATAAAACATGAGACTCTAATTCATAAAAGATTTGAACTATTAAAGTCAAAATAAAAGTCACGTTAAAAAATTATTTATCATCAATATAAAGAAAGAACTTAGAAAAGTCTTATTGTTTAACACTTCATATAACACGCTAAATAAAAAAATTTACCTAGGAAATTTTTACATTAGCCTCCAGATTAAATAGCCGCCCCCCTGGCTGTTATTGCTGCTGCCTCTTTGTTTGGCTGCTGTCCCTGCTGTCTCTTTGTGTGTTGTGTTAAATTGGGCTCTTTTGCATGTATATTGCACGTGCTGTTTTTAGATCTTAGGTGTTGGGTTCCTTTATGAATCTATATTATTTATTTATTTGGCATGGGGGTGCAAATGTCCAACTGCCTAGCATATTCTGAGTTCAATTCTTTTATGTTATTTTTTATTTAAAACTTGTTGAAATATGTGGAGTTGAAATTTGCTTCTATGAACTTTATTGTTTCATTTGTATATATTTAAGTACGTATGTCTCGTGTTAATAAATACATTTTATTTTTCCTTTTTGTTATGTTCTTCATCTAACTGGTTGAAATATATTTGAATCATAATGTAGTTTTTTTTAGTAATCTATTTGTTAATTTACTAAAGTTTTATAAGATATATATCAGTATTGCTTTGCACATGCATGCATATACATCAATTACTAAATCAGATAACTTTTATTTTTATTTATTTTTAAATAAAGCCAAAAGAGTATTTTCGGTAATGTCTACTATAGAGATGGATTGATGGGAATGAATTGTTCCTATACCAAACACGGTAATAAAGTATTTCCAGGTATGTAATGTCGTATACCAAACACAGTATTGCAACATTCCCGGGAATCTTCATTCCCACCCTCATATTCCTGGGAATCGACTAATTCATGGGAATTCTCCAATCCGCGTACCAAACGCCCCCTTAGGTTTAGTGGTTAATTAAGTAGTTTAATATTTAATTTATTTAATTTATCTATTTTAATACCTAATCATTAGTTAATTAACTTTATTATAAAAAACGGACGAAACAAGATGTTCCATCCCGAGCTCCTTTTTAAATCTTACTTTCTCATATTATAGTAAATCACGACTGCAGCAAAACTCGATTTTTGCTATTTGCTATTTTGTCATTTTTTTCAAATATGAGAAACACGACTGTGGATGCTCTAACATTAACAGCAACAATATTATTCTTAAATCAAAATACGGAACAAAATTCTAGTTACATATACTAGTAGTTAACACGTGCGATGCACGTTTTTATCAATATATAGTTTTTAAAGTAATATAATATAACGCGTTTTAATAAATACATTTTTTTAATAGTAATATAAAAACTATAATGAGAGAGTTTCAGTTATATGTGTAATGCACATAAATTTGTATATTTAAATAAAGTGTATAATGGGAGAGTTTGAGTTGCACGTGCAATACACGTAAAGTGGTAGATTTACAAATAAAATGGTATATTTAAAGGACACTAAGGGCTTCTCCCATTATAATAACTAGTAGTTTACACGTGCGATGCACGTCTTAATAAATATAGTTTTTTTTAAAAGTAAAAATGCAGACGTAGTCTGGATTTGATCTAATACCTCATTTACAATAGTTATGCATGCGCGTTGCATGGGTTGGTAGATGGACAAATTACTAAGGTCTTCTCCCATTATAGTAGTAGAGACTAGTAGTTTACACGTGCAATGCACGTCTTAATAAATATAGTTTTTTTAAAAGTAAAAATTCAGATATAGTCTGAATTTGATCTAATACCTCATTTACAATAGTTATGCACGTGCGTTGCACAGGTTAGTAGATGGACAAATTACACTAAGGTTTTCTTCCATTATAGTATTCGAGATAGATATATTAATAGAGATAGAGATAAATTAATCTTATTTCCATCATTATTAACCCCCGTTTTTAAAACCCAAAATGTGGAGTAATGGAAAAATTTTTTTTGTTCGAATACAATAATTGTAGGGTCTTTAATCGACCCTCCCGGCCTCCCCCCGCTGACAAAAAAAAAAAAAAAAAAAAAAAAAAAAACAACCATACTGATCCATCCGCTTCTCATTCCTGGTATATTCTCCTTAATTATTTTTCCTACAGATTGAACTGAATCTCCCCCAAATAAATGTATGCCCAAAAAACAGTTGCCATTTTTATTTAGCCAAAAATAAAAATAAAAAAAATCCATCTTTCTCATTTCTCTTTCTCTCCGCTTCTCAATTTAGAACCAAAGAAAAGCTAGCAAATTTAGACAGCTCATATAGGACTTCAATGGACTCCTCTTCTTCCTCAATATAAATACGAACCCTCCAAAATAATATTCGGTTATCCTTTTTTCTTGCTGCAATTTTAGCCCTTCTTCGTCTTCTTCTTCATCTTCTTCTTCTTCTTCGAACAAAAAAAAAAGGAGCAATCTTTCTTTTTTCTTTTTGGTGCAACAATTTGATCATGGTGCTGAAATTGGGTTCGGATTTGCTCTGGTTGGCAACCTCCGACCACTCCTCTGTCGTCTCCATCAACATCTTCATCGCCCTCATATGCGCCTGCATCGTGATTGGCCACCTTCTAGAAGAGAGTAGATGGTTGAATGAGTCCATTACTGCCCTTCTCATTGTAAGCATTTGTTTGCCAAGATTAGATTTTGGTGAGTTGGGTTGGTTAAAAATTGGATTTTTTATAATGGGTTTTTATTAATTTCAGGGGTTGTGTACGGGGGTGGTGATTCTGCTTACGACGGAATGGAAGAGCTCTCACATATTGGTGTTCAGCGAAGACCTCTTCTTCATTTATTTGCTTCCTCCTATCATTTTCAATGCTGGGTATGTTTTATTTCTTGTTGAATTTATTATATTTGATAAATTTTGGGGTATTTTTTATAGCTAGGGATGTATGCATTGATTGATGCTGTTGGGGAATTTTGGGAATCATCCACGCTTGGCTTGTTGTGGGTTGTGGGAATTTTGGGTTCTTTGGCTTTACTTTGATGTGAAAGTTACTGGAAAGGGTAAGTTGTAGGCATTGAAGATCATTGGCGAAAACGGTCGTACAAGTCTCGTTGAGCTTCGATTGGTTGGAAGATGTATGTATGGCTTCTTTTCTGCATGGAGCTACTCAGTCTGCGATTGGTTTGTAAATTTTGATGGTAAAGGGTTATTTGGAGGAGGAAAACGTAGTTGGAAGTCGGTCTTTAGATCTGAATTGGGTTTTGCTCAGAGATCTAGCATCTAATATATATCGAATACTTGGTAGTTTACTACTTGTGGGAATTTGTGTGGATAAAATGTACCGTAGATATTGAATCAGTCATGACGGAATTTCACATTTTAGTTTGATTTGTATGTTTATTAGTCTTTTTTAACCATTATATACACATAAGTATCTGAATTATGCATATGAATTGAGCTAGGCTCTTTAATATGTATAGGATTTGGAACCTCACTCCATTCATGCTCAAGGCCCGTAACATCAGATGTGTTTCTGAATGTTGAAAACCACAATAGCTTCTTTTGAAATTCCAATAGAGTTTTTAAACTTTAGTGCATTTCAGAAAACACACTTTTATTTCTCAAACACTCAATTGGCAAAGGTTGAAATCGTGCTCTTACATTGAAAATTTTCAGTTATATTATATATTTGTTCGACTTCTACTGAAATTCTTTTGTTGACCTTTTCAAACAGTATATCAAACCTTAGCCAATGATTGAAGCTTATTGAATGATTGAATTTTGATTTATCAGGTTTCAAGTGAAAAAGAAGCAGTTTTTCCGCAACTTCATGACAATTATGCTATTTGGTGCGGTTGGGACCCTCATCTCCTTCTCTATAATTTCTGCCGGTAAGATCTTATTGTTTATCTTAGTATGTGTTCTTTTTGTATCCAGAGATTGTTATTTATCTTAAATTAAAGAGCCAGTTGCAAACTTAAAACACGACAAATTATATTAAGGTGGTAATACAGTCATATGAAGAAGAGGAACTTGAAGAGAGTTGGTTAGGCATAATGCTTATAACCAGAAGCTAAAAAACTTACAATCTGTATAGATTCAGTAGATCCTTCTGTTAATGAGCAATCATGTTTGATACAAACTCATTTGGATTTGACTCATATACTTTTTTCGATTTTCCATCTTGTAAATTTAGATACAGCTTATGAAGTACAAACAAAATTACTTGAAACCTTTTGAGTTTTCTCTTATTGAAAGAAAAAGAGGCATGCGGAGGTTTATCTATTGTCGACCAGTTCATGTATGCTGCCTTTTTTAGTTTTTTATAGTTATTTATGTATCATCTCTGAGTATCAATTAAAAACTATTCAATTAATATCCTAATACTTTACCTGTTAAACATTTTAAGTAAGTCCCATTCAGTAGTTCTTCTGATACTCAATTTTTTTCTGCATTTTCCTATCTAGTTTTACTAAAATCATACATTCTATTTCTTATCTTAAACCAGGTGCAATTGAATTATTTAAGAAGATGGATGTAGGCCCACTAGAGATTGGAGATTTTCTTGGTAATTTCTCAACTTGTTATTTATTACTCCCTCATATCCTTCTGCTCTCTATGCTCATCCCAATTTACATTTGTATATTTGCAGCAATTGGGGCAATCTTTTCTGCAACCGATTCTGTTTGCACCTTGCAGGTTCGAAAACTTGTCGAGATTTTGTTTATGATGAGTTAATTAATGTAGCCATTTTGTAATTCAAAATCTTTTACTCTTAAATAGGTTCTTAATCAAGATGAGACACCTCTATTGTATAGCTTGGTCTTTGGTGAGGGTGTTGTCAATGATGCCACATCGGTCGTGCTTTTCAATGCAATCCAGAACTTTGATCTTGAACACATTGATGTTCGCGTGGTACTGAAGTTTGTAGGGAACTTCTTTTATTTATTTTCAACCAGCACGTTCCTAGGGGCATTTGTAAGTCTTATGTATCTATGAAGTGTCTTTTAGTTTTCGGTCTTCCATTACTTTCTAGGAAGCAAATATTGGCTAATAATTTTGTTCTTGTCTGCAGGGTGGACTACTTAGTGCTTATATCATTAAAAAATTGTATTTTGGCAGGTCAGTTAAAGATCTTAGTTCTTGTTGTATAGCTTTTATTGCAGTTTATGTTTTGAATTGGATGTATAGGTGAAAATTTCAACTTCCTTTTGGTAAATAACCACTTTAACCTATGTAATCCATGGTGAATCTGGCATGTACTCCTTAATTAAATGCAGTGGCAGTGTAATAGACTATACTCCCAAATTCTTATGATTTGTTCCTGCAAAATGGTTAAGGCACTAACTTATCTTCTATTCTCAGGCATTCTACTGATCGGGAAGTTGCACTTATGATGCTTATGGCTTATCTTTCTTATATGCTGGCTGAGGTGAGGATCTTCTCAAATATCATTAGATATGTTTTTTTTACCAGCTGAAAGTTATTAGTTTGATAATCCCACTCTCTTAAATTGAGGAGAAAATTCCTTGAAATATTGTTAAATTTTACTCAGTATCTACTTATAAACCTGTTACCTCATACCTCCCTCATTTACAAGTTCATACAGTATCCACTTTTATATTGCTGTTGTTATTTTAAGTTCTTTGTGGTGTCATTAACTTGAATATGTTACTGACATTATTACATGTTTCAGTTGCTAGACCTAAGTGGAATTCTTACTGTGTTCTTCTGTGGGATTGTAATGTCGCACTACACCTGGCACAATGTGACGGAGAGTTCAAGAATTACCACAAAGTATGATTTCTTCTTGAGTGCTTAAACAAAGTAAATTATTGTTCATGCATTTGATCGTTGAATGTTAAATCAATAATGATAATTTTTTCTTTGATTGTTTTGCAGGCATGCTTTTGCAACTTTGTCATTTATTTCTGAGACTTTCCTCTTCCTATATGTTGGTATGGATGCATTAGACATTGAAAAGTGGAAATTTGTCAGTGAAAGGTGTGTTTTTTTTGTTACTTTGAAATCATGTGCATAAATAGACTTACTAATGTGTGTTTGTTCTTCTCTCTGTGTGTGTGTGTGTCTCTCTCTCTCTCTCTCTCTCTCTCTTCCTCCTCCTTTTCCTATTTATGCTTACCAGTGCTGTCTAGGTTTTGAAACTAATGACCTTACTAAAAGTTTGGAGATTTATGCATCTAGCACTACCAATCTTTTGATGAGTCAAATACTCAAAACGAGATGCGAACAAGTATTCAAAATCAAAGAGACAAACAAATGCAACCAACAACATGCAAACACACAAGATTTTTTCGAGGTTCACCAATGCAATGACTACTTTTCCGGGCAGAGATACTCCTGCGGTTTCCACTTAGAGAATGTGAAAAAATACATGTTTACAATCACTCAAGATCTCACCCTCAAGGTGTATGTTTTTCTCCTTTCTAATCTCCAAGAATGGCATCTTAAACTATCTCTTAGTGTTGGAATTAATCCTAATAATCGTACACCGTACATATATATAAGATTATAATAAAATAGATTTCGGCCGTAGATCTAAAATCTTAGTCTGACGTCGTTGCAGTCGATTAACAACTTGTAGTCGACTGCTATAGAGTCAGGAGAAGTCAAAGGGCTCGGCTGTAGGTTTTGGTCGAATGCCCTCATGGCAGTCAACTCCTCTCTTAGTCGAGAGCAATCCAGTAACATTGCAGTCGACTGTCAAGCCACTGTTGCTGCACTCCTGCTATGCTACCTCGCTATTGCTGCTTGCTGCCATGTTTCATCTCCTTCAAGCCCTTCGTGCTCATATATAATCCCAACAATCTCTCACTTTGAGACATATACACGAAGTCTCTAACATGTTCTCCATTTTCCTCTTGGCCTATTCAAGGCATGTGTCTCTGCGAGTCTCCCATCAATCATCTCGGAGACAATCATATAGTGGCATAGCAAAATTCGATGCTTCTTGCTATCCACTACCTCTGGTCCTTTGTGAGCATGTCAGCCGGATTCTCTGTGCCATGAATCTTTGATAGCTTCAACCATTTCTTTTTAACTGCCAACTTGATAAAGTGATACCTCATCATTGTGTCGAGTTCTATCATGGCACACCGAGTTCTTTGCCAAGAATATTGCACTCTGACTGCACACCATAGATCCCCTACGGGTTGCTTCATGCAAAAGTGACCCATGAGTTCCGAAATCCATAACATGTCCTTCAAAGACTATGTAAGTGTTATATTCTTCCCTCCGTTGTTGACAACACTACAACCTTTTGTAACTTAGAAGCCAACTTTCACCTGTACCACCAACTGTGAACACATATACTGAAGTACTACAACCATTACGATCACCGTAAAAGTCCGCATTGACATAACCATGTATCTGCAATGAATCATCCCCAAAACATAGAGAATGATCTGAAGTACCTGCAAGAATATGAGAATCCACTTCACTGCATTCCAATATTCTTTATCTGGATTCTTCATATACCGGCTAGCATCTCTTACTGCATGTGCGATATCTAGCCTACTGGACATCATTGCATACAAAAGACTACCAACGGTTGAGGCATAAGGAACTACAGCAATTTCCTCCATTTCTGCCTCCAATGTACGACACAAGTCCATAGACAACTTGAAGTGTGCACCCCACTGTTTTAAATTTCCTCCGATACGGCTGAAATTTCATTTCGGCTAGCTTGCCGATACGAATTCATATATTTTATATTCTACATCATTTTGGATCGAAATGTGTATATTTCAGCCGAAATTACCGAAATATCGGTCGAAATATTACCGAAATTGGCGAAATATCAGTCGAAATAGAAACAAATGTTATTGTGAATATATTAAATAAAATTGTTTTACTTTTTGCATATATATCTTTTAATATATGTGAGGATTTCGTATCGCTATTGTTTGTATATATATGCAAAGTCAAGTAAGTTTATTAACTAGTACATTTTTTCTAATCAATGCAAATTCAATTTAGTTATATACTTATATTATATTCTCTTCTATATTATTGTTAAATTATGCGAAGATTTACCATAATTGATTCATGTCATTAGTTATATTATACAGTATTTTATATGATAAATGACATGTAGGACATATAATATCTTATTTATTAAGAAAAAAATATTTATTGAGTATAGGAAATGAACATCCGATATGATCACATTTCCCCGAGATGTACGATATCTTCGATCCGAGACGAAACACTCCTTGCCGAGACGAGTCCGAAATCCGAGATTTAAAACCGTGGTGCACCCAAGGGATAAGTAACTGGCCTCACACCATTCATATTGAATCGGTTTAATACTTTCTTCACATAGTTCACTTGTGACAATCAAAGTTTCATACTCTGCCTGTCTCAAGTGATTTTCATGCCAAGAATTTGTTTTGACTCCCAAATTAAGGCTAGTATCTTTCTCACATTATTAATTTTCTTCATATATGAACTTGCCAATAACGTATCTTCCACATACAAAGCTAAAATTACTATATCTTTGTTGCCATGCCCGCGACAACGATCCGATTCACATATTTTGAATCCTTTTACTCGCATGAAACAATCAAACTTCAAGTACCATTGTCGTGGTACTAGTTTGAGCCCATATAGTTTTTCTGTTGGCAAACCATGCCTTCATTTCCTTTGATTTCAAAACCTGAGGGTTGTTTCATATTTTCTACATTAGCATGAAGCTGTTTTGGCATTCAATTGCTCCAAGTGTAGATTTTCCACTACTACTACACGGAGAAAAACCCTAATTGAAGTCATCTTCACAACTGGAGCAAAGATCTCACTGTAGTCAACACTTTCTTTCTGAGAAAACTCATTGACTACAATCTCGTCTTGTACCTTTTGCTACCATCTGCCTTATTCTTGATTATGAAAATTCACTTGTTTCTAAGAGCACGTCTTCCCACTGGTAATTTGGTCAACTCCCAAGTTTGATTCTATATCAAAGGAGTTCATCGCATCATTCATGGCAGATATCACTGAATTCGAGCCCCATCTTTCAAAGTCTTCTCATGAGTCTCTGGTTCACCTAAATCTGTCTACAGAACATGCTTGTATACTGTGCTGGCTGATGGATCAAATATTTTTATTTGCCTTCTCTCTCGTATCGACATTCTCAAAGTAGGTACTGGTTCATCAACCGGTTCAGGATTTCCGAATGACTCTGGCTTTACTTGTTCGTCTTGGACATCCTGCTCAATCCTAATAGGCTCATAATATGCCTCCTGTGCTGTCTGTGGTACATGTACTTGTCGCTGCACTGTAGGGGTCCATCATTAGGACCATCCTTAGAACTCGAATTTGAATCTGAGTCTGAAACTATATCTGGATCTGAATCTTTTGCATCGCCCTGATCTATGCATGTCTTTGTACACGAGCTTTTCATTAAATATCACATTTCTGTTGCGAATGATTATGTTATCAACAAAGTCTCAAAGTGTGGAACCAAACTGATCGCCGCTGTAGCCATGGAACACACTTTCTGGATTTTGAATCAAGTTTCTTTCTTTCTTCCCTGTCAATTAATGAATAGGCAATACAACCATGAACTTTTAAATGCGAATAATTAACAAGTTTACCTATCCATAGTTCTCTTGTATGCCCCCATCAAGGGAACTAGATGGGCAACGGTTGATCAAGGTACATTGTTGTATCCACTGTAGATGTCCAATGGACAAGAAGACCCGCATGAAGCCTCATGCATCTCGTTCTTTCAAGTATCGTGCGATTTATTTTTTCAGCTACATTTTTCTGTCGAGTTCTAGGAACTTTCTTAATTCCTTGGATATCTGTGCTAGAAAATCACTAAACTTTTTACTCGTGTATTCACCACCGTTATCTGATTTTACTGCTTTCACCTTGTATCCCGTCTCATTCTCAATTTTGGCCTTCAAAGATATGAATGCCTCAAAACACCTCAGACTTCTCACGAATTGTGTAAACCCAAATTTCTATAGTAGCATCATCGTGAATGTAACAAAATACCTCTTACCACCATAAGTGAATTTTTGAGCTGGACACCACACATATGTATGTACCAACTCCAGTTTTCTAAACATCTTCTCATGCAATCTCATCTGAATACTGCCTTATGTTTGCCATTACACAATCCTCACAGAAATCCATCTCATCCTTCTTTTTAGCCTTGGCAAAAGATTTCTGGAACAAACCTGCTCGACACTTTTTTCACTAAGATGTCCTAACCTAATATGGCACAAGACTGAAAGAGATTTACCTGTGGATGCTATAACAATGATATCACTTGAATCACCTTCTCTGAGTAAGTAGAGCGTGCCAACACGTTTCCCTTTTGCCACTAGCCTAGCACTTGTAGTAATTTTTCACTCTCCATATATTCTTTCTTACCTCGTTCATCTGCTCACAACATTCTTTAGAGTAGTCAAATCAGTCATAGTACTTGTGATAGTCTGTTCTACAGGACTGTAGCTATTGAGAAGACTAGATAGTAATAACAATGTTTGTGCTCTCTCTACAAACTTCAGTTGGGACAATTCCAATCGATTATATACCATAAAAAAACTATTCACATGTTCCACTACTGAACCCCTCTCTGCCAACTTTATGTTAACTTATTCAAATGAAGAATCTGGTTAGATGCAGATGATTTCTCATACATATATGTGAGAATCTTTGCTGTCTCCTTCGCGGTCTGTGCCTTCTCAACATGAATTAGAGTTTTCCTACTCAACGCCAATTGAATCTGCCCAAGCATCTTCTGATCCAAACGATTTCAAACCGCCAACGCAGCTGCATCTACCTCCGCTCATTCTGGTTTCATGCCAAATAACGGATCATCCAGATATTTCTTCGGAGGTACATTATCATCTGGATCTTCCACATCGAGAACTTTATTCCACCTAATTTTTCGATTTCCCTTTGTTTCCTATCTCAAACCAACCTACTACTATGACACCACTTTGATGAGTCAAATACCCAAAATGAGATGCAAACAAGTAAAAATCAAAGAAACACAAACAAACGCAACTAACAACACAAACACGAAATTTTTCGAGGTTCACCCAATGTAATGGCTACTTCCCCACGCTGCGAAACTCTTGCGATTATCACTAGAGAATATGAAGAAAAAAAGGTTTACAATCGCTCAAGATCTCACCCTGAAGGTGTAGGGTTTTCTCTCCTCTCTAATCTCTTACGAACGGCAGCCCAAACAATCTCTTAGTGTTGGAATTAACCCTAATAATTGTACATCATACATATATATAGGATTACAATAAAATAGATCGGCAAAATAGATTTCGGCCGTAGGCCACATACTTGCAATTGACTGCTAGAGAGTCAAGAGAAGCTACATGGCTCTGATGTAGGTTTCGGTCGACTGCCGACTGCTCTCATAGTCGAGAGCAATCCAGCAACATTGTAGTAAATGCAGTCTGACTGTCAAGTCACTGCTGCTGCTGTGCTGCCTCGCTGCTGCCGCTTGCTGCCCTCATCTCCTTCTTCAAACCCTTTGTGCTCGTGTATCGGATCCACGTAATCCCAACACCTTTTGTGTGTGACTTTTGTTTTGTGCTATGATTCAGAGCTGTTTTCTAGTTCGGTTATAGCTCAATTATAAGTTTTAATCATTTTGGACATGGTGGGCAAACAAAAAACAAAGTTGAGGGGTGATTTATTCAAAAATTTAAGTTTATGTTTTTTTTTTGAATGAAGTTGAAAGTTAGAGGGGATTTTTTTTCCTTCAATTTAGCCTAATACCAACTTTTTATTGCCAGTTCTGAACTTCTAATTTTTTTCTTCTTCTTAAAATTGTGTATGGAATATATGGAACTAGAACTTTCACAATATTGCATCTATTTATATTATCTTACTTTTCCCTTAGTTTCTCAGTAGTTATCAAATCTCAAGATGAATTACATCAAGCTAAATCTTTTACATCATGATATACATGATTTATGTCCTTTCTCTATTACAGTCCTGGAAAATCAGTTGGTGTGAGCTCAATTCTACTTGGATTAGTTTTGGTGGGAAGAGCTGCATTCGTTTTCCCACTGTCTTTCCTATCTAACTTGGCCAAGAAGTCTCCGGGTGAAAAAATCTTGTTTAAGCAGCAAGTAGGTGTACGAGAAACACTTTTCTTCTAAGCTAGTTTTATTCAAATATTTAATCTTTCCATATTGATTAACAGGTAACAATATGGTGGGCAGGGCTGATGAGAGGTGCTGTATCAATTGCACTTGCTTACAATCAGGTAATACATGAATCATTTCAAAACCCTAAATTGTTTAAGATAAAGTTATTTGTTATAGCCAGTGATAATTTCCCTGTATATACCTCTCTATTTACCTTTATGAGATTGATAAGTGTCATTTGTAATTAAAACATTTATGATACTTATTTGCTGTGAGCTTGTGATTCTCTTGAGATCACCATCTTTTTTATTGCTCCAGCATCCTATTTTGTAGCTACTATTTCTTTTAAGTTTGTTGGCTGGAGTCCTCTAGGACTCAATCTATTTATAAAAAAAACATTTATATTCTCAACAAAGCTTTTGGATGCTTGAATTATATATAGGCACTTCTTCCTTGCCTAGTTATTTATATATTTTCCACAGTTTCAACTACCTAACTCTTTTAGTCACTGATCAAGAAAAGTCAACTCACCCAAACACAGAAATTGGTACTTGAAAATTTTGTCATATTTGCTTAATCATATATTTGAAAATGCTGTAAGTGCCTTAATTGTATCATTTAAATGGAAGTAAGATGTGTGCGGTATTGACAGTCTTTATATAACAAAAACAAGTATTTGTGAATATTTGCAGTTTACAAGATCTGGTCATACCCAACTCCAGGGCAACGCAATCATGATCACCAGTACCATCTCGGTTGTGCTCTTCAGCACTATGGTAAGTGCTTCAAACCGTGCCTCCCCTATTGCTGTCATTTAGCCTTTCAATATCATTTATTATGAGAAGTGATCTACTTTTCAAACTTGCTATGTTTGATTATGCTTTAGTCGTAGGCTTGTTGCTATTACCAAGCATAACTTTCATATACGTTTTTAAAAAATACTTGAAATGTAGAATGTGAAGCAGAATTTCAATCAACTTGAGCTGTTTCAATCCTTAACGATAGCACTCATTTTGTTGGAATGATATATGTTAGAATGCAAGTGTAAAACCTTCTACCCCTACTACAACTACGTAGTTTTGGTGTCATGATAGGGTGTTATACATGGTATCATAGCTACCCAAGTTTCAAGTCTTAAGGAGTGCAACTATTTGTATATTTATTTGCGGGGTTTTATTAATAATAAAAAAGTTGGTCTATGCCCACAATTTGTTAGGCACTTATCTTGTTTCTTTGCTCCATTTAAATGGGCGCTCGACCTATGGGGGTGTGTTAGATTAGTGTAAAACATTCAACCCTCACTACTACTTCGGAGTTTTGGTGTAGTGGCAGGGTTTTTGACAATGTCGAGACCTAGAAGATACGCTTGCATCATTTCTTTTTGGCCTACCCAAATCCGTATAGCAGAGTCAGAAAAGGTTTACAATAGTAAGCAATTAAACCCTATATCACATGGTATCATAGCAACCCAAGTTTCAAGTCTTAAGGGGTGCAACTATTTGTATATTTATTTGCGGTTTTATTATAAATATAAAAAAAAGAGTTGGTCTAGGCCCACAATTTTTTGGGCACTCATCTTTGTTTCTTTGCTCCATTTAAATGGCGCTCGACCTATGGGGGTGTGTTAGATTAGTGTAAACATTCAACCCACACTATTACTTCGGAGTTTTGGTGTAGTGGCAGGGTTTTTGACAATGTCGAGACCTAGAAGATACTGTTGCATCTTTTCTTTCTGGCCTACCCAAATTCATATGGCAGTCAAAAAAGGTTTACAATAGTAAGCAATTAAACCCTATATCATAGGATCTATTTGTACTGTCGGCTCCACAAAGAGAGACAAAAGCTGAAATTATTTTATGAGAATATTTGTTGTATATATATCCATTAATTTTCTTATATATAAATTAAGCTTAGATATTTTGTTAGTACTTTTTCATATAAGATAATAGTTTTGAAGATTAAAGTAAATAATAAGGACAAACCCAATAATCATAACATGGTATTATAAATTTAACAAAAAAAAATGATTTAAATGTTTTCTTTAGGATTTAAACATTTTAATTATGGTTTAATAAGTAAAAAAAGTTAATTATATTGTTTAAACTCCTTAAGAAATAATACCCAGAATCATGAATCTTTGATTTTTTGTCAATGTCGCAACAGATACCTAATTTAGAAGGCTGATACTTGATGCAATACCTTTTAAACATGATCTGTTGTGCTAAACTAATGTTGTCCAGCCAACAAGATAAATGCCGGGTTGTGACCTGGATATGCGCAGTGATGTAACATTTAAATTTCGGCAAGAAAAATAAAATAAATAAATAAATATATGCACACCAATAGGACTCAAAACCTTGGTTGCTCTGGTACCATGTGCAAGACCCTGCAATTGCACCAAATCTCCGAAGTTGTAGTAGTAAGGGTTGAGAATTTTGCACTTGTTTTCTAAAAACATGCAGTTGGCAAAGCTTCAAGGTCCAAGGTTCAATCCTGGCCTAAGGAGGAATTAAATGGGATGCTGGAAATCCCTTCTACCTTAAACCCCTCATGGACATTTAAAAAAAAAGGAAAAATATGACCAAAAAAAAAATTCAATTAAAGTCTTGAGATATTTATTTGTTGATAAATCCTTCATTGTTTTCTTTAATATAAATATCACCCTTCTGAATATCTAACTTTTATGACCATTTCCATGCTACCCTAGGTGTTTGGGATGTTAACAAAGCCTTTGATAAAGCTCTTACTACCTTCATCCATGAATGCTACCAGCAGCTTCACTTCCGATCCCTCAACTCCCAAATTGTGGTCCACCCCTCTCCTTGAACACATTCCAGGATTTGAACCTGAAGCACTGGGGAATGGGGACAGGAACATTGCCCGTCCTTCAAGCTTACGAATGCTTCTCACAAAGCCAGCACGTACCGTGCATTATTATTGGCGCAAGTTTGATGATGGTTTTATGCGCCCAGTTTTTGGAGGACGAGGCTTTGTTCCTTTTGTTCCTGGCTCACCAACCGAACAAGGGAATAGTTACAATAATAGTACATTTGAATAAGCCAACGAAATATCAAGAAAAAGAAAGAAAAGTGGGATACATTAAAAACCGAAAGCACGGTTTTTGTTGACATGCTTGCTCTCGATGACAATCAGGTCAAGGGACGAAAGATGATGATGGTATTCATGGGGCTTTTTCGTGTGATTTTTTTTTGGGGGGCGTGATATCGTTGTAGAAATTTTGTTTTGTTCAGACCTTGGTCCTGTAATATATGTTTCTTGTGGTCTGTGGGGTCTGAATGAAATCTG
Organism: Hemerocallis citrina; assembly: GCA_017893485.1. Classification (NCBI taxonomy): domain Eukaryota; kingdom Viridiplantae; phylum Streptophyta; class Magnoliopsida; order Asparagales; family Asphodelaceae; genus Hemerocallis; species Hemerocallis citrina. Next base: position 195,136,918 of record CM030363.1, read on the forward strand.
GTTGGAGAGCTAACATGCTTGTATCATTGTATCTAGTTTCTTCTGTATTGTATCATCTCAGTACTGTATTTCTTATGATTTAGATGTAGTTAGCTGGCCTGTTTGTATGTATTAATTTGTGTATTCTATGACACTAGTTGAACCCACCCAAATCAATTACTAAAAAAAGGATTGCTGCATTTTCTTTTACCTGTGTTCGATCCGAATTTACGTTTATTGCAGAATGCTTTCAGAATTCAAGATGGTCCTCTTTTTTGTATTTTTGGGTCATTTACTTGTTAATTAATGTTTGTGGGGTGATCTATTATACCAAAAAAAATGTTCAACTAGATCGGAAGTTTGGGAAAATTTATATGCTGGTTTGATTGTTCAACATGATGACAAGTGCCAGTGCACAATTAGGAAACAGCGGAACTTGGAAATTTCCTAATAAAATTAAACCACGTGATTTAATCATCTCTAACTCTTGAAAAGAGTAGTGGCTATCTCAACGTTCAGCAATAAATGTCTTGTCAAAGAATAATTTGTCAACAATAAATCCAGGCCACTAAATTTGAAAGAAATATATGTTAATATCATGACATGAGTATCTTATGCAAATTATAAAATAGTCTACGTATTTACTTAGAGCCTTAAAGGTGGTTTAGAGCATCCACAGTCGTCATTGTGTAAATTATACATATATTGATAAATGCATATAGCTTTTGGCTATTGTGCTGCTGTCGTCGAATGCTATTTTTTACCAGTTTAATTTAAATAATAAAAATCTCAGATCAGACGGACGAAAGAAAAAAAAAAATCCAAAATAGACGGATGCAACTTCATATTGCGTCGGAAGAGAAAGAAGAAAAAAATCAAAAAAATGGTATGACGCAACTTCATGTTGCGTTCTGACAATTTTTTGAATTTTTTTTTCTTTATTGAGTTTTTTGTAGTTTTTTTTTATTACGGTTAATTTTTTTTTTTTGAGAGACGCAATGTGAAGTTGGGAGGAATAAAAAATACTTTTTTTTCGTCGGACGCAATGTGAAGTTGCGTCCTGTATAATATGCATAATTCTCATATCCGCTATCATTTATAACAATCTACTGTAGCAAAATATGCAAAATATGCATATTTAGCAGACGACTGCAATGATTTTTTTGACAAAATATGCATATTATACATATTTAGCAGACGAATACAGATACTCTTAGTTGTAAGAAAATATTAAGAGATAGAGTAACACTGCAGCGAAAATAAATTATTGGATTTAATTTTTTGAAACAACTTTGATTAAATTAAATGTAGATTTACTATAATAAGAATAATTTTTAGATTAAATTTGTTTGGAAATCACCCATCAGATGGAAAATCTCAGACATAGCTACACTTTTTGTATTAAACTATGTCAAAGAAAGTAAGAAACCCATAAAGCAAATAAAAAAAAAAAGAAAAAAAAAAGCAATGATTCTATATGTCTGTTTCACCAATTATTATCTTTTGACAACAAACCATTAATATACCAAGACAAACTTGCATTCCCATCTGCAGCAAATAATTCACTTTGTGGGGGACCTCATTCCTCCTAATAATTAAAATTCTCGTAGCGAGAAATTCAATTTACAAAAGTCTAACAACCTACTTTTTAGGCTGAAATTTTGAATTAAAAACACCTCCACTATCAAAAAAAAGGTTTTTAAAAAGACAACGCTCAACTTTATTTTTTTGGGAAAAAAAAAACATCCCTCAATTTTGTGAAGTAATTTGGTTTGTTCTTGTCAAAATCGCATTGGTCAATCAGTTATTGAATATAGGCCAATTGGTCTAATTAACTATTCTTTCAAGATCTTTACTAAGATCTTGGCTAACACACTCCGCATCTTCTTGATTCCATTGTATCTGTTGGCTATTTTGGTCAAAACTAACCTCCTCATTTGTTTATTTTTAGTTCCACATCGGACATGGACTTATCATGTGAGTGTTTATATAACAACCCATCCTTTACTCCATTGTAGACTTGTGTGGTGTGGGGAACCCGTGGGCCACGCGCGCGCAGCCGCCGCCCCGCCCGACCGGGCCGAGTACTGGCTCGGCCCGACGCGCGTAGTGGGCACGGGTGTGAGCGCCCGCATCTGCGGACACGAATACCGATCCGAATTGCTCTTCGGGTTGAGGTTCAAAACTTCTTTTGCTATTTGTTTTTACCTTTTGACTATTTCCTTCTAAACGTTGGATTAGTTATTCAGATCCGAAAATCTGGCCACCTTCTCTCCACACGTTCAGCAACGTTCACACATTCTTCTGCCTATATATTCCAATCTTCCCATCATTTTACAACTACTGAAAAATCTTCATTCCACAAAAGAAAACTCTTTCTCTGGTTCGCTTCTTCTCTGGCTGCTTCCGCTCTCTGTTTTTCACTTTCATTCTGGGCAAGGACAAGTTCAGGTCGATCTCTCGACGTTGTGTGCGACAGCGAGACGCCGGTGATACCGGGGGTTTTACCATTAGGAGCATCTGCGAAAAGTCTGCACATAAGACCGCGGATCAACTCTTAGGGCAGTGCGTTCTGCGCGACTTCCCCATAGGCCGGTAACTCTGTTTTAATTTATTTTGTTCCGAAAGATATCAAAGATTCAAGTCAGTTTTTAATAACAATCTAAGAGTTGAGCCATATTGTTAATCTGATTAATTTAGCATATATTGTTAATTAAGCACATACATATTGTTAATCTAATTAATTTAGCACATATTGTCAATTTAACACATATTGTTAATCTGTGAACTGCTTACTGATTAATTAGCACATATAAACAGAATTGCATATTGTTAATATGTTAATTTGGCACATACTGTTAATTTAACGCATATTGTTAATCTGGTTAAACTGCATACTTTAGCACATACTGGTTGAGGTTCAAAACTTCTTTTGCTATTTGTTTTTACCTTTTGACTATTTCCTTCTAAACGTTGGATTAGTTATTCAGATCCGAAAATCTGGCCACCTTCTCTCCACACGTTCAGCAACGTTCACACATTCTTCTGCCTATATATTCCAATCTTCCCATCATTTTACAACTACTGAAAAATCTTCATTCCACAAAAGAAAACTCTTTCTCTGGTTCGCTTCTTCTCTGGCTGCTTCCGCTCTCTGTTTTTCACTTTCATTCTGGGCAAGGACAAGTTCAGGTCGATCTCTCGACGTTGTGTGCGACAGCGAGACGCCGGTGATACCGGGGGTTTTACCATTAGGAGCATCTGCGAAAAGTCTGCACATAAGACCGCGGATCAACTCTTAGGGCAGTGCGTTCTGCGCGACTTCCCCATAGGCCGGTAACTCTGTTTTAATTTATTTTGTTCCGAAAGATATCAAAGATTCAAGTCAGTTTTTAATAACAATCTAAGAGTTGAGCCATATTGTTAATCTGATTAATTTAGCATATATTGTTAATTAAGCACATACATATTGTTAATCTAATTAATTTAGCACATATTGTCAATTTAACACATATTGTTAATCTGTGAACTGCTTACTGATTAATTAGCACATATAAACAGAATTGCATATTGTTAATATGTTAATTTGGCACATACTGTTAATTTAACGCATATTGTTAATCTGGTTAAACTGCATACTTTAGCACATACTGGTTACTTTAGCACATACTGGTGATTAACAACATACATAATTTAGCACATACTGGTTAATTTAGCACATATTGCTAATCTGATAAAACTGCATACTGGTTAATTTAGCACATATTGCTAATCTGATAAAACTGCATACTGGTTAATTTAGCACATACATATACTGATTGAATTAAGTGTTGTTATTAACAAAATTGATTAAATCAAATAAAGCATATACTGATTAAATCAGATAAAGCATATGTTGTTAATTTAGCACATATATATATACACATGGTTTCCTTTTTATAAAGCGCTATTCGTATTACTTATAGATCACATATCTTGGTATTAACAAATTGCGGTACTGATAGATCACTATAAATTCCCATATTATAGAATATCTGTAGCTTTAATATTCTTACAGTATTGATTTATTATTAATCACAATATTTATTGACACCAACAGTTGTGTTACCAGACTCATTTTAATATTCTCAAAGCTTTAGAATACTTCTCACTGTAAATTTGTTTTTATTAACTTGCAATCATCAATTTCCTAGTATAATTAAGTGTTAGTTTATATTGTGAATAACATTACTGCTTACATAACAATATCAAGGCTATTATTAATTTGTGGTGCTAGATATTACTCGGTATTCTTTAAACATTAGATAAAGGAACAGTTTATTGACCTTGCAAATCCTTTTAAAAGAAATCTAAAGTTCTAAAAAGTAAAGATAAATTTGGGAACAAGCCAAAAGGTTCCTTCTGTCAATCGGGTGTAAACAGCGTTAAGCGACACGATATTTAAGCATCTTCGGACCACTGCTAGCTGGGAACCGACTCCTACAGCTAACCCAAGTTAATCAGAACTTGATAGACTAAAGATTTGTTTAGGTTGATTAGCAAGATCATTAAACTATTGTCTAGAGCCCGTGACACCTTTATTGAGTAGCTACAATATTATTCCTGCAGACTCTAGACTGCTATACTGTTTATCATGACTGGGAAAGAAGAGAGTGCTTCTGCCAAGCCAGCCAAGTTTGATGGCACCCACTTCGAGAGGTGGCAGAGTCAGATAGAATTCTGGCTCACCACCTTAGGACTGCTTTCAGCAATTGATGGATCCACACCCATCACAACTGATTCTGACAAGTCTGAGTCTACCAAAGAAGTTTCTGAATCCCCTATTTCCTCTCAAACTCCTAAGGAACCCTCTAGTTCCCAAAAACCTAAAACTCCTAAGGAAATAGACTTTAACTGTTTTCCTCGAATTCTAAGTGCTTTATCTGATTCTCTTTATGATATATTCTTTGAATATAAAAACGCTAAAGAACTTTGGGATGCTTTAGAAGATGAATATGGTTGTGATGATGCTGGAATTGAAAGATTCAATTCTTTTGCTTTTAATAGGTATTTCATGGTAGATAACAAACCTATGAATGACTAAATCCATGAATTTCAAGAATATGTGAGGCATATTCAAGCCAAAGGTACAATATTTTCTACTGAGTATAAGATAGCTTGCCTAATAGATAAACTCCATCCTTCTTGGTCTGATGTCAAGAAGGAATTCACTCATACTCAAGGTGAGCTTACCTTTGCCCAAGTCCTAAAGAAGATTAGAACAGAAGATCAACTTAGGCTAAGGTCCAACCCTAAAAATGAGTCCAAAGCAAAGGTAAACCTTGTAGTATCATCCCAAGGCAAATCCAAACCTAATAATCCTCACAAACCTAAGAAAAACTCCTTCAAGAAAAAGAACTTTCAGCCTCATCACCAGAATCACCAAAACCACCAAAACTACCAAAACCGCCAATACTAGCAAAATCACAGGACTAGAAACTTCGGTCAGACTTAGGATCAACAGAAGTTTTGTTTGGTGTGTGGAAGAACAAACCATCTATCCTTCAATTGCTTTCATAGGAAGAAGGAACCAATCAAGACTCCTTATAAGGGAAAAGGCCCTACCAAACCAGAAGTCAACATGATTCTGAATGGATCTTCTAGTTCTTTCAGGTCTGTGACTTACCAACTTTCTGTTAATATTTCTTATCATTCTGATGACTGGTGGTTGGATTCTGGAGCTAATGTTCATGTTTTCATTTCATCGCTCCTGTTTTTCAAACTATCAGGAATCATGTGGAGGAGGCATAACCCTAGGAGATGGATCAACGGTACAGATTGTAGGAAGAGAAAGAATAGATCTGAAGATGACATCAGGGAAAAATCTGCCTCTTCATGATGTACTTCATGTGCCGTCAGTTAGGAGAAACTTAGTTAGTGGTTCCCTTCTTGTAGCGTCAGGCTTCAAAATTGTAATGGAAGCAAATAAAGTTGTATTTTCTAAGAATGAGTCTTTTGTTAGAAAAGGATATGTAAAGGATGGTCTTTTTATTCTCAGTACTAAAAATAAAATGTTAGATCCTTCTCCTGTTGTTTCAAATATAGAATCTTCCAATGTTTGGCATGGTAGACTAGGTCATGTGAATCTGGGTTCTCTTAGAAGGATGATGAACTTAGCTCTTATTCCCAAGTCTCCTGTAGATAATAAACACAAATGTGAGATTTGTGTTCAACCCAAACATTCTAGACTACCTTTCAAATCTATAGAGAGGAATTCTGATCCTCTAGAATTAGTTCATAGTGATGTTTGTAACTCAAATAGGGTTTTGACCCGAGGCGGTAGGAAATACTTTGTCACTTTTATAGATGATTGTTCTAAGTTTTGCTATACCTACATTCTCAAAACCAAAGATAAAGTTCTAGATAGATTTAAGGTTTTCAAATCCGAAGCTGAGAACCAATTAGAGAAAAAGATTAAGATCCTTAAATCTGATCGTGGCGGAGAGTATACCTCAAACGAAATGACTAACTTCTGTGAAGAACACGAAATAATTCATGAGGTGACTGCTCCTTACTCACCACAGTCCAACGGAGTTGCTGAAAGGAAGAATCGAACTCTGTTAGACATGGTGAATGCCAAGCTTCTCAGCTCAGGTGCTCCTGATAACTTATGGGGAGAAGCCTTATTGATAGCATGTTACATCCTAAACAGGATCCCTAATAAGTCTAAGGATAAGACTCCCTATAAATTATGGAAAGGTGGAACTCCTAGAGTCCATTACCTTAAGGTCTGGGGATGTCTAGCAAAAGTAGGAATCCCTGAACCTAAAAAGAGAAAGATTGGACCTAAGACTGTAGATGCTGTGTTCATAGGATATGCCTTAGATAGCAATGCCAATAGGTTTCTAGTGACTCATTCTGAAGTAAATAAAATCTCCATTAATACCATTATAGAAGCTAGAGATGCAGTTTACTTTGAGAATATATCCCCTTTTAAAGATAGAATTTCTTTCAACCCCTCTAGTTATTCCCTGCCTCCTTCTACCAGTTCCCATTCTCAACCTTCTAGCTCTCAACCTAATCAAGATTCTGAACCTAGAAGAAGTACAAGATGTAGGATTGAAAGAAATTTAGGGGAATGTTTCTTCACTTATTTGATAGAGGGTGATTCCTCAACTTACGAAGAAGCAACTTCTTCTTCTGATGCTCCTTTCTGGAAAGAAGCCATCAACAATGAGTACAACTCCATTATGGAGAACAGTACTTGGTATTTAACACACCTGCCTTTAGGTAGTAAACCCATAGGTTGCAAGTGGATCTTCAAAAAGAAACTTAGAGCTGACGGTTCAATAGAGAAATATAAAGCTAGATCAGTAGCCAAAGGTTTCACCAGAAAAATGGATTAGATTATTTTGACACTTACTCTCCTGTAGCTAGGATTGCCTCTATTAGAACTCTTCTAGCTTTAGCATCCATTTATGACTTGATAATTCATCAAATGGATGTAAAGACAGTCTTTTTAAATGGAGACCTAGAGGAAGAAATCTACATGGAGTAACCTGAAGATTTTATTGCTAAAGGTCAAGAAAAGAAAGTTTGCAGATTAGTAAAATCTCTTTATGGCCTAAAGCAAGCTCCCAAGCAATGGCACAACAAATTTGATAAAGTGATTTTAGAATGAGTAATGCTTTAGCCACTACCAATTTTACTACCATTTCATTCACTACCTTAGGTGGCATACTCCTATTGGAGAGTTCTCCCACCTATCCTATCATCCCCTACCTATTGGAGTGTGCCACCTAAGGTAGTGAAGAGAAATGTAGTGAAATTGGTAGTGGCTCTAGCATTACTCTTTTAGAATATGGCTGCTTACCAAATGAGTATGACAAATGTATATACTCTAAAAACACTGATGGAACTTGTGTCATTATATGCTTATATGTAGATGACATCCTCATTTTAGGATCAACACTTAAGTTAATAAATAATACTAAAGATTATTTATCTAGCATGTTTGATATGAAAGACCTAGGAGAAGCTAACTTGATTCTAGGAATGCAAGTATCCAAATCCAAGGAGGGTTATACTGTCACGCCTAGCTTCCCAAAAAAATATGGAATACGAGCGCATGACGAAGCCCAGCGGATAATTTTAACATCATCCATAAGCTGTAGGATCGACTCAGCATCACAACAAGAATATAACAAGATATATATATCACCAAGCATGCATGAATAATTCATTAAGCAACAGAAAACAATTGAAAACAAATAATAATGTCCACATAGTTTTCAAGTCTGGATCAAATGTAAAACTCGGGAACAAAGCCCGTTACAAGTCTTAAGCAACAACAAAAGAAATAACTCAATTACAGAACGGAATGATTAAAGAAAGCTTTTCCCAAGCAAGGTCTATGACGTCTGCTCACCGATTCCAGCAGGTAGCACGTCTCCCAAGTCTGCTTAATAAATATAAAAGGGAAAAACAGGGAAAAACAAGAGAAAATACCCTTAGTGCAAGCTAGGGCCACAAATAGTATAAACGAGTACAAGTAATGGGAAATAAGAATTGGAATCAAGAATGTAACAGGGATACAACGAGTAGTGGAAATCCAGAAACTAGCTAATAAGGAGGACAACTCAAGTGAACAGGCTGGATATCAAATACTAATAGTGAAGCAAGTAACAAGTGAACATGTAGGAGTATCTAACCTCAAGTAACAAGTCTCAAGTCTAGTGTCAAGTAACAAGTATCAAGTTTAGTGTCAAGTATCAAGTCTCAAGTAACAAGTTGTCGAGTATCAGGTAACAAGTTGTCAAGTTCAAATTTCATGTTTCAAGTCTTATGTATCATGTTTCATGTATCATATCATCAAGTATCAAGTAACAGATGTCATGTTCAAGTTTCATGTAATCAAGTCTTGTAGTTATTACTATCTAGGTAGCACTTCATGCATTCATCTTTTTACTACATGGTTGCTACAGACAATGCAATTTCGTTTAGACCTAGTATGGAGTTTATAGGACGGTGTACTCAGGTATCAAGTATCAAGCATGCACGGTTCATGAATACGAAAATAAATAACAGGTTCACGAAGCAAGTTCGTGAATACTAACAGGTTCATGACCCACATAGTGGGTTCATGAATACAACAGGTTCATGAGCCAAGTAACTGACTCCATAAATACATCAAGTGCAACAGGTTCATGAACCGAGTACTGGAAAACACGGGCCCCCTTCCGAGTACACTTACCTATATTGTCCACCACTATGGTCTTTCCCTTAAACTCCGGCTTGTTACTTTTATTAATTCTTATCAAGCAAGCATGCAGGTGTGTGAAACAAGGTATGAGAAAGTAGTGGGAACATGTGTCCAGCGAATTACATAGTTAATGTGTTCAGGCAGAATTTATGAATCGAAGTTTAAACATGTGAAACAGGGTCGAAATATCATTAATTAATTCTAAGAAAAATTGGAGATGTCCTATAAGGTGTCCAGCAACCGCATATAAAATTTCAAGTCAAAAGCTTGCTGTTAACATAGTTAAATTAATTCGCAAACTAAAGGTGTGCAGCAGTTTTGCGAATCTGCGTCTACCGACATAGCTGCAGTAAAACTGCGATAACTCCTAGACCGTAACTCCGAATTCAAAAATTTCAGAGGCTATCGACATCTAGACATCTAGATCTACATTTTCTATTCAGGGCTCGGGTTCAGATTCTAATGTTAAAGGGGTCAAAACAGTATAACAGGATTCAGGACAGCAACATGTGGAAATATCTTACTAGTATAGATTACATGATATTTGTTATTAGGCGTCTAGGTTAATGTGTGATATAAATACAGAAAAATGGTTATCAAAACAGCAAGTAATAATTGTTTTTCAAGCCAATGGGTGCAAGTTCATCAAATACAAAATATAACATATGTCTACAAATCTATGGCTCCTTAATTTCATGTGTCCATGTGTTCAGGGGGTAAAATGAGTCCAAGTAGTTGTAATATAATATAATAAATTTATTGTGACCCTTAAGATTATGAAATTGAGGAGGTTTAATAATTGATCAACAACGACAGTCAAGAAGGAGTCACAATTTCTAACTATTTGTAGTATTTTCAAAGAATGCTTGTACTAGAACAAAAATATGTACAAGAGGAATACTTGCCTTGATTGACGACGATTTGGTCCGATTGTTGAAGAAATGGGATCGGAAAATTTCTGGACGAAGTCTCCCAAAAGCACGTGTGAAGCACGTACGAAAATCCAACAGAAGATCGAATTTTCCCCACACCGGATCGGCCCAGAACAGCAAACAGCAAATCTGGATCTGGCACGGCAAAACACGGGACAGCAAATCCAGCGAATCAGATCGCTCCTATGCAGCGGATCGGGGCCAAAACACGTAACGGCGAGTGGGATCCGGTGTGGGCACAACACCAAGCAGCGATCAGATCGACCCTGATTGCGCGGATCTTGAAGCGATCCAACGGCCGAACTCAAATGGCACCAACTGCTTCTTCTTCCTTCTTTCGATCGACAGAGAGCGAGGGAGAGGGAGGGAGCGGCGGCGACCGGCAGCGGTGATGGCATCGACGGTGACGAGGCGAGGCTCGCGACGCTAGCGGTGGCGCGACTGTGGCGGAAAGAGATAGCGGTGGCGACGCGACGATCCTCTGTTCTTGAGTTCGAAATAGGGGAGGAGAGCGGAGGAAAAGTCTGTGGTGGTTCGGGGTGTCGATAGCGCGAACGGAGGTCGGATTGAGGAGACGACGGAGAGGCGATGAGGGGTGCGGCGAGGTAGTGGGATGGAGATATGGGTTTGGACGATGGGTTGCGAGGTTGAAGAGGACGGGAGTTTGGGTAATGGAGAATGGTGATGGCGGTGTGGTGATGGATGGGTGGTTCTGTGTGAATGGCAAAGATGATCGGAGTGGGAAGGTGATGTGAGGGTGGAGGAGGCGTGATGATGTTGGCGCTGGTGGTCGGAGGCAATGGTGATATGGGTTGCGGAATAATAGCGAAGGTGGATTGGGTTCGGGTGTGGACGGGAAGACAGGGGCGATGGCGGATGGGTGGTTCAGTAGCGGTTGACGAGGGCGAGAGGCGACTAGGTGGTGGTCGGAGTGGTGAAGACGAGAAGGAGGCAAAGCGAATGGAGAGGAAGGGGGGGCGATGGTTCCGATAGGTGAAGGAGATGGAGATGGGAGGAAGAAAGGAGGCGGCGGTTGATTTGGGGGTTTAACAGTAATTGGGGTAGGTTAGGGTTAGGGTTAGATTAGGGTTTATATATAGGGGTTTTGGGTTATGGGTATTAGGGTATCCGTTTCGAGTGGGATCCAATTGGAGAATTGGTCAAAATGTATTAAAATGGGAATAAAGAGATGAATAAGAAGAAACAGCCAATTCTTCATGATGAACGACATAAGGAGCACATACAATTGAATTAGATGAAAGGACCAAAAATTGAGTCGAAAACAAATTAATGGTTTATTCAATCTGAAACAAAATACAGGATCTCAAATAGATGAAAGAGTACAATAGGACAAAATACAGTATAAAAATACAAATACAGGGAAATAAGAGTTACATATACTCTCTCTTTAGTACATTCTATTGAGAAAATGCTAAGGAAATTTGAGTACATTGATAAGATACCTGCTCGTATTCCTTTTGACAGTAGTATCATTCTCAAGAAGAATGAAGGTTCACCTGTAGAACAATATAAATACTCTCAAATGATAGGTTCTCTTATGTATATAACAAATAGAACTAGACCTGATATTGCATTTGCTGTTGGGAGACTTAGTAGATATACTAGTAACCCAAACTGGTCACATTGGTCAGCATTAGAAAGAGTATTTAGATATCTTAAAGGTACTATAAATTATAAACTTCATTATTCTAGACACTCTGATATCATAGAAAGTTACTCAGATGCAAACTGGGTAACTGACTCACATGATGTGAAATCCACAACTGGATATGTTTTTACCCTAGGAGGAGCTGCAATCTCCTGGGGTTCATGTAAACAAACCATCATAGCTAGAAGTACTATGGATTCTGAAATGATAGCTTTGGACACTACTTGTTCAGAAGCTGAATGGCTAAGAAATTTGATATGCATATGCCTATTACTAATATTCCTGTTCCTGCTATTTCCATAAACTATGATAATAAATCTGTTATAGAACTACTAAAGCATGATTCTGTGAATGCTAAGATGAACAGGCACCTGCAGCTGCGCTTCAATTCAATCAAGAACCTATTAGGCAAATATGTGGTTCTTGACTATATAAAGTCAGAAAAGAACCTTGCAGACCACTTGACAAAGGGTATGTCTAGGACGTTGATCCTAGAATCAACGAGGGGGATGGGGTTAAGCCCATAAGTAAGTCACCAGTAGTGGCAACCCAACCGAGTCTGACTGGAGATCCCAAGAAGCCGGTGCAATGGGTAGAAACAAGCTGGACTTCGGTGACTATTATGGAACACTGACTCAGAAATTAAATTCTCATAAATTAATGCCCAGGTGGCTATACGAGGTTGTACAATGATATCCCATCCCTATGGTGACAGTGTTCCTGTGTGATCTGGTTAGGATGAGTTTTAAACTCTTAATAGGTCCAAACATTATTATGTAGGGTTGACTCCGATCACCAACCCTTTGAGGACTTACCTATATGAGAGGTCGTGAAGGCCGCGACTATGGGACAGGGCGATCCCAGACAACTCTCATGAATATGGAAAAAGTGCGCATGACCATTCAAAAGCGCCATCCGATAGACCCAAGAAATTATAGCGTACTATGTGTGCTATTTTCTAAATCTGATTCAAGGCATAGTCCATCAAGCACTTCTTCAGACAAAGACAACAGTCACTACGTCAGATTCAAGGCTGTAGTCCATCTCATTTATGCATAGTATACTCTTGCCCAGAACTTCTCCATCATTATTCTTTTGTTATCTCTGTCTTCGGATCTTGGTTTTGGGTGGGGGGGGATTGTTGGCTATTTTGATCAAAACCAACCTCCTCATTTGTTTACTTTTGGTCCCACATCGGAAATGGACTTGTCATGTGAGTGTTTATATAACAACCCATCCTTTACTCCATTGTAGACTTGTTGGCTATTTTGATCAAAACCAACCTCCTCATTTGTTTACTTTTGGTCCCACATCGGAAATGGACTTGTCATGTGAGTGTTTATATAACAACCCATCCTTTACTCCATTGTAGACTTGTATGGTGTGGGGAACCCGTGGGCCACATGCGCGTGCCGCTGCCGCCACCCGGCCCGGTTCGGTTCGGCGTGCGTAGTGGGCACGGGTGTGCGCGCCCGCATCTGCGGACACAAATGCCGATCTGAATTGCTCTTCGGGTTCGGGTTGAGGTCCAAAACTTCTTTTGCTATTTGTTTTTACCTTTTGACTATTTCCTTCTAAACGTTGGATTAGTTATTCAGATCCGAAAATCTGGCCACCTTCTCTCCACATGTTCAGCAACGTTCACACATTCTTCTGCCTATATATTCCAATCTTCCCATCCTTTTACAACTACTGAAAAATCTTTATTCCATAAAAGAAAACTCTTCCTCTGGTTCGCTTCTTCTCTGGCTGCTTCCGCTCTCTGTTTTTCACTTTTGTTCTGGGCAAGGACAAGTTCGGATCAATCTCTCGACGTTGTGTGCGACAGCGAGACACCGGTGATACCGGGGGTTTTACCACTAGGAGCATCTGCGAAAAGTCTGCACATAAGACCGCGGATCAACTCTTAGGACAGTACGTTCCGCGCGACTTTCCCATAGGCCGGTAACTCTGTTTTAATTTATTTTGTTCCGAAAGATATCAAAGATTCGAGTCAATTTTTAATAACAGTATCTTCTTCCCGAAGTGCCTTTCTTCGAGGCAAATCTATTGTGGACTGTTTCCTTGTAGTCCATTAAGCTATCGGTATGTGCAACTACAGACACTTATACACACTTATGCTAAAAATTGCTTCCATGAAAGCTTTTGATACAATTAACTAGGAATTCATTGACCAACTGCTAGAAGCTAGAGGATTTGGGCCAGAGTGGTGCAGGTGGATTCACATGATACTTAAGACTGCAAAGTTCTCTATGTTGGTTAATGAAGTAAACGGTAAGAATGTTAACTCCAAAAGGGATTTGAAACAAGGTAATCTTCTGTCACCAATGTTGTTCATTCTTGCTGTAGATGTCTCTGCTGATATGCTACTCAGTGAAAGAAGAAATTATCCCCCCCCCCTCTCAGAGGATCTCCTTCCTCTTTATTTGTCCTTCATTTGCAAATGATACTCTGCTCTTCTGTATGAGAGAGATGAACAAGAAGTGACCAATCTGAAACCATTCCTTCACATTTTTGCCAATGTCTCATGGCTGGACATCAACTTCACCAAATCTCTCATTGTTTATTTAGGAAGGTCAAGAGCAAAGCTGCAATCTTTCACCAATATTATAGGATGGAAGAAGGAATCACTACCTACAGTTATCTAGGGTTGCCATTGGCTAAGTGGAAACTAAGGAAGGCAGAGCAACTTCTCCTCCTCAAATTTGAAAGAAGACTCTCAACATGGAAAAGGAAATTGTTATCAAGAGGTAGTAGGCTTGTTCTTGTAAACTCTGTTCTCAATACATTTTCTGGATACCATGCCTCCTTTAAGCTACCTGTCTGGGTGATCAAGAGGATTAGATCATATCGGAAGCAAGTTTTTTTGGGTGGGCTCTGATACAAATGCTAGATGTAGTGCTTGCATGAATTGGAAAAGGATTGCCAGCCAAACATCAAGGAGGACTTGGGTTTCTTGACATCAAAACCTTCAATGAAGCTTTACTTATGAAGTGGTGGTGGAAGATAGTTACAACTAATTCTCTAGTAAGCCAAACAATATTATCAATATACTATAATGAACCCACTAATAACTTTATGTGTACAGTCCAAGCTTCACATTTCTGGAAGGGAATTCACCACCTCAAAATCCAATTCACGCAACAACTCAATTAGCAATGTGGTGATGGGAGATTCATCAAATTTTGGTATTCTATTTGGATAAATGGCAATATCATCTCAACATTATTCCCTTCTCTGTTCTTGGCAGCATGGAATAATGAAGCTCCTATTTTATCTCAAGGGAGTTGGACAGATGGTACATGGACTTGGAGACCCCGACTATACAACAACTCTAGCACAACTATCAATGTCGATAAGAACCAGTTGTTGCAACTCATAGCCCACATTCATCCATCAGTTATTGCTGATATTCCAACTTGAAGACACTCATCAACTGGTTGTTTCTTAGTCAAGTTAGCCTATAAATTCTTCAACATCTCAGGGCTCCTATCTCCAGTTAATTGGAACAACATTGTCCCCCCTAAGTGCAAGATCTTTGTCTAGTTATTGAGCTGTGAGAAGCTCAACTCCAAAACTAGACTTCATGCTAAACGATGAGATGTTGATATAACATTCACAACTTGTGCATGTCAGATTGAGACCACCTTCCGCATATTCTTTGAATGCCCATTAACGCTTAGCATTTGGCACCACTTCACCTCCATATTCAACATCACACACCTTCTTGACTCCATTTATGACTGCTTCAAAACTCTGTGTTTTGCTTAACATAGAAACAACTACTCATACACTTGACACTTTGTTGCTATTGTAGTTTTGCTGAACTTCATGGACCTTTAGAAATGATAGTCTTTTCAAATGTGTTGCACTCAAAAGAAAATCTTATTACTACTGTTAAATTTTGATTTTCTTACTGGCTAGATGGATGTGAGAGCTCCAAATAAAGGTAGAGGATCATGCAAGGGATAAAGGTTGGCCAAGCAGGTGAAATGCTTATATGGGGTAGGCCATCAACAGCATCTCGGCAAGCAAGTGAAATTGCAATCACCGCTGGATGAGTCGGAGAAGAGGAAGAACTCATACTGCATATCGACTTAGACAATTTTTCGCTACTGCTATTTTGACCAATATGTCCTCGGTCGTTCCTTGTTTAATTTAACTATTTCTAACTTGTCAGTAAACAAAAAATAATTGCTTTGGTCTATTTGATAAAAAAAAGAGAGGAGGTTTTTTCAAGAAAACAAAGTTGAGAGAGTATTTTCAAAATTTGATAGTGAAGATGTATTTTTTTTCTTCCAGAAAGTGGACCAGTTGAGGGTGTTTTTTTGGGTTTTTAAAATTTTTTTTTATAGCATACTTCTTAAACAAATGGGTGTGTTTCTTATTTTCTCTTTTATTATTGAACATGAGGAATTAAACTGAATTAGTCCGACAACCATAATTTTTGGGGTAAAATTTAAAAAAACGTCACAAAAGTTTGGCCCAGTTTAAAAAAACGTCACAAAATTTAAATAAAAAAAAACCACACAATGTTTGACTTTCAACTCACAGAGTAACCAACCGTTAACTTGCTTCTACGTGTACTGCACGTACTCTAAATACGTGACGAAAAGATCCATGTTTTAATTAGGGTAAGAATCATTTCGTGGTCTTCTTCTTCCCCAATTACTAAGCAGGAAAAAAAAACCAGATCAGAGCAACCCTAATATTCTGAGGCTAATCTCGTCGATTTGTTACCCTAACCTTGGAAAAGAAACCGTAATTGAGCTACTTCAGTGAAAGACCCCAAATTGGAGACACTTTGATGCTTTTGACGGTGCATGTGTACATACTGTACATTATCAATAGTTTAGGGCTGTTTTTTTAAACCAAACAATAGTTTTGTGATATTCTTTTAAACAAAGGCACATCTCTGTGATGTTTTTTTAAAGTAGAAGAATACTTTTGTGATTTTTTTTAAACCAAACAATAGTTTTGTGATGTTTTTTTAAACAATTTTATACAAAAACCTAAAGTGTTCTGAAATGAAAAGATTTGTTTTTTTTAATCATAAACACTACATTTATTAATATTTCAAACACCAAATGAAACTCCGCAATTTTTTTAACCAATTAGTTGTTTCCTCAACAACCAAACTCACCTTCACATTCTCCGCCATCGAATCAGAGTATGCTTTCCTCTGTTTATTGTTGTTCCTTCAAAAGTTTCCTCTTCTTTGCTCTGAGAAATTTGACGACTTATCTGATTCATACTGAGGTTGATAATATACATTGTAAATCAACAGTAGTTCGTTTTATAAATTACATATAGTGTGATTGCAAAACATAGATTGAATAGATGACCTGCAATGCAATTCCGATCGATTTTCCTATGCTTTTGTTCTTGAGTGAAAGGGCAAATAGTTCATATTACCATTAATTGACATGTCATCCAGTATTATTTCGTTGACAAGATACCATTATCATCAGACCCTGTTTGTAAATTTCGATGTTTGTACATTTCTATTTTTCTAGAGTCAAAATGTCTTCCTATGTATTTTGAATGGTGTTCTTGATCTGTTTTTTATGTTAGGGGATTTGAGGATTCTCGGAGATAATTTGGGAGATAATTTGTACAGCGAATGCTGAGCTCCACCCCAAAATTGGCTACAGTACGTTGCTGATTAAATCTATGGAGTGAATTAGGGTTTATTGATTTGGGGGTGTTTTTACGGTAAGGAGAAGGAGGAGAACAGGGGTATTTTTGTCACGTATTTAGAGTACGTGTAGTGCACGTAGAAGCAAGTTAATGGTTGGTAACTGTGAGTTGAAAGTTAAATATTGTGTGGTTTTTAAAAAAAATAAAAATTTTGTGACGTTTTTTTAAACTGGGCTAAACTTTTATGATGTTTTTTAAAATTTTGCCTAACTTTTGGCTTGGCATACATGCACATTTTCAGTTTTTCTTTCTAAAAGTTGAATTATTGATATTCCAATTTGTGGGATATGTAAAGATAGTGATAGAAAATACAGTACATTTATAAACAACAGATATTTAAAGATTCTTTGATTTCTAAACACAAGTTGTAAATAAAAACTGAAGTTTTCTTTACTGTTTGCCTTCAACTTGATTAAAGATTAAGATTACTAGTAGTTTACATGTGCGATGCACGTCTTAATAAATATAGTTTTTTTAAAAAGTAAAAATTCAGATATACTCTTTATTTGATCTAAAATTTTATTTATAATAGCTATGCACGTGCATTGTACGGATTGATAGATGGACAAATTATACTAAAGACTTTTCACATTATAGTAGTAGAGATATTGTAATAGAAATGTAACTGCATCCAATTGCAACAAACTATGCTTTTCCATATAGTTATATAACAATTAATTCGTACTTTTTACATAATTACCTATTTGCCCTTACACAGTAATATGCACCCAAGCATAAGAAATGACACACAACGATGAAAACGAAAATTTAAAAGAAAAAAAAATCCACGGTGGAGACCAGAAACAAGGATAACTAAGAATAAAAACTCATTAAAAAAAACCCCAAATATAATAAACTAATTGGTTTAATTAAGGGAAAATGCTTTTCAAGCCCCCGGCTCATAGAACTTTCCTGCTAGTGTTAAGTCCTTCGACTTTTTAATCTCACTCTTAAAAGCATCCACAGTTGTTCAATGAAAAAAATGGCAAAATGTATATTTTAATATTGTATTTCGAAGAAATGCTGCAGTCATTGAATGGTAAAAAATGCATAAATTCGTTAAAAAAGAACATATGAAAGTTAATAAAAAATAATTTATACTTAGAAATTAATAATAAAAAATATGAGACCAAAGAAGAAAAAATTCAAAATAACTGTAAAGGTAGTTTTTTTTTGCAAAAAAAAATTGCAAAAACAATTTTAAAAAATAGTTTGTAAAAAATATTTGTAGAAACAATTTAAAAATTTACAAAAACAATTTAGAACTTTACAAATTTAATTTTAAAAATTATTTTTTTTATAAAATGGATTGGGACGAAACTTGATGTTTCGTCCCACATGGGAATAAACATCATGTTTATTCCCACCATTAAATTCAATTAACCAGTTAATTTATTTGGTTTTTATTTTTTTTTATAATTCGAACGAAACATGTTCGTCATGTTTCGTCTGATCAATTAAAAATATAATTAAATAATTCAGACGAAATATGATGTGTCGTCCGATCAATTAAAAATATAATTAAATAATCCAGACGAAACATGATGTTTTGTCAGCTATAATATACATTTTGCTATTTCGAATGCTATTTATCCCTTTCTACTGTTGACGAATTGCCAAAAGATGACAAAATAGCAAACGACTGTGTGCGCTACAGTATACAAAAAAATGACAAAAATGACTTTGGATGCTCTAACCCCTTAATGTATTACTCCCTCCCTATCTCAACTGTATTAATAAGAAACAATACACCTGGAAAATTAACAGTACATCCAAACAAAAAAATAGTGATCCATAATATAAATATATCGAAATATTTATTATATCGAGTGTACTTCTTATATGGACTACGCTGTTAGAAAGCTGATATAGTGCAATCCACGTTACACACTATCAACACAACTGGGTCATGCATCTAAGCAAGCGACCAACATTTGTACGTATCGCAAAATAAACAAAATCTCCCCATCCCCAAAAAGAATATTCTTCTCGTTCAGAATCCTCCTTTCTCGCTGACATGCAGCCACTTTGACCATCACCGCATGTAAGGAAAAAGCTCACTGCTGTGCCATGATGCCATCATCATTGTTGCAATACCTCATTAATGTGCCACTTTGACTATCACCTTCATCGTGTGTCTTTGAATGCTGTTGATCTCTAACAACATTCTCATGCCTAGGTTAATCTCGTCAGATGGAGAATTTTGCCAAATGGATAACTGGTAGGGGTTGTGCCCGTGCTGATTGAAGAGATAACGGTAGCGAACAAGCAGTAACGAAACCCGCAGCGTTGCCTTGCCCAGAGCGCTTACATTGTTATCATTTAGAACATCCACGGTCATTTGCTATTTTGCCATATTTTGACAAAAACGTTACAGTTGCTTCTCAAATTTGAATAATGAACTGGCGATTCTCAAAAGATAGATTTGTTTGTTTTTTTTATAATAGGATCGGATGAAACAAGTTATTTCGTCTGACCAATTTTTTTTAAAAAAATGATCAGACATGTACCGTCTGAACAAAAAAATAAAATAAAAAATAAAATCAAAAATTCGTCAAACAGGACATGTTGTCCCATTGAAAGCCAAAAATGGCTTGGACGGGACATGTATGGTGAGGCTTTAGGTGTTAATTATTAGGTAGATTAGTTTAGATTAGTTTATATTTTAATATTTAATTTAACTATTTTAATATCTAATCAATCTGGAGAGTTGCAAGCAAACAAACCATAACTTTGTAACTAAACAAACACATATAATATACGTCCAAATTAAATTCAACAAATACAAACATTTGTAGACAAACAAATCTGTGTATTGTCGTGCATATCTAATATAAAGGAGGTATTAAATTCAAGGTTAGACTACGTTGAAGTTTTTACTTTCAATAAAAAAAATATTTATTAAAACGTGCATCGTACGTAAAAATTACTAATAGTTAATTAACTTAAACATTATTAACTTTAACACTTTTAAATATTTTTTTTTACTTATCGTGCTAGATGAAACATGTTGTTTCGTCTTGTTATTTTTTGAAAAATTTTTAGCGAACGACCACTGTTTGTTTCATATATATTTTCTATGTCTATTTATGCAATTTTTCAAATATGAGAAATACTATTCTGAATGTTTATTACTCACTGATGACAAATCGGTACACCTCCTACTGTGGCGAGGTACTGTACCGAGGGGTCTAACACTAATTTTTTTTTTATATTAAAAAAAGTGGAGAATGTCGGAAAAGTCAAGGGGCTTAGAACAATTTTGGCATTGAATAAAATGATAAGGAAAGGTCCAGGAATGGGTATATGATGGATGCTCACACTAACCTAATCAATCATGTGATCCAACAAAACAATCAATCAAACACCCATCCATCATCTTCCCCCCAAACCCTAATTTTACTCGGCCCCTAACCCTTACCCTAATTCTGACCATGAAAAGATGTCCTGCAAGAGCATAATCCAGGACATGAAGGATGAGATGGGCTCCATCTCCCGCAAGGGCTTCGACGTCAGGCTCCTCCGCTGCCGATCCTCCTCCTCCTCCGCCTCCTCATCTTCAAATCGCGTGGTGATGACGTCATCATCTCGGATGGTGGTGGCGCCGTTGACGGATGATGATGAGGTCATTGGAGGAGGGGGGGATGAGGGCTTGAAGCGGAGCTGGTGGTCGAGCATGCCGCCGGAGCTGCTGAGGGACGTGCTGATGAGGATTGAGGAGTCGGAGAGCAGCTGGCCGCCGAGGAAGGACGTGGTGAGCTGCGCGGGGGTGTGCAGGAGCTGGAGGGAGATCATGAAGGAGGAGATTGTTAAGATCCCCGAGTTGTCGGGGAAGATTACGTTTCCAATCTCGCTGAAGCAGGTATAATTTGGGCATTTTTTCGGTTTTGGTTTCGAGTGTGTGCATGTGATTGGTGAATTGTGGTGGTGGGAAATGCGGTCTAGAGAAAATTTGGTCGGGTTGGAGTTTAGTTAGATATAGTTATGTTAACTTTTAGGGTGAGATATCAGGAGGTGACACAATTGTAGAATATGGTTCAAATGGATCAAAGTTTAGATAATTGCAGGTCCCTGGGTATAAATGAATGTCTGTGACGGTTTTTTGGTGTTGATTTGGAGTGTGTTGTGTGATTATGAAATGAATGGTGAGTTATGGTGATGGGTAATGTTCGGGAGAAAGTTTGGTTGGATAAGAGTTTAGATGCTTATAGTTATTTTAGCCGGAGGTGATGTAATTGTAGAATATAACAAATATGGATTAAAGTTTAGATAACTGCAGGTATACAAGTTACATTTGCTAACTTCCACTTACCTTACTTGACCTTTGTATTCAAACGGAGCGTAGTTTGCTGGTTAGATGTGCATTTATATGACATGAGTTTTGTGTTTAAGAGATTCATTAAGAAAGGGAACGGAATTTAGTCGTGAAAATATTGCTATATGTAATTGGGTTTTTAGTTAGTTAATGTTAGAGGAATTGATTGTAAATTATGTATGGGGAGGTTTCTAGTTGTTTTCTGAGAGACGTGTAAGTCATGCATTCACCAATTAAGATGAGGCTTTTTTTATGTATACTCTAATTTAAGGAGTTAACTACAGTATTCGGATCTTAGCTACTTAAATGTAATAGCCCAGATTTAGCTACAGTTGGTTTGCAATTGCCAAGTGAGATCTAATTATATATTTTTTCTTTTTTCTTTTTTAAGGAGTGTTTCTTAAATTGTAGTTCTTTACTTGCAGCCGGGCCCAAGGGACTTCCCGCTCCAGTGTTTTATTAAGAGGAATCGAACTACTCACACATACAACCTTTACCTTGGTCTTACATCAGGTATGCTTGCTACTCGTCTACAATCACTATTTAATATATTATTCGGACAGATTTAGTGCGTGTAGCACACCACTCTACCATTGGAGTTATAGAATGTAGGTTTATGGGCATCTATAAGGCATATCTATCCTTACCTATTTGGCATGCATGGATCAGGAATTGGTGTGATTGATATGCCTTTTTAATTTTTTTTATATTATAATAGGGTAATAAATGGTTTCTGAGCGACTTATAGTTGTTGAAGTTTCATTAAAAAGTAACTAGGGGGGTTCAAAGTTGCAGTTGATATATTTATTCTCTGTGTGTGATATTGATTGATGTTGGTACATAATTATTAAAAAAGAATGAACACTTCTTTTAGAGTACAATAGCATTGTTGTAGAGATCGTTCTCCGCATTTCATAAATTTTGGTTGTATTCCACACCTGGGCAGAGCGTGTGGTGGAATTGGGGAAATGGGGTTTTGGGGTTGCAGGGTGGGTGTGTGAGAAAGACTAAAGGAAATAGTACATAATTTAACTTCAAATAAAGATGAAATTATTTAATATGTGTGCAATTCATTGGCTTTTCTTACAATTGAATGCTTTGAAGGCATTACACATGACTTCCATTTGGGTCTTGAATGATGGTGTTGATGATCATTTTATTCATGGCAATTTTCTTGTTGCAACTGAATAATTGGCTATCCATCTAATTAAGAGAATAAGTGTCTAGTGTGCTATGTGGCACCCTAGGCAACTTAGCTAGGGAAACAACTTAAAAAGTATGTATGTGCATAATTTATAAAGAATTTGACGAGTTTTAAATGTTTATTGTGCGACCAAAAATCAACATTTTAGGTCTCAAATTACTTTGTTTTTAGGTCCCATGATGAGTGGTTAAATCTTTTCGAATTCATTTAAAATTTGTGCGTTAGTTTTTGTGATGTAGATAATATACATTGGTGTGGATTTTATTTTGGATGTCCGTTATATGAGTTTTGAGTTGTCTTTTTAGCTAAGTTGGCTAGAGTGTCACACTAGCCCCTTTAATCTATAACCATTGAGTTGGAAAAGTGTGTTTTGTATTAAACCATCTACTTCGAATCTCAACCACCCCTTTTTAAAATTAGAGTTATATTAACCATCCACTTACAATCAATTACCCATAATTAAATCTTGATCACATTTAGTTTCTCATGTGCATTGCATGCGCTCAATTGCTAGTATAGGTTAAATATCCAGTCCTGGAGAGGCTGACTAATTAATATATTCAAACCACCAAATAGAAAATAAATAAATAAAGTAGTTTATGGTAACTATGGATAAGTTGCTTCTCTTAAAGCATCTTTCATGTCGGCGTCTTTGTGTTTTAATTCTAAAGGCATGTTATGCCTGGGCCTCTGCCTAGTGTGGGCCTAGATTGAAACACAAACGCTAGTACTTTTGTCCTTGGGCTGGCATATGTGCCGATTGGACTGACATATTTTGTCACCATTCATGTTATTTAGTTGTGACCAAGTGATGCCTGTGCTGGACTATTGCTGTTATAGCATGTGCGTAAATTCTGAAGCTCAGTTTAGGACCACATCTTTCCATTCTTTACTGTCAATGGAAAAGTAAATTGAATGGATTTAACAAAAAAAATGAGTAGTAGTGACATATTGACACAAAAGACACTATGCTGATCAAAGAGAAATCTCAGGTTCTTCAAATTAATATGTAGAACAGTTTATATGCATCATATTTGTATACAAGTGAAAACACATTATTTTTTTGATATCATAGATGGGGGAAACCCCAGCAAAAATATACAAACATAGAAAGACTCCAGAATGACAATCTGGATATAGATATAGAGGTTGAGTAGCATATAAAGAGTTCTCAGAGACCACACAACATATTCAAGATCTCAATAAACAGACAAGATAACACCCAATAATATGGGATTACAGCAGAAATTAAGGCTTCAAAGGCACGGTTTCTCCTCCATTAGTATCGGCTTGCCCTCCATCAGCTTGAGCATTGCTTGAGCCACTGGGGAGACTTGAACTGAGCCACGGCTAGTTGAAAAGGAGAGAAGTCCACCCTTGCCAAATAGTAAATAGAATCTAAAACACAGACGATAGATACATATTTCTTAGCAATAGTGAATAAACATAATTGATAATAATCAAAGACATAGACTCACTTGACATAAACTCACTTGATGGTGGAAATGTTGGTAATGGTAGAATATCATTGTCATAATCCACACAATTACGAATTGAGTATTGGCTTTTTCCCTCCCTTCAAAGACTGCTTAAAATTGTTTGAAGCACATGATATTGCTCAAATTTTCTAGTCTTCTCACAGAAACATTTATGTCAATGGATACTAATACCAAAAATGTTAAGAAACACTTATTCACAAGCAAATGATAAATAAATTAATCCCTTGAACTGCAGGGCACTTTTTTAATTAAGAATTGTACTCCTTTTCTGTTAATTGTCATTAGTACCAGAAGTTGTAAGAATTTAACATTCTGACAAATGTAATAATAGTAAATAATGTAATAATAGTAAAGAACGCATGCTATCTTTGGGTACTAATTGTAACAACAACAACAACAATAACAACAACAAAGCATTTTTCCCAACTAGTTGGGGTCGGTTACATGAATCCTGGTTTTTCATTCTGCTCGGTTTAACGCTTCCACCCAAGTTTATGTATTTCCCTACTCCTAACTTTAGTCTCAAATCTCAATACTTATCAAATCACTCTTTAAAACGGGGGCACTACTAGGTTTACGTGTGACATGTCCAAACTAACTGAGGCGGTTCTCTCTTAACTTATCTTGGATAGCATTCCAAAACAAAAAGAGGCCAATACCGAGCTACCTTTAGCATGTCTCGTATATGCTCGTTTCTAATTCTATCCTTCATGTTTTACCACACATCCATCTTAGCATCTTCATCTCCGCTACACTCATTTTTTGACATGTTTCTTTGTTGCCCAACACTCTGCTCCATACATCATTGATGGTCTAACAACCATCCTATAAAATTTTTCCTTCAACTTCAAAGGTATAAGTTTGTCTCACAAAACACCAGTGACACTTCTCCACTTAAGCCACCATGCTTAGATCCTATTTATAACATTTTCACAAATCTCCTCATCTTTTTGTATAATAGAGCCTAAATATCAGAAACGATTTCTCTTAAATATCTCTTGACCATCAAACTTAACTACTACCTCAGTTGTGTTCTGAATATCACTAAAATTACACTCCATATACTATGTTTTAGTTCTGCTTATTCTAAAGCCTCTAGCTTTCAAATTTCTCTCTGCAATTTTAATTTAACATTGACTTCTGCTTTAGTTTCGTCCACTAAGACGATGTTATCGCAAAAAAACATACACCAAGGCACCTCATCTGTATTCCTCGCGTCAATTCATCCATAACTAAAGCGAAGAGGTAGAGGCTTAAAGTCGAACCTTGGTGTAAACCTACTGTAATAGGAAAATCACTGGTCTCTCCTATGGTTGTTCTAATTATGGTCTTTGCCCCTTCATACATATCCTTAATTACCTCAATATACCGAATAGTTACTCTTTTATTATTTAACATCCACCATACTATGTCTCTAGGGACTTTATCATATGCTTTTTCTAGATCTATAAACACCATATGTAGATCTATCTTATTCTCCCTTTATTTTTTTACAAGTCTCCTCAGTACATAAATTGCTTTCATTGTTGACCTCTCATGCATAAAACCAAACTGATTTTTAGACACTATAGTTTCTAGTCTCAGTCTATGTTCGATCACTCTCTCCCAAATATTCATCGTATGGCTCATTAATTTAATCTCAAATTGAATGATATCTTTAGCTTTTAAGTACTGGTCTAGCTGTGATTGGAAGAATGATTTTCAAGTTTGACGCATACTTTGTAGCTACCTACATGTGGTGCGTCTTACATATATTATAATACTCATCCACGCGAAAACAGCCTTCAGTTGGTCATATAAAAAACATAGTTCCTCTCTAATATATAAATACGATAACTTCATTTTAGTGCATATACAAGCAGGAACTAGGTATATTTCTCCAACATGTTACTTCCAATTTTTATCTGGTTTTCAAGTCCCCCTCTGAAATTTTGTGTACTGATTTTTCCAGTGTATGAGATGTGCTTACAGAAGTGTTTCTATTTATTTCTCTTTTCTTGAATTTCTTGTATTTTTTAGAACTTATTACTACCTTCCTAATTTTTTATATTGATGATATATAATATATTTTTATAAGCTTTAATCAGATTTGCTGATTCGGTGATGTCATAAATTATAATTATGTCAAGTAATTTGATAATCTATGCACTTTTCAGGATTGACTGATGATGGGAAATTTCTCCTGGCTGCACGCAAATGTCGGAGAGCTACATGTACTGACTATCACATCTCATTAGATGCAAATGACATGTCCAAGGGAAGTGGTACATACATCGGAAAGTTGAGGTATACCCAGCTGCAAGATCTTTCCTCCATTGTGGTCCTGACCATACAATTTATTTGCATCAATTATCATGCTTCAACTTGAAAATCTATTTTATTCAGGCTCTTTGGCTTGTAGCCAGCCTCAAATAACTACAGTTCCTATAGGAGAACTAAGTATCTTCAGTCTTTCCATTTTCATTCCTAGTCTAGGATATTTGGGGGCTTGTTCTTGTTCGCATCAGTTTGAAGAACATAACTATTATGGAGGCATACTTCATGTGCCAATTGGCCTCCTGGCTTTATGGAAAGGCCTTTTCTCATACTCTCCTAGGTGCAACTTGGATAATTGACTAAAACTTCTAGTTTCAACCGATCATTGCAAAATTCCGTTGGGTTATGACTTCATAAGTAGGTCCGCTCTTGGAATTGTGCCCAATATGGGAGTTATTTCGTCAGGAATAGGCTTGGAAAATATGGTGGTGTATTAAATTTTGGCACTTGATGTCACTTCTAGAAAGGGCTTAGTAAAGTACTGAATAGATTAGGAAAATCTGTTAACTTGAATGTAGTGAGATCTAATAAACACATGAAGGATGTGATTATTTCATCTGCGTGTAGTCTATATCTGACAGTTCTGAGAAAATCTGAGGTATTTGTTGAGAATATGGTTTTCCTGTTCTAAGAAGCTAAAATGTTCTAATCCTGTTGTAGGGAAGGTCTTTTATGTGTAGTGAATGAGCATTGTTGGTCATTTTCTAAAGTATGAGTCAAAGGCTATATTCAAATGTGACATTGTTAATACATTTGATGTTTCAAGGGCAATTAAAAACTTCAAAAAGTGAGGTCCTTTATGAATAAGTTCTAACTTTAGGTTATCAAGAAATAAACCTATATGTATTTCATCATCTTTTAAACTAATTGATGTAAGCTAAATGTTCTAGCTTTATTCATATAAGTTTGTACATCTGTAACCTTAATTAATGGAGAATTCACTTGAGAGCTATGAAAATGAGAGTTGTTCCTTGAGAATAGTATCCCTTAAACACTAGTTTAATAAATGTATTTTTGAACAGATCAAACTTTTTGGGTACCAAATTTACAGTCTATGATGCACAACCTCCTCATGTTGGAGCAATGATTGCAAAAAGTCGCTCAACTCGTCTGGTGAGCTCCAAACAAGTATCTCCAAGAGTTCCTGCTGGAAACTACCCAGTTGCTCACATTTCTTATGAATTGAATGTATTAGGTTCCAGGTGAGGACCATAACTATCTAAATATCATTGAATTCAATACTTTCCCTTTGTTTTACTGTTTATACTGGTATACGTGAAGCTTAGGATAATGTTTAAATTCT
Organism: Hemerocallis citrina; assembly: GCA_017893485.1. Taxonomy (NCBI): domain Eukaryota; kingdom Viridiplantae; phylum Streptophyta; class Magnoliopsida; order Asparagales; family Asphodelaceae; genus Hemerocallis; species Hemerocallis citrina. Next base: position 195,165,076 of record CM030363.1, read on the forward strand.
CAATGTCTTCTTTGGAGAAGCACCATCAGTAACCTTGATATCAATGCATATTTTTTGCATAATAAATGATTCTGCTCCCTTTTAGCTGAATTAGAATCCTGGTCCTCCACTGCATGCTGGAAAATGAAAATATTGATTCAGAATATTGACTTAGCTTCTGGCTATGCAGTCTACTCTTGTGTGTCACAAGCATTTGTGTTCGCAAATGCTTATATCTCATGGACTGTTGCCTGTGGCGACGGATGGAAACTATGAGATATCACCCAAGTTTTTCTACACGTAAAATATATTACTTGCTGATAGAATTGATCAAATATGATTTTTCTTATGCTTTTTATAATGTATGGAATGACCAGAGGACCTAGGAGAATGCAGTGTGTTATGGACTCAATACCTGCCTCTGCTGTTGAACCTGGAGGATCAGCTCCCACCCCAGCCGAGTTCCTCATCAACAGCCTTGATTCCTTCTCATCAGTTTCTTTCTTCAGATCCAAGTCATCTCACATAGAAAACCGATCTGATTCATTTTCTGTAAAGGAGGGAAGGTTGGTTCTGAAGAATAAGTCTCCAAGGTGGCATGAACAGCTACAATGCTGGTGTTTGAATTTCAAGGGGCGAGTAACAATTGCTTCAGTTAAGAATTTCCAGCTGGTGGCTTCAGAGGAGAATGAACCAACTGGCCAGGATCATGAAAAGGTTATTCTTCAGTTTGGGAAGGTGGGGAAAGACGTGTTTACAATGGATTACAGATACCCGATATCAGCTTTCCAGGCATTTGCGATTTGCCTCAGTAGTTTCGATACCAAAATTGCTTGTGAATGAAGATGAAAAGGTATGTACTCGTTGCCTTGAAGATGAACTTCATTTATCATTATTCCTTTTCTTCAAGGGCGTACCTGAGTTTCAGGGGGCCCTAAGCAAGTTCTCAAACGGGGCATTTTCCTCGTTATAAAAAAAATTAATTATTCAAATGCCAACAAACTTGAAGCCTTGGAGGACGAACTATTTAAATGAAAACAAACTTATATATATGCTTGAATGCTTCCAAAAAGTTTTAAATTGATAACGTACGTATTTTCCATGAAATGCTTCGTGACAAAAAGAAACTCGGACAAATTCTAACAACAAAAACGAAATATATCATCTCAACTATTTTCAAAAGTCTTGCTACGTTTAAATCTTTAACGTCGCATACACAACCATGTTCCCCAAAGCAAGATCCTTTTTTCCATCCAAAATTGCCTTACAAAATAAAACACAACAAAATATCACTTAAACATGACTTCTCACATTTTTAGAAGCAAAATCATTGGTTATGCTTTGATAGTCGAGCTTTCCTATTAGATCATGTTCAATTGATGACATGGCTAATCCATTCAACCTTACCTGAGACATGGTTGACCAAAAATAAGTTTTGATCAACTTCAACTTTGAAAAGCTTCTTTCTGTAACTGGTATAGTTAGCAAAATTCTATAAGCTATCCACGCATTAGGAAAATCAATTTTGCCATTTTTTTCTTTCATAAAACTTAGCACTTTATTGGCCTCTTTATTTCATTTGGCACGACTTCCTTTAATATTGTCAACTCTAAAAACATGTCTCTTCCATTAAAATCTGAGACATCGCCTTTTTTCAAGATTCAAACAATCATTCTTCAAACTACCATCACTTGTGCAATTTAACTTCTTCAAATCCAACATAAATCCAAATATCTTTTCATATGTTTTAAATGTTCAAACCTACTTATTAGTGAAGAAAGAGCTTTGGTCCACAATATATATAAAATAATTAACTCTAAATGATTCTTCAGCTAATTGTATCACATCTTCACTAGGAGTTTCATCAATTTGTTTTTTTCTTTTAACCAACCGTTTTTCATTAAATATTGCCTCAATGCCCATCTCATTTGCTATTTCTTTAGCTTCAACCGTTGCTTCATCAAAACCATTTTCTCTATATTTTTCATAAAATGAAATGAGCCCTTTTAATTCTTCTATTGCGACATCAATATTCATATATTCACTTTGAAAATTTTCTCTATATTTTTGCTCACAAAGTTTTGCAAATAATAAATTATGCTAAATAATCATGCCAAATAAAAATTCAAAAATTTGCCATTTCATTTTTGGCCAATGATGCAGCTTCACTAATTACTTTAGGATCATCTTTAGAATTGGCTACATTAATTAAAGCATCTCTTATTTGTAAAGGTTGATGTCTTATAGCTAATACTTCCATTACGACTCTCCCAACATGCTTGTGACAATGGTTTAAGTGTTAGGACTTTCACATTATCTTTGAAATTTTTTCAATGCTTTGTAGAAGAAAACAAACAATATATGCATTGTATAATTCCAAAAAAAGAAGTAGCTTTTGCACAAGAGTTAGCCATATCATAGAGAGCAAGATTAAGACTGTGACAACCACATGGAGTGTAAAAGGCTTTAGAATTAATTTCAAGTAATCTTTAAATAAAAATTCAAAAATTCGCCATTTCATTTTTGGCCAATGATGCAGCTTCACTAATTACTTTAGGATCATCTTTAGAATTGGCTACATTAATTAAAGCATCTCTTATTTGTAAAGGTTGATGTCTTATAGCTAACACTTTCATTACGACTCTCCCAACATGCTTGTGATAATGGTTTAAGTGTTAGGACTTTCACATTATCTTTGAAATTTTTTCAATGCTTTGTAGAAGAAAACAAACAATATATGCGTTGTATAATTCCAAAAAAAGAAGTAGCTTTTGCACAAGAGTTAGCCATATCATAGAGAGCAAGATTAAGACTGTGACAACCACATGGAGTGTAAAAGGCTTTAGAATTAATTTCAAGTAATCTATTTTGTATACCTTTTTGTTTTTCTTTCATATTAGATCCATTGTCTTATTGTTGTCGTCTAATATAATTAGTATTAAGTTGATGAGTCTCTACTTCACTTTCAAGCTCCTTAAAAAGTCCCAAGACCCGATGTATCGTGCACGTTCAGAAACCCTAAGAAAAACTCTTCTATTTTGATTGGATTTGAAGAAATGTTACACATCTTACAATTAGAGACATTTGTTCTTCATGGCTTATATCCGGAGTACAATCAAAGTATAATTGAAAAATACTTGGCTTAATTTTCTTCAAAATTATACTTTTAATCTCATTTTCCAACATTTGAATTAATTCATTTTGATTACTAGGACCAAGATAATGATAATGGATTTCACTTTTATCAATGCGCCTAAGGTGTTCTTGCATTACTGGATCAAACTCACCGATCATTTCAATAAAACTTAAGAAGTTCCTATTATTTCTTTGATAAAGTTTTTCAATGTGTTCACGAAATCTCGTATTCTTTCTAGCAAGAGTATTCACAAGGGCAATTAGAGCATCCACACCAATCAAATAGCCATTTAGGTTGTCATTTTGAATTTTGGCAACCTAAAGGACAACTTTTCTAAAAAATGAGAGGTTCTACACTCATGTCTCATGGTTGCCATTTGTTTTGCCAAATATGTATATAATAGTATATTAATAGTGTATAATAGTGTATATATAAATATAATCATGGTTTTAAATCTCGGATTTCGGACTCGTCTCGGCAAGGGGTGTTTCGTCTCGGATCGGAGATATCGGAGACCTCGGGGAAATGTGATCATATCGGATGTTCATTTTCTATACTCAATAAATATTTTTTTGTTACTAAATAAGATATTATATTTCCTACATGTCATTTATCATATAAAATACTGTATAATGTAACTAATGATATAAATTAATTACGGTATATCTTTGCATAATTTAACAATAATATAGAAGAGAATGTAATATAAAGTATATAACTAAATTGAACTTGCATTGATTAGAAAAAATGTATTAGTTAATAAACTTACTTAAGGTCCTATATTGAAAGACATGCAAACAGTAAAATAAATTTTAAAAATATATTCACAACAATATTTGTCTATTTTGTTTCCAAAAAAACAATATTTGTCTATTTCGGCTGATATTTTGCCAATTTTGGCAATATTTCGGCCGATATTTCTGTAATTAAAGCTGAAATCTACACATTTCGGTCCAAAACAATGTTGAGTATAAAATTTATGATTTCGTATTGGCAAGCTAGCCGAAACGAAATTTTGGCCGAATCGGAGGAAATTTAAAACGGTGATTATAATAATGCATATATATATATTCAAATTTGGTGGGAAAAGAGGTGTGGTGATGTGACATTTGGCAATGCCATTTGAGTTGTCATGACAATTCTCAAATTTTTTAACCAAAATGGCTAGTTGGTGTGGGGGTTTTTTGCCATTTGGGTTGCCAAATATGAAAATGGCAACCCAAATGGCTAGTTGGTGTGATTGCTCTTATCCTCACTAATATTTGAATCCAATGTTCCTTCTCTTTGTTAAATCTCTCCTTGCACTGTTTTATCAATTGTTTGATTCTTTTTCAATCTAACTTTCAATTCAAGCCATTTAATCAAAACAAGCACGATGATCACTACTAGTTTCATGTTCCTCAAGTCTTTGTTCATGATTTCTCCAATCATTGTATTCTTCGGAAACCAAATGAGAGACGTTTGATTGATGCGTAAACAATTTACAACAAAAGCAAAAAACTGTCTAAGGAATTTGAATACACCAACCAAATTCTGTCTTGTTTCTCTCCGTTTTGTAAATGTCTAATATAGTATGAGCAAGAAAAATGTCTATTGAAATCATTTAGAGGAAAGTTGATATCATTAACTCTAATTGGACCTTTTATTACTAATCAGTTTCTAAATTCTTGATTAACAATTCTCCAATTTCTTGGATTATAATTTAAAGGTTCATATTCTTTGTATACATATTCATTATGATCAATTTCATTTACCAATTTATTAACTTGATTAGCTTCCTCATTTATCAAATTTTCAAGTCCATCACCATTCCTATGCTCCTCATTCACTACATGTTCAATTTTCTCGTCAATTGATTCACTTATATGTTCCTCATCAACCAAAGCTCGATGTTAAACACTTTGACTAGCTAAATAAGTTTGTTAAGTGTTTAAAAAAATTTGTCCATTGCACCCTTTTGAGATTGGGTCAATTCTTCAGCTCTTTGTTTTTTTTTTCTTTTTTTTTTCTTCTTTTTTTTGTGTCCGGAATCATATTTTCTAGGAGGCATGCTTCAAATATTAAATAAACAGCACAAAATTTTAATAACAAAGTTAAGGAACAATAGCACCTAGTTGCAACTTCCAAAGTTCAATTTTTCTTTCAATCTTCAACAATTTTCTCCAATTTCAGTCCCAAATAAAAAATTGAATAATTCTTCTCCAAATGAATTCTGAAATTATAAAATAAAAATACTAAATTAATAATTTAATAATATAAGGCAGTAAAAATTATACTTTATTAATCACTTACTATTTCACTACTGCACTGTTAGTATTTGAGAACATAAAAAAAAGGAACTTTGTGACTCTGTCAATTGTATTGTAGTGGACCTAGTCACCCAGATTGGACTTGGATATTGAAAAGAGTGAATTGTGTTGGACTTGGACATTATCCCAGACCTAGCTTTGTCACCGTCACTAGATGTTTTCTAATAGTATAGTGTCACTATTTAGTATTCACCAGATGTTGGACTTTATACTAATTGAAAATCGTGAATAGTGAGGACTGTGTCTCAATTATAAGAAAGAAAAAACTTAAAAACACTTCATCCCATACCCATTGTCCCAAAGTATTTCAAAGTCCTCACTATTAGAAGAAAGAAGAAGAGCCCATTAATCCAAAAAAGAGCAGAGAGAGCCAGCCCCCGAAAACTCCCCCCCCCCCCAACAACAACACACAAAATAGCCACCCAAAAAGAAAAAAGAACCCAAAAGCCACCCGAATAGGGGAGGGGGGTGAGAGAGAGGGAGGGAGGGAGAGAGATACCTGGCTGAATTCACTGGATTCAGGATGATTTCGTTGTTCGCTTGAGGCCGGGAGCCAAACCCTAACTGCTTCCTCGTCACTCCAAAAAGGCAGGATACAAAACCCTACATTTCAATCAAATCCAGTCTTCAGAATGTGAATTGTTCACTATTCACGTGATCAAAGTGGTATTAGGTATTTTTTAAAACATTGTAAAGACTTCAAAAATATGGAGCCCTGTAAAATTGGGGGCCCAAAGCAGTTGCTTGTGCTGCTTTGGCTCAGACCCGCCCTTGCTTTTCTTGTAAACTGTTTAGAGGAATAATTTGTGTACTGCGGAGGAAATCTTCCAGTTGTTGAAGTGATGTAAAACTAAACCTAAATAGAGAATTTTCAAGATTCTTAATGGATTAATTTTACCAACACGTAGTGCAGATCAAAGTTAGAAATTTTAAACAGTTAATCGGTTTGATGGATTTTTAAGAACTGTATCACGTTTAACAATCCCAATTAATAATTGAATTCTAACAATCAATAATTAAATTTCTAAGTGTTCTTAGCAAGTAAAAGATTCAATATTGATTCGTACTCTAATCAAGCAAGTGGATCACTCAATCTCAATTGTTTTTGTGGCCGACAGGCAAATCAGATAATATAATAGAGATGATAATTGATAAAGTAGTATACTATAAATATTTGCAAATTGGAAAGAGTACCGTGGGTTCGAAGAACTCAGCGTAGATCTTGGGTTGAACAACAGTGAAGAGTACAACAATTAGCAACACAGAAAGAGCGGCAACAACAGCACCCTTGCTGTCGATGGAGCCAACTGGCGGCGGACGGGACTGGAGACCGACGATGGGGGTGGCGACAGGTGGCAGGACTGGAAGGCGGCGTGCGGAGTGATCGCTGTCGGTCGATCGGCAGCGACGGTTTTGGCATCGGCTGCTACAGTCGAAGAGGAGCCGTGGTGGTGGATTGTAGTGGAGAGGAAGATGATGGTTAGTGGTGGCGGAAGGAAGTGACGACGGCGATGAAGGAATTTGACGACGGTGGCGGTTGGTCTCGCGGCGAGGAGGAACGGGAGAGGGAGTCGGGGTAGGGGAAGATGGGAGAAAGGATGGCGGCGGGGGGGGGGGGGGTAGTCGAGGTCGCGAGGTGAGGTGCTAGGGTTTTGGTCGGGGTTGGGAGTAGGAGGAAGAGGAAGGAAGATTAGGGTTTCGGATTTGGTGATTAGGGTTTGGGTTAAGTTTATTTGGAGATTTTTTTTAATTTGGGGTAGATTTTAGAGTTTATCACAAATCCTAAAATTGTATTAGGATTTATTACAAACCCTAACAAGTTGGATCTCAATTGTATCACACACAAATGAGAAGATGAAGAGTAAAACTCAACACAATAATTTTAATCAAGAATGTAATCTCTTTCTTATTAATCTCATGGCCTATAAATAGGCTCAAAACAAATCTCGATACAAATCTCAAAAGATTCAAAAAATCTCAAAAATATTCTAATGCAAAACGAAAGATTACATATGGCCAATGTTCTAAAAAGCGCTAGGCGGTAGTCGGGCGGCCGATGGGGGCCTAGCGCCTAGACCTTGTAATCGGGAATTAAGCGGCTAGGCGGTAGGCGGTTTTTTAAATTTATTTATTTATTTGTTTATTTATTTATTTATCGATCTTTTGGGTTTATTTTGTTGTTACCCCTTTTTACTTTTTATTGCTACTCATTCTTACTATTGAACTTTTTCTTTTTGCAATTGTAGGATGGGCTTCACATAGTCAAATCGGTGTATTATTGTATCGGTGAACATTAGGACTCTATCTTCTCCATATCCGATGTAAACCATATTGTGGCTACTCATAAAAGAATACAAGTTCTAAAGAGAGAATAAATGTAAAGTTGATAGATGATCTCATGATATGCTTGATAACGATGAACAGCTTCAACTAATAACCACACTTAAATTAGATAACTTCCTCCCATCTCATGACATGCTGTCCCATACTAAGTGGATTGGCCATCCATAGATTTCTTTGGAAAGATATGTAGATCTGGGTGACATTTTAGGAGCTGAAAATAGAAGATGAATAAATAGCTTCACTAATGAGGAAAAGCATACTAATAATTTGGTAGACTGATTGAGCCTTGAAGTTGTTGGCACATGATATTTCTTATAAACTTCTCCCTTTGGTGCATAACTTCACTTATTTGGCTGCGTTAGTGATATTAAAGTCCATACTTGTAAGTTTTAACATGATTGCTGTGAGAGTGCGAATACATGTCAAATTATGCAAAGATTAAAAAAAGACTAAAGATATGCTTAAATTTTATTAGGAGAAAGTGAGAGCGGTGGGTTTTTTTTACTTTTTTTAAAAAAATTACTTAAGGCCTAAGCGGGTCTAGTCCGCCTAGACCCGCCTAGACCGATTAAACGCCGCCTAAGTCCGATTTTAGCCGCCTAGAACCCATTTCCGATTTTCATAAACGCCTAGGCCCTAGTCGAGGCGTTGGGGGGCCGCCTAGTGCCTAGGCGCCGCCTAGGCGGCCGCCTAGGCCGCTTTTTAGAACACTGCATATGGCTATAATTGCTAAAAAAATAAATATGGTACTGAAATAAAATACTAAATTAAATAGAATTGATGTCCTCATCATTCTCTTCGGGTGGGAGAGAGCTCGACCCAGTCGAACCAAAACAAGTGATTCTGTCATGGTGCTCCAAAAGATCTGGATCCAGTTGCGGGAGCTCCTCACGATCATTGCAAGTGTCATCCGACTTCGGCTTGTTCTTCCACCTCACTAAATACTTGTGCATACCACCATCTCTTGTAGAGATTATCGGATCATCTAAAATATTATTCAATTCTTCTGTCGGTGGGTAAATACTAAATAGTATCAGGTAGAGGGGTAAATATGGGAATCTTACCATTAGGCTGCAGGGTGGGTTCATCTATAAGAAAATTTCTTTGGTTGAATTTTGAGCCTTCATAGAGTACTAGATCATCAAAATTGAAAGTCTTACTTATGCCAAAGCCTCCAGAAAGGTCAACAACATAAGTATTATCATTGATTGTCTGTAGAATCTTAAATGGGCCTGCAACACGTATGTTCAAGTTTTTAATGGGTTCAACAGGAAACCGTTCCGGATGAATCCGAACCATCACCTCGTCACCAACATCAAAAGTTATAATTTTTCTTCTAGTATCTGCTATTAACTTGTAGTTAAAATTATTCTCATTAAGTTCCTTGAAAATTTCTCTATGTAAGTCGTGAATGTGATATGCAAATGTGGGTGCAGACTCTGTGACTCTAGGATGTTCTAACACATGGATAAAATCTATAGGCTGCCAAGTGACTTGGGATGGGATGGTTACTCAGGTACACTCAATGGAGGTGACTGGACAGACTGAATATAATTGAGAGACTGGTCATCTTTTTTTTCATCAAAGTCATCACTTACATTAGGTTCATTAGGTAAACTCAGTGTCGGGCTCATCAGCGATGACTGCGGTACCCTCTACTATATTGATCCTACTTGGGCTGGGGTAGTTGCCAGCAACATGGCCGTATCTCTTACATTTATAGCACTTAGTGAGAGGATCAATCTTAGAATAGTCTCTTTCAGTGTTCTTATCCGTGGTCATTTCTAAGTGGATAGAAATTTGAAGTATGTTTGTTTGGGTAAGACTTGTTAGGGTACTAAGGAGAGGAGTGCTCAGGTCTAGAGAGATCAGGAGGATTCATTCTGGAGGAATGATCCATCGAATCGTTGGACTTGTAATGAGAACTTGCTTTAAGGGAATCCATATCGAAGACAAGAGCATAAGCTGCCGCTAATGAGTCCACATTTCTATGAATTAGCTCGTTCTTCAGATCGGCTCGTAATCCAGTCCTGAACCTAGAGAGTTTATTCTTCACCCTCTTTACCTAAAGCATTGCACCGAATAAGGAAGTCTTCAAATTTATCAACATATTATTGTGTGAATTTACTTTCTTGATACAGTTGGTTCCACGAATCTAGCAATCGGGTGTGGAACGATAACGGTACATATCTCTCAATGAGCTTCTCTTTCATGGCTTTCCAAGTGGCTATGGGTGCCAGGCGTCGACCTCTGCGGGTATGTTCAAGATTGGTCCAGTGTTGTTAAGCTTTACCCGTCAATTTCATAATGACAAATTTAACTTTTAGGGCTTCGCGCATGTCAAACCACACAAAGTAGTGGTCCATCGCACGGATCCAATCAAGGTAAGCTTGGGGTTCCATGTGGTCTTCAAAATGGGGAACGTCAGCCTTAACGTTCTTATATTGTTCGTCAGGGTCACGTTTTTGACGTCGATCGTTACGAACATTCCCTTGAGGGATCTGACGATTAGCATGAAGCTCAAGGGCAATAGTTTTATTTAATTCCACTTTCTTAAGCCTCTGATTGATATTGGCAAGAGTTGCTTGAATGACAGCTAGGGTAGCGGAAATATCAGAGTTGTCCATCTCAGTTCGGGAAGGTCTAGGGTTCCTAGTTGGGTGATTTGGGAGGGATAAGAAAGACTCTTCAGGATCTGGGATGATGCTCTGAAGACGCATTCACCAAAAGTGGAAAACTAGGAGTCGTGTGTGTGCTAGTTTTTTTTTATAATAATAAATCTGAAATGATCTAAAATAAAGAAAGAAAAAATAAAAGACTACATGATCCTAAATGAATGCAAAAATTGATGCCTAAATGAGGGAAGAACTAGGGTTTTAAGAACTTTCGCTCTGATACCAAAATGATTTAAAACTAACCCTAAATAGAGAATTTTTAAGATTCTTAATGGATTAATTTTACCAACACGCAGTGCGGATCAAAGTTAGAAATTTAAACAGTTAATCGGTTTGATGGATTTTCAAGAACTGTATCACGTTTAACAATCCCAATTAATAATTCAATTCTAACAATGAATAATTAAATCCCTAAGTGTTCTTAGCAAGTAAAAGATTCAATATTGATTCGTACTCTAATCAAGTAAGTGGATCACTCAATCTGAATTGTTTTTGTGGCCGACAGGCAAATCAGATAATATAATAGAAATGATAATTGATAAAACAGTATAACACAAATATTTGCAAATTGGAAAGAGTATACCGTGGGTTCCAAGAACTCAGCGTAGATTTCGGGTTGAACAACAACGAAGAGCACAACAATTAGCAACACAGAAAGAGCGGCAGCAACAGCACGCTTGCTGTCGATGGAGCCAACTGGCGGCAGACGTGATTGGAGACCGACAACGGGGGTGGCGGGACTGGAAGGCGGCTAGCGGAGTGGTCGCTGGCGGTCGATTGGCAGTGACGGTTTTGGTATCGGCTGCTACAGTCGAAGAGAAGAGGAACCATGGTGGTGGATTGCGGTGGAGGGGAAGATGATGGTTAGTGGTGGCGGAAGTGACGACGGCGATGAAGGAATTTGACGACGATGGCAGTTGGGCTCGCGGCGAGGAGGAACGGGAGAGGGAGAGTCGGGGTAGGGGAAGATGGGAGAAAGGACGGCGGCAGTGGGGGGGAGGTGGCGAGGTGAGGTGCTACGGTTTCGGTCGGGGTCGGGAGTAGGAGGAAGAGGAAGGAAGATTAGGGTTTTGGATTTGGTAATTAGAGTTTGGGTTAAGTTTATTTGGGATTTTTTTTAATTTGGGGTAGATTTTAGAGTTTATCATAAACCCCAAAATTGTATTAGGATTTATCACAAAGCCTAACAAGTTGGATCTCAATTGTATCACACAAAGGAGAAGATGAAGAGCAAAACTCAACACAATAATTTTAATCAAGAATGACATCTCTTTCTTATTAATCTCAGGGCCTATAAATAGGCTCAAAACAAATCTTGATAAAAATCTCAAAAGATTCTAAAAATCTCAAAAATATTCTAATCCAAAAAGAAAAACTACATATGGCTATAATTGCCAAAAAACAAATATGATACTGAAATAAAATACTAAATTAAATAGAATTGATGTCCTCATCATAAAGATTTTGTTTCGATTGATTAATAAATTACAACAATGACAATAATACTAATAGCCTAATTGTCTTAGGCTCAATTTGTTATGCAGAGCAAATCTTCCAGTTATTATAGACAGTTTTTTTTATATTGAATACTAAACCGCAAGAACAACAGTGCTTAAACTACTAATATCCCTCAACAGTTTAAAACTCTACTTGGTTTTCTGTGTTAAAAGTGCCGAATAAAAATATATTTTGACTGAAAAGACTTTCTCAATTTGTAAAAGAACTTTTTTTCCAAGTAGTTAAAAGCACCTCTTGATGTGTGGTAAGGAAAAAGGGAAAACCCCATTTACGGATTAGTGCGTTAGTCCCAAAATCATCTATTCAGTTTTCACTGAACACCTATTTGGAAGCTACACAAAATTTTTCTTGGACTCCAATTAATACTAGAAGTTGTACTATTATAACTTGGATTGGGTGGTTCACGTGGAAATGTAGCTATCGTTGGATCATGACCATCCAACTTACCTCTAAATCATAGTCACCCATACTTTTTTGAGATTTCTAACGACTTTACTATAGTTGGGCCTTTATTGCTGTTCAAGAGATTTAATAATGGCCGTCTTTACTTGCTAAGAAATGACTGATACTTTTAACACTTTTAACAGTTGCCATTAACCTACTATGATAATTTTCACTTGTTAGCATGATTCATTACCCACTTAGCTTGAAACTGACTATTATATATGGCTATTGCATTGCCAGATACGGATATGGGTCTCATAGCTTTAGCTAAGTTTATCACTCAAATGTTTCTTTCAAATTTGACATCATGCCTTACTGTAAACAGACAATTAAAACAAATGGTCATTCACAAAAGTATAAACCTTTTCTAATGAATTTGTTAGTTTATCTCCAAGATTGTTTATCTAAGGTTCTCTTTCTGTTTTTCCCAGCCAAATCCAAGAGTAACCGATGCTGAGCCATCTGAATAATATTAGAAAAGAGACTGGGATGAGTGAGAATTGCAGATGCGTATGTTGAAAAGCAGCTGGTTGCTTGAATTTGTTGTTGTTTTGTATACTCTTTTCGTCGTTTGTGTACAGAAGTTCTGTGAGTGTTATTTTGTCTGACACCTTTTTTTATCTGATCAAATTGTGTCTGTGGTTGCTCTCTGTTAGGGCAGTTGGATCCTAAAATCAAAGTTGCAACACTGTTTATCATTGGCTTGGAGAAACAAATTGCACCTTGTGTATTCTGTCATTGCAACTGTTGCCTGAAACGGGCATGTTGTAATCTATTCTTTTCTGGTGGTAATTTATGAAGAAAAATGATATCGTCAGACTTTATACTTGTGTTCTATCTGATTAGTATTGCTCAAGTCATGACTGATATGCTGCAACTGATTCTTTGTTTGGGTGACGGCAACGACTATTTTGGGTGGTGCAGTGCAACACAGTAGGACTCATGCTGGTAACATCCATCTTTGCAGTGGCTCGTACCATACAAATCCAGCGTAAGCCATAGCTTGCTTGAAAGACTTGCAGATGAACAAAATACAAAAGCGAAAATACTTTTTATATTCAATAGTGCATCTATGTTTAACCAAAATTTATACATGCATGACTGTAAATCAACAGCAAACTGACCAAGTTACAATGTACACAACAAGCTTGTACATCAATATCATACATTTATTACATATACACTCAATCCACAACTAAGTACACCAGGAAGCCTTACATTTTTTGCATCTCCTGGCCGTTGTTGCTTGGCATGAACGCCCTCTGCTCTTCCGCTTCCTCATTCACCAGATCATCCATTCTGACATACTTCTTATCAGCTCGGTAAACAAAGGCCAATGTTCAGGAGAAAAAAACTCCGCACCAACCTGCTGATTGGTAAGGGATTCAACCTCTGAAATATTTTCCTTAATTCCAACTAATGCAGAATTCTCCCCGGCCATCCTCACCCCATGCCTCCTACAAGCCACTGTGATTTGAGATAATAATGCTTCTGGGCTTGAACGCAAACCTTCAGGTTGCTCTCTATCTATCAAATATCCATACCCGGTAAAATCATTGACATGAATTCCTTGCAAAACCTCAGCAACTGAATCGTATCCATCTAGAGTATCGGTATTATGGTATCCAGCAGTCAACTGTGCAGCATGGGAGCGAGGTTTATGCCTGTAGTGGATGTTTGGGACTTTGGCAGAGAAAGTTAGCGAGATGGATAGGATTCGGTTGCTATGAGAGGAATACAAAGAGAGGAAGAAGTTCCCATGAGCCACCATTTTCCTGGAAGAAGTTGGTGGAGTTGGGGCATCGTGAGGGCCAGAGAAGCCCCAGTGGAAGTTACGGTAATTTTCTGTGTGATTTGAGATGGGCAAGCATATATTTGTCATAGCATTGGAATCCTCAGATACCGGTGAATGGAGGACGTGACATTAGGGGGAAAGGATAAATACTGGGGCTCACTCTCTGGTCCAAGGCCAACCATGATGTCCTGAAAATTAGAAGGAATAATTTTAAGAGAAGTTAACATATCAAATGCGGATCCAGGCCTGACTTTATTTTTATCTGTTTTGATTAAGTGGATATGAATAAGATATGTATCGGAAATATAAAAAATGATATATTCATACTTTTTCATAAATGGATATGCATATTGGTTGAATGACAACATTTGTCTACCGAACATGAATTGGCTAAATATAGGAGGATGCAAAAAGAAGCTATAAGAATTAAGATCTCACTCTATGAATGCTATAAGTTGAGTAAGTTCACAGTGAAGGCTATTAGAGATGGCAAAAAATATGTTCATAAAAACATGTAATGCGAAGTAGATAGATTGAAGGTAAGGATGTAAATATCTGTTCATATTGATACATATTGCCTATTATGTATCAGATTTTGACCAACCAATAATGATACACATGTTTGTGATGTTGGCGCAATTCGTGTAAGGTTTTGTGTATGTGTATGTAGATAGTTTCAGTTTATTTCAGCTTACACTGTTAGAAACACAAAAGTTCACATACCAAATTCTGATTTGGGTCAAGGCTAGGCTTTAATCAGATATATTTAATTGAAGATTAAAGTTTCCGGAAAAAAGGAAAGTGAGGATCTTTCAGTAAATCAACATTGGTATTTGTCTGATAATCAGGTAAATTAAACCACATTTGATCACAATTTCATTTGCACAACATTGTAAGATAATTCATGTAAACTAAATGACCTATAGAATTGACAAAGAGATAACTGCATCATTAGCACCTCACTAACATAATTATTTTTGAAAACATGCCAGAATGTAGTTTTGTTATTTTGTATCTTTAAATACTAAAATGTTAATTATTTTGAAAAATCTACAATGCAAGAGACAAGAATACATCAAACCTTTCAAGGATAAAAAAGAAACTGTCCGCACTGATATTAGAAGAAGAGTTCTCAAATTGATACCGATACCGATATATTAAACCTCAATTCAAAAATATATTAAACATGAATACATGACATATTAAACATTACCATGTTGAACTCAGTTTAAGGATACTGGTGAAAACTCAAAGTTTCTTTAAGGTCATGTATGGAAAAAAAAAGTTTTCAAAGCCTGTAGATGTAACACTACAAATTTTATAATTATGTGTTATAAACTAAAAAGTACGGAACGTAACAAGTAGCGATTCACATCCTAATGGTGCCGGAGCTGATATATTCAGAGAATGCATTACAAAACTCAGGAAATACTCCTCAAACACTTGCAATGGGGTCTTCCCACCAAGAATCGGCAGCTCATCCACTGCAAATGAAAGGTGTTAGAATTAGGGGTTGGAAGATATACTTTATTAATTGATTAAACTGAGTACAATATGTCTCCTATATAGGAGAGAAGGGAATACTAAACTGATACATAATCAATATGAGAATAAATTAATATCTAATCTAATATAATATCTAACACCCCCTCTCAAACTCAAGTTGGTTCAAACAACATGAGTTTGGAATATTGACGATGTTGATGTGGCAAGGATGACAAACTGTGATGCTGGAACGACGCTCAAGTAGATAGCGTAGGAAAGACGCTCAATGACGCAGGAAAGGTGCTCGATGACGCATGTGTTGGGATCTCACCCGGACTTGAGAATAGTAGTAGTAGTGGAAGGAAGTGGTGGAAGGAAGTAGTGGTGGCGTACTGTTGGAATTTCCATATTCCGATCTGTTGGGATCTCACCCCGAACTGAGAAGTAGTAAAAGAAGAATGTTGGGATCTCACCCTTGACTTTGAGAATTTTTCCTGATGGGATCTCACCCCTAACTTGAGAATTGTCTTTGAACTAGACGAAGTAGTATGTTAGAATCTCACCATTGACTTGAGAATTGTCCCTGAACTGAGAACTGGATGCAGAAGATGGTGGACGTTGATGGATGGTGAGGGAGACTGGAACTGTGACGATGTTGATATCTCCCCTTCTTAAACTCACAATGGATTAACTAGTGTGAGGTTGTACCTGGATCTGGATGAGGAAGCTGAAGAACCTGCAAGATTTTTTTAAATTTTATTTATTTATTAATTTTATTAATGTTGATATCTCCCCCTCTCAAACTCACAATGGATTAACCAGTGTGAGGTTATATCTGAATCTGGATGCGGAAGCTGAAGAACCTGCAAGATTTTTATTATTTTTTTAATATTTTTTAATATTTTTTTCTTTCTTTTGGTGGTGGATTTGGGTTTGTTTATAAATTGGCTCTAAAAGAGAATTGAAAAATGGGTCGGGTAGAATATAAACGGGGTTGGATTTGGATGCGGGTATAGGGTAAGTGGTTATTAAGGTTTGAATATAGAAAATTTTGCCGAAATGCCCTCCTTTTTAAAAATAATTAGTGACCTACCCTACTTTCGAAAACAATTAGCGAGTTGCCCTTGTCTGTGACACGTCAGCAACAAACGTTATTGGGAAAAACGGCATCAGCTATTTATATGCCGTTCTTCCCAATAACGGCATCTCTTTTTGAAAAAATTATCATGCCGTTATTCCCAATAACGGCATAAGTTATTTTTGTCTATAGATCTGTACTGTATCAACTATGGCTTGAGAGAGAATTGCAAAAAGTGAAATAACTGATGCCGTTCTCTACGAGAACGGCATAGATAATACTGATGCCGTTCTTCACAATAACGACATCAGTTATTATCGTTTTGCACAGATTCCTATAATCGAAAAACCCCTCTTCTTTCCCTTCCTCCCCTTCTGATTCGTAAACATCTCTCTCTCGCATCGCTCCTGTTACTCACAAACCCTAGATCTCAAAATCAAAAAATTCCAACCATTTGAGTCCTGTAAAATTCCATACATCCAACCTCCTCACTCCCACTCTCATTTTCAGTCTTCCTCCACAACGAAATTATTGCCAGTGGTTTTTTTGGTTTAATTTGAAGGTATTATCATCTTAACCTTATGTTTGATTTTCATTTCAATGTTTTGTTTATTGTGAGTAGTGAATGACTTGAATATGTTTTAATTTTTATGCATAGGTATGGAATTTGATATCCCTATTTGGTTATATTATGGGGGTGAAGTAATTAAGGATCCAAAAATTAGATATTCTTATAGTGATGTTGATCCGGTAATTATTTGGGCTACCCCCAATTTCGGTTACGCAGAATTAGTAGATAAGATATATGAAGTCACCAATTGGGATAAAAGTGAAATGAGTCTGAAACTGAGAGCCCGTTATTCTGCTGGTAAAGGAGATGGGCAGTACTTCATGTTGGTACCCATAGACAGTGACAGTTCTCTGAGGTCTGTCTTGCTTAGGACACTTCATCCAAGTTGTGGTTGGAATATAGTTGAGTTATATATCGATCAAACGAGGGTTCCAAATACTACAAGAGTTGTTATTGAAAGTCCAAGGCCCACAAGGACTTTGAAACCATCTGCAAAGTCACACGCAAGGATTTCAAATACAATTGGATATACTAGCACAACTCCAACGGAACCTGTTTCCTCCGAATATGAGCAGGTACATCTGACCTCATTGCCACAAAATTTTTTGGTAGCTGGCATTGCTTTGGAAGACTTTGATAATGCCGTTGTAAATAATGACTTGGTAGAAGAGGAAGAAGATGAGGTACGCGGTCTCGAGGATGATGATGAGGAGATTGCCGTTGAAGCTCCAGTTATTGATGCCAATGTTGATGTACCGGTTAACAATGCCTGCGTGTTGCCAAGTCAGGACACATGTGCAGCTATGCGTAGATCGCAATCAAGCGAATGGATGTCCCGTGCCACCGTACATGAACATGGCCAGTCTTCCATTGGTTCTTCCAACTTGGATGAACTCTTTATTGGTCAAAGATTTCCATCCAAAGATGCTCTACAACATCAAGTTAAGATGTACGCCGTGAAGAACCACAGAGAATTCGTGACGGTAAAATCAGATCGTTGTCTATACCATGTGAAATGTAAATACACGCCCATCCACCATTCAGCCGAGCAAATTGCAGAAAATCCATCACTTCAAAATGAAGTTGGTTGTCCATGGCACTTGCATGTAATTGTTCCCAAAGGTCGTGATTATTTTGTGGTGAAAAAGCTTGAAGGTGTACACACATGTGTGAATCCTATATTGACTCAGGATCACAACAAAATTGACTCGACGATCGTCTCGATGATGATAATGGATACTCTGAAGGAACAACTGTCAATAACACCAAGAGCCATAATTGGGCAGGTGAAGGGTAGGCTCCAATACACAATATCATATTGGAAAACTTGGAAGGAAAAACATAAAGCAATTGAGAAACTATATGGTTCTTTTGAAACAGCGTACACTAAATTACCATATCTACTCAATGCAATTCAAGCTTCAAATCCGGGTACGGCTGTACAATGGGCGAAGACTACGACCGGGCCGGGTATAGAAACATTTAAGGGTGTATTTTGGGCATTCGGCCCTTCCATCGAAGGATTTAAATCATGTAGACCAGTTATAAGTGTAGACGGTACTCACTTGTACGGGAAATACAAAGGCTGTTTGTTGATTGCGGTATCACCAGACGCAAACAGGAGGTTGTTTCCGTTTGCGTTTGCACTGGTTGAAGGTGAAAGCATAGAAACATGAACATGGTTCATGAACTGTATTCGGTGCTTTGTTACAGATCGTGAAGGTCTTTGTGTAATTTCTGACCGACATGCCGGTATTTTATCAGCAATGGGAAATGAGTTTGGCACATGGTCGGAACCATTTGCATATCATCGGTACTGTATGCGGCATTTTGCTAGCAATTTTCATAAAAAATTTGGTTCGAAATTTTTGATGAATAAATTGAAGGTAATTGCGTGTCAAAATCAGTGGAAAAAGTATGAGGAAAAGATGGCACAACTTGAAGCTAGCAATGCTGATGCGGCTAATTGGGTAAAGGAAAAATCAATTGAGAAGTGGGCACTTACTGCTGATGGTCGGCGTAGATTTGGTATTATGACAACAAATCTGTCCGAAGTTTTCAACTCGGTTCTAAAAGGTATTCGTAGCTTACCTGTCACCGCAATTGTAGAACAAATATTTTTCCGTCTCAACATGTACTTCACCGACCGCCGTGAGGCCGCGCAGAAACTTATCACTGAAAGTAAACTATGGGCACCCCGGATTCAGGACCTTATTGATGTCCGCCGTGAAAAATCCAATTTACATGAGGCCATAATGTTTAATAATCGCGATGGTGTTTTTGGGGTGTAAACGGGCATTAGAATGGACGGTGGATATCAAAAGGATGTCCATTGGCATACGGTGGACCTAGAAGGCCGAACTTGTACATGTGGCAAATTTCAACTGTTCCACGTTCCATGCTCTCATGTGTTAGCGGCATGTGCTTCACGTGCACTTGATTATCAACCGTACATAGATCCTTTCTACTCTACGGATTCGTTAGCAAAAACATGGGCACCATCTTTCAATCCTATCCCAGACGAATCTTATTGGCCTACCCAAAGCGCACCGGTACTAATAGTTGATTCTAGTCTTCGTCGGGTGAAGGGGAGGCCTAAGAGTACTCGTATCCGCAATGACATGGACGCTCGAGAAGGTGAGAGTAGTGGAAAAGTATGTTCAAAATGTGGTTTGAGCGGGCACAATAGACGCAGTTGTAAGAATGTACAAAGTGTGGGGACTTCACAATCTACCCGCACTTGAATATTTTCCTAGTTATTGGATGTTAGTTATATATTTTTCTTTGTAAGTGTTACTACGAAATTATAAAGTTGTTTTTGAATGTTGAGTAATTTAAGTTTAAATTATTTGGAATGAGATTTGTGGTTTGAATCGATGGTGGATATAGTTAAATTAGTTGTTTATACAAAAACACAACAAAACATTCATAGAAACATGCACAACTGTTCAAACAATAGATGCTGTTGTTGTGAATAACGACATCTTCTATCTATGCCGTTACTTTCAAGAACGACTGTGGAGACAGAAAGTTTGGCAGAAATCTCTAATTTTGGAATTTTGATGTTTAACTGATGCCGTGATTCTGAACAACGGCACAGTTAGTAGATGCCGTTATTCTGAAAAACGGCATAAACTGAAGATGCCGTTTTCTAGGATAACGGCATACTTGTGACCATCTTCAAATATGCCGTTAACTCGAAAGTCAGGTGGAATAAACAAAGATGCCGTTATCTTAAATAACGGCATCAGTTTAGGATGCCGTTAAAGTGGATAACGACTGTGGACACAGATTTATTGGCAGCAAACTCCATATCTCATAATTTTCCATCCATACTTATGCCGTTATTCGCAAGAACGTTACAGGATTAAGATGCCGTTATTCGCAATAACGACATCTTTTATCCTTGGTTTTTACTACACAGACATGTAAACTTCATCAATTCAAGACAAAGTTCACATACAGACTTGATCAATTCATCAATTCACAGACATATAAGCTAGATCATTGTAATTCAACCTCTTCAATATCCAATTAATCTTAAATCTTTACAAACCATCAAGTATTAAGTATCATCAAGTTCACAAACTCATCTAGTTCAAAAACTACACAGATACTACACAGATACACAAACTTCACATACACGCTTGATGAATTTTGAAAATCAGATACTACACAGAAACTTCAAATTCATCAACTCCACAAACTTGATGAATTTTGCAAATCAGATACTTCAAATTCACACATGCACTGATACTTCAAATCCATCAAGTTCACAAACTTCAAATTTTCATTAACTTCAAATTCATCAACTTCAAATTTTCATTAAGTTCCACAAAATGTACAATTGAAATATTTGAAAACATGCACTAAAAAAGGTGTACAATTATAAAAAAAACTACAAAGACCAATAATACATAAATACTTCTTCGGTTTAACTCGGCGTGAAGTGTTGGGGTGCTCTTCTTCTTCGAGCGGGAACTTTCCGCCTACGTTCCAGTGTTTCTTGCATTGCGGGTTCACTAGGACCAACTCCTTCTTCTTCATCACCTCCTCCTTCTTCAATCTCCGGATTTGCCAATGCACTTTGCGGAGGAGGGAATCGAACGGTCTTACCCCTTCGTGGACGATGGGATGGAGTTTGAGGTTGAGTTTGAGGTGCGAGGGGATCTCCCAATTCCAACGCTTGTTGTGGTGGTGGTGGGGCTTGGCTTGCGGTAGGTCGTACTTGTTGGCGTTGCTCTTCGGTTGACCGCATTAGTTTATTGAAACTTGGACCATATCCAACCTCTTCAAGAGAGCTACGACAATTGCAAAGGAGGTCTCTTGCCAATTCTTTGCAAGCCTTATTGGCGTTGCTCTTCAAGACACCCGCACATTTTCTTGCCATGGCCCATGTGTTGTCAATCTACAATAGTAAACCATATATGACATAATTAAAGATGCATAAGTAAAATTAATCGAAATGATTGAAATTGAACAAACAATCTTATTTACCATTAGACAGTATGATGATGCTTTTGGTTGATACATGGGTTGTGATGATGAATGTGCAGGTGGTGGTTCAACCTGGTGCGCGGGTATTGGTTGTTGGACACCCGCGGGAAGATCAGTTTTTGGCGCGACATACAATCTTGTGATGCGTCTGTACCATGCCATATAAGCTGTGTGCATCGATCCGTCATACAGCTGTACAATACCCTCAACTACCAACTCGTACCTCCGCTCATTCCAAGCTCCAACATAAGCACGGTGGTGATCGGTCCAATCCATGTTTGGTAAACGACCTTGACCCGTGATGTTGTGTAGCCTACGATCGTACAATGAGTTCGCCGGGACGGGTTGTTGTGCATTGAATTGGCGAAGGACACGTCCGGGGTAATAAAACTCCACAACTGAGAAGTTCACAAGTGGAGCTAAAGTCAACCACAACTGATTGTTGGCGGTGCAAATGTGTGATAGACGCTGCAGCCTATCGTCTGTGTACAGGGTCCAATTGACGAACTCTTCCCTCAACTGATCGAGTTCGTCCCTGTAATAGGTGAGGACACCACGTGGGTTATCCCTCCATGTACGCTTCCCCGCCCAGTAGGCACCGAGAGGAGCTCTCAGCATAGGATTATCCTGTAGTACTCGCCAACTCTCTGATAATACCGTGACACGGGGTCGGCCGAGGTGTATTCTTTCCCAACACCATATTTGCAAGATGGACATCGGCCCGGTCATTTGCATCGACTCCATAGAATAGTTACAAAGTGCACGGTAGAGGGAGGCTAGAGCCCCACTTGCCCAACTATATCGGCCGGCCGTCTGCAGGTCAGTTACGAGAGGAAGGTACATTAGGTGGACTACGTCGCCTGAAGAATAGGATCCCTCCAATCAACGATAGTAGATATGCGCGCATATAGTTCCGGAGTTGGATATCCGCCGGCACAGGTGACATTCGATGAGTGAACTGATCGCCAAGGTATGAACGTTTAATGGATTCCCCAACCCATATGCCGTGGTCCTCTTCAGGCACATCCAAGCCGAGATAGTCTAGTACCAATGCGACCTTGTTGAACATCAAATTGCCGGTGACAGCCATCCCATCAATCGGAAGACCCGCAATCACAGCTACATTTTGTAAGGTGACCGTCATCTCTCCAACCGGCAAGTGAAACGTGTGAGTCTCCGGCCTCCATCGCTCCACAAGTGCAGTAAGTAGAGCGTGGTCACACTTTATTTTTGCCAGCTTCGACATCCCGTAGAATCCGCTGCTGACCAAGTAATTTTCAATACCGGGGATCACCGGCATGATGTTGTGCATCTGGAAACTCATCTTCTCTACATCCCCGGTCCAAACGGCCTGTGATATGTGGTCTGGTTATAAATATAGAACCGTAGGATCTAGTGGACCAGGATGTCCCTGTGGTCCAAATGAAGAAGTAGAAGAAGCACCAGCACCATGCGAAGAAGATGGTTGTGTAGGATCCATTGGCCTGTCAACAATAACAAACAGTAATCAACAACAATTTTAGTAAAAGAATTTTCAAAATAAACAATTCCACCTTTCATTGTATTCCTAACAAAATGAACAATTCCACCTTTCTCAACAATTCAA
Source organism: Hemerocallis citrina (assembly GCA_017893485.1). Classification (NCBI taxonomy): domain Eukaryota; kingdom Viridiplantae; phylum Streptophyta; class Magnoliopsida; order Asparagales; family Asphodelaceae; genus Hemerocallis; species Hemerocallis citrina. The sequence goes on from CM030363.1 coordinate 195,188,512, forward strand.
TAGTTTGTAAACCCTACATCACTAACAATACATAAAGTTATTCCCAAAATTACTACTTCAATAACAGCATATGTACATTACTTGTACTATATTACCAATGCACACATCTATCATACTATCAAAATCAACTTTACAAAATACAAATTAGGGTTTTTGGATACTTACAATATTCTCAGATTCGGAATGATTTGGCACTCTTAATGAAAGATTGAAGAGTAGACTCCCAACTTCAAATCGATTACACAGCCTCTTAGGATTTTTTTTTAAGGGTTTAGGGTTTTCGGAGTCAAAGTGGGGAAGGAAACAAACCGCAAGTGAAAAGGGGAAGAAGAGGGATTTTTCAATTATAGGAATCTGTGCAAAACGATAATAACTGATGCCGTCATTGTGAAGAACGACATCAGTATTATCTATGCCGTTCTCGTAGAGAACGGCATCAGTTATTTTACTTTTTGCAATTCTCTCTCAAGCCACAGTTGATACAGTACAAATCTATAGACAAAAATAACTTATGCCGTTATTGGGAATAACGGCATGATAATTTTTTCAAAAAGAGATGCCGTTATTGGGAAGAACGACATACAAATAGCTGATGCCGTTTTTCCCAATAACGTTTGTTGTTGACGTGTCACAGACAAGGGCATCTCGCTAATTGTTTTCGAAAGTAGGGTAGGTCACTAATTATTTTTAAAAAAGAGGGCATTTAGGCAAAATTTTCTTGAATATAGGGATATAGGTGAGGATTCAGGTATGGAGTGAGCGGGTCGGGTTTGGTGTAGGATATTTGGGTTTGAAGAGGTGGGGAGAAGCATCAGTTAGGGCTAGGGTTTTGGGTGTTAGTTGGGGAGGGTGGTGGCCAGGGTGGAAGGGAGTGAGGATAGGCAGTGTCGACCAGAGAGGCGACGGAAGGAGCGACAGAGGTGGGGCTGGGAGCGAGCGGCAGCGAGCGAGTATATGGATGCAATGGCGATGAAAGCGATCGCGAGGGACTTGGTTCCGAATGCCGCCATTGATGGAAGATGATAGGGATGTGGGTTGCTGTTCTGGGGTGTAGCCGTCAGGATGTTATTAGGTTCGTCAGAGTTGATGCCGAAGTTGATGTCAGCGTTCTTGCTATTGCTGAATGACCGTGGCGGCTATCAGGTACTGGACAATGACCCATGGCTGGTGCGGGTGGTGGGGTTGGATTTGGTCGCCGCCGTTTATTTATTGATGGGTTTGTTGATGAAGAAAACAACCTTGTTGTTGGGGGTTGTTGTAGTGGTTCTTTGGGATTGGGCTAGGGTTATTGTTGAAGGAGACGGTGCTGCCTCGCCGTTGTTGGTGTAACAGATCTTGTTTTTGTGGATTAGGATTAGGGTTTGGCGGCTGATTTGTTTAGTGGAGGGGATTAGGGTTTTGAGATTTGATTGGGAGAGCAAGAGGGATGTCGAGAGGTGGAGTGATTTTGATGAAGTCGAGAACTACTTCACATCGACGACGAGGAAAAGATTAGTATAGGCCTTATAGGACTATAGGCTCTGATACCACGTTAGAATTATGGATTGGAAGAAATACTTTATTGATTGATTATTGATGATTAAATTGAGTACAATATGACTCCTATATATAGGAGAGAATGGGATACTAAACTGATACATAATCAATATGGGAATAAACTAATATCTAATTTAATATTATATCTAGCAGGCAATGCTCATGGCCCTGCCTTGATCTATCCATGAACAGTGCATCCTGGGTTCTCTTCCGCAATCGCTTTCACCCATGTGGGAAGACCAAATGCTGGTTTGTTCATTTAGGAGCCATAGAGGTGGAGGGATACACGGATTTGAGGCCCGCATCATGAACCATTCGTGCAAGGTCAATATAGGAAGAATAGCAAAATTCGGACGTGGATTCTGGGTGGGCGATGCACCACCAGATGGGGAGTTCGACACCCTAGATGCCTACGAGTTTAAGAGCCCTTAGGCCGGCGGAAAGAGCATTAGCATGGTTGAGTTTGTTGCACTCAGAGACGGAGTGTAGTGGTAAGCCTACAAAGAGCTCAAGATTGAGTTTATGTCTTGTATACTAGGTTCGATGTGAAGAGAAGACAGTGAAGCAAGAAGAGCTTCGAAGCAAGGGCGAGCGGCGAAAGAAGGCTCTGTTTCTGGCTATTAGCAAGTTCGTTCGAATAGTAGTTCCAGGTCACCGAGTAGTCGACTGCAATATGAGGTCGGGGGCTCGACTTGCAGGTGAAGTCGATCGACATCGATGCATAACTAGTTTTGGGCCGGTTCTGGGTGATCTGTTTGAGCCCAGTTTTTTCTCCAAGTTAGATCGTACGGCTCTTATAGCACGAGTGTTTCCATTCACATTCCAGTCTTTCTCTCTTCAGGGTATATCAGACGGTGATTGTATTAAGACGGTGATTGTATCAAGACTACAACCTAGGGTATCTCTAGATCTTTATATAATAATGTGATGGCCTCCATTGAAAGGTGTGCTACTGAGTACTTCATCTGAGAGTTTTTCCATTGTAAACAGCAAAGTATTTTCTAGTAGTCTTGAGAGATAGATAGGTTCTAATGAGAGTGATTGTAACTCTTGTATCTTCTCTAGTTGAATAATATCTCGGTTATTTCTCATCCGAATTAAGTTCCTCCGAACTTAGACAAAGTTGTGTGCTTGTGTGTTTGGTTTGATCTATTTGCTTGGTTGATTTGTGGTGATCGGTTTTCGCTTCTTTACAACCCCTCACCGTTGCGCTTAATTCCCCAACACTGAGGAGGATGAGTCTGCAAGAAAACATGTACAACAATTGGATGAGTGTTAAGTACATAAACAAAGAATAGTAGGAGCGCGCAAGCATGTGTCCATATTGTATGTTTTGATTTCTTCATTCATCATATTTTTAGCTCTTTCACATAAAAATAAGGTTATGGAGACAGACCAAAAATGACAAATTTACTGCTTATCGTCAACTTGGCATCAACCTGCTCTTGTTTGGTATCAAATCCCTAACTCAATAATCCTAATGACTACTTCATGTTACTCAAAATCATCCTAAACAAGAAGGGAAAATGTATCATATTCCTTGATGCAAGAATTGCCTTTTATATTAGTCCCCTTAAATAAAACCTTTTTCGGGCATTTTCCAATATCTGACGTAATGTTCTAGAAATATCCTTTCTGTAAGGCCGTAACGCTAATTACTAGTAACTAATGATTAACTAATGAAAGTGTATATTGTGTAACATTTTACAACATGAACAAATGGACTTCAAATAATTTAATTTCAGATTATTAGACGGTCTTACACATTCTCATCAAGATGAACTGTTTGGATCTTTCATAGGTGTTTCTATCATCGGGCGTCCATAAATGCAGTGCTCACTTGAACACCCCTATTATATAACTGTTCAATTAACTAAATAAAAGTACATTAACATTTTTTTAAAAAAAAATTAAAGAAAATGTGGAATATGACCGCCCTGTTTCATTTGAAGTAGATAACAATTACCATGAACTAATGTTCTTATAATCCACCATTGAATTGTTTTACCAAAATGACCCACTTTTCAAAAGTATTTACCAAACTAATCCACATTCGAAAGTATTTACCAAAACGACACACTTGCTATCTCAGATAGCCAGTTTGGTTAAAACCTCATCGCTATTTGAGATAGCGAGTGTATGGTTATGTGTTTGAAGAAAACATCAAGTATATACTCGCTATCTCAGATAGCGAGTGTGTTTGTACTAAACTCGCTATATCAGATAGCGAGTTTATGGTTGTACAGAAAATTCCTTAATCGACCATTGCTATCTCAGATAGCGAAAGTGTTTATACCACACTCGCTAACTCGGATAGCGAGTGTAAGTTCTTGAAGAAAATTTCCTGAATTTAATCTCGCTATCTCAGTTAGCGAGAGCATTTCTACTAAACTCGTTAACTATAGCAAGTGTCGATTGGGGGATTTGTTCAGATGCTACTTCGCTCTCCCTCACTTCTGTCTTTCCATTCTCTCTCTAACTCCGAAAGAAACCCAAAACGAACAAACCCTAGCCTCCCAAATTCGTTATTTCACCGACAAAATCCGTCAAAAATCTTTTGAGATCCAATTCCTCACTCACAACCCTTTATATTCCCACTCTCAAAACCCTAAACCCATCATCGAAGATCCCAAATTGCTCAATATTCACGATCATAGATTCGAAGGTATTATTTGTATAACCTTTTATATTGTACGCTTGGGTAGATTAGATTATGTGTCTCATTTTTGTATAAATATGTATAGGTATGGATTATGATATTCCTATATGAATTTATTTTGGTAGTGAAATTATTCGTGATGCGAGGATAGGATGTTATTGTAGTGCTGTTGATCCCGAAATAATTTGGGCACCCCGTACAGTTACAATGGCAGAATTAGTCGAGAAAATTTATGAGGTTATTAATTGGGCTAGAGATCAAAGGAATTTTAAAATTTTAGCTCGATATGCAGCGGATAAAGGTGAAGGTCAATATTTTATGTCTGTGCTCGTAGCAAATGACAACGCTCTGAAGTCCATGATTGCTACGACAATTGATCCAAATTATAGTTGGTGCGCATTGGAATTATATATTCAGCAAATCCAAATTAGTAATGCCCAGCCACATGCTAATCCTAGTTCAAGCTTCGTACGAGAAGTACCAACACATGGAATGAGTTCTAACCCAGTTCAAACATCACATGCAATCCCACCCTCCCCATAAGAAGACACATTCACAAATACAACAAGCCCGGATCCTACAAAATTTGAGATGCCATGTCAACCTAGTTTGGTTCAAGATTATGTTCAATCAGCCAATGTCTATGGAATATTTTAAAATGCTACCATCAACAATGAATTATTAGATGATGATGAAGAAGATGAAGTTGATGAGAGTGTAGAAATTGATGACGAAGTGGAAGAAGATGAATATGTAAATGTTAATCTAAATGTGAGAAACGATAATGACGTGAACATTACTGATGCCTTTAATAATTTTAATGTTCATGTTACCGAGGAGATGTCACAAAGTGCTAGAGTAAATCAAGTTCCACAAGAGTCGTTCGGTTGATCGAACGTCGACGAATTGTACATTGAGCAGGAGTTTCAAAGTAAAGAATCGATCCAGCATGTGGTGAAGCTATACTCCATCAAGAAACATCGGAAATTTGTCACGTTGAAATCTACACCCACCCTATATACTGTGAAATGTAAACTGTCACCTAAGAAACGTACCATTGAGGAGATAGTGCAAATCCCACTAGTCGTAAGTGAGGGCGATTGCCCATGGAGATTACATGTAATTGTTCCAAAGGGTGGGACAAATTTCGTGATGAAAAAAATTATAGGGCCACATACATGTTTGAATCCCACACTGAATCAAGATCACCGTAAAGTTGACAGTAAACTTGTATGAAATTTGATTGTGAATGTCGTTAAGGCTGAAATAGGAATAACACCGCGTGCCATTATTGAGATAGTCAAACTACAGTTCAATTATCAGATTTTGTATAGGAAGGTTTGGATTGCAAAACAGAAAGCTACTGAGAGGTTATTTGGTACCTTTGAAGAAGCATATACTAAGTTGCCTTATTTACTATCAGCAATATAAGCAGCAAATCCAGGAACTGTTGTCCATTGGGATAAGTATGAGTCCGGTCCCGGCAAGGAAACATTCAAAGGAGTATTTTGGGCTTTTGGTGCTTCGATTGAAGGGTTCAAGTCTTGCAGACCTGCTATAAGCGTTGATGGAACACACTTGTATAAAAAATTCAGGGGATGTTTGTTAATTACAGTTTCACTAGATGCAAACGATAGCTCTTTTCCGTTTGTGTTTGCAATAGTTGATGGAGAATGTATATACTTGGACATGGTTCATGAGCTGCATTCATTTTTTTGTCATGGATCGGGATGGGTTATGTGTTATCTCCGATTGTCATGCAGGTATATTGGCCGCCATGGAAATGCAAAACGGAGCTTGGAACGAACCAAATGCATATCATTGTTATTGTATATGACATTTCGCTACAAGTTTCTTCACCAAATTTGGTAGCAGAGCTATGAGGAAAAAAGTTAAAATTATAGCATGCCAAAACCAACCCAAAAAATTTCACAGTAAACTCGTTGAGCTGGAAACTGTCAATGTGGAGGCGGCTACCTGGTTGAAGGAGAAACTCGCTCAGAAATGGGCTTTTCATGACGAAGGAGGTCATCGATATGGAATTATGACTATAAACCTATCAGAAGTTTTCAACTCGGTTTTGAAAGGTGTGCGTAGTTACTTGTAATTGCAATTGTAGAAATAATCTTTTACCGTCTAAATTCTTACTTTGTCACTCGTCAGCAATTATCAAACACACTTATAGGTGAAGGAAAAATTTTTGCTCCAAGGGTTCAGGATTTGATCGATTTCCACCGTGAGAGAGAAAACTTGCATGAGGTCACAATGTTTCATCATCAATCGGGATTTTTTTTAGTCAAAATGGGTATACGAAGAGTAGGTGGCAATTCAAAAGGTGGAAACTTGCACAACGTGAATTTGGGTAGTAGAACATGCACTTGTCAGAAATTTCAGTTGTATCATATTCCATGTTCCCACATGCTGACGGCTTGTGCATATCGTGCAATTGATTACAAGCCATTTATCGACACATTTTATTCCACTAGTGCCTTAGCACAAACATGGGCTCCCATCTTTCATACGACACTAGATCCAGCATATTGGCTTGTGCTTAGTGGACCCCGCCTTATTGCTGATACGAACCTATGCCGTTGTAGGAAAGGACGACCGAAGAGCACGAGACTTCGTAATGACATGGATGTAAGAGATGGGTCGAGCACTGGTACGGGGATGACTTGTTCCAAATGTGGTTTGAAAGGTCACAATATGTGCCGTTGTCGGAAAAAATTAAGTCAAACTTCACAAAGCCGTGTATGAATTGTATTTCGCATTTATTTCAAACTCATGTTTCGGGTTATTGTCTTTTGTATTACTTTGGTAATGGAATTTAGTTATGTATTATTTTAGTAACAAAGCCGTTACATTTGTTGACTTTTATTATGTACTATTTTGGTTGTTTGAGTGTATGAGATGTAAATTCTGAGATTTGATATTGAAATTGTGATGATATCAGATGTGACAATCTGTGAATTCTGAGATAGATTCGGTGTTGTGTGTATACAGGGATGAGTTTTAGAAGTTCACAAACATTTTGTGAATATACCTAGGGTCGCTAACTGAGATTGTAACCCCTGTTTTTTTTTGTTGTATATTTTGGATTGTATTTTTCATTTTGGTGTATTTTTCTCTCCTGTATTTTTCTGAACCGTATATTAGAGTTGTTTTCAATATATACTCATATTTTTTTTTTCATTTTGAGCTCCTTGTGTCGATTGATTGTCTCTCTTGTTTCGTTTTTCATTATTTTGATCTTTTCCTCATTTTTGGTCTCGTTATCTTTAATTTTATTTTTCTTGGTGTTGTGGTGGTGTTTTGGTTGTCTTTTTTCAACTCCTATTATTTTTATCCCTAATAAGATTTTCAAAGCCAAAGGATTCCCTATCCTAATGGCATTCCTATTTGTATTTGACCCAAAATCCAAAATCCATTTGTAAACCTATTACTAACTTCTAATACCCAATACCCATTAACCCACATCCTAACCATATATATAAACTGTTAGGGTTATATACTGAAAGCATCACTTTTGTATTAACTTTATTTCCTTATTTTTTTTGAGTGAGAATCATATGGGCATATGTTTGCATATTGTGTTTATTATAATATTAATGCAAGTATCTGATATTCTATAAGGTTGATAATATGGTGTGAGGTGACACACAGGAGATCATATTATCAGTTCCCTATGGAATATATAAATAGTTCACAACCTAGACGGACTTGGATAATCCATTGGAAAGGTTGTAGTGTATTCTGGAATTAGTCTATCTTGACTATACGTTTACACTAGTACACTTTGTGTGTATTGAACAGGACCACTTGAGATTGTTCTCTTTGTACTGACTATAAAAGAGAACAAACACCTCTGTTATTATGGATGCTTATGCTCTTAATCCAGATATAATAACAGACATGTATATGCAGTGTGCATTACTTTGACTCATAAAAGAGTGGGATTCATTATGGATCAACAACCTCTATGAATTGGGTAATAGCATTGTATGTATGATGGGCTGTTGATTGTAAAAGGAATCCATGTCCCGATACGTCGGGTTGATGATGTCCCCTTAAGGAGCTCATAAGGATTGTCATGTAAACCCTGTAGGTGGATTACATCCGACATGACAAATAAAGTTGAGTGGTACTACTTAAGGATAAAAGATGTTGATCAATATAGTTGTCAGTAACTTAATTTGATCGACGGACATTCGATATCTTAACATGGGGAGCTCAACGAGCATATAATAAAAGGAGCCCATAAATATAATTTGGGATTAGGAAGGTAGTGCAACAATAGCTCCTTAGTGGACCGAGCTATTGTTAATGGGCCTGGGTTGTGTGTTTGGGCTGAACACGGGATACCCAGAACCGTTAGGAGACCTAACCCTAATTTCTCCTCATGGTCCCTGCCGTAGCCTTATATATATCCTCTATTTCTCTGGCCGTCATTGATAATCTGAAATATAAGATTTTTTCTCTAAATTCGTGATTCACGTAAGGAGAGAAAGAGAGGTCAGCCAAGGAGAAGAAAGGTTGGGAGATCGTCGCCCACACGACGTCCAACCTGAGGAAGGAATACGTGCAGAAGATCTTGGGGTCGCTGTCGTCTTCTTCTCATCGCAGGTATAATTCGTGAACCCTAGATTCCGCTATATAGGGTTAGATCACGTATTTAATCTGTTAATCTTTTATGATCGATACGCACATCAATCCTTAGTCCTGGGAATCATCTCAGTTCCATCATAAACACACCCCTCACAAACCCTAACCCTAACCCTAATTTTCCTCTCTCCCTCAATCTCGGCCTCCCTCACCATCTCTCTCCCTCTCTTGCTTGCTACCGGCCTGCACACCGAATCCCCTTCACACCACCAGCCCGGCCTACCCCCCAGGCCGACAGCCCCCTTGCCGGCCACCTCCCCACTCCGGCCAACATCCAGTACCCGAGCCCCTTTTCTCCATCCCTTGCCTTGCCGACCACCTACACACCACCATCGCAACAACTCTTGCACCATATTATCCCAAACTCTCTCCATGGTGATCCCTAGTGGCCGCTAGCCACTTTGATCATCGTTCGCTTCAAGGAGTTTTGTTCGTGTGGAGATTTTGTTCGTGATTGCTTGGATTCGCGGATTAGCAGATTTTTGTTCGTGGGTTTTGCTTCTAGGCTTATTTGCATCGTTCTTCATTCCTAAATTAAGGCAAGTAACTTGTACTCCAATTCATTTGTTTGATACAAGTTCCAAAGTTCACCTATAGTGTAGTTGGGTCTAGAGACAACTCTTGATTGTGTTTTCCTTGTTGGATTTTTTCTCTATTATGAAATTATGGCCATAGATTGACTCAAGGCACAATATGGACATGAATTAACCTAGGATTCGCCCGATTCTCGATTTTTGAACATGTATGTGAAACTTGTGTGCAAACTTGTATTTTGGTTGAGACCCATGTGAAATTCTTGGCGTGGACATGTTAATAACCCTAATTCATGATGTTTAGACACTTGGTAGGCTTTATTTCAAGTTTGGATGCGTTTGGATCAATATTCTTGAATCTATGTTGTTTTTGTTTTTAAGGGTAAAATCTGTATTTTCTTGCTAATCTGTTTTGTTTGCTGTTTTCGACTATGTTACAGTCAGTATCTTAATTTTGGTATAAAACATGAGTTTTATATAATTTCATCTATTTTCAAACTCCTTTGACCTTGCTTGATTCGGATTTCGTATGACTGAGTTATGATTGTTTTAGTACAGAGGTGTCGATCTTTTTCAGATTCTGTTTTTCGGAAATTTTGATAACAAACTATTTTCAAGAACTATGTTATACATATTATTTTGATTCAAAACTTTGGTCAGTATTTCTTTATTAAGTTAGGGATTACCCAGAATTTTGGTGAATTTTATTGATAAGTTTTATGTGGTGTTTCGTACTCGTTTACAAAATCTACACTTGCTGTATTTTGCTCGCTGTTCTGTAAAGAATTTTATTTTCACTATGATTCCTTTTACTGTATGAAAAATATTTGTAAAATGTGAAAGTTAGTAAATTCTATCTATTTTCATACCCCTTTGGCAGAATTGGATTTCGTTTCACTGGTTGCGAGATACCTTAGTTTTCGTACAGCAATGTTGGGATCTCCAGATTTGCCAAACTATGTTTTCTTGACGTTTTCTTATTTTTGATGACTGATCTATTTTTGCTGGAAAAATCTGAAACTTTATATTTAGCTACTGGACATATAGGGGAACACCCCAATTTTTTCGTGGATTTATTTAATGGGTTTTCATGCTGTTTTCCTGTTCTTGAATTTGTTTTCCTGATTTCTGGCTGAACCTATTTTCTGTATTAAAACCAGTTTTGAGTTATGATTTTGTGAATTAGTATATGACTTATTTATACTCGCTGAATTTGTGTGAAAGTCTATTTTCCAGATCCTTCGACGGATCTAGATTTTCTTGTTTGTAACACTGGGAATCACTGTTTTACTACAGTATGGTCTTGCTGTCCTGAACTTGAGACGTGTTGTTTTATTCCTTTAGGAGATATCTTGCACTCGTACATGTTTAGTTTGCTACTAGCACTTGTTATATGATCATGACATGTTATTCTTGATATATTTTGCACATATTCATGCTTGTTGGACATTAATAATAAAAATAACCAAGCTGGGGTTTAAGAGACAGATCTAATAGTGGATAATTCAGAAATGTGTACTCAGAAGGGGATCCACTAATTCTACGTGGTTACTTGAGACATGATACTTGACACGTGATTACTTGATACTTGCACGCAAGACACGATACTTGCCACCTGCACAACTTGACACGTGATTCCATGATACATGATACTTGGAGTTTGGAGCTCGATTACTTGACTTGTTCCCGAGTATACTGCCCTCTTTGGTCCATTATGAAATCTAAAGCGAAAATATTTGTTGTAGCAACCATGTTATATGGGCGACGTGAAGTGCTACCTAGATAGTACTCACTATAAGACTTGAACATGATGCTTGAACATGATGCTTGAACGTGATACTTGAACATGATACATGCTTGCTTGATACTTGACTACATGATACATGAGACTTTATACATGATTACTTGACACTTGACACATGTTTATAAGATACTTGATTACTTGACACTTAATTTATGCCATTTACACTTGTTCACTTTGCCATGCTAGTTGTTTATGTTGACATCATACTTATACCATGTTGCTAGTTAGTTTTCCCGTGTGCTTGTATCCTACATTATAAGTGACCCGTGACTTGCAATTGACGGGTACTTGTGTTTTCTCTTTTTCTCTTTCCTGCATTCGTTGAATTGCAGATTTTGGAGAACATGTTCCAGATGGTATCGGAGACATGAAGTATTAGTATTGCTTTAAATCATATTATTTCTTGTATCTTGCTTGAACAATATTGTATTTTGAGACTTAGATTTATTCTTGTATTTGGGCATTGTGACCCAAAACATGTGTTTTATTCAGATCATGACTATTTGATATTTATGTATTTGGTTTCAAGTATTCTTGTTGGTATTTTGACTCATTATGTGCATGTGGTTGATTAATTCGCTTCTGACTTTGTTGTTTCTTGTGCATGTTGTAAAGATTTCTTGAACAGCTTATGGATGATGAAAGTCATTCGCTTGACTTTTGCTACGTATCCGTATTCCGTATTCTTTTTGGGAAGCGGGGCGTGACAGAAATAGCGACTGTGGTTATCCCCAAATTTCCAGAGACTTTTAAGTCTCTGGAAGTAAGAACTTCCAACAGCCGCTAACTCAGTTGGCGACACTAGTTGAACGAGGATTGCTATATGTGATAGCGACTGTGGTAATTTCTTACTTAAAGAGACTTGAAATTCTGTGGGAAATTGGGAAGTACCACAGTCGCTAACTAAGTTAGCGAAACCAGTGTCGCTAACTGGGTTAGCAACTGTTGGAAGTTCTTACTTCCAGAGACTTGAAAGTTTCTGGAAAATTGGGAATTACCACAGTCGCTAACTGAGTTAGCGACCCTAGTTCAAAGAGTGTCGATAACTAAGATAGCGACTGTGGTAATTTATTACCTCCAGAGACTTTCAAATCTTTGAAAAATTGGGGATAACCACAGTCGTTAACACAGTTAGCGACCCAGTTTGAACTAGGGTCGCTATCTGGGATAGCGACTGTGGTAATTTCTAACTTCCGGAGACTTGAAAATCTCTGGATAATTGGGGATAACCACAGTCGCTAACTCAGTTAGAGACCCTGTTTGAACTAGGATCGCTATCTGTGATAGCGACTGTGAAAATTTCTAACTTCCAGAGACTTGAAAGTCTCTGGATAATTGGGAATAACCACCGTCGCTAACTCAGTTAGCGACCCTGTTTGAACTAGGGTCATTATTTGAGATAGCGAGCCTAGGTATATTAGCAAACTGTTTGTGAACTTCTAAAGCTCATCCCTGTATACACACTCATCTCATTCTCAAACATTCTCAAAATCTCTAACCAATGTATTGTAGTTGTACACACATGACATTCTCAAAAAATCTCAAATGCAAATTGAATTCACATCTCAATATCGGATTTCACATCAACACATTCTCAAAATCTCAAACCCAACTCCAAACCTGAAGGTCATGTTGCCAAACATGCACACATTCTCAAACACATTCCCAAACACAGACCACTACTTATACAAACCTAACACAGTTCATCTTAAAGTCCCAAATTTGTACAATTTAACAACGATAACAAAATAAATAAAACTTACACAACAAATCTTCAACAGATTACGGATTGGGGGTGAACAAGTCTGGGGGTCTCCTCATTCTTTTGGGAAGCCTTGGAGTTGCTTAAGTAAGTCCGGAAAGAGGAATGTTATCATCATCATCTTCATCTTCATCTTCTGGCTCCTCGGCTTGCTCCGCTCGTTGACGTTGTTCTTTTAACATTCTCTCACGATAGGATGGTCTTGATGCCATTTTTTTGCGATGCCCTGTTCCATACACCGGACATCTCAATAAAGCGTCCAATCTGTTTCCTTCGCCAACAAGGTCGGCTTGTGCCCGACATGACTCAACAATTTTTCGTGCAAATACCTTCATTGGTTCGGCAACATTGCTCCTTAAAACCTTTGTGCATTCTCTAACCTGATTCCAAGTTTGTTCCATCTACACACAAGAAATTCACATCATTTATTGAAAGTCAACCCATGTTAAAGATTAAGAGAATTCGTAATAAAAACATAATGTATAAAACTTACGAGACTCCGAACCAATGTTGCCTTTGGTTGGAACATCGGTAAATTCACGGAATGCGTGTCAACTGGATCAGCGGCTTGTCTCCTAGTCGGTCCCTGCACACCCGCTGGCATTTAGTATGTCGGAGAAATATATATACATGTCATTCTCCGATACGCCATATATGGTATATGGTATTTCTTCTTGTTTATCTTGTGCTAGATGTAGTAAATCTATGGTGTGATAAGATCGATAAGGGAACCTTCATATTGCTAAAAATTAATGTCAGTGCTACTTTGATGTATCCGTTTTTAGATGCATGAGTTGAAAGGTGGTATCAGGTTCAACATTAGTAGGGGGAAATAAGGAATTTAACAAAAATTTATATGCTTTCTGATTAATGTGGTGATGCCTCAGGAAGAATACTGTATACACATCTTCAGTGAAGAAGAAATGAATAAAAAACCTCAAACTTATAATATGGTTAACATTTTTAAGCTTGTTTTGATGTTTCTCTCTGTTAAGATAAATCACAAACATGAAAAAAATACTGAATATTGAATTGAGTTCAACCAAGTACAATACCACCTATATATAGGAGGAGAACAAATATCAAAACAACTCTACAACCAATATGGGACTATAATAATATCTAACACCCCCACTCAAACTCACGATGGGTCAAACAGTGTGAGTTTGCCTACTAAGTATCTAAATCTCTGAACAGTATGCGACTTGGTGAAGAAGTCTGTAGTCTGCTAGGAAGATGTAACAGAATGGAGAGAAATGGTCCATACCTCAAAGCGCTCATGAACATAATGGCAATCAATCTCTATATGCTTCGTTCGCTTATGAAAGATCGGGTTGCTTGCAATGTGCAATGCACTCCGGTTATCATAATGAAAAGGAGTAGCTCCTATAAGAGTGACACCCATATCTGATAACAGTCAATGAATATGAACAATCTCTCTAGTTGTAGCTACCATTGCTCTATACTCAGCTTCAGTCGAAGAACATGTAACAACTGCCCGTTTCTTACTTCGCCATGAGATCAGCGATTCACCAAGAAATAGACAGAAACCGGTGGTAAACCGTCTGGTAGTAGGATCACTTGTCCAATTTGAATCTGAATATACACTCAGCTCTAGTTTGGATGTAGCAGGCATGAATAATGAGCGAGTAATAGTGCCCCGAAGATATCTAAGAATCCGAAGAAGAGCACCGTAGTGAACTGATGTAGGAGCAGAAACAAACTGACTGACAACATTGTCTCGTCTGTTCATGCATAAGTAGACAAGCTATCCAACAATCTGTCTGTATCTAGTGGGATCAGGAAAGAGCTCACCATCAGTGGGACAAAGCTTCACATGAAGCTCTAAGGGTGTATCGGTTGATCTACTGTCAGATGGGCATGCAGCGGAGATAATATCTGATGTTTATTTCTATTGAGAAATGAGTATCCCCAAGATCCATGAGCAATCTCTAAGCCCAGAAAATAACGTAGTCTGCCAAGGTCTTTCATATGGAACTGCTGATGAAGGTATTTCTGGGTGAATGTAATGCCCGCAGAGTCATGCACAGTAATGATCATATCGTCAACATAGAGTAGTTGAATTACCCTCTCCTGCGGTGATGACCGCATAAACATAGAATTGTCCTGAGAACTCTGATTAAAACCAGCCTTGGTGATGACAAGGCGAAAACACTCAAACCAGGCTCGATGGGCCTGCTCCAAACCATATATAGCCCGATGCAACCGGCAAACATGACGAGGAGTAGGGAGGCCAGGAGGAGGATCCATATAAACAACCTCAGATAAGGTACCCTGAAGAAAAGCATTCTTCACGTCCACCTGGTATAATGGCCATTGGCGGATGGCTGCAACAGCAAGAACAGTGCGAACATTAGTCATCTGTGCAATGGGAGCAAAGGTCTCATCATAATCAATGTCATGCTCCGGAGTAAATCCTCGGGCTACTAGATGAGCTTTGTGCCTCTCAATAGATCCATCAAGTTGATATTTGACCTTGAAGATCCACTTGCAGCTAATAGGCTGAATGCCCTCTGGCAGTGGAACAACATCCCACGTGCCAGTCTGATCAAATGTACTGAATTCCTCTGCATTAGCTTTCCTCCATTCAGGATATTGAATTGCGTCTTGATAGGTTCTGGGCTCACGTGTAGAGTGTATAGCAGTGAGATATGTATGAAACTGTGGTGAGTAGAAAGCTAGGGTAGCGAAACCAAACTAGTCAGAAAGACCAGTGACATCAGGTGTATAACGTGCCGGAGGAATACCAGAAGTGGAACGGGTAGACTGACGAAGAGGTGATGGACTGACAGGGTGTGAGGGTGAGGACGGTGGAGTAGGTGCATGCATCGGTGGGGAAATAGGTGGGATGGGTGCTGGCTACTGTGGGGATGCAGGTGGTATTTCAGTAGGGGGAACAACAGGTGTAAGGACTGCAGGAGATGTGAATGGAGCCAAAGGAGTGGGATCAAAAGGAATCCGGGAAGATAAAGTCGGGGGGCTAGCAACAACTGGAAAATCGAGAAATCTAGTATCCTCGGGGGGAGTCGGTAGTAAGGGGAGTCTTCCACAAAGGATACATGTCGAGAAATGCGGACACGACCTGCTGATGGATCAAAATAATGATAACCTTTGTGTTTAGGACTGAGACCTAGGTGAACGCACTTAGCAGCACGAGCGGAGAGCTTTGTGTGCTCAGCAGAAGGGAGAAGGACGTAACAGGTGCACCCAAAGGTATGGAGCATACTGTAGTCGGGAGGTGAATGATAAAGAGCCTCATAAGGCATCGTACCAGCTAGGGCAGACGAGGGAGTAATGTTGATGAGACTAACAGAGGTCATGATAGCTTCAGCCCAGAAAGAACGAGGAGCGGAAGAGGAGAGTAAAAGAGCGCAAGCCGTCTCAAGGATGTGACGATGCTTGCATTCAGCTACACCATTCTGCTCATGTGTGTGAGGGCATGATTTCTAAAAAAGGGTGCCGTGAGACTGAAGGATCGATCTCATAGTGGTGGAAGTGTACTCACGTGCACCGTCCGATCGAAAATTCTTAATGCGCACACCGAACTGAGTGTGAATCATAGTTGTAAAGAACCGGTAAATATCAGGTATCTCAGATCGCTGATGCATAAGAAAAACCCATGTATATCTAGTGAAGTCATCGATGAAGGCAACATAATAGAGATAGCCTTTCCACGAAGGTACGGGAGTGGGTCCCCATACGTTAGAATGAACAAGTTGAAAAGGGTGAGTGGTTTCAGAAGTTCTTTTTTGACTAAAGGGTAGGGCAGTGTGTTTGGCCAAATGACAACCCTGACAATCAGATAAATGTTTAAAAGTGAGAGAACCAAGGGCACCACTGCGAGCAATAGTCTGGAGTCGTGAAGTGCTAATATGACCTTAACGTCTGTGCCACAGTTCAACATAAGAGAAAACAATACCGGCAAAACTAGAAGGAAAGTGATGTGCACGAAGAAAATCTAGATAATATAGACGACCCTGACGACTAGCACGCTCATACTCCTCACCGGTGGAGGAATCAGTAATAGAACAACCTAATGAGTCAAAAGTAATGACTAGACCACTATCGCACAATGCACTAATAGAAATAAGGTTTATTGATAAATGAGGAGCATAGAGAACATATGGTAATGTGAGTGTTACACCCCGCTTTCCAAAGACACGGAATACGAGCGCGTGACAAAGTCCAGCGAATGATTTTCATCATTCATGAGCTGTAGGATCGACTCAGCATCATAGCAAGAATATAACAAAATGTTCACAACCATGCATGCATGAATAATTTATTAAGCAACAGAAAACAATTGAAACAAATAATAATATCCCAAATAGTTTTTAACTCTGGATCAAAAGATAAAACTCGGGAACATAAGTCCGTTACAAGTTTTTTAGTAGCAAAGAATAAATAACTCATGGAAAAAAATATTTAAGCAAGTCCTTGCTCCAAGAGAAGCCTAGAATGTATGCTCACCAATTCCAGCAAGCAATCCGTTTCCAAAGTCTGTATATATTAATATAAAAAGGAAAAAAAATAGGGAAAACAAGATAAATGCCCTTAGTGCAAGTTCGGGCCGCAAATAGTAAAACAAGTACAAGCAACATGGAACAAGATTTGGAATCAAGAATGTAATAGGGGTGCAACAAGTAGTGGGGATTCAAGAAATTAGCTAGCAAGAAAGACAACTCGAGTGACAAGATTGGGTAACAAATACTAGTAGTAGAACAAGTGGCTAGTGAACATGTAATGGTATCATGCATCAAGTAATAAGTATCAAGCACAAGTGTCAAGTAACAAGTCTTATGTGTCAAGTTGTTACGTACAAGTATCAAGTCTCATGTATCATGTAATCATGTATCAAGTAAGCATGTATCATGTTCAAGTCTTGTAGTTATTACTATCTAGGTAGCACTTCATGTGCCATCCTTTTATCACATGATTGCTACAGTCAATGCAATTTCGTTTAGGCCTAGTGGTAGATTTTATAGGGCGGTGTACTCAGGTCATGTAGAAAATACGAGTGTGTGATCAAACCATTGGCTCTAGAGGTGGCCCCCGCAGGCTCTAGAGGTGACCCCCGTCAACCCTTGACGTGACACTTAGTTCCATTTGATCGCAAATACATATCATGTAATCATATAATGAGCTCTAGAGGTGACCCCCGTAGGCTCTAGAGGTGTCCCCCGTCACCCATGATGTGTCACTTAGTTCCATTTAATGTAAAATCATAGGAAACATGGGTCCCCTTCCGAATACACTTACCTATATTGTTCACTACTATGGTCTTTCCTTAAACCCCGGCTTGTTATTTATTATTATCATCAAGCATGCATGAAAGTGTGCGAAACAAGTCAAGTAAACATAATCAAGAACATGGAACAAGTCTAGGCTAAGCAGGATACATGTTCGAGGGTCAAAACAAATCAAAGTATTAAGAACAACGAAAATTCCAAATCTGGACAGCATGACGTTGCTGCACCAAAACTGCGATTCCCGTTGCTACAAGATAGCAAATGTGGATCCGTCAGAAGTTCTAGAAACTAGACTCCTTCCCAGTTCCAATGCATATAATTAAGGTACGTAAAAGTTGTGGTAACATGTGTCAAAACAGCAAACTATACAGCATTTGTGTTCAGCTAGAATTTGTAAAACTGAGTTTGTACATATGAAACAGTGTTGAAACATCATTAATTAATTCTGAGAAAATTAGGGAATGTTCTCTAGAGTGTCCAGTAACATCATGCAAAATTTCAAGTCATTTACTTACTGGTAGAATAGTTAAAATAATTATAAACTAAAGAGGTGCAGCAGTTTTTGTGAATATGCGACTACCAACACAGCAGTAGTAAAACTGCAATATCTCCCAGACCGTAACTCAGAATTCAAAAATGTTGGATGTTAAAGACAACTAGACACTTAGGGATACATTTCATATTCAGGGCTCAAGTTCAGATTTTGATTTTATATGGGTCGAAACAGCGAGTAAAGACAAGAACAACAGCAAGTGTGAATTTCTTTTATATACAAGTTGCATGATAAATGACTATTATGAGTCTAAATTGGTGTGTGATTCAAATATGGGTGCATTGGGGGATCAAATCAGCAAGTCACATGTGTTTCTCAACTCTAAAGAATGTAAGATCAACACAATACATCATACGATTCACGTCTACAAGTCAAGAGGTTCATGTTCAAGTAATTAGGAGATAAAAGGGTCCAACTAGTTTGTAAATATATCAACGAAAGGTTGTGAATCTTAAGATTATGGAATCGATGAGAAATAATTTTAGATCAACAAGCGATGAGACAAAGAGGAGTTACAACTACAATCTATTTGCAGTATTTTCAATTAAACGCTTGTACTAGAACAATAATTTGTACAAGAAGAATACTTGCCCTAGGGGTGTAGCCGACGAATCCGACAGAGGAATAACAGAGATGGATCCCGACACGGATCTTGACAGCGATCAAGATCGAAGATGAATCAATGGTTGAGATCAGATCTGGCTGATGATGGAGGGCTGAGATCGGATCTGATGATGATCAGATCGGATCTGATCTGAGGAGATTCGATGGTAGGGATTCAAAGTATCCTTCACCTTCCCTTCTTCCTTCTCTTCTTTACCACGACACGGAGAGAGAGAGACCGCGAGAGACTCCGACGCGGTGACTAGGCTGCACGACGTCAAGGACTACGACTGGGAAGCAGTCGGAGAAGAGGCGATGACGGCAAGGGATGAGACGGTAGGAGGTGGTCTGTTCTACGACGAAAACAGGGGAAGAGGCAGCGGGGGAAAGCCTCGAGGATTCAGGAGTGGGCGAGGCAACGAAGGGGGGGGGGTGAGGGCGATGCGGTGGTGGTGAGAGGTGATGAGTTTGGATAGACGATGAAGGTGGTGACGGGGATGGTGGTTGAGAGGTTGAAGAAGACGATGGTGAGGGGACAGTGGGGTCAAGCGGAGGCAGGAGCAATGGGTGAGGCGATGGTGAGGATGAGGAGGGAATGAGGACAATGATGGGGAGACGAGGCGATGGGAAATGGGTGCAGAGGTCGAAATGGGGCTCGATGAGTGGAGGAAGAAGGAGACGGGGAAGAAGAAAGTAGGAGGCTGGGTTTTTGGGGTTAAAACAGTATTAGGTTAGGGTTAGGGTTAAGTAGGTTTAGGTTTATATAGTAGGGTTTGGGTTTTTGGGTTATTGGATAGCGGGTTTGAGTGGGATCCAACAGGAGATTGAGCCAAAATTTATTATAATTAGGGAAAATTGATTTTTTTTTCTTTTTTTTTGAAAATAGTAAAGAAAGAGGGAAGAAAAGAGAGGCAGCTGGGGGAGCACAGGGGGGGGGGGGGGGTCGTTCGACTGGAGGGTGGAGGTTGGCGACCACTGTGGAAGCAGCGACGGGAGTGTGGGTCGTCGGGATGGATCTCGACGGGAGTTCGGAAGTCGGCGATTTGGGTCTCAACGACTGAAGGCGTCGATTGGAGGCCTCGACGACTGGCGGCATCGAGAATAGTGGATGCCTCGACGACTAGAGGCGGTGATTTGGGTCATCGGGATGAAGGACGACGATGGATGATGACAATGGTGTATGGTGGTAGGGTTTCGACGATAGTGGATCTTGACGGGAGGTTGAAGATGAAGTTTTTTTTTGTTTTTTTTTTGTTTTTTTGAGATCTAGGGTTTTGGGAAGAAATATGTATAACTTGGCTCTGATACTATGTTAAGATAAATCGGAGAGATGAAAACAATACTGAATATTGAATTGAGTTCAACCAAGTACAATACCACATATATATAGGAGGAGAACAAATATCAAAACAACTCTACAACTAATATGGGACTATAATAATATCTAACACTCTCAAATACGACACCAAGATGCTTATCATTGTTGGTGTTTCTTTTTATATGTCAAATAATACCTTATTTTCAAGGCTTTACTCCGTTAACATTCCATGTGTCATATATATCCTGCAAACCCATGCTGTATCCTTCTGGTACGTAATTCAAGACTAGCCCTGTTGATGTTTTATTGATCAAATAACCAATTTAACAACAATTTAACCAACAAAACCTACACCAATTCCACATGCTTATGAACAAGTTACACATATCATCACACAAATCACCATATAATTAACCAACATGCCTATGAATAAAACTTCCTATGAACAACTTACACATATAATTAATTAAATTAACCCACAAACAAAATTAACCAAAAATCTTCTTCTATATGATCAACACTGCTATCTTCTTCTTCTCTATGATCACATCTAATTGCAAACAAAATTAACCCACAAACAAAATTAACCCAAAATCTAATTGCAAATGTATGAAGACTTACCAAACAATAGATGAGTTCTTTTAGAAGGTAGATAACAAGGATGAGATGAATGCACCCACTTCCGCCACAATCGTCTTCACCGTAGATGAAATCAACAGAAATCGGGATCTATGGTGTTCGATTTAGGGTTTTGAGAGTGGGAGTAGAGAGGGATGAGAGTGATGAAGTAAATTTAGAGAGATTTTGGACGGATTTTGTTGGGAAAGTTGTCAATTTCGGAGGCTAGGGTTTGGGTTTCTTTCAGATTTGGGAGAGAGAGTGGGTTCGATGAAATGAGAGAGATCTGAGATAGCGAGTCTATAAACTTCCCCAATCAACACTCGCTATCTCAGTTAGCGAGTGTGGTATAAACACACTCGCTAACTGAGACAACGAGTCTAAGCCAAATATTTTAACTTGGTAGTTTTCGTCAAGGCCACATGCTCGCTATCTCAGTTAGCGAGTGTGTTATCTGAGAAAGCGAGTTTGAACTTGGTATTTTTTCCATTTTTTCTCCTTAGTGTGGAGAAAAGTATAACCATACACTCGCTATCTAAGATAGCGATGAGGTTTTAACCAAACTCGCTATCTGAGATAGAGAGTGGGTTGTTTTGGTAAATACTTTCAAAAGTGGGTCGGTTTGGTTAATGCTTTCAAAAAGTGGGTTTTTTGGGTAAAAATTCTCACCTTTTCCCACAAAATATTACAAAATTAAGCTTTAAATTTCATGGTAAATTCGAATTTTTTTCCATACTGACCCACTTTTTGAAAATATTTGGCCCTGTGACCTACTTTCGAAAACAATTAGCGCTCTGACCCAGTGTTGGACACGTCAGCAACAAACTTATTGGGAAAAATGGCATAGGTTATTTGCAAGCCGTTTTCCCCAAATAACGCCATCTATTTTAAAAAAAAGTGTCATGCCGTTTTTTGGAGTAACGGCATATGTTATTTTGATTTTCAACAGCTTATATTCTCCATTTTAAGAAAAAATGTCAAGTGTGAAAACCTTATAACAGATGCCATTTTTTGAAAGAACGGCATTCTCAATACTGATGCCGTTATTTTGAATAACGACATCACTTATTTACTTTGTTTGCCTATAAACAGTGGCCCCCTCTTCTCACTTTCCCTTTCTCAATCGATCTGCTCTCTCTCTTTCACTCCCGAAACCCACAAACCCTAGATCCCTAAAACCAAAAATCCCAGGTATTGGAGTGCTCTCAAACTTCATATATCCTACCTTCTCACTCTCACTCTCATCTCATTCCTAATCCACGATGTATTTTCAAACTATCCAAGATACGGTCTAATTTGAAGGTATTATAACCATATGTTTGATATGTATTCATAGGTTATGCTTATGAGTAGTTAATTACTTGAATATGTTTGAATCTTTATGTTTAGGTATGGAATATGATATCCCTATTTGGTTATATTTTGGGAGTGAAATAATTAAAGATCCGAAGATTGGATATTGTTAAAGCGATGTTGAACCGGTCATTATTTGGGCTCCCCACAACTTTATATACTCACAACTAATAGATATGACATTTGAAGTCACTAATTGAGATAGAGGTGAAGCGAGTGTCAAAATCAAAACCCGTTATGCTGCCGGTAAAGGGGAAGGGCAATATTTCATGGTGCTTCCTGTAGATAATGATAATTCTCTGAGGTCCATGATTGGTAGGACACTTGAACCAAATTATAGTTGGAATGCATTGGAGTTATATATTGACCAAATAAGGCTTCCAAATACTAGGCAAGTTGTTATTGAAAGTCAAGGGCGCCCCCCGAGTTTCAAACCATCTGCCAAGTCACATGCAAGAATACCAAATATAGAAGAAGACATTAGCACAACTCCAACAGAACCTATTACCATTGAATATGAGAAGGTACATCCGTTGACATTGACACAAAATGTTGTCCCCACCGACATGGTATTGCAAGACTTTGACAACATCGTTGTAAATAACGATTTGGTAGAAGAGGATGAAGATGAGGATCAGGTCTTCAAGTTGATGAGGAGGAGAATGCCGATGAAGCTTCGGTTAATGATGTCAACGTCGATGTGCCGGTTAACAATGTGGTGTTGCCAAATTAGTCCGTTAATGCAACTGTACATGAGGTTCAATCGAGTGAATGGATGTCTCGTGCAACCGTACATGAACATGCACAGTCTTCCGACGACTCTTCCAACACGGATCAAGATTTCCAACTAAAGATTCTATACAACATCAAGTGAAGATGTACTCCGTGAAAAACCATCGAGAATTCGTGACGGTAAAATTGACCCCCGGTTTATACTATGTCAAATGTAAATACGCACCCATCAACCATTCAGCTGAGAAGATTGCAGAAAATCCGACACTTCTTAATGTAGTGGGTTTTCCTTGGCGATTGCATGCAATTGTTCCAAAAGGCCGTACTTATTTTGTGGTAAAGAAGCTTGAAGGTCCGCACACATGTGTAAATCCAACATTAAATCAAGATCACAGAAAAATTGATTCTACGATTGTATCGACGGTCATATTGAATGTTGTGAAGGCACAACTAGGAATAACACCAAGAGCCATAATTGAGATAGTCAAGCTTCATTTCAATTACACAATTTCATACTGGAAAGCTTGGAAGGCAAAACATAAAGCAATTGAGCGATTATACGGTTCCTTCGAAAAAGCATACACTAAATTGCCCTATCTTCTCAATGCAATTCAAGCATCAAATCCGGGGACGACTATACATTGGGCCAAGATTGTGACTGGTCCGGCTGAAATTTTTTTTAGGGGTGTTTTTTTGGGCATTCGGGCATTCCATCGAGGGTTTTAAGGCATGCAGACCAGTTATAAGTGTATACGGAACTCAATTATACAAAAAATACAAAGGTTGTTTGTTGATTGCTCTTTCACCAGACGCAAACGGTCGGTTGTTTCCATTTGCCTTTGCAATAGTTGATGGTGAGAGCATAGAAACATGGACATAGTTCATAAATTGTATTCGGTGCTTTGTCACAGATCGTGCAGGTCTATATTTCATTTCTGATCGTTATGCAGGCATTTTATCAACAATGAAAAATGAGTTCGGAACATGGAAGAAATTACTTGCTTATCATCGTTATTGTATGCGGCATTTTGCTAGTAATTTTCACAAAAAATTTGGTTGCAAGTTTATGATGAACAAGTTGAAGGTGATCGCGTGGTAGAATCATTTGAAGAAGTTTGAGGAAAAGATGGCACAGCTTGAAGTGACTAATATTGATTGGGCTAATTGGTTGAAGGAGAAACCGATTGAGAAGTGGGCACTTTCTGCCGATGGAGGTCATAGATATGGTATAATGACAACAAATCTATCGGAAGTTTTCAATTCGGTTCTAAAAGGTGTGCGTAGCTTGCCCATCACCGAAATTGTTGAAATGATTTTTTTCCGTCTCAACATGTACTTCAATGACCGTCGTGAAGCGGTGCAGACCCTTATCAGTGAAGGGAAATTATGGGCACCATGTGTTCAGGATATTATTGATTTATGCCGTGAGAAATCCAATTTGCATGTGGCAATAATGTTTAATAACCGGTCTGGTGTTTTTGGGGTTAAAACCGGCATTAGAATGGATAATGGACATCAAAAGGGTGGACATTGGCACACAGTTGACATCGGGGGGCGTACTTGTACTTGTGGAAAATTCCAACTCTATCACATTCCATGTTCTCATGTATTGGCTGCTTTTGCCTCCCGTACAATTGATTATCAACCTTACATTGATGCCTTTTATTCTATAAGTTCATTAGCACTGACGTGGACACCAACTTTTAATCCTATTTCAGACGAATCTTATTGGCCGACATAAAGTGGATCGATACTCATAGTCGATGCGAGTCTACGTCGGTTGAAAGGTCGACCTAGAAGTACTCGTCTTCGCAACGATATGGATGCTCGAGAGGGTGGGAGCAGCAAAATTTGTTCAAAATGCGGATTAAGTGGACACAATAGGCGTAGATGTAAGAATGTACCCAATGTAGGCACATCCCAATCTACCATTATTTGAAGTTGTATCCCAATATTGGCTTTATTTTGTAAGATATTTGAAGTGGTATCCCAAATTGTCAACATGTGTTAAATCTATCCGTATAGTTACCACGTGTTTAGACGTTGTTGAATTTTATGAACATTTGATGTAATCAGTTGAATCTGAGATATATGTTTCTGATGTTCAATTTTTTTTGGAATGACTGTGCATGTTTTGAATTGCTGTGCATTTGATGATAGCCATGCATGTTTTGGGTACAAATGATATGTAAGAGATGACGTTTTTCAAAACGTGCACAAAGCATGCACAACTGATTACTTAAGAGATGCCGTTTTTCAGAATAACGACATCCTTAAGAGATGCCGTTATCCACAGAAAAGACTGTGAAGTTAGACTGTTTGGTAGAGTTTCATTTCCATCAAAATAAAAGACTCAACTGGTGCCGTTTTTCAGAATAACGACATCCTTAAGAGATGTCGTTATTCCAAATAACGACATCCTTAAGGGATGCTGTTATTCAGAGAAACGACTGTGAAGTTAGATGGTTTGGCAGAGATTCATTTTTCTCGAACCAATAGATTCAACTGGTGCCATTTTTCCGAATAACGACATCCTTAAGAGCTGCCGTTATTCTGAATGACGACATTCTTAAGAGATGTCGTTATTCAGAGAAACGACAATGAAGTTAGATGGTATAGGCAAAGCTTCATTTCTCTCGAAATAAAAGACTCAACCGATGCCGTTTTTCGTAATAATGGCATCATTTTCGTTGGTGCCATTGTTATGGAAAACGGCATCAGGTTAGATTATAATACAGACCAATTTGAACATGTTTTGTACCGATGCCATCGTTGCAAATAACGTTACATGTAACAAATGCCGTTATTTGCAATAACGACATCTGTTACTTATAAATTACAACTAAATAATATGCAGTACTTCATAACTCGAATGTTGTCAGACTTCAATTTTACAATGAGCAACATATGAAATTACGACCCAAAGATAATATATATATATATATATATATATATATATATATATATATATATATATAGAATTAATACATCACTCGAATTGTATCATTTCTTTCGAGTTTGCTTCAAAAGATAAGCACAAAAAATTACAAAATATCCAGTACTTCATAACATATCAAAATATAATAAAATTATACATTCAAAATGTATCCGATGTGATTGGGCCGTCAAAGCTTAGAAAATTACAAATTTAAACATTCAACACTAACTAGGCATATAGTGTTGCGGCTCCCACCTTTTCCGAGATAGGACTTTCCTCCTACATTCGAAATTTTCTTGTGTCGCAGGTACACTGGATCCGACATCTTCTTCATGCCCTTCTTGTACTTCTTCAATCTCTTTTGATGCTAATTGACTTCTTGAATGAGGAAAACGAACACTCTTACTCCGTCGTGGCAATTGTGAAAGAGAAGCTCCTGAATGTGTAGATAACCTAGGTAGAGATTGAGCTTGTCTTGTGGTGGTGCAGCAGGAGGTTCAACTTGTCTTGTTCGTGGTGGTGGAGGTTGAGCTCGGGTAACACTTACTCAGGGCGGTTGAGTGGGAAGTTCGAATGAGGGTAAAAGAGTAGCGAAGCGCGGACCGTCACTAACCTCTTCAAGTGAGGTACGACATGGATGGATGATTTCTCTCGCTAACTCCTTGCAAGCCTTCGAAGCGTTGCTCTTCAACATACGAGCACATTTCCTCGTAATATCCCATGTGTTGTCAATCTACAATGCCAACGAAATAAATTAGTAGTAAACCAAACTTTTTTAAACAAATAAAAGCAAAATGTGTAAAAAAAATTTAAACTCATATTTGTTAACAATAACAAAATTTTACCCTTAGTTGGTACGCAGACGCTTTGGGTTGATACATAGGTTGCGACGTGGAATGTGCCGGTGGTGGCTCTACTTTGTGCATAGGTATCGACATTTGGATACCCGCAGGGATATCTATTCTTGGGGCAATATACAACAGTGTAATACGACGGTACCACTCCATGTAGACGGTTTGCAACGACCCGTCATACGGTGCAATCCCTTCTACCACCAAATCGTACTTCTTCTCATTCCAACATGCTACATGAGAGCGGTGGTGATCGGCCCAATTCATATTTGGCAGTCGACCTTGAACGATAATATTGTAAAGTCTTCGGTCCTACATTGTCTTTTCTGGGATGTGCTATTGTGCATTGAATTGGCGGAGGATTCGGTTGACGTAATAAAGCTCCACGATTGAGAAATTTACAAGTGGAGCTCGTGTCAACCAAAGTTGATTATTGGCTGTGCTTAGTGGAGGTAGACGTTGTAGCATTTTGTCCGTGTACGGTGTCCAATTGACGTACCCTTCCCTAAGCTGGTCGAGTTCATCCCTATAATACGTCAACACACCACGTGGGTTATCTCTTTATGTGAGTTTACCCGTCCAGTACACACCTAAAGGAGCCATAAACACTAGATTCTCATGAAGCACACTCCAATTATTTGAAAGAACAATTACTCTCAGCCGGCCGATGTGTATTTGTTCCCAACACCAAATTTGCAATAACCCCATCGGCCTCGTTATTTGGATCGACTTCATCAAACAATTGCACAGGGCATGGTAGAGAGAGGCCAAAGCCGTACTTCCCCAACTATATCGTCCAGCTCTATGTATGTCGGCAATCAAGGGAAGGTACATTAAATGGACCACATCACCGGAAGAATTAGGAAAGTGAATACCTCCGATCATCAACAAACGTGTAACATTGAAGATCGAAGTCGGTCGGTTCGTCTACCAAACTATTATTGAACTCTGTAAAGTGCCATGAACGTCGGATTGATTCCCCGACGAATACACCTCTATCATCCTCGTCAACCTGCTTCCCAAGACAATCTCTAACCAACATTACTTTATTAAAAAGCAGGTTTTCGGTGATCGCCGTCCCATCGATTGGAATACACCTCTATCATCCTCGTCAACCTGCTTCCCAAGATAATCTCTAACCAACATCACTTTGTTGAAAAGAAGGTTTCCGGTGACCGCCGCTCCATCGATTGGAAGACCCGATATGACGGCTACATCTTGTAGCGTGACCGTCATCTCACCAACGGGTAGGTGGAATGTGTGTGTCTTCGGCCTCCATCGCTCCACAAGAGTGGTAAGTAATGAATGATCGCATTTCACTTTGGTCAACATGGACATTCCATAGAACCCGCAATTTACCAAAAAATTTTGTATTCAAATGTGCGTCGGCAATATGGTGTGCATTCGGAAACTCATTTTCTTGACATCTCCATTCCACACCGCCTGCGACCTATGATCTTCTTGCAAATAGAGTACCGATGGGTCTAAAGGACCCGAATGTCCTTGTAGTGCATGCGAAGATGAAGATGAAGCACCCACATCATGGGAAGAATATGGTTGTGTAGGATCCATTTATCTGTGAACATAAAAAATAATGTGTCAAGAACAATATTAATAAACGATGATGTATGGAGATAATCAAATTTGTAAGTCATGTTTCTTCAACAGAATTAATAATTGATGTTTGAAGATAACAACAACTTCTCAATACTCGTATCGAATTACTACTCATAACAATCACCACCACAACATCTCCACACACTACATATCTATGTATATAAACAAATCTCATATCAATATCCATTCATACATACCGAACTATGAATATAATGATTAGAAATATAGCAATTCTAATGTATGACCATTTATCCATCAATGTCTAATATACAACATTGCCATTTTTAGACTACATCATCGACGACAATCCTTAGATACCAATATAGCTCATCTACATCTCACATAGATGAATCTCATTTTACATATCTAATACTTAGATGAATCTAATCTACATCTATTATACAACACTACCAACATAGCTCTCATTCATCAAAAAGAACATTTCACAAATCATCAACAACAATCCTTAAGTACATTTCACATATTTACTACTTAGATGAATCTAATTACATCTCTTGTACTATGCTACCAATAGCTCTCATTCATCAAAATGAACATTTTAAAATAAATTTAGGGATTTACAATACTTACCACAATTTTGGATTTCGGAAGAGTTGTAAAGGAAATGAGGGAATCACAATTAGGGTTTATGTATGGGTATTTAATTGTTTTGTTTCGGGAAGAGCACTCCAATACTTGGAATTTTTGGTTTTAGGGATCTAGGGTTTGTGGGTTTCGGAAGTAAGAGAGAGAGAGAGAATGCAGATCGATTGAGAAAGGGGAAGTGAGAAGAGGGGGCCACTGTTTATAGGTGAACAAAGTAAATAACTGATGTCGTTATTTAAAATAACGGCATTAGTATTGAGAATGCCGTTCTTTCAAAAAACGGCATCTGTTATAAGGTTTTCACACTTGACATTTTTTCTTAAAATGGAGAATACAAGCTGTCGAAAATCAAAATAATCTACGCCGTTACTCCAAAAACGGCATGACACTTTTTTTAAAAATAGATGCAGTTATTGGGAAAACGGCTTGCAAATAACCTATGCCGTTTTTCCCAATAACGTTTGTTGCTGATGTGTCCAAAACTGAATCAGATCGCTAATTGTTTTCGAAAGTGGATCAGAGTGCCAAATATTTTCAAAAAGTGGGTCAGTACGGCCAAAAATTCAGTAAATTCTAGGATTACTAAATGAATAAAATAAAAAAACTAATAAACATATAAATTAATATACCCATGTACAAATAGTTTAATTTAAATTAAATAATGAAATTTGCAATAGAAAGAAAATTACCAAATGTTTGGAGGGTCATTTTTTCTTCAGCAGTAACATGGACCTTGAGAAGTACCACCGGAAGCCGGCGGTTACTCTTCAACATCCGAATGGGTCCACCATGTCCAAACCCGACCCGGTTCACCGAACATGCGCCTATGAGCCGGAATCGAACCGGCAAGACCTCCTTTCGCTGTGGAAGTGGAAGCATCAGAGCTGCTTTTGCTGCTTCTGCAATTAATTTCAATCTAAAAATGAAATAAAATTAGAAGAAGGGTTTAATTTGCTTTTTCTTGAAATTGAGAAGCATTACTCATTAATGAAAGAAGGAATTTTTTTTATATGCCACTTTTCGAAATTATTTGCATAAAAAGAAGACAATTTCCAAAGTATTTGCGCTAGTGGACTCAACAACTAAACTCACCGTTTCCAACGGCGAGTTTAGTTGTTTCATGCTCGCCATTGGGACACGGCGAGTTTAGTATTAATTTTTTGATAAACTCGTTATTCCCAACGGTGAGTTCAGTTCAAAAATTTCAAAAAAGACTCGTTGTTCCCAACAGCGAGGTTTTCTAACTATACTCATTGTTGGAAACGATGAATTTAGTTCAAAATTATCAAACAAGATTCACCGTTCTCAACGGAGAGGTTCTTTATACTAGACTCGCTGTTGAGAATGACGAGGATATAAAAAATTTCACAAAGAGTGAAACACTCTGTTGGACTTAGTGAATTTTCGAAAAAAACTCCATAAATTTTTTTTGAACTGAACTCGCTATTCCCAACAATGAATCTAGTATAAATTTCTTCACCGTTGGGAACGACGATTGCTCTTTGAAAATTTTGAACTAAACTCGCCGTTGGGAACGATGAGTTTCTAAAGAAAAGAACAAAAAACTACACTCGCCGTATCCCAACAGTGAGCATAAAACAACTAAGCTCGTTGTTGGGAACGGTGAGTGCAGTTGTTGAGTCCACGAGCACAAATACTTTGACAATTGTCATCTTTCTGCAAATAGTTTCAAAAAGTGACATATAAAAAAAATTCGAAATAGGAGAGAGTCCAACAATTTATAAACAAACAAATTTACATGTTTTTTCCACACAAATACCCAACAAATATTGAAATTCAATTTTGGTCCCCATAAAACAGCCTATTTTTGAATTAATCAATCAGTCAACTCTAAAAGTGATATGTTAGAGATTCACTTACAATTGTTGGATATATAGATATATTCTCACTATATGAATAATATTATGTGTAATATTATTCTATGGGTAACATGTGTGTTACATGTACTAATTGTATGGATATCGAAACACGGGTTGTGTGGGTTGAGAACCCAGTACCCAAACCAGTATTTATCTTATAAATACTGGCTTGTGATAGTAATCTAGGTATTCCAATTTTGATACCTAGGTAAATATCTCAAGCACCTCAGTCTTATTAACCCTAATTTCTATTGATATTATCTCTCATAATCTCTAACAATCTTGAGTTATTTATGGATTAATTTTGAGATTAAGAGAGAATAATACATGACCATCGTCGGATCCCGTCACCGTCTCCGACTAGAACCGATGCCGCCACTGTCGTCGGTGCCGTCGCAGGTCGAAGGCTCACCCCGCCTCGAGCAGGCCCTTCATCCTCTTCTTCTTCTTCCTTGTTGATTGATTGGGTTTGTGTGTCAGATCCAATCACAGCAAACCCTAATCCCACGCCGACTGCCTCAAAACCCGCACTCCCTCCGTTAGCACCCTCGTCGGCAATGCTGTCGTCGGCGCCGACGCCGATGCCGGCGCCGACGCCAAGATGATCGAAACTCTTCCCAAGCTTGAGATCATCGCCTCCTTCAACATCGAGCTGGATCTGACCAGATCCGATTTGTTCAATGGAGGATTTCGGTGTTGTGTGTTTGGGTTTGAGGAGGAGGAAGAAGAAGCTACACTGGCAAGTATATGTAGTTTACCGTCTCTTTCTTCTCTGGCTATGGGGCTGCTGATACAACTGCTGGGGCGAGGCTGGAGGAGTATCCGGACTGTGTGAGAAGGGCGCTGTGGGTCATGGCAGAGGTGGCACGAAAAGTGATTGGCAGCATGATTACAATTAGGATTTTAAGTGGGGGTAGGATGCCCGCTCTGGACTGGGGTTGTCGTTACGACTCTGGATTACTGTCTCCTTATTCCTTAAGAACTATGGGGTTGGAGAATTAGTAGTTGTATCTGCATTTCTGAGTGCAACAATGGCTACGATCATGTTGCTTGGACTAGATCCAAATGTGAATAGACTGGATTAGATCCAAATTGAAGATAAGTTCTTTAATTTCCTGTACCTCATTAAAATTATTTGTTAAATATTTTGCTATGTGCTTAAAAGTTCAAAAACATTTGTTTTGAGTCTATGTTTTGAATTACAATATTGATATATTGTGCTAAAGTTCAAGACTTTATTATTCATTTGCTTAATTAGTTTAAGTTTGAATAATTGTTTAGGTATGTGCTAAACATCAATCATTTATTTTGATAATTTCAATTATAAGTTTTGATTATAAAGTTGTATCTCCAATTAAATTGTTCTTAGAATTAAATAGAGCTAATAATTTGTTTAATTGGTTAATCTTTAACAATTTGATGAATGTAGGAACTTTAAAGTTACTTACAAATTGTGTGTGTTGGAGACGGTGAATATGCATCACGGTTGAATAAGTCCGCACTACGCAGGCTTCTCCATCGAATCTGGAAAATACTTCTAACTTGAAGTGTCGGTATGATCTACTTTATTCTTTCTTAGTATTTTCATGTGATGTATGTGTTAACGTTTTGTGCATTTGATCACTTGATTGAGAGCTTTAGATCATAATTATTCTCATTTTGAAACTAGCATGTTTATGGTTGTCAAATGTGAACTGTCATACTATGTGTATAGACATATTGGCTAAATCCATCATTTGCAGTTTGTGAAAGAATGTATATTTTTTTCTCAAATAAAATTGAAGTATGAGATGTATAACAAATGTCTATAACTTAGGAGAGAGCATCTATTAATGTAAGATATGACTCCATCGGTTACGTTTTGTTTTTTCTCGTTCATTGTACTGTGTGTGCAAAGTTGAATTATAACGTGTTAGTCATTATTTCATTTAGCATTATGAAGATAATGAAGAACAAATAAAGGAAAGAACTATTCTCTCAATGTGTTTGAGCAAGTGGATATTGTTAGAATCACTACAGAAAGCAAATAGTTTTGTGAAATTTAGAAGAGTAATTTTGTATTAACTCTTATAATGTGCATATATTGTCAATCGCATGTATAATTTGAGTTTAACAAATGAGACAATTAATAATAATAGTATTAATTGTGTATAGTTCTTGAACATAGCATAATTGGCTAGGATTTGAGAACTATATATTAAATTGTTTGTTTTTGTTAAAACTCACAACTCTGCTGAATGACACTCCATTAAATATGAAAAATATGAAAGTTGTGCTCAGATTATGATCACTAGAAAATTATTTACTATGGTCTTTAGGAGCACACAACTTCTTGAGTCAATACATTCTGATATTTGTGATCTCAGTATCTTTGTGACTAGATGAAACGATAATTGGTTAGAAGTATTTAATCACCTATGTAGATGATTATTGAGTGTTTATCATACATAAATGGAGGATGTAGCCCTCGCTATTTTGATGAATTAAAATCTAGTTAAATGCTAAGATCAAAAGGTTTCAGATTTGATAGAGGTGGTGAATATCTTTTAACAATTTTAAGAGAAGTTTACATTTGACAAAATCTCTAGTGCACTCTATTTACAACAGTCAAAACGACATTGATAAAAGTTAGAATCAAACACTTAGTGAAATGTTGAATTCTATATTTTTGACTTTATGTAACTGTGGATGATATTGTATTGTTAATCATATTTCCAATATGTTACCACACTCTAAATTATTTACACATTGTAGACTATGGGATAGAAACACAAATAATTTTGTTAATGTGAAAACATGTGGTGTGATACATTTGTTAGAATACATAACCCTAGAAGGCATAAAGTAGGACCTATAATAAATATTTGTGTATACTTAGAAAGTTCAGAATGTAGTTCTGTGGACAGCTGTTGGATCTATATAATTTGTGTTAGAAGAATCTAGACTTGCAGAGTTAATTGAGAATGTGTTCATCAAAGATAAATGTATGAAATTATCTAGTCCTACAGACATGGTCAATGATTCACAGTTGGAATCAAGAACCAGTCATACTGACACTTAAACTTGAATGACAAATGAGCTAAGAAGAGTCTTTAGTAGACAATAAGATGAATTTGTGTAATACAATAATACTTTAAATTAGTTGATCTGCCGAAATGGGCTAAAACTGTAGTAAGTAAGTGGGGTTTTGTAGAAAAAACTTAATTTTGATTGTTCAGTAGCAATTTTAATGCATTTTAGTAGCTAACAATTGACTGAGAAAAATGAGGTAAATTTATTTGATGTCTACTCACATGTTTGTCATATTGCTACAATCAGTATTCTTCTTACCTTTACATCTATTGAAAATTCTATTATTCATAAAAGATATTTAAACAGTTTTGTACTAAAAGTTTTGTACTGAAAGTTTTGAAATAATATGTTTAGTGAACAAAATTTACAATTTAGTAAAATCATTGTATGTTCTTAAAACATGAATAGCCGACGAATTAAAATTTGACAAATTTCTTAAAGAGCCTAGAATATGAATCAAGTAATTTAGATCAGTGCATTTAACTTTGTGGTGTGTCAAGTATAATGGCTATTATTTACTTATGCTGTTGACAAGCTTGTTCTTGGAAGTGACCTCTCTATTACAAATAAAATTAAAATTATGCTATCCGAAGAATTCAGCATAAAATACCTAGGTATTGTGGACACCATAGGTATAAGGGTGATTTTCGGTTGGCAAGGGATAACCCTTAGTCAAACTCATCAAATCAAAATGTGTTTCAAAAGTGGGAATATATTGATTGAAAATGTGTTTTTAAACACCTTATGATTATGATAAAAGGTTGACACCTAATGATGGTGCAACTATGAGACAGGTAGATCATTATAAAGGAATTAAAAGTCTCATGTATACAAAGATTTGCACTAGAATAGACAAAGACTTTGAGGTAGGTATGATCTGCAGATTCACTAATAATCCCATACACATTTGAGTGTCCTTAAGAGGCTAATGAAATACCTAAGTGTTACTCAAGAGTTTGCTTTGTGCTACTCTAGTCATTCTTCGAATGAATGGCTGATCTAATGCATCATGATGCTCAAAATTTAGTGAAAATCGATAACTAGTGGATATGTGTTTACACTAGGAGAAAAAAAAATGTTATGGAAATTAAAAGGCAAACAGGCACTGTGCTATCATCCATGAAATCAGACCTCCATGTGTTATCATCTGCAGGGGAAAAGGCTGAGTGGATTGAAGAATTTGTTGCTAGTCATCCATTAAGAAGTTTAAGTAACTCTCTAATTCTGTTATGCGACTATCAAGCTATAATGCACTGTAACTCACAACTCACTCTATAATAGTAAGAGGAGTATATTAATACTGAAAGAAGCCTAGGCGAAATTTCTCATAAATAAAGTGCAATTGAAATAATACATGGCTAATGCTCTTGCTTAGAGACTTGAAAGTGATCTAATTATCAAAACTGTGGGAGAAATGGAGTTAAAAGCAATTGATTCAAAGCTTTAACATCCTAATTGTTTTGAAATTTATAATCCAATTGGAGCTATAGAGAAGTTCAAACTTAAGCATCAATTTTAGGTAGTTGACATGTTTTAGATAATTTTGATGATTGCACATAAATTCCACAAATATATAATGTCATTCTAATTTTGATGGTATTATATATCTAAAGAATTTACTTAGAATAATCATATTATTCCAATACGAAACATGAAAACTTGTCGATGTGTTTTCGATGTTTAGAATGTCATTATATCATTCCAATTTTGATGATATATCTCTTTTATGGATTCTTGTTTCATTCCAATTTTGATGATTCAGAATTAACCATAATTGATTTGATCTTTCATTCCACTATGAAACATAGTATAGTTGTTGTGTAAAAACTATAATAGTTCTTGTTCTTTATTTAGTTAAAGAAACTTGATTGTGATGCTTGCATTACATTTTTGCTAAGATAATTAAGAATTGTACTAAGTTCTTTTGTGGAACTAGATACTTTGTGAAATTCGTTGGAATTCTTAGAGATATGTCTCTTGATATTCTTGTTTTCAATAAGCTAGCAAAGATGGAAGAGTTGAATCTGTCAACATAGATTTCAAAATAATGATTTGCTCTAAATGGAGGAGTAAACATAAAGCAGTATGCGAGGATAGAGTTTCAGTTTATTTATTTCGAGAATAAATTAGTCACTTGCTTGGTAAAACTTCCATTGAGTTTAAGACTCTTATGTTCATTGAGCTTAAAACTCTTATTTTGTTCTTGAGTTCTTGAAGTTTATTTGCTTTGTTTGATTTTGAAACTATGACAGATTACTCCAGTTGGTTTAGTCATTGTGAACTATTCTGTTGTGATATGGTTTGAGAACTATTTAATTATTTTCGTTAAATCTTTTTGAACTATTCGGATTTATAATTGATTTAGTCCTTATGAACTGTACATTGAGTGATGCATTTCTTCTATTTAAAGACTGCTACCAGCCATTCAGCTTCATATTGAACTGATGAGATAATCCAGTACGTTTATTTATTGAGAATATAGGAGGAGATTGTTGGATATATAGGTATATTGTCACTATATGAATAATATTATGTGTAATATTATTCTATGGGTAACATGTGTGTTACATGTACTAATTGTATGGATATCGAAACACGGGTTGTGTGGGTTGAGAACCCAGTACCCAAACCAGTATTTATCTTATAAATACTGGCTTGTGATAGTAATCTAGGTATTCCAATTTTGATACCTAGGTAAATATCTCAAGCACCTCAGTCTAGGATATTAACCCTAATTTCTATTTATATTATCTCCCATAATCTCTAACAGCAACTAGGGCTATAAAATGAACAGAATGGTACGACGGCCGTCCGAGTTCGACTCGAGAAATGGCCGGACCGTAGATCGTACAAACTGTTATACGAATCGAACTTGAACAAATTATTAGGTCTGATGCTTTACCGAGTCCGGTCCGTACGAATAAACATAACCTTTTGCTAATATAGAGAACTAAGTCCGGACTATAAAATTTTTGTCTAACCTGGATCGAGCAGGACATAAGCCTGTTCGAGTAGAATTTCGGTCCGAGCTTGAACATATGGCTGTCTCTTCCCGTCTGGTCCGATTTACAGCCCTACTTGCAACTTCATAACAAATCCTGATAAATTTTCAAGAAAAACCTTAAACAAGCGGGTCTCAAAATATTCATTTTACCTTGCAATTTTATTCTCTTACAGACCATTTCACTTTACAGTTTTTCTCCACAATTTGTTGAATTGATCATAATTTTCATATTGTTGCACTTGTACTTGATCTTAAATTGATCGCATTTAATCACACTTTAAAGTGGACCGAGGGACTATAAAATAAAGAGAGCGATTAGTAGGGGACTTATATGAAAGTTTATTTTATGAGGGGCCTGTGTAAAAAAACCCATAAAAAGGTGTAAAAAGGGCCAAAAAGTGAAAAGATGTGGCCACGTGGAAAGCTCATCATCTAGAGTATAGAAATCATCAATAAAACTACGGTCCATAAGAGCATCTGTAATCGTTTGGTATTTTTCCATATTTTGTAAATTTTGGTAAAAATACCTCAATATTCGTTTGCTATATTGTCATATTTTAGCTTGAGTAGGAACAATGCACTAGAAAATTTAGTAGCGCAAATGATAATTGCCAAATTATAGAGGACGAAATAAAATCTTCCGTATGATATTTTTATTTTTATTTTATTTGATTGGAATCTAGTCCCTCATTTAAAAGATAATTGAACGGACGGAAGAACTTCGTCTGTCCGTTCAAATTGTATTAAAAAAATTATTTTTAATTTTTTTGGACATAATGCCCTCAACTTTATAATTTCATTTCAACAGCTATAATTGTATCTTCCCTATATATTCTCACTGTACTCTATCAAAGCACATCACATTTGATTTTAGTCTTGTAGCTTCCTCCAAAATTTAATCTCCTTTTTCTATCTTCTATTCGATGTTTGTTAATCAGAAAAATGGCGAGTCGTGGTATAAAGGGAAGAATATACACATCTATTGAAGATGTTACTCTATCTCAAACCTACATTGTTATAATTCAAGATCCGTTGATTGGTAGCGATCAATCTGGGACACAATTTTGGGATCACATTTGTTAAACATTTACTACTCTATTAGGCACTCCGATTGACATAACGGCTTGCTATCTTTCTAGTCAGTTCCATATAATTTCGAAAGAACTTGCTCTATTCAGTGCAAAATTGGGTAGTGTAACAAATAGAGCCGCAAGCGGAACAACTGAGGTAGATAAAGTTTGTATAATTTTTGC
The DNA here is from genome assembly GCA_017893485.1 of Hemerocallis citrina. Taxonomy (NCBI): domain Eukaryota; kingdom Viridiplantae; phylum Streptophyta; class Magnoliopsida; order Asparagales; family Asphodelaceae; genus Hemerocallis; species Hemerocallis citrina. The sequence continues at coordinate 195,227,136 of CM030363.1, forward strand.
GACTTTATTGTTTTAAACAATTTTGAATAAAATATAACTCCTGCTTTCGTAATTTTGATAGCTACGCGATGCGATGATGGAATACATGCAAACAGTCAGCAAAGCCTTCAGATTTGAAGAATATTACGATTTACTAAAAGATCAGCCGAAATTTTCTTTGCGTACAACCCATACGTCTGACTCTGCCTCGAGTTCTCAATTTGGGGAAGCTGGTAGTAGCCAACGTTCACCCACAACGATTGATTGAGATTCAGATATACTGGTTGACGTGGATTTGCCTACACCCCTCCCTCGACCACCTGGCTGAATCATCTGAATTTTGCTTAAATGGTTGAAAAGAAGATTTTTTAAACTCTTTTTACAAGGAGACAAGAAAGGAGAATACAAACGGCAAAAATGAAAATTGCGATTAAACAAAAAAACCATGAACTAAAATAACGAATGGAGGAAGATCGCATAAGGAGTATGGACCTCAGTACCTTATCTGATAATCAATGTTGTTAGATATTATGATATATATTAGTCCCATATCAAATTTTGTATTAGTTTATTATTTGGTTTCCTTCTATATTGTAATACCCCAAATTTTTAAATAATGCTTTTAAGATTAACAAGTGAATTAAAATAATTTTTGGTGATTTAATAAATATTTTTATGATATTTACCTTTTTACACGTGCAAAACACGTACAAATATTTTCTTGGGAAGTTCAAATTCAGAAATTATTTTGGGGAAGCCCATTATTTATTATTAGATATTATTTTTGAATTTTCTGGATTTTTCTGATAATTATTTGATATATTTGCAAATATTACAAAAAAGAGAGAATTTTGTGCAAAATTACCATTTGCAGTGAAAACTCCAGATTTTCAGATTTTTGGGTTGGGCATGATGCCTAGTCAACTCAGAGGTAAAGAGTTTACTTTTTGTTTTAATAAATTTGGTTTATTTTGCAAGTTTTGATAAAGAAGGTTTTTTTTTGTGCAAAAATTGCCACTTAGAGGGCAAAAAGTACAATTTCGTTTTCTGAGTTTTTAAAACAGTGCAAGCCAATATTAGGGTTGTTGTTTTTTTTAAATCCCAATTAATTTTTTAAAATATAATTTCCAAGTATAAGGATTTATATATGTAAAGATATATTCAAAAGGGATATTTTACAAATCTATTCAAAAACCCTAAAACTTTAATTTCCGGCCTATTAAAGGTGAGGTGCAGCCGTCTCTTTGCTGCACTACACAAAGGGATTTCTCTATTATTATTTTCTTAGAGTTTCAAAGCGAGGATCTTGGTTTTCTTGCGAAAGGAGGAATTTTCTTATTTTCTTGATTATCTTCGGTTGATTCTTCAATGAGGTGAATGACATATGTTTATTTTCTTATTGTTCTAAGCATGTTATATGTGATGATTTATCTAGTAGAAACCAATTTTGGAATTGTATGAAGAAATAATAAATTTTGATGAGTAGATGAACTAAAATTGAATCTTTTCATGAAACTATGCTATGGATGGTTAAAATTATATATAGATGACTTGAGATTTGTTAAGAACCTAATAGAGATCACGGGTATGTTGTTTTGTATTAAAGGCTTGCTGATTTAATTGGTTATAGGGCTTATGATGCACAAAATTTGATTAAAGAAGAATCTTTCACTGTGTATGTATGTATGTGGTTTGTTTGAAGATTTTGATGAGTAAAGAATTGGACGAATGATTGTTTTATTGCATGTATTCATGAGTAAATTGTTGTAATCAGTGAGGTTTGTGTTTAATCAAGTTGTGGAAGTATTTTGGATAAAAAAGAATCAAGTTTAAATGATCAAAAGGGGGGTTTTACTTTCGGGTATGATGATGAACAAGCAAAACTTGATTTTTGTGTTTTGTGAAATTTTCGATTGGGTTTTGATCTATATTGATACTGAGATTGAACTAGACTAACTCCTCCTTGTACACAATGAAATTCGACGCTTAAACTGATGCTTAAACTCACCTATATGCATATATACTCATTCATGTTTACTGTTTTGAAGATTTCGTCAAAAATCGCTCTTTGTGATCTTAATGTGATTTTGATATGTTTTATAAACTTCTATATGTTCTACAAGTCATATTTGATCATCCCAGGATGTTGGTTTTACAAAAATTGTGATTTTATAAAGTATAACCATATATCAGTTAAAACATGCACATATATTCAAAACTGCAACCTGTTATAATTGACAGTCGACCGAACTAATGTCGACAGTCGACTGTCAGTTATTGAATTTCTTATTTTTTTACAATAACAGTCGACCGCTTCGTCTTTGAACTGAAGTCGACAGTCGACTGTCGGTTCTTGAGTTTCGAATTTTCGCAGGACAATCGACCGACTATTTTCGACAGTCGACTGTCATTGTTCTGGCTGATGGGTTTTCTTGAGTTTTGAATTTTTGCATGACAGTCGACCGTCCATTTTGACTGTCGACTGTCATTGTTCTGGCTGACAGGTTTCTTGAGTTTTCTTCGTTTCTTTTAAACGGTTATTTCCTCGATATTATGGATTATTGCTTTACTGTTTTAGATGATGTTTTTACTACAGATTACAGTATTTTACAGAGAATTATATTTTATTTATAATAGAATTTTAATTGTATTCTTATGACTTTATTAAGTGAGTTATATGTGTTTTCAAAAGAATTGATGTTTTGGTGATATTCTAGACTTAAAAATATGATTTTCTATTATTTGATGGGTTTAATATTTTATTTGAATTCTGCAATTTCACGAGTACATTAAATGTATTTGGATTTTGTCATTTTCTTATTATAAACGTTTTGATGATGGATTTATAAGTTTTATTGAAAGTTTTGGTATTGATGGTTGAGCTACGAGTCTTTAGAGATTGAGTGGGGCCCTAACTACTTGCGGTTGAGATTTTGGTTGTTATTAAGTTGAGTTAAGCCCGATAGGGTACACCAACTCTAAGAGATTCGCAATCTATTAAATAATTAATTAACTTAACAAGATAAGGACATGCACTAGATGGTGATATGATGAAATGAGAACATGGGTTATGGACCTCAGTTTGGCCTGCGGTGTGAGATAAACCCCAGAATTATCGAGGTGTGATTGAAATAGTCTTCGAAATTACCTGCGGTGTGGGATTGATCTCCGGAATTATCGGGGTCGAGACGACGCTCATGTGGTATTCGTGTGATGAGGTGCCATTGCTTGCGGTGTTGGGTATTCTCGAAGACTCCCAGGTGTGAGTGAAATAGTCTCCGAAATTATCTGTGGATAGAGATTGACCTCCGGAATTATCGAGGCATGGGCTAATACTATCAGTTTATCTAATTCTCGTAGTAGTCATCGTAGTAGGATTAGTTTCATAACGAGGGATTTAACCCTATCAAGTGGAGAACGATAAGGGCTTGCACCGGACCTATGTAGAGTGGGATGCATAGAATCCGATAAGTATGCATTAGAGAGTCAGCATATAGCATTGGTGTTTTCTTGACTTGGTTTTATACATGTTGTTTTCCGTTTCCCTACACTTGACACTTAGTCTAGTTTCACTTGATGTTTTCATATTTTATTTATTGTTATTTCTTATTCAATTCGTTACTACTGTTGATACATGTTGTTTATGACTCTATACCTTATGTTTTATTTATGTTGCACTTCTTTTATGTCACTCACACCGTTATGGCTAATCCCTGTAGTTTTGGGGGTTAGGATTATCTGTAGCCTCATGTTTTACAGGTAGGAACCTACAGCTTGGGATTTGGATGCACGAGATAGAATGATGTTATTGCTTATGTAAATTGTAAAAGAATGTGTTGTAAAAGAAAGAATTTGTAATCCAAGGTGTTTAAACTTTTCGCTGTGCTTTGTAAAGAATTAATGTAATAAAAGTTGAAAACTTTTCTCTGTGTTTTGGTTATATTTACTATTACAATTGAGGTTGATGCTAGAAATTGTGCCACGTATTTCTGAGATATCATATTGGAAATTCGGGGTGGAACATATATATAGGAGATATTGCACTCAGTTATTATCAATTCAATAATCTTTTGCAATATCTCTGTTAACCTTAACAAGGTATCAGAGCAGTAATTCTAAATTTCTTCTAACCCTAATTACACAAATTACACAAAACCTAGCCATCAACTCCATCATCGACAACAGTCATCATCATCAACAGTTGTCATCATCATTTTCAACAGATCAACAACAACCCATCAACAACAACAAGAATTCAAATCCCCAACTCCTCTCCCCAACCCAAATGCCTAGCTGCCATTTCCTTCATCTCCATCGACGACCCAACTGCCATCTCCATTGACGACCCTCAATCCCCAAATCGTCTTCCCAACCCAAATGCCTAGCAGTCATCACCTCCATCTCCATCAACGACCCACCACTGCCTCGACGATACCTAATCCCGACCCACCATTACATAGCCGCCATCGCCATCCACCCCTAGCCGCATTTAACCCTAAACCTAACCCAAATTTATTCTTCCCAATCTAAACCAAAAACCCATATCCAAACACACAATCCGACCCAAAAACCGTTTTCCTGTTTTCCACAAAAAAAAAACCCAAACCCCAATCCAAACCCACACCCGAAAGCCTAATCCATTACAAATCCAAACCTGGGCTAAACTAAAAAAAAACCCTTGAACTATACTCTTTATGCAGAAAACCACCTTAAATTTTTTTTTGTGCAAAAAAACCCCATGAAGTACGTTTTAAAAAAAAACCCTCTCGGGTTTTATCGAAAAAACCACATCTAATTTTTCTGCTTGTATTAGAAAACCCCATTCATCTTTGCAAGTTGGTCGAGTAAATATCATGCATCTTTCTTATTATTGTCACTCAACTCTCATATTCTGTAAAAAAACTTAGCAGAAAGCTTATGCCGTACGGAATGAATTTTTTGAAAATATACTTCACAAGGGGGGGGGGGGGGGTGCAAGAAAAAGTTTAAGGCGGTTTTCTGCGGAAAATGTATAGTTAAGGGGTTTTATTTATTTATTTATTAAAATCTATTTATAAATTTGGCTTCCAAACCCGAACTCCTAACCCTAACCCCACCCGAAATCCCTACCACCTCTTGCTCATCTGTTGCTGATCGCCGCCACCGCCGCTGCTGCTGTTCGTCGTCGTCATCGTAAAAAAAATGCAGGTACTAAAACTTTCTCCAATGAAATCACAGTTTCGCAAGGATCTTCTCGTCTCCACCGACTTCCCCACTGTTACGCCTTCCGTTTCACTCTCACTTACATCCAGATCCCCATCCAGATTTCGACAACAGCAACGTCGCCATCATCCTAATTTCAACCTCCTCCCTCCTCTCAGTATCATGCCTAACTTTGTCCCACCTCTTCTTCCGAAACCGGTAGCACCATACAGCTCCATATCCCAATCGTGACACCAGCAACACCTCCGTCCTCATTTCAATCCCTGCAACAAAAACATCGGTCTCATTCCTCCTTGCAGTACATGTTCTCTTACATATTCGGCCATGACCGTTACTCCAGCCTTGCCATCTCCTGCTGATTGGGCCAATCTTCAGCATCATCTCGCTCAGTTGGAACTTCTGCTCTTGGGTTAGTCTGTCACTGCTGGTCCCTCTGCCCTTGCATTTTCTGTTACTCCCGGTATGAGTTTTTTCTGGATTTTAGATTATGGTGCATCACATCATCTTACTAGTAATTATACACTCCTCACCACTAGCATTGCACTTCCCTCTTACTCTTCATCCATTCACACGACTGCTAACTCACAACTTCTCACAACACACTCATGATCTATTAGCTCTCCGACTATCACATTGCCTTATGTTCTTTATCCTCCAAATTTATCCAAGAATCTTATTTCCATTAGTGCACTGTGCGATAGTGGTCTCATCGTCACATTTCATTCTTTAGGCTTTTTATTACTGATTCACACACTGTTCAAGAGTTTTGGCGGGCTAGTCGACAGGGTCGTCTATATCATCTAGATTTTCTACATGCTCATAAATCTCATCCCAATTTTTGCTGGTGTTGTGTCCTATAATGTTGATCTGTGGCACAGATATTTAGGTCATATTAGTGAGTCTCGACTCACAACTTTAGCCCGTAACGGTGCCCTTGGTTCTCTTTTTTAACACATTTGACTGATTTTTAGGTTTGTCATTTGGCCAAACTGTAGAACCCCGTATTTTCAAATATTATTTTAATTATTTGAAAATAAATTTAAATATATTTTGGAGATTTAATTAATATTTTCTAAAAGATTTATCTTTTGTACACGTGCAAAACACGTGCAAATGACTTTTGAGATGTTTGAAAAATTAAGTTTTCTTTATGAAAAATCATTATTTAATATTTGGAATTTATTTATTATTTTTCCGGATTAATTGGATCTATTTGCAATTTTTGAGAAAAGAAGGACCTTTTTGCAAAATTGACATTTTAGGGGTTGAAATGCAAAATGTATTTTCTGGACGTTTTGAAATGTACCAATGGAGATTAATGAGTATATTTTACTATTAAATCCTAATTTAAATAATTTTTATTGAATTTCTAAGGATAAGAACTATATATGTAAAATTATGTTTTGAAAGGACTATTTTGCAAATGTATTCCTAAACCCTAAAAACAATATTTCCGGCCTATATAAGAGAGTTTGCAGCTGTCATTTGCTGCACAACTCAGATTTTATTATATCTTTTATTGGTGATTGAAGAGGAAGATTGGGATCTAGCAAAAGGATGCTTTTCGTGGATCTTTGCAATTCAAAAGGTGAGTGATATGAACTTTATTTTGTTTGTGTATATGATTGTGTGCTGTTTTGTTTGATGTTTTCGTATCTTGTATGTGATCGATGCAATAATTGTTGTTCGTATTAGGCATGTGAAACCCATGAATGTTTAGTAGATCTTGTCTAACAAATTCTGTATTTCTTGAAAACATGTTAAGATTCAAGTATGGTTTTGATCAGATGCATGAACATGTGGGTTTTGGGTTTATAAACAGATCTTGGTTATTATCGGCGAAAGAATTGAGTATTAAGGAAACCCTAATGGAAGATTTAGGAATTGAGAACATGAGAATTTGGTATTGTATCCATAATGTGGATCATCTTGAGATTGTCACCTTTAACTAAATACGAGTTAATTTCCCTAAGCAATGAATCTTTAGAAAACACCAGTCTTGATTTTCGTATTCAGACCCAATCTATGAAATCTGTAGGGAGACAGTCGACTGGTCTACGATTCAGTCGACTGGTACGACTCTACTGCTGTACTTTTAGTCATTTGAGAATTGTTCGGGACAGTCGACTTGGACTGTGGTCAGTCGACTGGTCTGCTGATTCGGGACAGTCGACCATGACCTCTATAAGTCGACCGTAGTACTTGGAATGTTTCTTGAGAATTATTGGTAATTATTTCGGGTAAGTCGACTGATGGTTTATTAAGTCGACTTATAGCACTTGTTATAATCTTGGATATTGGATCTCGGGGCAGTCAACTTACTACATAATAAGTCGACTGGTACTGATGGATTTTCCATAATCTTGAGATTTGTTGAGTGGAGAGATTTCTCCTTTGATCGTTTGATGATGGATTAGTGAGTTTTGGTTCTGTTGAGATTTATTGAGATAGGCCTGAGGGGTCTTGGTTAGTTGTTGTTTTGAGTTATTTAGATGTTCGCGTGTCGAGGGTCTACGGGCCTATTCATGGAGCATGCAGGGTGCATTTGCGTGTCGAGGGTCGGCAGACCTATTCACGGAATGTATCGGGTGTATCTGCACGTCGAGGGTCTTGAAGGCCTATTCGTGGGGTACATAATATTTTGGTGTTAGCGTGTCGAGGGTCTACGGGCCTATTCACGGAGCATGCAGGGTGCCTTTGCGTGTCGAGGGTCGGCAGATCTATTCACGGAATGTATCGGGTGTATTCCCACGTCGAGGGTCTTGAAGGCCTATTCGTGGAATACACAGCAGGGAGATGATTCTCCGGTTGTCGTTATTGTTGTTGTCGTTCTTGAGCTATCCTACTTGATGCTTGCGCGTCGAGGGCAGTGACGCCTATTCGTGGAGTATTCGGAATCTTGTTGCCCATCACAGTAGTGGGATTGGTTGCATATGGAGTTGTGTTTTCTTAACTTTGTCTTGTACACGTGTTCCCTGTTAGTGACTGATAAATGAGTATTTGGCAGAATCAGTCGGCTGGTACACTAAAGCAGTCGACTGTACAGTACGGTTGAGCTGTACTTGTTGTGAGTGGTTGATTGATGGATTTCTGATCGGTGACATTGTTTCTCGACTTGGTTTCATGATTGTACTGGCCTATCGTTTCTTATATCACAATACATGTTTAGTTTATGTATTTTGGTTCAGTACAAGTTGCTTAAGAAGTCATGTTTATTGTTTATTTATGTTTGTTGTTTATATCACTCACACCATTTATGGCCGACCCCTTTAGTTTGGGGGTTAGGGTTCAACTCTAGCCTCATATGATGCAGGTTGTTGCTTAGAGTTTGGAGGCTTGGATGCTTGGGTTAGCTTTAGAGATTATGAGTGATATAATAGAGCCTTGGGTAATTTTGTAAAGAGGAGTGTTGTAAAAGAATGTTTTTAATTCAAGGTATTTGTATTTCCGCTGCATTTGAAAGAGGTTATTGTAATAAGAGTTTGGAATAAAATAAATTGTGTTTTTGGTCTATGTGTATAGTTACATTGAAGTGGATCGCTGGGAATGTGCCACGTATTTTCTAAGTTCTCATACTAGAAATTCGGGGCGCTACACAAACACATAGCATTCCCTTTTAATAACAAAAATACTTCTCATACCACCTATCATTTTCAACTTGTTTATTCTGACATATGTGGACCCTCTCCTGTACCTTTGTGGAAAGACTATATCTATTATTTTGCCTTCATCGACGACTTCACTCAATATACATGAGTTTTTCTTATGCGCCAACGATCTGAGATTCTTAATATTTACTAGTTCTTTACGACCATGATTCACACTCAGTTTGGCGTGCAAATCAAGAAATTTCGCTCAGACGGTTCTCGTGAGTAGACTCCCACTACTATGAGATCGGTCCTTCAATCTTACAGCACACTTTTCAGCAATGCCCTTACACACATGAGCAGAATGGTGTAGCTGAACGCAAGCATTGTCACATTCTTGAGATGACTCGCGCTCTTTTACTTTCCTCTCATGTTTCTTTCTTTCTGGGATGAAGCTATCATGACTTCTGTTAGCCTCATTAACATCACTCCATCATCTACCCTATCTAGTATGACACCTTATGAGGCTCTTCATCACTCCCTTCCAGACTACACTATGCACCATACTTTTGGTTGCACCTGTTACGTCATTAACCTTCCCACTGAGCGCACGAAACTCATCGCTCGCACTGCAAAGTGCGTTCACCTAGGTATCAGTTCAGAGCACAAAGGATACCGTTGTTTTGATCCTTTGGCGGGTCGTATCCATATTTTCTGACATGTCTCATTTGTGGAAGACTCTCCTTACTACTTGACCTCTCCTGTGAGGACTAGCTTTCTTATTTCCCAGTTGTTTGGCCTACCTCCCCAGACACATCTTCATGCAATCCATTAGATTCCACTCCTTTGGCTCCTTTCCCATCTCATATAGACGTTACGCCTATTGTTCTTCCTACAGAGACACCACAGTACCATACACCCACACCACCTGCATCCCTACAGCTGCATGCACCCATCCCACCGACCTCACCCCCACATCCTGCCGATCCACCACCTGTCCATCAGTTTACACGTTCCACTTCGGGCATCCCCCGACATGTTATACACCTGATGCCGCTTGTCCTTCTGACCAATTTGGCTTTGCCACCCTAGCTTCCTACTCACAATAGTTTCATGCATATCTCACTGCCATACACTCCACACGTGATCTCATAAACTATCAGAAAGCAATTCAATATCCCAAGTGGCGAGAAGCTATCGCAGAGGAGTTCAATGCATTTGATCAGATTGGTATTCGGGATGTTGTTTCACTGCTAGTGGGCGTCCTGCCTGTTAGCTGCAACTGGATCTTCAAGGTCAAATATCGACATGCTGGCTCCATTAAGTGGCACAAGGTTAGTCTAATTGCCCGAGGAGCATGACATTGATTATGATGAGACTTTTTCCCCAATTACACAGATGACTACAATTCACACTCTCCTTACTGTTTCCGCCATCCATGCCGTTATACTAGATGGATGTGAAGAATGCCTTTCTTCATGTTACCTTATCGAGGTTGTTTACATGCATCCTCCTCCTGGCCTTACCACCCCTCCTCGTCATGTTTTCCGTCTACGTTGTGCTATCTATGGTCTGAAATAGGCCCCACGAGCCTGTTTGAGTGTTTTCACTGTGTCATCACACAAGCTAGTTTCAGTCAGAGTTCAGAGGACCACTCTATGTTTATGATGTCGACATCACATAGGAGTTTACTTCTATTATTATATGTTGATGATATGATTATTACTGGGGATAACTCCGCAGACATTACATCCACCCAGAAATACCTTTACCCGCAGTTTCATATGAAAGACCTTGGCAGACTACTCTACTTTATGGGTCTAGAGATTGCCCATGGACCTTGGGGGATACTCATTTCTCAACAAAAATACACATCACATTATCTCTGCTGCATGCATCTCTGATAGTCGATCAGCCGATACTCCCTTAGAGCTTCACGTGAAGCTTCATCCCACAGATGGTGGGCTCCTTCCCAATCCCACTAGATACATGCAGGTTGTTGGACATCTTGTCTACTTATGCATGACCAAACCCGGTGTTGCTTATGCATTCAGTATTGTCAGTCAGTTTGTTTCCACTCCTATATCAGTTCATTACAGTGCTCTTCTTCAGATCCTTAGATATCTTCGGGGCACTATTACTCGCTAATTATTCATGTCTTTTACATCTAAACTGAAGCTTTGTTCATATTCTGATTCAGATTGGACAGGTAATCCTACTACCAGACAGTCTACCATATGTTTCTGTCTATTTCTTGGTGATTCACAAATCATATGGAGAAGCAAGAAACATGCAGTTGTAACATGTTCTTCCACAGAAGCTTATTCTAGAGCGATGACAGCTACTATTAGAGAGATTGTTCAGTTTTGTTGGCTGTTATCTGATATGGGTGTCACCCTTACAGGAGCTACTCCTCTTCATTGTTATAATCAGAGTGCATTGCACATTGTAAGAACTCGGTCTTTCATGAGCGAACGAAGCACATAGAGATTGATTGCCACTATGTTCATGAACATTTTGAAGTAGGGATCATTTCACTTAATTCTGTTAACTCATTACACTAGACATCAGACATCTTCATCAAATCACACAGTTCAAAGATTTTGATACTTGATGGGCAAATTCATACTGTTTGACCCACCGTGAGTTTTTAGAGGGGGTGTTTGATATTATGATATATATTAGTCTCATATCAGAATTTGTACTAGTTTAGTATTTGGTTCCCTCATATATATAGGATATATTGTACTCTGTTATTATCAATCCAATAATCTTTTCCAATATCTCTGTTAACCTTAACAAATGTTATTATTTCATGTGTAGAAAAAATGAAATAAATGCGAAAATGAAGTTACCATATGGGGTAACATTGCCATCTACTTTCATTTATATTTTGTAGCCTCTGTTGTACCATGGTTATTTTTCACAATGTACCAGTATTTTATTATAATCAATAGGAAGACAAAATATTGCATTCGAGAATTTTTATTGAAACAACAATGCTGGTTAAAATGAAATCCATTTAAAATTAGGCGACAAAATGATTGTGCCAATGTTTTCCTAATCATCATCTCCATATTCGTTCCAAGTATGCTCGACCAAATCTCGTCGAAGTACATAATGTTTTTGTCTATCACGTAAAATGACATTGCGTGCCAATCGGATTGTACGCTCAGTTGGTCCAGCTCTGTTAGGTACAATAAAAGTAGAGTCAGCATGTTGATCGTAATCATAATCACCAACTCATTCTTCTCGTTCATCCTCTACAATCATATTGTATACATGTCTTCATGATATATGATAGACTGTCGGCATCTCACAATCTCGCTGGACTTCTTACTATTCCAAATCGTGCCTGTAAGACTCCGAATGCACGTTTAACATTTTTTCTTGTAGCTTCTTGCATTTGGGAAAATTCATTTTTTTTTTGGGGTATCCGAGGCCGAGTAAGTTTTGACTATAGTTGCTCACGGAGGATTATATACCATCTGCTAAATAGTACCCCATGTTTAAATTATTGTTGTTGATAACGAAATTTACTGGACGTACGTAATCATAAAAAATGTCATTCAATAATGTGGAACGGTTAAGTACGTTAAGATCATTATTGCATCATGACATTCAGAAGAATGAATGCCAGAACCAAAGGTCATAAGAAGCCACTGCTTCGAGAATAATTGTAGGCTCCCGAATGTGGCCTATATATTGGCCGTGCCAGGCAGCAGGACAATTTTTCCATGCCTAGTGCCTACAATGTACACTACCTAACTGTAACCCCCATTCCCGACAATAAGTATTTTCCGTGTATTTTCTTAATAATTTGATTTTTATAAATTTATTTTGTGCTAAATTCATTTTGGATCTTTTATTAAAGCATTTTCTAATCGAAAACTATATTCATTTCAAATAACGATGTATTTTAATCTTCCTTCTATTTCTTATTGATCGGCTATTTATATTTGAGCCAAATCAAATGTGTTATTGCTATTTGGGTTATTTTAATAAATTTATATTTTGTTATATAATAATAACAATAATAATATTATTATTACCGTTATTGTTATTTTTATCCTTGTGATTATTATTATTGTTATTATGGTTGTTATTATTATTGTTATTCTCATTGTTATTATTATTATTATTTTGTTATTATTATTATTATTATTTTTATCGTTATTATTATCATTATTATTATTTTGTTTTAAGCCCGAACATGCTCCATTTTATTTGTATTTCACTATTTGATTTAATGTATATTTATATGTATATTTTTTAAACCCTACAATCCTATTATTTCTCATATTGGATTCTAACCCAATATCCAAACCCATTACCCAAACCCAATATCCTAATATCCTATAAATACTATCCGAACCTACCCTAACTCTAAACCCTACCCCTATAACCTTCACCGCCCCTACTGTGCTACCCTTCCCCTACCCCTGATCACCTTCCCCAGACCATCCCATGCATCTCCATCCCCATTATCGAACCCTATATTGCACCCACTCCCGTGAACCCATCGCCCCGCCAAAGATCTCATCGTCTTCCACCTCAGCTCCTCGACCACCTCGGTCGCCTACCCCTCCTCGCTGCCAACTCCCCTCGGCGCAGCAATCTCCTCGCCCTTCAACCGAGCCAGTCGTCCCTTACCTTCTTCCTCACCATCGAAGCTCCTCATCTCGATCATCCCCTCATCCTCCAGTCGACCCACCATTGCCTTCGTCGCCCCTGTGTCGCCGACCACCAGCATCGGCCAAGACTGGGGCCTTCACTGTTGCAGTTGCTGTCTCTTTGCTCTTTGTTATTGCTGAGTTCTCTTTGCACGTATATTGTACGTGCTATTGGTGGATTGTGTTAGTTCGTAGGTTCGTTACTTTGGGATTCTTATTCCGTTATTCTTGGTATTCGTTTTCATCATTTATAAGGCAAGTCACCATCCTCTTAAATTGTTAATTGTGTCAAATTCAAGTTTTGTTGAAATTCTTGCAAGTAGATCCCTTTGTTATCATATTATACTTTGTTCATCTCTTTGTTGGGTCTATTGAGGGTTTACCCGAGCTAACCCCAATATTCTTGACATTGTGCCAATTTTGACTCTAAAGATTGAATCTTTTATGAATGCATATAGAATTAATAATAGGGTTGTTCATATAATTGTTACACAAATAAATTATGGTAGAGGAAATTGTTCGGTTGTACATTGTTTGCTCGATTGATGGTTGATTGATGATAAATTGATGTATGAGTGTGTTCTAATTTTATTCATCTTGTTTTTGCACTCCTCATGCTGATTGAGAAGTTTATCGACTAGTAGAATTGATACCCATCATGTTTAATTAACTTATTTCATGAAAAACTACATAAAACCTGTTTATTGCTTGCTGGCCTGTATGTTGACTGCAATTTTTGAACCAGTAAATGATCTTAAAATGAAATACTTTCTAAATATGAGTTGTAGCCTTATCTTTCTAGTTTCCATAACATCTTGAATTTCTAAATTCTGAGTTTTGTAGCAAAAGTTATGCCCGTTTTACTACAGCTGTATTTTTACTTTTAGATTTTCAGATTCTAGTATCTTGCATGTTTAAACAGTAAAAAGGCTGATCAAATGATAAAATTTTGCGCTGAAAATTTTCAAATTTTTAGTAATCATGTTTAGGAGTCTACGAAATATTTTTTAATGAATTTACTATTAATTTTTTGCTAATTCTAAAATTATAACAGCATGATGTCGAAATTCTGCATAAACATGAAATCTGTAAAGAACAATGTGATTGGCCTAGCTATTGTGGTCGGATTTTGAACTTTAAATATGTGTTGGAATCATGTGGAAGTATACTTTCTAGAATTTCTGACGGATTCAGTTTTCGGTTTCTGGAACAACGGGAAACTGCATTTTGTACAGACTACTCTTGCTTTCCACAATTTTATATTCCAGATTTTTAATAGATTAATTGTTCTATATCATAGTATTGCATGAATTAAAGTGTGTATATTGCATTGCATGATCCTAATATCTCATTGTCAACATTCTAATTGTCCTATCTAAGTTATCGTCCTATTGCTCTCCTATTGATACTATAGTTCATCTCATGTCTTAAATTGCATATTGTATTGTTGCATTAATAAAATAATTAACAAGCCGGGGTTTAAGGGATTGACTCCAGTGGTGGACAATATAGAGAATGTACTCGGATAAGGGGCCCGTGGTTCCCTATACCGTTATCTTGTGATCTTGTGTTCTTGTGATCTTGTGATCTTCTGATCTTGTAGCATCTTAAGGATAAATTATCGTTATGGATGGAACATTGTTATCGTGCCGAGTACATGAACAATAAAATCCACCACTAAGTCTAAATGTAACTTTTTTGTATGTAGCAACCATGTGGTAAATAAATGGGACGCATGAAGTACTACATTAGTTAGGATTAAAATGATTAATAAACTTAAGAATTGACACAACATTGACACTGCATATTATTCATCATTGTTCCTATTGATATCGAATATTGGCCAAGTGTTATTGATATTGATCATTGAATATCGTTATTGAATATTGAATCATTATTTATAGCCATTGCATCAATTACCGTTATATTGATCATTGATTATCGTGCCATGTTATTGGTTCATATTGATCCATTGGTTCATTGTTATACCGTTATTCCATTATTCTTTGCTTTCTCTACTTGCTGTCCATGACTTGCTTTAAGGACAATTTTTCTACTCTTTTTAGAAGAAGTGTTTACAGGTGTTGATGGAGAATTACCTGCTGGGATTGGAGAACAAACTTTCTAAAGATCTAATGCTTTCTAGTTGCTTATTATTTTAATGAACTTAATGCATTGAGACTTATTATCTATTTGTGATTGGATTATTATTGTATTGGGCTTATGTCCTGGATTTTTATTATTGTTTTCAGACATTGGATTATTGTACTTGGATATTATATATTGCTTCTTTTCAAGTATTATTGTTCATGAGATTATTATTATTGTCTGCGCAATTGTTCTGTATTGATTATATTGTTGAGCTGATCGGATAAATAGCTTATGGATAACGTTAGTCATTCACTGAGCCAATGTCATGTACAAGTATTCCGTATTTTTGGAAAGCCGGGGCGTGACACTAACATTCCAGGAAAACCCTGAGATTTATTTTCTTTGAAGTGTCTTTGAACATCATCGGCAGTTGGTTTTCTCTTATATTGAAGCCCAATAGGTTCACAATTGCGACACAAAATTGACAAAATGTTTACAAAACTGTAAGTTCTCTGATTCATACATACTCGTCAACCACATCTGTCGAAGATCCGTAGGCCAAAGAAAGTATTGCCGCAGTGGTTTTCTGATACAGAGATAAACCAAAAGAATTTGTTGCATCTTGTCGCTGAAGAAAGTATTGATCGTAACCAACAACATCTTCCCAAAACCCGACAAATACATAATCGATGACGTAATAGATTCTCGCCGTATGAGATTATCAGAAAATTCCCTCCATAGACGTCTGTCACCATCTTCTCTTTCATGACAAATATATTGACGGTAAGATACTTGTTGGCTTTATTGAATTGTCATGAAAATATTTGCATACGGTTATTAACAAGTCTCGCAATATCATCCTGGTGCTCAGATTCTTCGTTTGATGAAGTCGAGGAAGAAGAGGATGTAAAATGGGTCATTGCTCAGTTGGAGAAGAAAGTGTCGATTGTGGAATGTAATTGGATGTGGAAGATGGCTCTGTATGTGGAATCACATGATGCACTGACAGACGAGAAGACGTTGGATCCTTTTTCAAAATCTAACAAAAACGAGAAATAACAATGAATCTTTTGTCACATGGGTTTTTGTTGTTGTTAAGATTTGTATTCTTCTTAAGCTTTTGTCAGGGTTTTTTTTTAAGATATGCTTTGTCACATCCTGGCTTTTTTTTTTCAATCAAACAAAAATGAATATATATATATATATATATATATATATATATATATATATATATATATATATATATATATATATATTTAGGGGTAAAAGCTTTGTATTATTCTTAAGCTTTTGTCACATCCTGCCTTTTATTCAATCAAACAAAAACAAATATTTTGTCACATGGGTTTCTTTTTAAGCTTTGTATTCTTCTTCAGCTTTTGTCACATCTTGCGTTTTTTTTCCAAACAAAAAACAAATGTTTTGTCACATGTGTGTGTGTTGGGGGGGGGGGGGGGTTGTTATTTCAAATGAATATTTTGTCACATGGGTTTTTTAAATATTTTTTTAGGCTTTGTATTCTTCTCCAGCTTTTGTGGAAGGAGATATACAAAGTTGCTCTTACTATCAAGATATTAAATTAATGAGCCATACGATGAAAATTTGGGAGAGAGTGAGCGAACATAGACTGCGACTAGAAACTACAGTTTCTGAGAATCAATTTGGATTTATGTCAGAGAGGTTAATAATAGAAGCAATTTATGTACTAATGAGACTTATAGAAAAATATAGAGAGAATAAAAAGGATCAACATGTAGTGTTTATAGATCTAGAAAAGGCTTATGATAAAGTCCCTATAGACATAGTATGATGGGCGTTAAATAATAAAAGAGTAACTATTCGGTGTATTGAGGTGATTAAGAATATGTATGAGGGGGCAATGACCACAATTAGAACAACCACATGAGATACCCAGTGCTTTCCTATTACAGTAGGTTTACACTAAGGTTCGGCTTTAGCCCCAACCATTTTGCTTTGGTTATGGATGAATTGACGCGATAAATACAAGATGAGATGCCTTGGTGTATGCTTTTTTCGATGACGTAATCTTAGTGGACGAGACTAGAGCAAGAATCAATGCTAAATTAGAATTGTGGAGAGAAACTTTGGAAGCTAGAGCTTTAGAATAAGTAGAACTAAAATATTGTATATGAAGTGTAATTTTAGTCATATTCGGAACACAAATGAGGAAGTAGTGAAGCTTGATGGTCAAGAGATACATAAGAGAGACATTTTCCAATTTTTAGGCTCGATTATACAAGGACGATTATACAAGGAGATGGAGAGATTTGTGAATATATTACACATAAGATCCAAGCATGGTGCCTTAAGTGGAGAAGTGCTAGTGGTATTTTGTATGACAAACATATACATTTGAAGTTAACGGAAAAATTTTATAAGACGATAATTAGACCAGTAATAATGTATGAGCAGAGTGTTGGATAACGAAGAAACAACATACCTAAAAATGAGTGTAGCAGTTATGCGGATGCTAAGATGGATGTGTAGTAAAACCAGGAAGGATTGAATTAGAAATGAGCATATACGAGACATGGTAATGGTAGCGCATATCCAAGATAAATTTACAGAGAATCGTCTCAAGTGGTTTGGACATGTCACACGTAGACCTAGTAGTTCCCCCATTATAAAGAGCAATTTAATAAGTATTGAGGGTAGATTTAGAGGTAGGAAAAGACCTAAACTTATTTGGGTGGAACCGGTGAGAAAATATATTGCGCTAAATCGAGAAAAATGGAAAACCAGGATTCATCTAGCCAACCTCAACTAGTTGGGAAAAATGTTTTGTTGTTGTTGCTGTTGTTATTATTATTGTATTCTTCTCCAGCTTTTGTCACATCCTTGTTTTTAATTTTTTTTCCAATTAAACAAAAATGAATCTTCTCGTATGTCACATGGGTTTGTTTCAAAATTTTCAATCAAACATGATATGTCTTGTTTTTTCTATTAACACGTATTCATTTTCTATTATTTCACATGGAACAAAGAGCTAAATGTTTCAAAATTTTAAAATAGTAAAAGTTACATGGAGCACCAGGCAGAAAAATATGGATCAAATATTATCAAAAGTGAATTCATAACTGTTCCTCATTATGAAACTGTGTACATGACACATATGATGATGTTAAACTTAACGTCCCCATACTGCTTTCTTCTTGGATATTCCTCTGCATTGCCCACTGTCGCGAAGATGCGGTTGGTCCTTCGATAAAAGTCTTCTATTAGCAGATACTTGAGGGGGAACAGAGTCTCTTAACACTGTGTCTAAAATCATGGTTCGCCGTAGACTAGCTTAAGTATTAGACAGATCCTAGTAACCGTCTGTATAACTCCACCTATCAAATGAGTAGTTAACGCACATAACTATAAGCATAATCCAATGAATGTGGTAAAGATAGATAAAATGATTACTGTATACTCATATAGGATAGTACTCCGCGCAGCTCAAACTGGAAAGATCCATGCAAGAAACTCCTCATAATTGTACCTCTTGAAAAAAATGGCACTTCGACTACGCACTCGCTATGCATGGAAGACTTGTCAATGTGGGGTTGTGCTTGTAATACCCCTGTTTGGAGCGAACAGTCGACTGGTTGGTATAGCAGTCGACTGGTCGGCTCGAAATTTGAGATTGAGGTTGAGATTTGAGAAATTTAGTCCCACATGGGAGGTTTGATATGATAATTTGAGTATAAATACTATTAGCCAATGATCAAGAGTCACCAATTAGGTTAACCACCTTTTGAGAGGCAGCCTGTGGTGGGCAGTTGTACTACATAGTATTTATAGTTTGTCTGAGTATTGGGGCGGGGCGTTACACATGGTATCAGAGCCGACTTTCGACACCGGGTGTGGTAGAAGGCCTACGATCTGCGGTACTGAGAGTCATTGATCTCCGGGATCGGTGTTGAGTGTGGTATCTGATCTGCGGTGTTGAGAGTGACTGATCTCCGGGAAAGGGACTATACTACATCGGCTAGAAAGGGCGGTCCTACACGAGATGTGTGCCCTGTACTCAGCGAGGACGCTGATCCCTAAGGGGGGGTGTATGTAATACCCCTATTTGGAGCGAACAGTCGACTGGTTGGTATAGCAGTCGACTGGTCGGCTCGAAATTTGAGATTGAGGTTGAGATTTGAGAAATTTAGTCCCACATGGGAGGTTTGATATGATAATTTGAGTATAAATACTATTAGCCAATGATCAAGAGTCACCAATTCGGTTAACCACCTTTTGAGAGGCAGCCTGTAGTGGGCAGTTGTACTACATAGTATTTATAGTTTGTCTGAGTATTGGGGCGGGGCGTTACAGTGCTGGATACTCTGACGAAAACTAAAATGGGGGAGATGAAAATGGAAACTGAGCAGTAGGATCACTTGATGCTAGCTGGTCCTATGAAATCGACATTTGCTTCATGCGAGTGGGACAACATGATAGCACATAATGATACCTGTTGCTGCTGAATCTGGTGTGAGGGCAATAAACAGAATTTGTAGGTTTTTAGGAACTCGAACAGGATGAATCTTGCTTTTTCCTTGATGACAACTTGACTCCTTGGTGCTCCCGCGTACCTGCACAAACGTTTGAAATACCGGGATGGATCCCGGCGATGAACCCTCCGACGCTCTTGTCAATACCAGAAAAAGTAATGGGAAAGAGCTTAAGTGGACAAAGAGTGATCACCTGTGACAGTAGGAGGTAGGGGTATTTATAGTCGCCGTGGGGATATGTTATAGGGGTGGTTAGAACCACCTCCTCAAGATAAGAACGAGTCAGGATTCCCTCTTATCCTGTTGAAACGGTCCCTAACGGGTTGAGACCCGTTCTCAGTTGAACAGATTTGTTTCTGGGTTAGCGGGTCCAAGAGGATAGACCCGGTTCCCAATTTGGACCCGTCTGTAGGTGAAATTACCATCTTGTCCCTGTGACTTTAAGATTCGTGCCCACTTTGAATGATTCCGATTTAATCCCATTTTAAGCCATATCATGACCCCCCTCTCAAAGACTGTGAGTTACGGCCTTTGGAGAGTAGTTATGTTGCTTTAATGGCGTATAGGGCTTTATCGGAGTTCTCAAAGGGTGTTCGAATCCCGTTTAAGGGGTGACAGTGCTTTTCTGAGCTAGTAATGTACCCAAGTTTGCTTTTAGAATCTTCTGGATTTTTGGTGATTTTTCTTGATTTTTAATTATATTTTTGAATTATTTACTCAAATTTGCAAAGCGATGATTTATTTTGTGGGAGTCCAATTAATTATTCTAACCAATAATTATTTACCCAGGGGCTCAAAAATATTTCCCCAAATTTATAATTATTTTTTAGAATTTTTAATTAATTTTCCTGATTTTTAATCATTTTTTACAATTTTTAAATAAATAAATCGAATTTAATGAATAAAAAATAGATTTGATCACCTATTTATGACGTGGCACAATCTGGATCGTTCATCAGCCCTGGGCACGAAAATCTGGATGATCGAATGGTGGGGTGGTGCTGAGCAATGTGGACGAATCTGGAGCCTTGATCGGGTCGTGACGCGAGTTTTGAGGCGATCTGACAGCTCGTGTAGCTCGGTAGAATTTTCTCCATATGGGCAGCTCGGTATGCCAGTCGCTCGGACTGGGATTCCGAGCGACGTGGTGCAATCTGGGGCATCCATCTGGCATCGACACGAATATCTTGACGATCCGATGGTGGATCCGTATTCGGCTACGTGGCCGAATCAGGGATGCTCATCAACTTGGCACAAATTTTGAGATGATCAAACAGTTCTCATGGCTAGGTAGCATTTTCTCCCTATGGGCAGCTCGATGTGCCAGTCGCTCGGATTGGGATTCCGAGCGATGTGGCCCAATCTGGAGCGTCTGATGAAGATAAGGCGCGAATCAGGAGGCAAGAGGCATGGATCACGAGAAAACTTGATTTCTGTCGACGTAGGGAGATCTGAGTTATCTGATTAAGATCATGCGCAAATCACGAGGAGAAAGTCATTTTTCTCTAATACGCAGCTTGGTGTGCCAGTCGCTCGGATTGGGATTTCGAGCGACGTGGCGCAATCTGGAGCGTCTGATGAAGATCAGGTGCGAATCACGAGGCAAGAGGCGTGGATCACGAGAAAACGTGATTTCTATCGACGCGGCGAGATCCGAGCCGTCTGATTAAGATCAGGTGCGAATCACGAGGAGAGAGTCATTTTTCTCCAATATGCAGCTCGGTGTCCAAGTTGCTTGGATCTGGGTTCCGAACGATGTGGAACGATCTGAGCCATTTGATGAAAATCAGGCACGAATCACAAGGCAAAAAGGCGTGGATCACGAGAAACCGTGATTTCTGTCGACGCGGTGAGATCTGAGCCGTCTGATTAATATCAGGAACGAATGACGAGGAGAAAGTCATTTTTCTCCAATACGCAGCTCGGTGTCCAAGTTGCTCGGATTTGGGTTCCGAGCGACATGGAACCATCTGGGCCATTTGATGAAGATCAGGCACGGATCACGAGGCAAAAAGGCATGGATCACTAGAAAATGTGATTTCTGTCGACGCGGCGAGATCTGAGCCGTCTTATTAAGATCAGGCGCGAATCACGAGGTGAAAGTCATTTTTCTCCAATATGCAGCTCGATATCCAAGTTGCTCGGATTTGGGTTCCGAGCGACGTGGAGCAATCTGGGCCGTTTAATGAAGATCAGGTGCGAATCACGAGGCAAAAAGGCATGGATCACAAGAAAACGTGATTTCTATCGATGCGGTGAGATCTGAGCCGTCTGATTATGATCAGGCGCAAATCACGAGGAGAAAGTCGTTTTTCTCCAATACGTAGCTCGGTGTCCAAGTTGCGCGGATTTGGGTTCCAAGCGACGTGACCCAATTTGGGCCGTTGGATGAAGATCTGGCGCGAACCCTGAGGCAAAAGGCGTGGATCACAAGGATTTTGGTGTTTAGGCTTCTGGTGGGCTGCTGTGGGGGCCCAAAGCATTCGAAAGCCCACCCGAATTTGCCTTAACGCTAAAAGTTTTCACTGCCTCCCCATCTCCTCATTTCTTACTTCTCACTTTCACTTCATTTTTCACTCAAGCCATTTTTTGCTCTCGAGCGGTGCTGCTAGCGTTTGTGGCCAAGCGATTAACTTTTCCGGCGAGCTGTTCCGACCGTAGACATCACTTGAAGGTAAATTATCCTAACCTTAACTTGAGATGTCTAGAGTGTCATCGGGGAATGAGTCCTCCACCTCGGATCAAGAGACCGACCGAGCTTTAGTGCCCCCCCCCCCCCCCCCCGAGCAAGGGGAAGGAAGTGGCGAGGTCGGCCATCGTCAAGACTATTGTGGAAAAAGTGAGGGGGGCTGGTGCACTGGGTCGGCTACCGTCGACACTGTCGAGCCTCGGAATGGTCAAGAGCTACTCCGAAGATATTTTGTCTAAGGCGGTGCAAGGGAGATCGGCTGCCTACGAGGAGAACAGTCCGAGGGACCCTTCCGAGGTAGACGAGATCTCCTCGGTTATAACCGAGGCGGATCTTCATCGAATTAGGAAGGGGTTCCGAATTCCGAAGGAGTACACCCTACTCCCCCCCGCTCCAGGCTTCCGAGCTTGCACGGGGACGTCGCCAGACACCTGCGTCTTCCCATACGATGCACTCAATGCTGGCCTTCGGCTACCCATGCCACCATTCGTAGTCGAGGTTCTACAATGGTATGGCTTGAGTCCGGTGTAGTTCATACCAAACATGTGGCGACACGTCATCGCCTTCATCCTCCAGAGTCAGGCGATGGGCGTCCAGCCTCAGCTCGTCATTCTTCACAGCCTCTATCGGATCTGCCGAATGAGAAAGATGGAGTACCGGTACTACTTTTCGCTGAGGAGGGGGGTCAAACTGATCGAGAACCCAGACTCCAACAATCATTGGGGGAGAAGTATTTTTTGATCCGAGGCCCTGAGCCGTGGAGCTTTCCAACGGTATGGAAGGAGGACGTTCCGGAGTGGGCGAAGGCTGAGCCAGTGCCGACTAAGGAAGAAGAGGAGGTCGTGTCGAAGATCCTCAGTCTTTCGACCCTTGGTTGGAAAGATATCACCGAGGAGGTCCTTTTCAGTAGGGGTCTCAGTCCGATCGGCCCTAGTACGCCCCATTTATTTGTGCATCTTTCCCCTTTGCTTGTATATGTTTCTTTTTATATCACTAACTCTTTTTCTGGTTTTTCTTCTTCAAAAGCCCCCGGCATGGACTTCAAGGCCCTCATGGCAAAGAGGAGCACGGCAGCGGTGAAGGCGACGGACAGCAAGAAGAGAAAGAGGATGACGATGGGGCCTCCTTTTGGCAGAGCGGCTCAGATGCCCTCGGCTCCTACGGTTGTCCTTGACTTTGTCAGCGACTCCCCTTCGGCTCCATAGGTCACGCTCCCCTCAGCTGCGACCCCCGAGTCTTCGAGCGGGGCGTTCTCGGCCAGAGCTGCACTGGCCCTCGAGGCGCCGCTGCTTACGGCCGAAGCAGAGGCCATCCTCATCGAGGAACACAAGAAGCTCTTCATCCTAGACTGAAGAGTGATGAAGCTCGATGGCTTCCTCGGTGACGCGGCAATGAGCATGCAGGCCGTGCGCCACTTGCCGTCGCCGATGGTTCGCGCGGTGCTGAAGGCTGGCACGGTCGGTGATGACGCGTTGGAGATCGCACGAACGACATTGTCGGCAAGTGTTCTCGCTCTGCCTTCTTAAATTTCAGAGTTCACGGTTGTTGGTTCTTATGTTCTTTGCCCTCTATTTTCAGACCATCTGCCACTTCAGCCACATGCTCGAACAGTTCGTCGAGCAGGAGAAGGAGCTGAAGGTATCAGGCGACCGAGAGCATGCGGAGCGTGCCAAGGCAGTGATGTTGTTCGAGGTCGAGCAACAGCTCTCGACGTCCCGAGCTGTCGAGGTCGGCATCCTAGAGGCTGCTCTTACCAAGGCGCTCGAGTGCTCAGCGGCCGAAGCGGCAAAGGTCGAGGAGTTGGAGAAGGAGAATGCTCGGGTCGAGGAGTTGGAGAAGGAGAATGCTCGGGTCGAGGAGGAGCTGGCGAAGGCCCTAAAGGCATTGGACGAGGCACTGAAGGAGCGGGAGGCTGCAGTGGACGAGGCGAGGAAGGCCATCCAAGACGAGGTGGAGGCCCATATGATGACCAACATGGAGGTGGCCTACGCTCGGGCCCTCAAACATGTTGCGGCTCGTCCCTGACTTCGACAGCTCGTGGTACCACCTATAACATGTAGAAGGCGAGGAGTTCATTCCCCTAGTCGAGGTCGAGCCCGAAGGAGATGGTGAAGAGGCCGAAGGAGGTGAAGAGGAGGTGGCGAATCCCGAAGGGGCGCTCGTGACGTTGCCGAGCGAGAGCGCCTCGGAGTAGCACCTCGAGGTGGCTCCTTGACTTAGTTGTCTCTATTTTTTCTTTTCTTTTGTTCTCTATGTATTGCCTCGTTGCGGACTGGCCACCGCCTTTTGTTTTGAATGAAAAAATTTCTCTTTTTTTTATAAGTGTTGGAGGAGTTTTTTTTTTTTTTTTTTTTGTCTAAGTGTTGGAGAAGTTTCGAACTTTGTCTCATTTTTCTGAGTCGTTGGGTACGAGTCGTGTAAACTTAGTAGCTCCGTGCTCTGGCTCTTTTCAGATTGTCGAAGCACTACAGGTCGCCGAAGTGCCTCGGATGGCTAAAGTGGCTCGTCTCAAGGCTGGTCTAGGGGTGACGAGATTGGGGCTCGCGAGGAACCAAGAGCGGCTTCGCGAAGTGGAGTCGGATCTTCGTAAAGCGAAGTATGAGCTGAATCACCTGAGATCAACCCTAGTTCGTCGAGACATAGAGAGTAGACGATTGTAAGATAGGATTAACGAGACGACCCTCGAAGGCGATGATGTGGGCTCGTCAGCAGCTACCAACCTCGGCTTGAAGCTTAAGCGCCTTCGTCGCTCTCTGTCTAAGGTGATAGTGGAGAGGGACGAGCTGAAGAAGGTAACCTTCGATAAGAGCATGGAGGTTGCTCACCTTCGACGGACGATCACCGATGGCTCTCGAGGTGCAGGCTCGATGCGACTGTCTCATTTGAAGATAACCGTGAAGGACGACTCGCTTAAAAAGCGAATTGTCGAGCTCGAGGCGGAGGTCGCTCGTCTTCGACCACAATCTGAAGGAAGCACTGTCAGAATTACCTCTTGCACTCGGGAGGAGTATAATAGGGGGATATCATTTCGTGAGCTCGCGCTTCGCTCGTCGCCCATACATCGAGACCCTGGAGATGCGCAAAGTGGCATGGCAGCTTCGTTGAGCGAAGCATCTGTTGGGGCCACCGTTAGATCAGGTGCGGACGATGCTTCGCGGCTTGCCAGCCTAGGGACGTCCACGGAAGTAGGGCGTCGGCAGCACAACATTCATCACCCCCGTGTGTCTCTCAACCGAAGTATCCCCACCCCTAGGAGGGGCTGAAGTAGCTCTCTATGTTCTTGTAATCTTTGGTTTCACAAGTTTTGTATCTCAATGTAAAGATGAGTAGTTAGTCTGTAATTAGACTTGTCTCTCAAATTTTAATGAAACAATACTTGTTTTTGGACTTGTGTGTTTTGTAAGCGTTTGTGGTTGTCAGTAGTTGTAGGAGCAATTCCGAATGGTGGGATGCTTTATACTCACTCGTTCGCGAGTAGCAAAACTAGCGTCGAACCAAGTGTTGGACTCTGAACTTGTTGTTTAGAGAATACCAACGGCTGTAGGAGCAATTCCGAATGGTGATCCGCTTCGTACTCACTTAGAAGCAAGTAGTTGAAGTAGATTTGAACCAAGTGTTGGACTCCGAGCATGTCATTTTGGAAATATCAACAGCTGTAAGAGCAATTCCAAATGGTGATCCGCTTTGTACTCGCTTAGGAGCGAGTAGTTGAAGCAGAGTCGAACCAAGTGTTGGACTCCGAGCGCATCGTTTTGGAAATATCAATAGCTGTAGGAGCAATTCCGAATGGTGATCTGCTTCGTACTCGCTTAGGAGTGAGTAGTTGAAGCAGAGTCGAACCAAGTCTTGGACTCCAAGCGTGTCATTTTATGCGAATTTTTTTTGTAAGTAGAGTTAGACTACCCAAAAATAGAGAACTTGCGAAGCAGAGTTACACTGCTAAAAAATAGAGAACTTGCAGGGAAAGATTGCATTTATTGAAAACAATTTGACGGCCGCTTCCAAGTTGCGAGCCACTTTTACATTTTGATAAAAGGAAAATACAAGTAAGGACTTTAGACATGTCTTATGGAGCACTCTTGGAAAAGTTGCTTGGAGCGGTGTTTAGACACCCTCTTGGTACTTCATCAAGTGCTCCGCGTTCCATGTCCTCGGTATTCTCCTGCCCCCGGGTCTTCGAGTTGATACGCGCCTGAGCGAATAACTCTGGAGACCCTATACGGTCCTTCCCAATTGGGTGCCAACTTGCCTTTTTTGGCTGGATTGGAAATGGACAACTTTCGGAGCACTATGTCTCCCTCTTTAAGGTTGGCTGGCCATACCCTCTTGTTGTAGGACTGGGTGATCCTACGGCGGTAGGTCTCTTGTCTCACAGCTCTCTCGCGGACCTCGTCTATAAGGTCTAGGCAGTTGCAAAGTTGGTTCGCATTCTGTGCTTCACTGTAGGCTATCATTCGGGGTGAAGGTAGGCCCACTTCTAAGGGGATGAGAGCTTCGGATCCATATGTGAGGTTGAAGGGGGACTCCCCTATCGGAGCTCTTTTGGTGGTGCGATAGTTCCAAAGCACGTTCGGGAGTTGTTCAACCCACAACCCCTTAGTGGATTTGTCAAGCTTCTTCTTCAGGTCAGAGAGGATTTGTCGATTTGTGTTCTCCGCTTGGCCATTGGATTGAGGGTGAGCTATCGAGGAGAACCGCTGCTGAATGCCGAGGTCAGCGCAAAAGTTGCGAAAGGTTGCTCCCGCGAATTGAGTCCCGTTGTCGGTCACGAGGATGCGGGGTACCCCGAACCGGCAAACGATGTTCTTCCAAAAGAACTTCTGGACCTTGTGCTCGGTGATTGTCAAAGGAGGTTCAGCCTCAATCCATTTTGAGAAGTAGTCTTTTGCTACGACTAAGAATTTTAGCTAGCCGACGCTGGAGGGAAGGGTCCAAGCAAATCCATCCCCCATATTGCAAAGGGGATTGAACTTGCTAAGGAGGGGAGTCATGCTTGGGGCAGGCGACTGATCGGGGCGAATTTCTGGCAGGAGTCGCACTGGCAGACGTACTTCTCGGAGTCACTCAGTAGTGTGGGTCAGAAGTAGCCGTAGTTTAAGAGTTTCCGGGCGAGGGATCTCACTCCCAAGTGCGCGCCACACGGTCCGTCATGGGCCTCCTCAAGGGCATAGAGCGCTTCCTCTAGGGAAAGCCACCTCAGATAGGGACGACCGTCAATCTGAGTGTAAGAGCGTTTGTACATGACCCCGTCGAGGAGTGTGTACTACTCAGCTCGCATCCTGATCCTCCTCGCCTCTCTCAGATCTTAGGAAAGGACTCCATCTCTGAGTTACTCGAGGAGGGGCTTCATCCAGTTCTCCCCAATTGTTAGGGGGTAGGCTTCCAGTGGCTTCGGGCTATCTTCATTAATAATTGGTCTGAGGAGGATCTCTATCAAGACGGTCCGTTCTAGACCTTGGAGGGACGAGGAGGCGAGCTTAGAGAGAACATCCGCCTGTGCATTTCCCTCTCGAGGGACCCACTGGAGTTGAACATCTTCGAATAAGGCTAGAAGCTCCCTAACCTTCGCCAAGTACTTGGACATACGCTCGTCCCTTGCCTCGTATTTCCCTGACACTTGGTTGACAACCAATTGTGAATCACTGAAGACTCTGACTCGCTTGGCACCAGCTTTGCGAGCCATGCAGATCCCCGCTATAAGGGTCTTATATTCTGCTTCATTGTTTGATGCCAAAAAGTTTAAGCGGAGAGAGTATTGGAGGATGAAAGCGTCTGGGCCGGTCA
Source organism: Hemerocallis citrina (assembly GCA_017893485.1). Taxonomy (NCBI): domain Eukaryota; kingdom Viridiplantae; phylum Streptophyta; class Magnoliopsida; order Asparagales; family Asphodelaceae; genus Hemerocallis; species Hemerocallis citrina. The sequence goes on from CM030363.1 coordinate 195,255,649, forward strand.
AGATAACGCCAGCCCCACTTCCGTCGGTGCAAAAAGATCCATCCACATAAACGGTCTAGACCAAGGGGTTGGCAGATGACTTACAAGGGTCGGGGATGGTGCTATCCACAATGAATTCAGCTAGAGCTTGGGCCTTGATTGCTATTGTTGGCTGGTAGCTGATGTCATGTTGGCTTAGCTTGATGGACCACTTCATCAGGAGCCCGGAGGTTTCGAGCTTGTAGAGAACTTTCTTGAGCGGTTGGTCGGTAAGGACGACTACCGAATGAGATTGAAAGTAGGGCAGAGCTTTCGGGCCACCATAACCAAGGCGAGAGCCATCTTCTCCAGCTTTGGGTAACGGCGTTCGGTATCCCGGAGGACCTTACTCACATAATAGATGGGCCTCTACATTCTATCCTCTTCTTTTACAAGGACTGCGCTGAGGGTTTGCTGCGAAGCGGCGAGATATAGGTAAAGGACCTCCCCAGGCATTGGCTTACTCAAAAGAGGGGGGTTAGCTAAGTATGCCTTGAGCTGGTCGAAGAACTTTTGTTGCTGTTCCCCCATTCGAAGCCTTTAGCCCCCCTGAGGGCCTTGAAAAAAGGGAGGCACTTTTCCCCGGACTTGGAGAGGAACTGCCCAATTACTACGAGGCACCCCATTAGCCTCTGTACCTCTTTGACATTGGAGGGAGGAGCCATTTTGAGAATGTCCTGGATCTTCTCGGGGTTGGCCTCTATGCCCCTTTAGCTGACCATAAATCCCAAGAACTTGCTGGATGAGACTCCAAATGCAAACTTGTTCAGATTCAGCCTTGTATTGTGCCTCCTGAGCACCTCGATGGCTTCTTGGAGGTCGAGGACATGTTCCTGCCCTCGAGTGCTCTTGATCAACATGTCGTCTACATAAACTTCCATGTTTCGGCCAATCTGGTCTCGAAAGACCCTGTTCACGAGGAGCTGATAAGTAGCTCCCGCGTTCTTCAAGCTGAACGACATAACCCTGTAGCAATACAGGCCCTAATCCGTCACGAAGGATGTATTCAGGATGTCGGGAGGGAACATCCGAATCTGGTTGTATCCTGAGAAAGCGTCCATGAAACTGTGGAGCTCGTGCCCAGAGGTCGCATCGATTAGGGCATCAATGCTTGGAAGGGGAAAAGGGTCCTTCGGGCACGCTTTATTGAGATCGGTAAAGTCGATGCATATTTTCTAGCTCTCGTTGGCTTTCTTGACCATCACCACATTGAATAGCCACTCGGGATAGTTCACCTCCTGGATGAACCGAGCATTGAAGAGCTTTTCAACTTCTTCTTTGATCACCTGTTAATGCTCGGGAGCGAACTTGCGGTGCTTCTGCTGAACGGGCTTGACACCAGGGGCGACACTGAAATGGTGCGTTAGGAGCTCCTCAGAGATGCCAGGCATGTCGACCGCGGTCCAGGCGAAGAGATCATGGTTCTCCCTTATGCACCGGGAGATGTCTTCTTTGATGGAGGGGGAGAGTGCCTTGCTGACCCAGAACGTCTTGATGGCGTCTTCCTTTGAGAAGGCCACTTCTTCTAGTTCATCCATCGGTTCGGAGATGGTCTGGCTACTCTCTTGTGGGAGCTCAAGTGCTTCTAGGGAGAGGACTGGGCCTCCCATTGAGGTCATATAGCACTTACGAGCCGCCTCTTGACTCCCTCTCACTTCTCCTACCCCTGTGGGGGTGGGGAACTTCATCTTAAGGTGGTAAGTCAAAGGGATGGCTTGGAGCACGGCAAGGCCTGGTCGACCTAGGATCACGTTGTAGGCAGGCTTCACGTCCACCACCATGAAGTCCATCGGCTCCGTCCGAGTGACCGGGACTTTGCCAGCTGTGATGTTGACAGTTATAACTCCCTCGATCGTTATCGGAACCCCAGTGAACCATAAAGGGTGTAGCCAGCCGGCTTGAGCCGGTCTCTTGATAGTTGGAGGCCTTTGAACGCCTCAAAGAAGAGGATGTTGACCGAACTTCTATTGTCCACCAGCACCCGGCGAACGTCGAAGTTGGCCATTTTGAGGTTGATGACGAGGGTGTCGCAGTGGGGCATGCGGACGCCTTCCAAATCCCTATCGGAGAACGTCACAGGGACTCCTAGGCCCTTAGGAGGAGGATGGCCCTGCACGAAGTTGACTTCCCTATCGAAGGCTTTTCGGGAGGAGTTAGAATCTCCCCCCATTGGGCCTCCGTGTATCAACTGCAGGATGGCCTCTACTTCGGCCTCCGAAGTCTCCGTGTGCTGCTTTGTTTGCCTGTTAGCCCCCCTGGGAGGTGGATGTGGATCGGCTCTATCCCTCCTTACAAATCGAGCGAGCTGCCCCCTCTGGATAAGGGACTCGATCTCGTCTTTCAGGTTCCGGTAGTCATCAGTGTCGTGCCCGTGGTCCCGGTGGAAGCGGCACCACTTTTCCCGGTTTTTCTTCTTCCCGGGGTGTTCATCTTCAGAGTTGGCGGCAGGAGACCTTCATTACCAATCCATCAGGATGGCGGAGACACTCGCATTAAGTGGAGTGAACTTCTCGAAGCGGGGGAGAGGACGCCGCTGACCCCCATTATCCTTTTAGAGCTTCTTGGCTCCTTCTTCCTCTGCAGTCTTCCGTTTGTTCCCAAAAAATGACCCCTCCAGAGTGGGGCGATTGAGAGCCTCTTCAGCTCGGATGTACTTCTCGCTCCTGAGGAGGAGCTCGGAGAAGTCACAAAGAGGCTTCTTGGCCAAGGAAGCCCTGAGGCCGGGATTGGTGACATTGGATTGGAAGACAGCTGAAGCTACCGACTGATCCAATGAGGCGATGGACCTGGCCTCTGCAGTGAACCTCTTGACGTAATCCCTCAGCTGTTCGCCCTTCTTTTGACTGAGGAAGGGCAGCGAGGTGCTCGTCTTCTCGGAGCGGCGACTGCTCACGAAATGCGTGAGGAAGAGGCCTTTGAACTGGTCGAAGGAGAAGATAGATGCCGGTGCAAGACAAGAATACCACTCCCGAGTCGGCCCCTTGAGTGTGGCCGGGAAGGTCTTGTAGATGAGGGCATCGGATGCATGATGGATCATCATGAGAGTTTTGAAACTCTCGATGTGATCTGTGAGGTCCGATTCCCCGGTGTAAGTCTCGAAGTGTGGAGGCTTGAAGTTGTTTGGGACAGGGGCCTCCATGATGGCACGGGAGAATGGGGGCCTGCTTGGGTGAAGGTTCCTCGCCCGTTGCTCCTCGTTTCTGTTGAGATGGCTGAGGTGCCTCTCCATCTCGTGGAGACGGCGGTAGACCAAGTCCTCCCTTCGGTCGTACCTTGCTGAGCCTCGAGACTCATCCTCATGTCGAGGAGGGCTGGGGTTGCGAAGGCGATGGCTCTGAGTAGGTGGTGGACTGATAGAACGATGGGGGTGACTCGGAGTAGGCCGTGGACTTCGGGAGCGGCGGTGGTGACTAGGAGAAGGGTGGCGATGGCTCGGAGCCAGCCGAGGACTGCGGGAGTGGCGATGAGGGTGAGGAGCTGGCCGAGGGCTGGGAGCCCGATGGCCGTTGTTGGGGGCGGCGTTGAGCGCCCGGAGGACTGCCTCCTAGAATTGTTGAAATTCCACCCTCGTGACGGGGGCCTCCTGCTCGCAATTTACTCGAGCTGCAGGACGGCCAGCCGGGGAGCGGCTTCATCTTGGGCGATGCTGGGGTGACTCTCTCCGCCTCCGGGGAGAGTTGGACCCCCTACGGTCTGATCGGCATGGTGACCGATCCCTCGGGTGGTCCCGGCGAGGGTTTGTCTTGCGGGTCCGCCTCTCATCTAGATGGGTTCGAAGATCGAGCCCTGGCTCGTTCTGGCGATTGTTGAGCACGTCCCGCAGGTCCTTCGGTGTAGGAGGACTATGGGAGGCCATAGAATCTGTTGAGGCATTGTGGATGGACACCCGAACCTGATGTATAGGTTTCTTGTGGTGGCTTCGCCGAGAGAGCTCCCCCACTGTTGCTTGGGGCCCTATAGGCTGCAGAATAGACTGAGGAGCCTGATGTTCGAGCTGCAGGGCCTGTTGGACGGGTGGAGGGAGATCCTCCTCCGGAGGAGGAGGAGGATGAGAAGAGGTTGTTCTACGGTTGGAGTGTGCAGACTTCCTCTTGGGAGGCATGGCTAAGAGTAGCTTTGGTTGAAGGAGGAAGGTTGGGTTTCTTTTCGAGTGTTTTCCACAGACGGTGCCAATCTGTTACTGCTGAATCTGGTGTGGGAGCAATAGACAGAATTTGTAGGTTCTTATGAACTCGAACAGGCTAAATCTTGCTTCTTCCTTGATGATAAGTTGACTCCTTGGTGCTCCCGCGTACCTGCACAAACGTTCGAAACACCGGGATGGATCCCGACGATGAACCCTCCGACGCTCTTGTCAATACCAGAAAAAGTAAAGGAAAAGAGCTAAAGTGGACAAAGAGTGATCACCTATGACAGTAGGAAGTAGGGGGTATTTATAGTCGCCGTGGGGATCTGTTTCAGGATCAGAATGAATCCCTACTTCTCGGTGTGGCTGGATAGGGGTGGTTAGAACCACCTCCTCAGGATAAGGACGAGCCAAGATTTCCTCCTATCCTGTTGAACCGGTCCCTAACGGGTTGAGACCCGTTCTCAGTTGAACAGATCCGTTCCTAGGTTAGCAGGTCCAAGAGGATAGACCTGGTTCCCAATTCGGACCCATTTGTAGGTGAAATTACCATCTTGCCCCTGTGACTTACCATCTTGCCCCTGTGACTTTAAGATTCATGCCCACTTTGAACGGTTCCGATTTAACCCCATTTTTAGCCATATCAATACCTAAGCCCAATACTGATCATATATGCTCTGGTATACAGGATGGATCAATTGAGTAGAGTCAATAGGTGGGTAATAATTTTGCGTCCATATTCGAGACATGACAGAAGGTGGGTCCTTTTGGGATAACAATAATCCCAGTAAGTTGGCGACAACAATGATCACCAAGATACCATACACCCTATATCATACATTTACCGTTAGCGCACATGTAAACTTTAAAATTAGAAAAGTAAAAATTAAATGAATATCTTTAACAAAAGAAACGATTATAGACCCTAACCTGCGAGCAATACTGAAAGATAAATCGGTGGTGAGACAACATGTTTGCAACACGAATATCATGCTCGCTCTCATATGACGATAAAAAATATGACTACCATATAATAGATGCTGAGGACCACATCTCCAATTGATTCCTGGCCATGGAAATGTTGTACCTAACCAGTTCTATTCTACACATATCCAATTGATCGGTTCAACATGTAATTTTGGGGTGTTTGAAATGTTGCAATGAAATTGTCGTACCTAACCAATTCTATTCTACACATATCCAATTGATCACGGTTCAACATGCAATTTTGGGCTGTATGTCGATGGCCTTTATAACATTCTCGAAGTCAACCGTCCTATCACATCTGAACCCATATATTTGTGTATTCATATGACCAATAATGAAAAATAGAGTTAAATTGGTTTCCATAAGATATTGACAAACATAATTACTTAGTGTAATAAATAACGATTACATTTAATGTTACATCGAGTATTTTTCATGGCCCGTTAAATTTCTTTATTTTAATTCTGCTACATGAGTCGAGAGACATATACAACAGTGCCATTGATGGACAACCCCAATCATATGTGTCCACTTAATTAAGATATTCAAGTGCTGCAGAGCAGGCACATCTGACAACCGAAGCAACATTAGAGAAAAGAAACTCACCGAGGAAGTACAAAAAAAATGCTCGTGCAATCCTCACGGCTAACATATTATCCACTTGAGCATGCTCGAACATACTGCTATGAAAATACTTTTTTAGGAATGAAGATCGTATTCTATGAGAATTCCAATCAACTTCAGTAATCTCAGGAAAGAAGCAGGTTTGTAAAACTTCAAAGGGGTACTCCTTGTCGTTAAACGAAGGTGTATTACCTCCTCCGACTGATAACCATGTTAGAATTGCCCAATCCAATGGGGTGAATCCCAACTCAAAATACAAATAATATAGGATACAAGCACATGGGGAAACTAACTAATAGCATGAAAGTCAACTAGCATGGTAAAAGTGATCAAGTGTAAATGGCTTAAATCGAGTGTCAAGAAATCAAGTAAACAGGTCAACATGTAACAAGTATCAGGTAACAGGTATACAGGTAAACAAGTAATCGTGTAAAATGTATCAAGTATCAAATCTCATGTATCATGTAGTCAAGTATCAAGTTTCATGAATCAGGTTCAAGTCCTATAGTGAATTACTATCTAGGTAGCACTTCCGCCCATACAACATGGTTTCTATAACAAACAGTTTCGCTTTAGATTTCATAGTGGACCATAGAGGGCAGTATACTCAGGAACAAGTCAAGTAACCAGTATCAAGCACGAGTCACGTAATCGTGAACAAGTGGCAGCAAGTATCAAGCACGAGTCACGTAATCATGAACAAGTGGCAACAAGTAGTATCAAGAACGAGTCATGTAGTCATGATCACGTGGCAACAAGTAGTATCTAGCATGAATCATGTAGTCATGAAACATGACAACAAGTAATATTAAACATGAACTATGTAGTCATGAAACATGGCGGCATATAGTATAACAAGCATGAACCATGTAATCATGAAACATGGCACAAGTAATGGGAAACACGGGCCCCCTTCCGAGTACACGTTTCTGAATTATCCACTACTAGATCTTTCTCTTAAACCCCGGCTTGATTACTTTTATTATGGTTATGAAACAGATATGAATGTGTACGAAATAGTGTCAAACTAACATGGTATAATCAGTACTCAGTTCAGGGAAACAAATATACAAGCATAGATGATATACATTCACATAAACGAGCAAAACAGTGTATGTTCATAATCAGGACAGCATGACAGGTCAGTACTAAAACAATGAATCCCGTCTCTACAGAAATGAAAACCTAGATCCGTCGAAGGATTTGGAAACTAGACATCCACACGAATCCAATGCATATAATTAAGTCACATAGTACTTCACAATATCTTAACTCAAAACTGATTTGAATACAAAATTTAGGTTCAGCCAGAAATCAGGAAAACAACTTCAAGAACAAGAAAACAGCATGAAAACACTTTGAATAAATCCACGAAAAATCTGGGTTAATCCCCTATATGTCTAGAATCAAAATAACAAGTTTCATAATATTCCAGTAAGTATAGATCAGTCATCAAAAATACCAAAGCATCAAGAAAACAGAGTTTAATGAATCTGGAAATCTCAACACTGCTGTACGAAAACTAAGATATCTCGCAACCAGTGAATCGAAATCCAATTCCGCCAAAGGGACATGAAAATAGATAGAATTCAATAACTTTCATATTTTACAAAGAATTTTGATACAGTATAAGGAATCATAGTGAAAATAAAGTTCTTTACTGAACAGTAAGCAAAATACAGCATGCGAGGATTTTAGAAAAGAGCATGAAACACCACACAAAACTTGTCTTTAAAATTCATCAAAATTCTGGGAAGTCCCTAATATCATAAAGAAATAATGAGCAAAATATTAGATCAAGATAATATGTATAGAATAGTTCTTGAAAATAGTTTGTTAACAAAATCAACCAAAAACTGAATCTGGAATTGATCGACACCTCTGTACCAAAACAGACATAACTCAGTCATACGAAATCCAAATCAAGCAAAACTAGTGGGGTTTGAAAATAGAAAAATTATCTAAATTTCATCTTTTATACAGGAATCAAGATACTGGCTGTAGCATGGACGAAAACAGATATCAAAACAGAACACCCAGTAAATACAGATTTCACATTTCTAATCTAGAACATCATAACTTCAAGAATATTGATCCAAACACAACCAAACTTGAAATACAACCTACCAAACATCTAAATATCATGATTTATGGTTACTAACATGTCCACACCTATTATTTCACATGGGTATTCATCCAAACACAAATTTACACAAATATTCACCTACATGACTAAAAATCAAGTTTTGGGCACAACCTAGGTTATCTCCTATCAAGATTGGTGTCATAAGTCATCTATGGCCAAATTATCACAATAGAGACAAAACCCATCAAGAAAAACACAATCTTTGCTTGTCTCTAGACCCAACTACACTATAGGTGAACTTTTTGACTTGTATCAAATAAATAAATTTAAGTAAAAGTTACTTGCCTTAATTTGGAGATGAAGAACGATGTAAATCAAAAGTGGGAGCAAATCCCACGAACAAAAATCCACGGACTCACGAATGATCCACACGTGCACTCGAGCACGCGTAAGAAAAAATCCCAAGAGCAAGAGAGCGCGAGACGGCAGATGGAGAGGAAGCGGGAGAGATGAAGCACGGAAATATGGTGCAATGGTTAGGGAAAATAAAAGCTTGTAGCAAGAGGATTGCAATAATATGTATAGGATATGTACAAGTATTAGGGTTTGAAGAAAGGGGAGGTGCACACAAACTTAAGGAAAAAAAAGAAGTGGGTCGGTTTGTTTGTTTTTTTTGGGTGCAAACCGGGTGCTTCAAGGTGCAATCCGGGTAGGGGACAAAAAGCTCACGATATGGGAATTGGTAAGGATTTAATAGGTGACTAGTTTTACCCTGTGCAAATTACACAGACCAAAATAATTTTGAGAGACTTATAAATTGTATGTAATTTAAAAATTTAGAGATGTCTTTTAACTGTTTCAATTACAATATAATCAAAAAACGAAAATTCTACAGATCAACCAATTCATATTTTTAAACCAAGCAATTTTCAAACCAACCAACATCATTCTATATTTCTATTCAATTGAAAGGAAAGAAAGAGAAAAAGTCAAATAATTACCAAAGTTGGGTTGTGGCTCTTCTTGGACTCCTTAATGTACTCCGCTATCTCCTTCTCCACAGCGTGCTTCTCAACCACCTTCTCTCTTAAATCAAACATTCTCTCTAAAATCAATCATAATCAACATTAGAAATACATGAAGGAAACAATAATTGATAATTGGCTATATCAAAATATGACAAATATACAGATTAACCAATTCACATTTTAAAACCAACATCATTCTACATTTTATATTATATTGAAAGGAAACCCCAAAATTTTAGATGCGTAATTTTTCAACAATTCCTCCACCAAGACAAATGTAAACCCTAAGTCACTAAATTTTGAGATGCCCTTTACTTTTTAATGCAACAGTATCCACGCATTTTTTGCGAACATCATAATCAACATTCTTCACCACTCATAATCAGTGGGAATAACATTATCTTGCATTATGAGGTGACAAAGTTGTTAGAACATCATCTTCGGTTCAGATAGTAATTGAAAATCACAACTAACAACAACAACTAACTAAAAAAGAAACCCTAAAAGTCAAGAACCAAAGTAATCCAAACTAAATCGACAAACAACTAATCTACAAATAAAACACAATGAATCAAACAAATCACTGACAACTCCATTTTCGGTGACAGTAGTAGCAAAGAGTGTATGATCAGTTTGAAATCCCTGTACAAAAGATGCGGAATAAAAAATTAAATGGCGACGATCAAATGCCGAGGATGGGCGATTGGCGACGGACGGAGAATGGCGAGGATGGGTTAGGGGGGGTTGGGGGATTTGGGAGAGGGGGGTTTTTGTGTGTTTTGTTTTGTGTTTATTTTGTTTTGTTAAGTTAAAGGTGTGCTCTACACATGATAAAATTAGGCTGAACTCCTACTTTCGCTCTTCTTTCTCTATTTCAAAATAGAGAAAGGAGAGATGGGATATGTCTATTAGCTTAAGATATAATATAAATTTTGTGTGGATTTGCAGTAAGAAGTGTCCGCAAAGGACGATGCCTTTTCCGCCGCAATATTTCAAATCTTTGATGTCGTGCATATGCAGAAAGTGCTTTATTCAGTTGGAAAGACAACATATTATTTTGGTCTCGCATCCTACATTAGTAAATGTTATTTTTGTTCAATTACTTAAATATGAATAGTAATATTACTTTTATAATTTACCTAATTCAACACAGCGAAGAAAAAATAGAAAGAAACATTACATACTAAGAAAAATAACAATAGGGATTAAATCGGAAAAATGTATAAAACATACCTGATGTAATGTAAAAGTTCTTGTTTGCCTCAAACTAACTGGAAATCTCCCTATATCTTTGATTCTTCACACATATTGTTGCAATCAAAATAGTTGAAAATGTGTCAATAACACCAATCTCTTGATTATTCATTATGCAAATTTAACAATAGACCTTTGAAATAGCATAATATATAGATATAATATAATGGTCTCGCATGGTATAACATATAAACATACAACGATAAAAAGAAGAAAAAAAGAAAAACACATAGATACATCCATGAACATAAACACACATAAACATATAAACATAGATAAACATATAAACATTTAAACATAGATCAACATATAAACATATAAATATGTGCAATATTGCATAGGCTTTGGTACTCTCATATCTAGTTATTTGATGATGTCACAGTATTGCATAACAAATACTCTTGTGCAATGTTGGTACATGGAAGAAGGAGAATATGGGTAGATGAAATCAAGAATCAAAATCTATAACATCAAAATCTATATCATGGAAGAAGGAGTATATGTTATCCCTATACTCAATGTGACATTACATCTATACTCAATGTGATATTCTCGACCCCACTATTGCTTTTAATGTTTTGAAAGACATTACAATCTTTTTAACTTTAAAAGATTGATCAACCAACTTTGAAAGGCATTACTATTCAATCAAGCAACCCAAAATCAAATTAACTTTAAAAGCTTAGATTTTTAAACCCTAACGCTACTCAATATCTGCAACATTGGAAAGAAAATTTTGAGTTATTTAAAAAAAAAACTTAAAGTAGATATAATTCTTACATAATTGTTAAAGATTAATTAGTTTGTTAGGCTTCATCTATGAAGTAATAAAAATAATAATTGTTAAAGATTAATTAGTTTTTTAGGCTTCATCTATGAAGTAATAAAAATAAAATTCAAACTAAACACAAAAGCAATAAGATCAAACTATCTCTTTTTTTATGGAGTCATTATCCTCATTCATGTGGGCTGATTCCTATTGTGAAATTGTGATGTTAAACCAAGAAGATCAAACTAAATTCAAAAGCTGAGATCTTTAAATTCTAACCTAACTCAATATATGTAAGATTTGTAAGGAAAATGTTAGATTTTTAAAAAGAAGAAATAGCAAATCTTCGACCGTGCAATTGTTAGATTTTTAAGAAGAAGGCTCCTTGAGAAGCCTTTCCACCGTGCAGAATTCACGCATAAATCCAAGAGATCAAGATAGTCCAATTTATTCCATTTATATTCAAATTATTTGTTCCTTATTTGTGTTATTTTAGTGAAATCAAGAGCAAGATGCAAAGTGATTTTCTTTGAATTTTTTTAATTGGTGTGACAGAGATTTGGATGCAGGAAGGTACTCGCAAAGGAAAGCAGATCAATATGAATGCTTTAAGGGGTTCATGTACAGGTTTGAGGAGATCCAAATACTTATTTTGCATTTTTCTTGAAATTTTTTTGCCCAAGTAAGCATAATCTTTTTTCCTCTTTGCAGTATGTACTAAATTCAAAAGCAAGGATCTTTAAATCCTAACGTAACTCAATATATGTAAGATTTGAAAGGAAAATATTAGATTTTTAAAAGAAGAAATAGCAAATCTCACCAGCGTAGAGCGGCCCAGCGATGTCGATGTCATTCCAAATCGCACGACCATCGAGTCACCGACCGTGGAGCCACCGAACGCCAGCTAGCTACTTTTCGGCGCGCTGCAAGATCCGGCGAGCCACTGAACGTCGATTTGCTACCCGGCGCGCTGTGAAAGGCGTGCAGAGGCGGTCGTTCTTTTGCTGCGTTTTTCATTTTCTTTTTTTTGAAGATGAAAAGGCGTGATGCAGTGAGAGGAATTAGGGATTTTGATTTGTGGATTTTTTGAGATGTGGGTGAATTTTGGGGTAGGGAGGGTTAGGGTTTATGGGTTTGGGGGAGATGTGGTAGAAGAAAGATTTTTTTATTTTTATTTTTAATTAATACTGTTTTGGCAATTGATGCGGACTGAACGTGTTAATTCCTACTTTTGTTCTCCTTGCTTCATTTCAAAATGGAGAAAGAAAAGAGGGGGTAGGCATATTAGCTTAAGATATATATATAAATTGGGTTGAAAGTGACATTTTGGTGGTCGATTTGCTACTCGACGCGCTGCGAGAGGCGTCGAGAGGCGGTCGTTCTTTTGCTGTGTTTTTCGATTTTTTTTTTAAAGATGAAAAGGCGTGGTGCAGTGAGAGGACTTGGGGATTTTGATTTGTGGATTTTTTGAGATATGGGTGGAATTTGGGGTAGGGAGGGTTAGGGTTTATGAGTTTGGGGAAGATGTGGTAGAAAAAAGATTTTTTTTGTGTTTTTTTAAACTAATACTGTTTTGGTAATTGATGCGGACTGCACGTGTTAATTCCTACTTTTGCTCTCCTTGCTTTATTTCAAAATGGAGAAAGGAGAAGGGGGTAGGCCTATTAGCTTAAGATATATATATATATATATATATATATATATATATATATATATATATATATATATATATATATATATATATATATGGTATAATAGTGTAGGATGTAAATCAGGTAGGAAATAATGGTGGGCTTTATTTTAGGAAAGTAAATAGAAATGGGTATAGGATTAGTATATAGGTGTAAGATTATAATAGGAATTTAATAGGTTTGGTATAGGATAGGATTTATTTATAAATGGGTTTTTAGTAAAATGGGTTGTGGATATCCAATAAGAGAAAATTGTAGGGTTTATAAAAATCCAATAAGAAAAATACGGTTTATAAAACCCAATAAAAAAATAAATTAACCAATAAAAATATTGTTCATAATAAAAATGCAATTTACATTACAAAATATAATTTATACAATTAGTAGATAAAATGGATTTTTTAATAACTAGTCAAAAATATTCATAAGAGCAATAATACTAATAACAACAATAATAATAAGAGTAATAATAACAAAATAAGAATTGTATTCAATATATAATATAAAACACTAGAAACTAGTTACAATCAAAATTATTGATCGAAAATAGATTTTGAAATAGAAGATTATCAAAAATACGTTTTGATAAAAGAATTTGAAAATCGGAAAAATAATTTGCGAAAATTTTTAAAATACAGAAAATTCACAAAAATACATTTTTGGAAAAACAGGGGTTACAAATCCTACCCATCTTACAACAAAATTTCGTCCTCGAAATTTGCTTAGGCGGTACATAGGACAAGGCAAAACAAATTGGGTAAGGGCAACAAAACAGAGGGCTAAAGGGGAAGGAACAAAGCAACGACAACACCCGAAAGAAGGAAGTGGATAACAGTGAGGTCAAATAGAATGCAAGAAAGAGAACAAACAGTATCAAAAGAAAAGAATCAACACAAGATAACAAAGCAATAAGTGAGTCGGCAAAACTGAAATCAAAGAGAGAAAAGACAGGGAAGAATTGAGTCAAATAATAAATCAACGGATGAGAACAATTGCAAGAGATAGGAAAAACCAAAACAATGCAATGAAGGAAAAGCAACAATTTGATCCTGGGACCTATGGGTTAGGAGCCCACCACGCTTCCACTGCGCAACTCTGATGGTGACGTTTCAAGCTGCAGACATGTCGTTGTAGACCACACGACACTAAGCGACAATCCGAGCAGGCGAAAAGAATGAGATACCAGAATAAAATTGGGATTTAGAGGAGAGCTTTAATTTAAATAATTAGGTCACAACTAATGGGCATTAACAAAAATAATATTAATAATACAAAAATCAACACATAATATTAATAAAATAATAATGAAAAAATAATAAAAATAATAATAACAATAATAATCATCATAAACATACTAGCAAAAATAATAATAATAATAAAATATTAACAATACTAGTAAGGATAATAATACAAGACAGAAAATAATTTGGGGTTCATCATTTCGGTGAAAGTAATTCAATATCATCATCAAAAATAAAATAGTAAGAAAAATACAATAATAATAATAGTAATAGTAATAACATTAATAGTAAGGAAAACAATAATAATAGTAGTAGTAGAAATTCTTTGATGTGGGTTCGTCTCATTTATATCTATCTGTAGACTTGTCTTCTCGACATTAACTTGCAGGTTTGCCTTCATGACAACAGGTTGCAGGTTACCATCTGGATATTCGGTTGCACGTTTTGCCTCACCGATATCCAATTGCAATTTGCCTCCATTGACGTCTAGTTGCATGTTTGCCATCTCGACATCCAATTACAACAAAACGATGAACAAGATGATGCAATCTTCTACACGTACTTAGACATTGATTGCTCAATTTATGTACGAAGTTACATTTTGAAATTTGTGATATCAAAATACACAGTTATTCGAAATACAAAATTTTCGTTTTAGAAAACAATTTTATAGAAGATCCAAAATATAACAAATAATAATCGAAATGCACAAAATATATATATATATATATATATATATATATATATATATATATATATAAAGAAAATATAGGCACGAGAAGAATGAATTCTATACTCAATAAAGAGTCAACAAAAGAGGATGACTACAAGGGATGAAAGAAAATAAGAAATCAAAGAATTGAATATGAAGGAAGAGGAACGAGGGGACACAAGCAGAATTTGAAGAGGATATGGCAGAAAAAGAATAACTAGCACGATACTCAAAATGAGTCAACAAATGAAGATGGATGAAAGAATCAAAGGAATATGGGTACGGAAAGAACGAAACTATACCCAATAAAGAATCAACAAATGAGAACGACTAAAAAAGAGACGGAAAAAACAAGGAATCAAGGAATCGAATAAGAAGGGATCAAAAAGAAAGGAATAAGACTAGTATCCAGATCAATGTTGGTTATGATTCATTCATGCATGCATGGTTGGTGAAATGTTGAGCAGATTCCAGATCGAGCCAAGCTTATCTTATATATTAAATAACTAATACATTAGTCAAACCTGATGCTCTGATACCACTAAAAATCCTATCACGCCCCGCTTCCCAAAAATACGGAATACAAGTACGTAATAAAAGCCCAGCAAATGATTTTCATCATCCATAAGCTATTCAGGAATTCTTTACAATATATCACAATAAAATCAGAGTCGGAAGCCAGAAAAGTCAACCACATGCACATATGAACCAAATACCAACATGAATACTTGAAATAAAATATATTAATCTCAAATAGTCATGATCTGAAATACACAAATAATCCTGGATCACATCGCCCAAATACAAGAATAAATCTAAGTCTCAAAATACAATTATTGTTCAAGCAAGATACAAGAAATAATATAATAAAATGCAGTACTAATACTTCATGTCTCCGATACCATCTGGAACCTGTTCTCCAAAAGCTGCAATACAACAAATGCAGGAAAGAGGAAAAGAGAACACAACTACCCGTCAATTGCAAGTCGCGGGCCACAAATAATATAGGATACAAGCGCATGGGGAAACTAACTAATAGCATGGAAGTCAACTAGCATGGTAAAAGTGATCAAGTGTAAATAGCTTAAATCGAGTGTCAAGAAATCAAGTAAACAGGTCAACATGTAACAAGTATCGGGTAACAGGTATACAGGTAAACAGGTAATCGTGTAACATGTATCAAGTATTAAATCTCATGTATCATGTAGTCAAGTATCAAGTTTCATGAATCAGGTTCAAGTACCATGTTCAAGTCTTATAGTGAATTACTATCTAGGTAGCACTTCATGCCGCCCATACAACATGGTGGTTACAACAAACAGTTTCGCTTTAGATTTCATAGTGGACCATAGAGGGCAGTATACACAGGAACAAGTCAAGTAACCAGTATCAAGTACGAGTCACGTAATCGTGAACAAGTGGTAGCAAGTATCAAGCACCAGTCACGTAATCGTGAACAAGTGGCAACAAGTAGTATCAAGCACGAGTTATGTAGTCATGATCATGTGGCAACAAGTAGTATCTAGTATGAATCATGTAGTCATGAAATATGGCAACAGGTAATATCAAGCATGAATCATGTAGTCATGAAACATGGCGGTATATAATATAACAAGCATGAATCATGTAATCATGAAACATGGCACAAGTAATGGAAAACACGGGCCCCTTCCGAATACACGTTTCTGAATTATCCACTATTAGATCTTTCCCTTCAACCCCGGCTTGGTTACTTTTATTATGGTTATTAAACAGACATGAATGTGTACGAAATAGTATTAAACTAACATGGTATAATCAATACTATGTTCAGGGAAACAAATATACAAGCATAGATGATATACATTCACATAAACGAGCAAAACAGTGTATGTTCATAATCAGGACAGCATGATAGGTCAGTACTAAAACAATGAATCCCGTCTCTGCAGAAATGCAAACCTATATCCGTCGAAGGATTTAGAAACTAGACATTCACACGAATCCAACGCATATAATTAAGTCACATAGTGTAGAACCCCATATTTTCAAATATTATTTTAATTATTTGAAAATGAATTTAAATGATTTTTGGAGATTTAATTAATATTTTCTAAGAAATTTATCTTTTGTACACGTGCAAAACACGTGCAAATGACTTTTTAGAAGTTTGAAAAATTAAGATTTCTTTATGAAAAATCATTATTTATTATTTGGGAATTATGTGGTATTTTTCCAGATTTTTCTGAAATTAATTGATACTATTTGCAATTTTTGAGAAAGGAAGGACTTATTTGCAAAATTGACACTCTCAAGGGTTGAAATGCAAAATTGGCATTCTGAACGTTTTGAGCAGTATTGGCTGAGGTTAAGAAGTATATTTTCTATTAGATCCTAATTTAAAGGAGTTTTATTGAATTTACAAGACTAATGTATATATGTGTAAGTTGTATTTTTGGGAAGGATTGTTTTGTAAAATGTGAGTAAAACCCTAATAATAATCCGGCATATATAAGGGATTTCTTTTCCAGCCGTCATTTACAAAATATTCAGATTTTTGAGAATTGTTTGAGGAGCAAGAAGAGGCTTTTTGGATCTAGCAAGAAAGAGAGCTTTTCGTGGATTTTCTTCAAACAATGTGAGTGGTTTGTTTTTGTTTTGTTTGTTTTGTTTTGTTTGTTGATTGAAGAATGACGTAAGATCTTTGTTACACTGTGTTTGAGATCGGTATGATATTGTTTTGTTTGTCTCATTGTATGCATGATATGGATCTTTTATTTGATATGGATGATGAGAACACTTATTGATATTTGGACCATGTATGAGAAACTATCAAGATTTGTTGAGGAAATATTGATCTATGGATTCGTATTATTGGAAAGCATGTTAAGTATTGATTAGGTTGTGATCGGATGATAAACATCTAGATCTTATGATTTTTAAATCAGATTTGATTATGAGTTGAGGAAGAAATTTTGTTGAGAAACCCCAATAGAAGATTAGTGATTTAGATCTTGAGAAGTTGAGATTTGAGGAATTGATTGATGAGTAATGTAATCGTATTGGAGATTATTTGAGAGTTATCATTGGCTTGTGTATGAACTATTGTTTGATAAACAATGAACCATGATTCCTTAGAAATCTTCAGTTTAATTCTGTATCCAGATCTATTTTTGAAAACTGTAGGCCGACCGTCGACTGGCCTACCGTGCAGTCGACTGGTACGACTCTACTGATTACCTTCAGTCTTTTGAGAATTGTTCGGGACAGTCGACCTAGGCTATTGTCAGTCGACTGGTCTGCTGATTGTGAGATTTGTTCAGTCCTTTCGGGACAGTCGACCTATGAACCTTTCAGTCGACTTAAATACTTAGAATATTTTCTTGAGAATTATTGAAATATGTCTCGGGGCAGTCGACTGATGACTTCCCAAGTCGACTGATATGCCTTAGAATATTTTTGTGAAATTCTGGAGAATTGTCCTCTGGACAGTCAACTTACCTCAGCATAAGTCGACTGGCACTGAGGGATCTGTGTGTTTGATGTGAGATATTTTGTTCAGTAATTGATTTTGAGATCTTTGTTCAGTTTTTGATATTGAGATATTTGTTCAGTATTTGATTTTGAGATATTTGTTTAGTATTTGATTTTGAGATATTTGTTCAGTATTTGATTTTGAGATGTTCAGTTAAGAACATGATTTTGAGATATTCAGTTGAGCCACTTGTTTAGTGGAAATTTGTTTAGATATTTGATTTTGAGTCTCTAGAGGTACGTGACCCTAGTATACCGGTGTTGAGTTATTTGTTGAGGCCCATTGAGGCGAATTTTCAGTTATTCATGTTTTTAGTCCGGTGGGGTACACTACTCTAGGAGATTCGTTCAGTAACCAAAAATAATAAGGACCTGCACTAGTAGTGTCATGACGAAGGGGACATGAGTTATGCACCTCAGTAAGGCTTTAGATGTGGGATTTAATCTCCTGAATTATCCAAGTGGTTAACTTGAGATGTGGGATTTATCTCCTGAATTATCTAGGTAGACAACCTGAGATGTGAGATATATCTCCTGAATTATCCAAGTAGTCATCTTGAGATGCGGGGTTGACCTACGGAATGATCGGAGTCGAGGCGACGCTCTTGGGATATTATTGTGATGATGAGTCTATATTTAGATGTGGGTTGATCTCCTGAATTATCCAGGGAAAATACCTAAGATGTGGGATCTATTCCTGGAATTATCAAGCATGGGCAAATTCTCATAGTTTATCTTCATCTCTTAGTAGTCATCGTTGTCAGCATATAGCATTTGTGTTTTATTGACTCATCTTTATGCATTCGGATTTCCTGTTTCTACATTTGACACTTGGTTTTGGTATCACCTGTTGCTCTATTTGGTATTTTGGTTATTACTTGTTGGACATTACGATTTAAGTTCATTTATGTTGTTGTTTGATTTTTATGCCACTCACACCATTTATGGCTGACCCCTTTAGTTTGGGGGTTAGGGTTCAACTCTAGCCTCACATGTTGCAGGTTATTGCTTAGAGTTGGAGATTGGATGCTTGAGTTAGCTTTTGGGATAAATGGACTATTAAGTGTTCAGTGTTAATTTGTAAAGACCTGTTGAGTTAATTTTGAGTTGTTTAGTCTTCCGCTGTGATATGTAAAAGTTTTGTTGTAATAAATGTTGAAAACCTTAGTGGTGTTTGGTTGTGTTTATTGTTATATTGAAGTGGATCACTGGGAATGTGCCACGTATTTTCTAAGCTCTCATATTAGAAATTCGGGGCGCTACAGAGTTTGGTATCAGAGCTCTGCTTCAATGGTAATAATAGACATAGTAAGAAAACCAACCTAGGTGTGGACACTAGAGAGTGAGTACCTAGGTGTGGACATCAGAGTGTGAGTATCACATAGAGTTAAAATATGATGTTTGGTTTGAAATTATGGTTTGAGACATGGTTATGGTTTTGCCATAGGGCATTGATATGAGTTTGAATTGTGTGTGTTACTCTAACTTTACCCTCGTTTTGCAGTATTCAAAATGGTTGCACCCAGAGGCAGAAATGGTGGCAACAATGAGGATGGATCAGGTAGTTCTCGAGGAACGGGGATTGACCTAGAGGCTGAATTCGCCAAGGTGTATCAAACACTGAATACGTTGATGGCATTCAACGTGGCGCAACAGCAGCAAGCTCAGCAGCAGCAGAATCCGCCGCCCAATCATGGAGCTGGACATGGATTGATGAATGCCGACCCCATCAAGCAGATCGAATCCTTTAAGAGGATGAGGCCGCCAGTCTTTGAGGGGCAAGCTGATCCAACAGCAGCAGATGATTGGATTAGGAAGATGCAGACGATCTTTGAAGTGTCGGAGACTCCGACAGCTAGCAAGGTGAAGTTAGCTTCAATGCAGCTCGAGAAAGATGCTGGTGTCTGGTGGGAGTCACTGAAGAGGAATTTGGGAGATCAGCAGTTGACATGGGAAGCTTTTCTGGAGGAGTTCAGAGATCGCTTCTTTCCTCTGGATGTTCAAGAGAAGAAGGCGACCGAGTTCATGAACCTTCAGCAGGGCAGCATGACTGTTCGGGAGTATGAGACGAAGTTTGCTCAACTTTCGAGGTATGCACCAGAGCTGGTCATGGACGAAGCGAAGAAGGCCAAAAAGTTTGAGCAGGGCTTGAGGCCAAACTTGAGGTCAAGGATGGTTCCGTTGGGTATCAGAAGATTTGACAAGCTGGTCAGAAGAGCAGCGATGACTGAGGAGGATATGGATCTATTTCAGAAGAAGCAGGATACATGGAACCGGAACAAGAGGCCAGCATCAGGCCAGAGTGGGAAGGGATTCCCAGCAAAGCAGGCAAAGTTCAGTGGATCGGTGCAGAAGGCACCTGCAGCTCAGGGGGTGACCTGTTACTACTGCAAGGAGGTAGGACATTACAGGTCAGCATGTCCGAAGTTGGCAGAGCATATTTGTTCTCAGTGTGGGCAGACTGGACATTCCAAGCTCCGTTGTCCAAAATTGAAGGAAGATGGTTCGGGTGGAAGCAAATTCCCGAAGAGGCAAGGGCGAGTGTTTGCATTGACCGAGGAGGATGCGAGAGACTCGGAAGATGTAATACAGGATATGCAGGAATTTTGATTTCTTTCATTTTTGAATCAGTGTAATGAATAAAACTTTTATTTCAGAACAATTTAAGATTGAGTATCATTCTTATTGTAACAGGAGTTGTTTTAATAAATGGAATTAAAGCAAAGGTTTTGTTTGACACTGGTTCATTGCATACATTTGTATCGCCAAGTTTTGCAAAGATCTTAGGTTTGGAACCTAAGTTATTTCCAGGCAGGGTTTTGTCGGTGGCAACGCCGTCAGGTGAAGAGCTGATCGCGGATCGATATTACGAAGGCTGTGATATCGAGATTGGCGGAAGGATGTTCGGCATCGACTTGATCGAACTGCAAGTGTTGGGAGTGGATGTCATCGTAGGCATCGATTGGATGGCTATATATGATGCCACAATTGATTGCAAGCAGAAGGAGGTGTTGGTGAAAGCACCAGGTGGACCTGTAGTAACTTTCCAAGGGAAGAAGAAGATCCCGAAGGTGGCTGCAATGGTATCTAAGATGGCAATCTCGGATGAAGTCAAGGGCATTCCGGTTGTTCGAAATTTTCCTCAGGTGTTCTTGGATGATTTTCCAGGATTACCGCCGCAGAGAGATGTAGAGTTTTGCATCAATGTTCAGCCGGGAAGTGCGCCGATTTCCAAGGCTCCATACAGGATGGCACCTGTAGAGCAAGATGAAGTGAAGAAGCAAATTGAGGAGCTTTTGAGCAAAGGGCTTATCAGACCGAGTTCTTCTCCGTGGGGAGCGCCAGTGTTGTTGGTCAAGAAGAAGGATGGGTCGATGAGGATGTGCATTGACTATCGGGAGTTGAATAGGGTGACTATTCAGAACAAGTATCCACTGCTGCGGATTGATGATTTGTTCGATAGGCTTCGAGGAGCAGCGGTGTTTTCGAAGATTGATCTGAGGTCAGGGTATCATCAGGTGCGAGTCAAGGAGGAAGATGTGAGTAAGACAACGTTCAGGACTCGTCATGGGCTGTATGAATTTTTGGTGATGCCATTCGGGTTGACGAATGCGCCAGCAGTTTTCATGGATATGATGAATCGGGTGTTGAGACCGTTCATTGATTCCTTCGTAGTGGTCTTCATTGATGATATCTTGGTATATTCGAAGTCGGAAGAGGATCATTCGACGCACTTGACAGCGGTGTTATAGACGTTGCAGGAGCACAGTTTGTATGCCAAATTGTCGAAGTGTGAATTTTGGAAGTCTAAGGTAGCCTTCCTTGGTCATATTCTTTCTAAGGAGGGAGTGGCTACTGATCCTCAGAAAGTGGAAGCAGTGAAGGATTGGCCCAGGCCGACGTCAGTAAAGGAAGTCAGAAGCTTCTTGGGATTAGCTGGGTACTACAGGAGATTTATTCAGGAGTATTCTCAGATTGCAGTTCCGATGACAGGTTTGACCCGGAAGAATGTGGCATTTGTGTGGACCGATAAGTGCGAAGAGAGTTTCCTTGAATTAAAGGAAAGGTTAACTACCGCACCTATTTTGGCATTGCCGCAAGCTGGGAAGGATTATGATATCTTCAGTGATGCATCTCTCAGAGGTTTGGGTTGTGTCTTGATGCAAGAAGGCAAGGTCATTGCTTATGGTTCGAGGCAGTTGCGTCCGCATGAGAAGAATTATCCGACGCATGATTTGGAGCTAGCAGCTATCATCTATGCCTTGAAGCTATGGAGGCATTATGTTTATGGTGAGAAGGTCAATATGTACACTGACCACAAGAGCCTGAAGTATATTTATCAGCAGAGGGATTTGAATCTTCGGCAGAGAAGGTGGTTGGAGGTATTGGAAGACATTCGTCCGGAGATCAAGTATCATCCGGGCAAGGCGAATGTAGTGGCTGATGGACTTAGCAGGAAGAGTAGTTTATCGAGATTGATCACTACTCGAAGGGAGTTGGCAGCAGAGATCGATCAGGCAGGTATCGAAGTGGTACTGCGAGGTTTAGGGGCATCTTTGGCTCAGTTGAGACTGCAGCCGTCTTTGAGAGAGAAGATTATGGAAGGTCAGAGATCAGATTCAGAGATTCAGAAGATGTTGCAGCAGGTTTCAGAAGGCAAGTTATCAGAATTTCGTGTCCAAGATGGAATTCTTTGGGTGGGTGAGAGGTTGTGTGTTCCAGATAATGCAGAGTTGAGGGGGAGTATCTTGCAGGAGGCACACAGTACATTGTTATCAGTTCATCCAGGAGGCACGAAGATGTACAGGGACATCAAACCACATTTTTGGTGGTCTGGTATGAAGCGGGATGTAGCAGATTTTGTGGCAAGGTGTCTGACTTGTCAGCAGATCAAGGCAGAGAATCAGAGACCTGGAGGTTTGTTACAGTCATTACCCATTCCGGAGTGGAAGTGGGAGAATATCAGTATGGACTTTATCACGGGTTTGCCGAGGAGTTCGAAGGGCAATGACTCGATTTGGGTTGTTGTGGACCGACTGACTAAGTCGGCACATTTTCTAGCCATGAAGATTACTTGGTCAATGGAGAAGTTGGCTGAGTTGTACATTGGGGAGATTGTGAGACTTCATGGAGTTCCTGTGTCGATTGTTTCTGACAGAGACCCAAGGTTTACTTCGAGGTTTTGGAAGAGCCTACAAGCAGCTTTAGGCACCATAACTGATTTCAGTACAGCATTTCATCCGCAGACAGATGGTCAGACGGAGAGGGTGAATCGAGTGCTGGAAGATATGTTGAGAGCTTGTGTTATGGACTTCGGTGGTAGTTGGGAGAGATACTTGGCATTGGTTGAGTTTGCTTATAACAACAGTTACCATGCAAGTATTGGGATGGCACCGTATGAGGCTTTGTATGGGCGGAGGTGCAGGACACCTGTTTGTTGGTATGAGGTTGGCGAGAGGCAGATGTATGGTCCTGAGATCGTGCAGCAGACGTCAGAGCAGATTGAGCTGATTCGCAAGAGGTTAGTAGAAGCTCAGAGTCGGCAGAAGAGTTATGCTGACACTCGACGAAGAGATTTGGAGTTTGACGTTGGGGATGCAGTTTTCCTCAAAGTTTCTCCGACCAAAGGGGTGATCAGATTTGGTAAGGGAGGCAAGTTGGCGCCGAGGTATATTGGACCGTACAAGATTGTGGAGAGGATTGGCAAGACAGCATACAGATTGAAACTTCCAGAGGAGTTAGCGCAAGTACATGATGTGTTTCATGTGTCGCTATTAAGGAAGTATGTGGCCGATCAGAATCATCAGTTGGTAGAGGTTCCCGAAGATCTACAGGTGAACTTGAGCTACAAGGAACGGCCTGTTGAGATCGTTGATCGTAGGGAGAAAGTCCTTAGGAGCAAGGTGATACCTATGGTCAAAGTGTTGTGGAGGAATCAACAGTTCGAGGAAGCTACTTGGGAGCCAGAGGACCGCATGCTGAAGGAATTTCCTGAATTGTTTGTATGAGTGTATTTCTTGTATGTGATGGGAATTCTTTGGATGATTGTGCTATTGACTGATATATGATGTATTCTTTTGTTTTGATTGTGATGTTATAAGAAATTGTTTGGATTATGTTCTATATATATGAAACACTATTTCCTTTTGGTTGGTATGTGTTTGAACTCATTAGTAGTAGTTCTGAGGACAGAACTCTTCTAAGGAGGGAGTGATGTAGAACCCCATATTTTCAAATATTATTTTAATTATTTGAAAATGAATTTAAATGATTTTTGGAGATTTAATTAATATTTTCTAAGAAATTTATCTTTTGTACACATGCAAAACACGTGCAAATGGCTTTTTAGAAGTTTGAAAAATTAAGATTTCTTTATGAAAAATCATTATTTATTATTTGGGAATTATGTGGTATTTTTCCAGATTTTTCTGAAATTAATTGATACTATTTGCAATTTTTGAGAAAGGAATGACTTATTTGCAAAATTGACACTCTCAAGGGTTGAAATGCAAAATTGGCATTCTGAACGTTTTGAGCAGTATTGGCTGAGGTTAAGAAGTATATTTTCTATTAGATCCTAATTTAAAGGAGTTTTATTGAATTTACAAGACTAATGTATATATGTGTAAGTTGTATTTTTGGGAAGGATTGTTTTGTAAAATGTGAGTAAAACCCTAATAATAATCCGGCATATATAAGGGATTTCTTTCCCAGCCGTCATTTACAAAATATTCAGATTTTTGAGAATTGTTTGAGGAGCAAGAAGAGGCTTTTTGGATCTAGCAAGAAAGAGAGCTTTTCGTGGATTTTCTTCAAACAATGTGAGTGGTTTGTTTTTGTTTTGTTTGTTTTGTTTTGTTTGTTGATTGAAGAATGACGTAAGATCTTTGTTACACTGTGTTTGAGATCGGTATGATATTGTTTTGTTTGTCTCATTGTATGCATGATATGGATCTTTTATTTGATATGGATGATGAGAACACTTATTGATATTTGGACCATGTATGAGAAACTATCAAGATTTGTTGAGGAAATATTGATCTATGGATTCGTATTATTGGAAAGCATGTTAAGTATTGATTAGGTTGTGATCGGATGATAAACATCTAGATCTTATGATTTTTAAATCAGATTTGATTATGAGTTGAGGAAGAAATTTTGTTGAGAAACCCCAATAGAAGATTAGTGATTTAGATCTTGAGAAGTTGAGATTTGAGGAATTGATTGATGAGTAATGTAATCGTATTGGAGATTATTTGAGAGTTATCATTGGCTTGTGTATGAACTATTGTTTGATAAACAATGAACCATGATTCCATAGAAATCTTCAGTTTAATTCTGTATCCAGATCTATTTTTGAAAACTGTAGGCCGACCGTCGACTGGCCTACCGTGCAGTCGACTGGTACGACTCTACTGATTACCTTCAGTCTTTTGAGAATTGTTCGGGACAGTCGACCTAGGCTATTGTCAGTCGACTGGTCTGCTGATTGTGAGATTTGTTCAGTCCTTTCGGGACAGTCGACCTATGAACCTTTCAGTCGACTTAAATACTTAGAATATTTTCTTGAGAATTATTGAAATTTGTCTCGGGGCAGTCGACTGATGACTTCCCAAGTCGACTGATGTGCCTTAGAATATTTTTGTGAAATTCTGGAGAATTGTCCTCTGGACAGTCAACTTACCTCAGCATAAGTCGACTGGCACTGAGGTTTGATGTGAGATATTTTGTTCAGTAATTGATTTTGAGATCTTTGTTCAGTTTTTGATATTGAGATATTTGTTCAGTATTTGATTTTGAGATATTTGTTCAGTATTTGATTTTGAGATGTTCAGTTAAGAACATGATTTTGAGATATTCAGTTGAGCCACTTGTTTAGTGGAAATTTGTTTAGATATTTGATTTTGAGTCTCTAGAGGTACGTGACCCTAGTATACCGGTGTTGAGTTATTTGTTGAGGCCCATTGAGGCGAATTTTCAGTTATTCATATTTTTAGTCCGGTGGGGTACACTACTTTAGGAGATTCGTTCAGTAACCAAAAATAATAAGGACCTGCACTAGTAGTGTCATGACGAAGGGGACATGAGTTATGCACCTCAGTAAGGCTTTAGATGTGGGATTTAATCTCCTGAATTATCCAAGTGGTTAACTTGAGATGTGGGATTTATCTCCTGAATTATCCAGGTAGACAACCTGAGATGTTAGATATATCTTCTGAATTATCCAAGTAGTCATCTTGAGATGTGGGGTTGACCTACGGAATGATCAGAGTCGAGGCGACGCTCTTGGGATATTGTTGTGATGATGAGTCTATGTTTAGCTGTGGGTTGATCTCCTGAATTATCCAGGGAAAATACCTGAGATGTGGGATCTATTCCCGGAATTATCAAGCATGGGCAAATTCTCATAGTTTATCTTCATCTCTTAGTAGTCATCGTTGTCAGCATATAGCATTTGTGTTTTATTGACTCATCTTTATGCATTCGGATTTCCTGTTTCTACATTTGACACTTGGTTTTGGTATCACCTGTTGCTCTATTTGGTATTTTGGTTATTACTTGTTGGACATTACGATTTAAGTTCATTTATATTGTTGTTTGATTTTTATGCCACTCACACCATTTATGGCTGACCCCTTTAGTTTGGGGGTTAGGGTTCAACTCTAGCCTCACATGTTGCAGGTTATTGCTTAGAGTTGGAGATTGGATGCTTGAGTTAGCTTTTGGGATAAATGGACTATTAAGTGTTCAGTGTTAATTTGTAAAGATCTGTTGAGTTAATTTTGAGTTGTTTAGTCTTCCGCTGTGATATGTAAAAGTTTTGTTGTAATAAATGTTGAAAACCTTAGTGGTGTTTGGTTGTGTTTATTGTTATATTGAAGTGGATGACTGGGAATGTGCCACGTATTTTCTAAGCTCTCATATTAGAAATTCGGGGCGCTACACATAGTACTTCACAACATCTTAACTCAAAACTGATTTGAATACAGAATTTAGGTTCAGCCAGAAATCAGGAAAACAATTTCAAGAACAAGAAAACAGCATGAAAACACTTTGAATAAATTCATGAAAAATCTGGA
Source organism: Hemerocallis citrina (assembly GCA_017893485.1). Classification (NCBI taxonomy): domain Eukaryota; kingdom Viridiplantae; phylum Streptophyta; class Magnoliopsida; order Asparagales; family Asphodelaceae; genus Hemerocallis; species Hemerocallis citrina. Next base: position 195,282,778 of record CM030363.1, read on the forward strand.
GTAATCCCCTATATGTCTAGAATCAAAATAACAAGTTTCATAATATTGCAGTAAGTATAGATCAGTCATCAAAAATACCAAAGTATCAAGAAAATAGTGTTTAACGAATCTGAAAATCTCAACACTGCTGTACGAAAACTAAGATATCTCGCAACCAGTGAATCAAAATCCAATTCCGCCAAAGGGACATGATAGATAGAATTCGCTAACTTTCATATTTCACAAAGAATTTTCATACAGTATAAGGAATCATAGTGAAAATAGAGTTTTTTACTAAACAGTAAGCAAAATACAGCATGAGAGGATTTTAGAAAAGAGCATGAAACACCACACAAAACTTGTCTTTAAAATTCATAAAAATTCTGGATAGTCCCTAATATCATAAGGAAATACTGAGCAAAATATTAGATCAAGATAATATGTATAGAATAGTTCTTGAAAATAGTTTGTTAACAAAATCAACCAAAAACTGAATATGGAATAGATCGACACCTCTGTACCAAAATAGCCATAACTCAGTCATACGAAATTCAAATCAAGCAAAACCAGTGGGTTTTGAAAATAGACAAAATTATCTAAATTTCATATTTTTTACAAGAATCAAGATACTGGCTGTAGCATGGACGAAAACAGAAATCAAAACAGAACACCCAGTAAATACAGATTTCACACTTCTAATCTAAAACATCATAACTTCAAGAATATTGATTTAAACACAACCAAACTTGAAATACAACCTACCAAATATTTAAACATCATGATTTAGGGTTACTAACATGTCCACACCTATTATTTCACATGGGTATTCATCCAAACACAAATTCACACAAATATTTACCTACATGACTAAAAATCAAGTTTTGGCCACAACCTAGGTTATCTCCTATCATGATTGGTGTCATAAGTCATCTATGGCCAAATTATCACAATAGAGACAAAACCCATCAAGAAAAACACAATCTTTGGTTGTCTCTAGACCCAACTACACTATAGGTGAACTTTTTGACTTGTATCAAACAAATGAATTTAATTACAAGTTACTTGCCTTAATTTGGAGATGAAGAACGATGCAAATCAAAAGTGGGAGCAAATCCCACGAACGAAAATCCACGGACTCACGAATGATCCACACGCGCACTCGAGCACGCACAAGAAAAAATTTCAAGAGCAAGAGAGCGCGAGACGGCAAACGGAGAGGAAGCAGGATAGATGAAGCACGGTAATATGGTGCAATGGTTAGGAAAAATAAAAGCATGTAGCAAGAGGATTGAAATAATATATATAGGATATGTACAGTATTAGGGTTTGAAGAAAAGGGAGGTGCACACAAACTTACGGCTACAAGAAGGAAAAAAAAAAGAAGTGGGTCTGTTTGTTTTTTTTTGGGTGCAAACCGGGTGCTTCAAGGTGCAATCCGGGTGGGGGACAAAAAGCTCACGGTATGGGAATTGGTAGGGATTTAATAGGTGATATGGTATAATAGTGTAGGATGTAAATCAGGTAGAAAATAATGGTGGGCTTTATTTTAGGAAAGTAAATAGAAATGGGTATAGGATTAGTATATAGGTGTAGGATTATAATAGGAATTTAATAGGTTTGGTATAGGATAGGATTTATTTATAAATGGGTTTTAGTAAAATGGGTTGTGGATATCCAATAAGAGAAAATTATAGGGTTTATAAAAATCTAATAAGGAAAATAAGGTTTATAAAACTCAATAAAAAAATAAATTAACCAATAAAAATATTGTTCATAATAAAAATACAATTTGCATTACAAAATATAGTTTATACAATTAGTACATAAAATGGATTATTTAATAACTAGTCAAAAATATTAATAAGAACAATAATACTAACAACAACAATAATAATAAGAGTAATAATAACAAAATAAGAATTGTATTCAATATATAATATAAATACTAGAAACTAGTTACAATCAAAATTATTGATCGAAAATAGATTTTGAAATAGAAGATTATCAAAAATATGTTTTGATAAAAGAATTTAAAAATCGGAAAAATAATTTGCGAAAATTTTTAAAATACAGAAAATTCACAAAAATATATTTTTGAAAAAACAGAGGTTGTAAAGACCCCCTAGTAGTATTGAAGGCGGAGGCTGTGGTCCACCACCTACACATGTAAGAAGTGTTCATGAATTTTTATTTCTATAATTTGGTGTAAAATTAAATTTGTTCCTAAAACATGATTTAATACATGGTTTTATAGGTTCCCTCATCTTCCGACGTGGCCGAGCCTAACTCCTCTTCTATTGCACGAGCAGGTCCAGGTACATTACACCCGAATCTCTTAACTTTGCAAAGTGAACACCAGTCACAATCCATTTGGAATGGTGTATCGAAGGTGTACACGTTCCATAGACACCCTCCACATTTGCCACTACACATGCACACACGAGCTTTTGGCCGCAGCTAGGTTGCTTGGAATAAGCTTGATGGGGTCTATCAAGCTTGATTGGTCCCTTCTTACCGCTCTTCTCGAAAGATGGCAAATGGAAACCCATACTTTCCATTTACCCGTAGAAGAAATGACAGTGACGCTCCAAGACGTTGCGATGATATCGGGTCTTCATGTTGATGGTGTAGCTATGACCGGGAGTATGAGTTTTGATAAAAAAAAGAACTTGTTGAAGAATACCTCGGTGTAGAGCCGGACGGTAAAACATTTGTTGTGAAATCCATTAAACTATCATGGTTGGAGGAAGTGTTCAAAAACTCTTTGAACGATGATTCATCGGAGTTCCAAGTTGAGTGCTACACCAAGACATACATAATGACAATTTTTGGTGGTGTGATATTTTCGAACTCGACAGGCGATACCGTGCCATTAATGTACCTTCCGTTGATCGCCGATATTAGGAAAGCCGACCAGTACAATTGGGCTAGTGCAGCATTAGCTGCATTGTATAGAAGTTTATGCACTTGTGCGTTGAATGCGGTTCAGATGACGGGCCGTTGGTAATACTAAAAGTGTGGAGCTGAGAGCACCTGCATGTAGAGCGATCTCGCATAAGCGGGCAATCACGGTGGTGGATGGCCATTCTAGAGGATGAAACGATGTTGGCTCCCATGGAGGTCTATTGGACAGGTTCACACACGTGGAAAGATAACCCACGTGGTGTGTTAGTGTATTATAGGAATGAGCAAATCAATTGCAAGAGGACTTTGTTAATTGGTCTCCTTACAACGTCGAGAGAGTTGAAAGATTGTCACCTGCATGTAGGGCGACCCCGCAGCTATGGTTGACGAGATCACCACTCTTCAACTTTGGTATTGTTGAGTTCTATTTTGCGGACCGAGTGCTTCGATAATTCGGTCTTCATCAACTCATCCCGGTTGTAAGAAGTTTTGACACCAAATTGCACATTGTTAAGGGAATGGGTTGGATACCTGATTACAACTGGGCATTATATCACAAACAGTATGTCAACCATTTGAATGAGGAGCGGTATGAAGCAGTTGTAGATTCCTCTCCTCCTTTTAACCCAGATTTACATCACCCATATATGTTTTGGTACTGGAGAATGACACGGTTATTTGTTGCACCTCCACGACCTACTCCAGCAGGCGTTCAGATACCGGTTTCAAAGAGAGAGGCCTAGCCAACTCCGGGGCATTCTAGTTAGCAACCAATGTATCAACTGAGGGCACCGACGCACCGATCCATAGTAAGTTTAAATTTTATTGCTATTATTTTGTACGCAATTCATTAAATTGTTCATGTTTATATCATTTATGAATCATATAACATTATTAATTCATTAACTTATTATTTTAGATCGAAGACGCATGGGATAATGTGAAGCAGTGTGCTCGTGCCCTGTCAAGCAATGTGGCCGATGCAGTCAAGGATTTCGTAACAGGCATTCTCAAACCGTACAGGGTGCAACTTGAACACATTGGTGAAGGAGCCCGGCTGGATGCACTATTGAACGCTCCGGGGACGAACACAGGGAAACAAAGGAAAAAGGTAGCATTTAAAAATAAGAGGCAGACACAATGACCTGATTTGGTACAACAATCAAGAAGAAGAAGAACCACCACATGAACAACAAGAGCAAGATGACCCGGAAGATCATATCCCCATATCCCAAATCACTCAAGAATCTATGAAGAGGTCAAAACGGATGAGAAAGAAAATGAAATTATATACACCAGCTTGAATGTAATTCACACTCGATCGACACCTTTTAATGTCCTATAAAATGTTAATGCTTTAGTTGTATTTCTTGCTTGCCTCGTTATAGTTGCAATATTAATACTTGAATAGTAGTTTAGTAGTTTGCATGTTGTTGGTTGTTTGTTTTATTGAGTGGTCAGTCCTAGTTCCAGAATACCTTTTGTTGTTGTGTCTGTGATCGTTTTTGAGTATGTTTCATTTGACGATCATTTTTTATTTTTGGTGTTATTTTAATATTATATCTTGTTGCTTGGATACGTATATTGAGTAATTGAAGATGAATTGGTGGGGTTGAGATAAAGCTGATATTGAGTAATTGGATGCAAACTGACTGGGAAATTTGATGTGAATTGAGTGTGGATGAGTTGTAAACATGGAATTCAATGCTTTGAAGTTGTTATGCAGATGTCCTCAACAGAGGCTGCAGTTACCAATGACAGCCTATATACAACGAAGACCGCAATCACTAACTGCAACTATGAACTTTCCAAATTTCTAGAGAGCAACAATCTCTCTAGAAAATTGAAAAGATCACAGTCGCAGTTATCAGAGCTAATTAGTGATATGGCCCTTTTTTTGAAATTATTTGCAAATAAGGTCTAGTTTCCAAAGTATTTACAAATAAGGGCTAGTTTCTAAATAAACTTCTATACTTATTTCTCTATAATCTATTCTATAGGATGTGTGACCTTGTTGTAATTTTAAAATTTAATTCTATAATATTTCTATTTTTCTATCTAAGTAGTTATGTTGACTACTTAAATTGTACTAAAAATTTCCTATAGTTACTAGGTAACGGTTACTTACGTAGTGATGAGGCTTTGATACCAACTTGGGTGCGAAGCGTGAAATTTCCTAAAAATAGAATTAAACAGAGTATCAAAAAAAAACTTTAAAGATCTGCAAAATAATATTGTTCAAAATAATGTGCACTGTCTATCTCAAAAATATTAAAGTAATCAAGCATGGGTTCAATATCTCTTATAGAATCTGACTCTGTCTCAGATATTTCACTACTACTATCAAATGGGGGTTCTTCGAGTTCTTCCATATGTCTATTTTCTTCTTCAATATGTTCATTTTCTTCTAAAATTTGTCTATATGTTGTTGTAGGGCTCCAGATATAACTACTAAATACACCATTTTCATAAAATAATAAAGATCTCTCATAAAAAGTTAGATCATCAATTATTTCGACAATTATATTACTAGTTTCTCCAGGATTTATTTGATTTATTGTTATAATTATTACTCGTTGTATACTAAAGAAGAATAATTTGAATTCATAATAATCATTCAAGCTTGTTACTTTATGAGGATAATAAACATAAAAAACTAGCAATCTATCACTTCCTTGATAATTAATCATTAATTCAAAATTTTCTGAGGCAACACTGAAACTATTTTTATCCATTAGTTCTATTTAGCAACAATAATTATAAAATCAGGAGTAATGAGAGATTTCCAAGGATACCCTCAAATTCAAAACAAAATGGCCCATCATGCTTCCGACCTAGTTAAACATCTTTGAGTTGCTCTGTAGCAGTTACTACCAGTGGATAAAATACCCCTAGTATGCACCCTGATTTCAGTGCTCCTTTTACGTTCCTCTCATCTCAGGATTACTATACTCTCAAGAGAGCTTTATCCAAGAAATACGTCTGGAACAACTAGTAGCACTTCGATACAGGCAACCACAACTTAGCTCGTTTCCTGCTACTAGGTGTACAGTCTAACTATAGAAGTTTACAAATGGGTCTTTTTGCAAGATCCTTCAGGCAGAGCCTTACAAAACTCTCCCTAAGTAAGAAAAATTAGTTTTTCATACCTTATTTTGTATAAGATCTTATAGCAGAACTCATAGAAAGATAATTTTTTTTAATTTCTCTCAATCCTCTTACAAACCAAACTTTTCTTACAAACTTATATAGGGATAGTCTGCCTTCTCCCTTACCCAGCCTCACCTTTTATAGAAGATGGGATGACTTTACATTAGTTACAATTATTGTTATCATTACATCATTTCTTACATCATAGATAAATAATTGAGCCAATTACATCACTGCTTACGTTAAAGATTCTTTTCTAGCCGACATCTTTACGTGCTTCACATCAGAAATATTTCTTCGTCAGTCTTCTCTTGTTCTTTTCTGCATTGTCCGCATTCATGCTGTGGTTCCATCCTCATCAATCTACAGTAATGGACAGCTGTCTCTTCTGTCATTGTCATGGCTCCTTTATGCAGAATACGTACCAGCTATCAAAGACTTCTTTCTTTGACTGTGGTTGCTTAATCTTTGCTATGCTGTAAATCATTAATTTTTGTGGGTCAGGGTTGTCATAGATCCATATGTTGTTGTCTCTATTTTGTATCTCCTTCAGTTCAAAATACATTGCTCTAAAACCTGTAACTCTTCTTTCTGGGATCAGTTTTTCAAATTCTTCATTTTTATACGGTATAATATTGGTTGCTCCAAACAAGATTTGTGTAGTCATCCCTATCTTTATAATATGTTCAGCTGGTAGTTCTTCATCATCTTCAAGAAATTTTGGAATAGTTGAAAATACTTGGACATATATTTTGGACGCCTTTGTAACGCCCCGCCCCAATACTCAGACAATTTTAATATTTTTAGAAGACAAATTAGATACTATGTTGTACAACTGCCCACCACAGGCTGCCTCTCAAAAGGTGGTTAACCAATTAGGTGACTCTTGATCATAGGCAATTATATTTATACTCAAACTATTTTTTGTACATTTCCAATATGGGACTATATTCCAAATCCCTTCACAATCTCGTGTACCTCACGTACACGTTACCCACATAACCAATTCCATTCAATTCGAAATCAAATCCAAACCATTAATACACTTTCAATTCAAATCGGGCCCATACAGGTGATGACATCACCATCTCAATACCAACAAATCTCAACAACAACAGCATACAACCAGCCCGTGGGTCATTCTTTTTCCAAACCGGATTCTAATGAATCCTTTCAAACCAACACATATTTTCACAAACCAATATCATATACAGCCAAGTCACACACACACACACACACACACACACACACACACACACACACACACACACACACACATATATATATATATATATTTATTTATTTATTTTACTACTCACAAATTATGGGGTATTACAGCCTTTGTAAGACCAAAATAACTTTTAGCAGATTTATATACTTCTTTTGGTAACTGGCTAAGTTCTTCAGATTCTCGAGATGGGTATATGCAGTGGATAAGTCATCTTTCGAACAATACTCTCACTGTTTTTGGATTTGCTCCTGGTAGTTGATCACTTTGTTCATATGTTGTTGAGAAATAGTTTTGATAAATTGGTTGACCTAAGTGGTCTGGCATAATTTCTCACTATATTGTAAAAATAAATCATTCTTGGAGTATTTTGGAGGATCTGAGTAAACTCTCTTTGTAGGTAGTAGGCTGTATGAATGTGGAGTTTCCCTCTTGTGTGGCTATTTTTGTAATCTCACTTGTATTTTGTGGGTTAATAGGTTCACTCCCTTCGCTCATTTTTTCAATATGTTCTGCATTTATATGTTGGTAAAACATACTTTGAAGACCACATATTTGCAGATGTAGCTGGTTAAATGCTCATTTTAATTGCTCCACCGTCTCCTTTAGGTAGACTATAAATTGTTCTATATGCTGGACTCTATTTTTCATCCTGTAAAATGAAATTGTTAGTTTCTTGATAAGAAGTCTGCTAGGATGTTATCTTTTCCTTTTGTATTTCCTATTGAGAAATCGTAATGTGTTAACTCCATTTGCCATGTTATCAATCTTTTATTTGCTATAGTTGTGTCTATTATTTTGTTAATCCAACTCTTTGCTTGCGTATTGTCTGTCCTTACTGTGAATTTCGTATGTATTATGAATAATTCAAACTTATTTATAGCCTTTAAGATTGCTAGTAGTTCTTTTTCGTTTATGTGGTAATTTTGTTAGGTCTGGGTGAATGATCCACTAGCATATCTGTGTAGTCTTTCCTCTTCTTCACCTATTTCAATGAATTTTAATACTGCTCCCCAATTATTTTCACATGCATCTGTTTCTATTATCCATGAACATTCTTTAACAGGTAATCTTAGCTTATTTAATTTTGAAGTCTGTTGTTTTAATATTTTAAGTTTTTCTTCATCCTCTGGGGACCATTCTCATTTCTTAAAACTTTTTTAGTTTTTGTTATAACCAATTTATTTTTGCTGATAAATTCAGTACGTATCCTCTAGTTTGGTTTAGTAACCCAATTATAGATTGTACTTCTCTTTTTTCTTTTAGGACGTTAGGAAATATCTTTATTTTTTCTGCTATATGTGGCTGTAGCTCTATTCCTTCATGTGATAATTTCGTTCCTAAGAATTCTATCTCAGTTTTGAACAATTCTATTTTCTTTTTTGATAGTATAATACCTGCATTTTTTTTACTATTTCTATGAATTTTAGTAGATGTTCTTTATGTTGTTCTTCGTCTTCGGATCCTATTAGAATATCATCTACATATACTAATATGAAATTGTTGTATTTTTCAAATATCATATCCATATATTCCTAAAATATTCCTGGACTATTTTTATAGCCGAATGGTAATACATTCCATTTATAGAATCCTTGAGGTGTGCTAAATGCTGTTAATTGTTTTGAGTCTTCTATTAGTTTTACATGATAAAACCATGATTTATAATCAAATTTCGAATATATTTATCTTGTCCTTACTGTGTTAAGTAGTATTTACATATCTGGTAGTGGATATCCAAATCTCTTAGTATTTTTATTTAGTTCCTTATAATTTACTACCATTCGAGATTTACCTCTTTTTTCTTCTGAATATTTTCTTACTATGAATTTTGGTGATGAATGTGGACTTTGTGATTTTCTTATGTAATTATTTTCCATTAATTCTTTTATATATATTTTGAACTCTTCTAGCTCTGTTGGAGTGTGCCTTATAGGTTTAATTTTTATTATTTTGTTCTTAACTATTAACTCTATATGTGCTGTGGGTTTACTTACGTCTCATTTTTCCAAGGGGCCTTCTCCGCACAGATCTTCTAATTGTTGTTGTAAAATTTCTTTTGTAGTTAATTCTTGGACTTGTTGTATTCTAGCTTTGTTTAGTAAATATTGATATTCACCACGTTGGGTTGAAGAAACTCTGATGTGCAGCATGTCGGTTCTAGAATAAGGTTGGGCTATTCTAATTGCTATTGCTACAAGGTGTTGTAAATACAACTGATTTATGTGATATGGTTATAAGATAGTATTGTTGAAAAAAGTCATTTCCTAATAGCACATCATTATTCATATCATCAAATTGGTATATTATTGGTATTTTTAGTATATAATTTCCTATTTGTACATTAACATTTTGTTGATACTTATCAAGTATGATAGTTTGTCCAGTTAATCTAGTTATTGCTTTTTTATTATATCCATTTTGTTTCCATTTTGGTAGTATATTTTCGCGGCATAGGCTAGTGCATGCTCCGGTGTCTATTAGACTATGATAGTTTCCATATTTGTATCCTTCGTAAACAAATTCTGTTAGTATGTATAACGTGTTCTTTGTTGCTCTTAATGAATTTATTTGTCCAATATTCTATTTATTACTATACTTTCATTGTTTACTGTTATTGTGATTTTTTCTTCTTGAATTGAGTAAGGTTACACCGATGTAAATAAATCAGTTCCTAATAACATTTCATTAACATGGTATTCTGGGTCTACGTGTAAATGTAATAGCATTTCATTTCCATCATTTATCCTTAGCGGCAGTATTATTTTATGTACAATTGGATGTCTATTATTGTAATAGTCTAGATAGTAATATGAGTTTTCTAATGGCATTAATCAGTAGTTTTTATATTTGTTTGTTTAATATGTGAATTAGTAGCTCATGTATCTACTAAGGCTACTTGTTTATTCCATTTTCCATTGTCATAATATTCTATTTCTATTTTAAATTGGTTATTGTTCTGGTGTTCTAATGTATTTATTATTGGTATTAATTCTAATGCTTGTTGTTTGTTTCTTATTGATAATGTTCTCTTTCCGAACATTATTTGTGCTACTTTTTCTTTTGCAAATTCTTTTGCTTTATTAAAGTCGAATTCTAGATAATTTGGTATAGTCATTTCGGGGTTTTCTCTAGCTGGTTTGTATCTTATAATTTCGCTGAATAGCTGTTCTATTTTAAAATTATCTGTATTTCTATTTTTTACTTCATGTTTACTAGTGAAAGCATAAATATTTTTTATTTGTATACTCATATGTTTGCTTTTCTCTATCATTTCTATTTCTGATAATCTGTGGTACATGACTAGACTTTTGTCTTTGTTTTCTTCGGCCATGCTAATAGAGAAATTAGGTTTTATTGTAAATTTTATCTGTTGGTATATCAAGTTTCCTTGTACTATTCCTATTAAGGCATCTTGTGTACTTGATATTATTCTATCATCCATTACGTATATTTTCAGAAGTGTATTTATTCCTTTCTTAAAATAGGCTTTTATTATTATTTGTACAACTGCTAAATGTATGTGTCTTAATGTTTTTCTGGTTTTTTCACTTTTTTTTCATCTCTTGTCTTATTATTCTTTCGGTTATTAATGGGATTAAGGTTTTTCCTTGTGCTTGTTCAATATCTATAGGTTGTTCATTATTCCTGGCTATTATGTCTGTACTTTTCTTTCTTTTGGATATTGGTAGTTTAAAAATTTCTTTTGGGTTTATATCTAATTTGGTTGCTCTTATTTTATCATATTTTTGCATGTCAAAGCACATCCTTTCCCTTACTTCTTCATTGTTTTCTTCTCTTTCTATCTGTTCTCCTATTTCTGTTATTTCTGTCATCATATTTATTTCATATTCTTCTGTTTTACCTTCACTGCTTTCACTATCTTCTTCCATTACCATTATTTCTTCATCTTCACTTATTTCTGACTAGTCTTCCTTATGTTCTATGAGTTCATAGTTTATGTTATTCATTTCTTCAATTTCTTCTACGTATTTTATATTTTTTTTTCATTCCGTTAGGAAAATTTGGTGATATATGTCCTACATCTCCACATATATAACAATTGCATTTCTTAGGATTTTTTTGTATATTTTTATTTTTGTTTATTCTTCCAAAGTATTTTTTATAAGGTTTTTTATATCTCTTAAAAGTTTTTCTATATTTTGGTTTATATTTTTGGAATTTGTGATTATTCTTCTTTGTATAATTATAGTTATTATTACATCACCAATGATTCGGTCTTGTATCTTCACAACAAATTCTTTGTTTATATGTTCTATAGTATTTCATTGTTGCTCTAGCATCTTGACACAATTTATCCCTATAATCTTTTACAAATTATGTTCTATATCCTAAGGTATCTACTTCTAGTTTTACTTTCTCACCTAGGTATGCACTATATATGTTTATGCACCATGGATCAGGTAGTTTTAGAAAGAATGAGTCCAAGATTGGACTCCGTTCTTCTTTTGTATAATAACTATCTTGAAAATATTCTCGGAATTCACAAGTGTAGTTGTCAAAATAAGTACATGTCGCATATTTCTAAGTTACTTAGTCTCCATCTTGCTTGATTCTTTTTGTATATAGTGTGTTTTTCTCCTTTATCGTAGACACTGAATTCTGTTCTTATTGCTATTTCGTAATTTGTAATTATTTCTTTCAGACCTAAGGTTCGTTGTGCTGAGGTTTTTTCAGTTCCTTTATCATCAGTTGGTCTTGATTTTCTTATAGTATTTTTTTCTTCTTCCTTTAGTCCATTCCACCATTTTGTTACTACTCCTATAAAGGTGCCTTCTATAAATTTTTCAAAAGTGTTTCCTGAAAGATTTTGCCTAAATCCTACTATTAGTGAGGCCTTTACCCATTCTTCTATTGTTCTTTCTACATCTTTTACACAGTCTAGTTCTAGCCATTCTCCATTTCCTGCTATTCCTTTTTCGTAGTGTTTTGTAGGTTCATATTTTGGGGTTTCTCTTTCTTTTTCTTTTCCTAACTTATTATTTTTTGTGTTTTGCCATTCCATAGCAATTGATAAGGTGTTTTGTTAGGTGGTGGTCTTAAGATTTCGTACATGTCAGTTTGAGTTTCTGTAGATTTTGCTATAATTTTTTCTTTATCTTGATCCATTTTTATTTCTTCATTCGTTATATCTAGGTTTTTTTAAGGCTTCCTCCACTTCCACCGAATTGAGATTTGCCATTAAATCTTCTATTTCTAAAATATTTATATTAAGTTTTGTTATAGCTTTTAACTCCTTCATACCTTCTTCCGGTATGCCTAATTCTTTCTCTGTGTCATCAGTTATATATCTACCTAGTTCTTTTATGTTCTTATTTATGATTTTTAAATATTTTCTTATAATTCCTACAAATTCAGGACCATTGCAATCTTCTTCCAACTCCTGTATGTTTATCATATAAATTTCTGGTCCTATATTCGAATTTAATCCTACTGCTCTGTTGGCCATATTTAGTCTAATATTTTGTTTGCTAGTAGGTGTTGGTAATACAAACTTGCTTCTTCGTTTCTATAATCTAATACTTTGTATGCTATCTCTTTTTGTATCTCCTTAGGTAGCTTTTTGGTTATTTTACGTATTATTAACAAATATTATGATATTTCCCTATCAGTTATGTGCTTTCTTTCTGTCAATCTTCTATCAGTGTATCTAATTTTAAATTTTGAGAGATTTTTAATCTTAATTTCTTTATTTTCTATGAAATATCCATTTTTTAAATGGGGTAGTGAGTTATGCATATTTTTAGTTTTAATGCTGTATGAATATCTTTAAAGGTAGGGTTGTTTTTGTAAGATTTTCTTCAACTGACCCTTAAATGCAAATAGTTTGGCTAGTGGCCTTTAAACGCAAATAATTTCTCCAATTGGCCTATATGTGAGTAACACTCCAGTTATCAACTGTGACCTCCGTTGTACAGAGGCCGCAGTTGGTAACTTCGACTGTGAACTTTCCAAATTTTCTGAGAGCAGCAATCTCTCTGGAAAACTAAAAAGGTCACCGTCACAGTTACCAACTGCGGCCTCCGTTGCCAACTGCGGCCTCTGTTGCACAGAGGCTGCAGTTGATAACTGTGATTGTGAACTTTCCAAATTTCCAGAAAGCAACAATCTCTCTAGAAAATTGAAAAGTTCATAGTTGCAGTTTCCAACTGCGGCCTCCATTGTACAGAGGTCGCAGTTGGTAACTGCGACTGTTAACTTTCTAAATTTTGAGAGAGCAGCAATCTCTCTGGAAAACTGAAAAGTTCACAGTCGCAGTTTCCAACTGCGACCTCTGTACAACGGTGGCCGCAGTTGGTAACTACGACTGTGATCTTTTAAATTTTTCAGAGAGATTGCTTCTCGCTGGAAATTTGAAAAGTTCACAGTCGCAGTTAGTAACTGCGGTCTCCATTGTACATAGGCCGCAGTTGGTAACTGCGGCCTCTATTGAGGACAATTGCAGAACAAATTTAGTGTAGTTGTTTCCTTGTTTCCAACTCATCGACACTCAAATCACATCCAATTTTTCAGTCTATTCACATCCAATTACAAATATTCAGCTTCATCTCAAACCCACCAATCGAAAATTTCAACTTCAACTCAAATCACAGTCCAATTTACAAATGAACACGGTAGCAATAACGACCACAAAAGTCTTAGTATAACGAGATTGCAAAGTAACAAAAACCCATAAAAGAACAAGCTTCTTAGTAACCAACAACAAACTCGCATTAAATTCAAATATACACTACACAGGTCCTACTCATGTAGAACGATTGCTTGAAGAAGGCTATGTACCAGACGTCGGGGGACGTCCACCACGACCTCGTGCTCCTCTACGTAAGGCACCTGTTGCAAAAATACCACTCGACTCGTCCTATAAAATTTGATAACTTATTAATGTATGTAGTAATGAAATCAAATATATAAACTTGATTTTTTTTTAACAACTTACTCGTGAACCACAAGTAGTACCAAAGGCAATGTCACTCGTACAACTACGCCTATTGTGTCCAATTTGATGACATTTACTGCAACTTAGGGTACTTCTGGAGTTTGTTCCGATATCCATGTCATTGTGAATGCGTGTAGTTCTCGGCCGCCCTTTCCAAAATCTTCTGAGCCCCCATCCGCTATTAGTTTGGGACCAATATGTATAGGCCAGTACGCTTGGTCTTGCATAGGATGAAAGGTGGGCGTCCAAGTTGCCGCTAAGGATATCATAGAATAGAATGGATTAATATACGGTCGGTAATCGAGGGCCCGATAGGCGCAAGCCGCCAATACATGTGAACACGGTATATGATGAAGCTGGAATTTCTGAGAGGTACATGTGCATTCCTCCAAATTAACAATATGACATTTTCCACCCTTTCACTTAGTACCGACAACTCGAATGCTTGTTCTGACTTGAAATACACCAGGATTATGATGAAACATTATAAGCTCATGCAAATTAGCTCTATCCCGCCGTATATCGATTAGTTCTTGAACTCTTAGAGCCCAAACTCGCCATTCACTTATCAATTTCTGTGCCGCTTGACGACGTTCGGTGAAGTAGGAATTGAGTTTGTAAAATATCATCTCTACGATTGCTCTTACGGGAAAACTACGAATACCTTTTAACACGGAGTTAAATATTTCTGATGAATTTGTGGTTATCACACCAAATCGACGCCCTCCATCCATAGCTAGTGCCTACTTCTCCACCGGTTTTTCCTTCAACCAATCAACCCCCTCGAGTTTAACTTTTTCAATCTCTCCCAATTGTTTATCAAACTTTTTTGGCTGATTCTGACCTGCAACCACCTTTACCTTATTTATCAAAGCTTTACTACCGAATTTGGTGTAGAAATTTGTAGCAAAATGTCGCATACAATAATGATGCTATGCATGTGGCTCATTCCATGATCCATTTCAAGCTCCATGCACGATAAAAGATTCCCGCATGACACATTTGATCTTCTTCCGTCCGACACATTTGATCTTCCGTCTTGCTTTTTTTTTTTTTTTTTTTTTTAAACTTTTTAAATTGCCAAATGTGTTGGATGGTATATATGTTTTAAAAAAATAAAATTGAAGGGACGGAAGATTATTTTTCTTTCAATTTTGCCAAATTATGGCATTTGATTTGACGACTAAAGTTTCATCTCCAAAGTGTCAAATGCCATTTTTCCAAATTTGGCATTTGACGACTACAAGTGCTCTAATTAACAACAAGAGTAGTATTGGCAATGCATTTGTGGTTGGTTTGTTGCATTATTGTCCAAGTTAAACCATTCTAGTTATGTGGCTTGTTGACTGTTGTGCACAAGGAGCAGAACTGATGGGCGAGTTTGCAAAATTTGTCTCGTTGATTTTGTGTATTTGATGACTATGATGTCAATGGTTGAATGGAGAAATATTTTGCAAGGGTGATTCTGTAATTTTTGGGAAGGAAATTTGGATGGTTCATGTTTAAAGGGAAACAATACACATTAGACAATAACTTTTGTTATACGACAAAGTTGGTTGCCTTCTGCCTCGTTTACTCATGGTGATCCCTTACCAGAACTTTGAAACTATGGTCTTATATCTACAAACTTGATGTAAGTTGGAAAGCAGATAATTTGTGCACTTATCGACATCAACAACTACTTTTGATATGTTGTATTGTAAAGTTGGAAAGTCATGGAAAAACAACTTTCAAGTGACCAATGTACATCTTAGCTTCTTGCATTAGCTTTAGTACTAACCGAACATTTCTACAAACTAACGCTAAAGGAAAAAGGTAGATGCACAAAGGGTATACGCACTGCTAAGTCACATTTTCTAGTATCTGGAGAGGCGAAAATAATCATTTACTGTTTTTTCAAATATATACATTAGGTGGCCTACTAGTAAGGAGTTTTGTTTTCCCCAACTTACGGACAGTCTTATAGAAGAGTTAGAAGTAAATTTAACCAATGTAAATGATATTTTGTATGAAGTATGGAAAATACTTTTTAGATTGAAGTAGAGGTTTCTTTTTTGAAGAGAGTGACGGGATGATCCTATCCTATGTTCTTTAGGATAAACAATTGTGGGCAGAAGCAAGCCCCGATGTTTCATAAATAAAACATTTCTAGTAGAATGATACAAAGAAAAAGATTAAATACAAACACAACATTGTCTGAATTATAATATAAGAAAGAACCGGGTGATCTACCAAATGCAACTTTAAAAGAGATTGCTTAGGTATCTTGGCTCCATCGAAATTCTGCTCAGTAACGACGATCCCGATGCAGAAGGAGAAATGTTACACTCGACGTATCTAATTTTTAAATATTCAACACCTTATCCTCCTTGGATATGGTAACAACAAGGAGACTCGATCCTATCCTACGTTGTTGTTGTTGTTGTTGTTGTTTTGTGTGTGTTTTTTGAGAAGTTTAGGTTCGGTGGTGATCCTATCCTTTGTTGAAACTTCATTTTAAGCAACTTGTCGCCCATCTATTATAGGCACTCTTATCATTGAGTTAGTTTTATCATGTCTATCTATTAGGCTTTAGTGCAGATTATGAGTTGAAACTTCATCCTGATCCAATCATTTCTTGATAAGATGGTGATGAAACAAAATAATACAAAATTCAGTAGCATTTTGTTCAGGGTTTTCTTTCTCCCATGTTCCCCTCAAATAGTTGGAGAGGCTACTCAGTTATACACATCATGAAAGTTAAACAACAACATCAATAAAAAACCTGGAAGTACTACTACAACAACAACAATAGAACCTTTTTTTCAATTAGTTGGGTCGGCTACATAAATCATAGTTTTCCATTCTGCTCGGTTAACGCACCATTTCCACCTAAGTTAGTTTAGGTCTCCCCTACCCCTAACTCTACCTACAATACTTATTAAATCACTCTTTCTAACGGGGGCACTACTAGGTCTACGTGTGACATATCCAAACCACCTAAGACGATTCTCCCTTAACTTATCTTAGATTGGAGCTATCTTTAGCATGTCTAGTATATGCTCGTTTTTAATTCTATCATTCCTGGTTTTACCACACATTCATCTTAGCAATCTCATCTCCGGTACACTCATTTCTTGGACATGTTGTTTCTTTATTACCCAACACTCTGCTCCATACATCATTGTGGTCTAACAGCCGTCCTATAAAATTTTTCATTCAACTTCAAAGGTATACGTTTGTCACACAAGATACCACTGACATTTCTCCACTTAAGCCACCCTGCTTGTATCCTATGTATAACATCTTCACAATTCTCTCCATTTTTTTGTAATCGAGTCTATATATCGGAAACGGTTTGTCTTAGGTATCTCTTAACTATCAAGCTTCACTATTTTCTCAGTTGTGTTCCAAATATCCCTAAAATTACATTCCATATACTCTGTTTTAGTTCTGCTTATTCTAAAGCCTCTACCTTCCAAAGTTTCTCTCCACAATTCTAATTTAGCATTGACCCCTGCTCTAGTCTCGTCCACTAAGACGACGTCATCGGCAAAAAAGCATACACCAAGGCACCTCATCCTGTATTCCTCGCGTCAATTCATCCATAACCAAAGCAAAGATGTAGGGGCTGAAAGGCAAACCTTGGTGTAAACCTACTGTAATAGGAAAATCATTGGTCTCTCCTGTGGTTGTTCTAATTGTGGTCGTTAATTACCCCTTCATACATATCCTTAATTTCCTCAATATACCGAATAGTTGCTCTTTTATTATTTAACATCTACCATACTATGTCTCTGGGGACTTTATCATATGCTTTTTCTAGATTTATAAACAACATATGTAGATCTTTCTTATTCTCTTTATATTTTTCTCTGTGTCTTCTCAGTACATAAATTGCTTTCACTGTTGACCTCCCAGGCATAAATTCAAATTGATTCTCAGATACAGTAGTTTCTAGTCTCATTCTATGTTCGATCACTCTCTCCCAAAATTATATCATATGACTCATTAATTTAATCACTCGGTAGCTGGACCAACTTTGTATATCTTATTTATTTTTGTATATAGGTACTAAAATACTCTTTCTCCATTCATCACGCATCTTCTTAGTCCTTAAAATCTCATTAAATAATTTTGTTGGCCAACCCACTCCTACATCCCCACGACACTTCCAAACTTCAATGGGCATACCATTCGGCCCTAAAGCTTTTCCTATTTTCATCATTCCTAGAGCATTTTGAACCTCTGAGGTCCTAATTCTATGGAAAAACATATGCTCTCGACTTTCCCCGAGTCCTCTATATTTAAGTTGCTCACAACCTTTCTATTTAATAACTACTCAAAGTAATTTTGCCATCTTTTCTTAATTTCCCTATCTTTTACTAAGACTCTTGAATCATCACTCTTAATACACTTAATTGTATCTAGATCTTTTGTTTTCCTACCCCTTTGTTTTATAAGCTTATAAATGTTATTTTCTTCTTCTTTAGATCCTAATTTTGTGAATAAATCATCATAAACCTTTTCTTTAGCTTCTCATATCGCTGTCTTAACTTCTTTTCTAACGGTCTTATATCTCTCAAAATCCTCTTATTTTCTACTCTTTTGCCATATTTTGAAGGTTGATCTTTTTTCTCTCACAATATTTTGGACATGTTTTTGCCACCACCATATTTCTTTAGTTAGCAACCCTCTACCTTTAGATTCTCCAAGTACCTTCTTTGAAATTTCTCTTATGTACATAGCAATTTTAGTCCACATCATATTTGTCTTCCCTTCCCAATTTCATGATGCTTTAAGGACTTTATGTCTAAAAACCTCTAGTTTCTCTCCTTTCAAGTTCCACCACCTAATTCTTGAGTTCCTAGTCTCCTTCCTTGCACATATGTGTTTCTCAATCTTAACATCCAACACTATCAATCTATGTTATGAGGTTAAACACTCTCCCGGTATAACTTTACAATATTTACATGTTAAACGATCCACTTTTCGAGTGATGAAGTACTACTCTTTTTCAACAAAAATTGGGCATAATTTTGGAACTTGGCTTACAAGAATACGATTTGTAATGCATATTTCATACTGAGTGCACAAACAGATAAAACACCAAATAGCAGCAGCTTTTCGTATTTCTTTCTGTCGGATATGTTCTTATTCGTGGTCATTCAAATCCGTCGTCAAGTTTCAGAAGTGGCCTGGTGGTGGTGGTGGCGCAAACAAGGGGCCGCAGCAATCCTGAAGAAGGAAGCAGCAACACAGGAAATACAAACTGCACGCAAACAAGAAATCAGGAAAAAATTGAAGAAAATGGAATAGAGATCAATTTATTAGTACTTCAACAACATCGAAGAAAAATTTATAAGAATAAAATGGCATGATTTTGATGAACAAATGTAATAGGCTATTCTGTAGTACATATATACAAACTGATTTTCCCAATTTGAAAGTAGAAAGCTACTTCTGAAACAGTGATACATAACGTACCATATGACTTTGAGTTAATATTGATACTTAAATCATATGAAACTATATGAATTGCGAAACTTGAGGTAGATCTATAAATTTTTTGACATAGTACAAAACAACTCACCAAGAGGAGAGTAAACCACAACATCCAGGTCCCCTGAAAGGTGCAGGTCCCCAACCTGGTGGTCCACCTGGCAGAGGAGCCCAACCAGGCCCTCCAGGCCCTCCGGGTCCTCCGGGCCCACCTGGTCCACCTGGTCCACCTGGTCCCATAGTTGATCTTACTGTTACTCAGAAGAATATCGACAAACCAAGGAAGAGGAAGATACAGAGGAATTAGGAGTTCATATTGCTTTCAGGCTTACCATCAGGGAACTCATTATATAGTATTGCGAAAAAGGGGGCTCACCAAATTTTCGAGTTAGTTGATTCAAGTGTGATTCATGCATCACTCTACCATTCCACACCAAACAATGTTCAACAACCAGTTTACATTTATATTGCCACAACTACTAATCCTTGAGGCTCATTTGACCTTTATAGCAAAGATAATTAGTAAAATGTAAATGCAAGAATCTGCAAGGTTTGGATATGGTTCTTTCAAAACAGTTCGAAGTTTGAATAATCGAAATTGTAGCAGATATCTACACATAACACTAACTATTTACTTCTTTCCCAGTATGATATCAGCTGAGATCCACTGTTCAGTAAAATCTAAGGATCGGCCTTCCAGATTATATATATATAGCTCCAATTTACTTCAATTATTGTAAGGTATCAGCTAACTGGTCATTTCTATCATTTCATTGATCGATGAAACGGATTATATGCTAGTCAAATTAGTATGTATTAGAACTTCAACTAAATCATAGGTATTGGGAGTATCCAAATCAAACTTCAATTTATTAATATGCAACATAAATCAGAAAAAAAGAACACAAAACAATGGTATTGTTCTTCTTCATTATAAGGAAATGAAACAAGACAATTAATATTGAAGAGAAAGGCATACATAAGCTATTAATTCCTTTCGAACAATTGCAACA
Organism: Hemerocallis citrina; assembly: GCA_017893485.1. Classification (NCBI taxonomy): domain Eukaryota; kingdom Viridiplantae; phylum Streptophyta; class Magnoliopsida; order Asparagales; family Asphodelaceae; genus Hemerocallis; species Hemerocallis citrina. The sequence continues at coordinate 195,303,491 of CM030363.1, forward strand.
CATAAAGAAAAGGCAAAAAATAATGAAGAAAGGCAGGAACATATGTGTGTGTGTGTATATATATTGTTAGAACTCGAATTTATAAATAAGAGAAAATCCCAACAGAAATTGCGAAGAAATGAAATACAGGAAATAAAACAGTAAATTAAAGACTTTGCACAGAGTCGAGACTGATAATCTCTTTCCTTAAAGCAGAATTCGCCCCGTAGTGTGACGGTGGCCGGCGAATTGCTTCCCAGGATACAACTGTACCTTCTCTGAAGAGCAACACCCTTGCTTAAGAGATTCAGTGAACTGTTGTCTGTGATGTACTCTCAGTTGACACTGACACAGAGGAGAAGAAGAAGAAGAATGATGAAAAAACCCCTTACTGTATAACAGACTCTGTCTGGATTTATAGAGGAAAATTAGAGACTGGAGACTCTTCAGATGCCATTACTCTGTAACAGCAGAGTAATGGAGACCCTTCAGATTCATAACTGGTGAGCCATTATTCTGTTGTTACAGAGTAATGGGCACCAGTTACTGAATCTGAAAAGCCTTATCAGTTCAGTAGGGGAAAAATTTTCTGTCTGGGCAAAACAAAAAAAAATTTAAGCCAGACCAGACCAAGCCGAGGCCGGGCCGGGCGCGCGCGTGTGTGTTTGTCATTTTGGCTAAGTCATCTCTCCACTACACGTTAGTGGTAACCCCCGGGCCACGCCCTTTAGTCCAGTTTTCTAGTATATATACTAGAAAAAATCTTTCCCAATTTCCGATATGGGACTATCCATTTTCTCCAAGTTGTCAAGTTAGTACATTTCAAGTACCCAACTTTGGACCAATATTTCTCATTCATATGGAATTCGTTTTTGGCAAGTGAGTACACTACGGAATAGTACTCGTCGAGAGGATCGCAATCCACTCATTTTCCGGTGCCGCCGGTGGCCGGAGCCTGCCGGAATCCGGCCCGAAAAACTACAAAAATTAATTCCAACAATCCCCCACATGAATGGAAATTACCAGACCATGTAATCCAGGCACAACAGAAAAATAGAAAACATGACAGAAAGACTCTGAGAGTACAATCGGAAAATCACTGCATCAGGAATGGTAGTAATTTTTCAACTTTGAACCACCCTTAGTAATTAGCTATCGAATTTACTTGACCAGGTAGTGATCATGATGTCTTGAACTACCCGGGCTTTGATGTGAACCTAGACAATAACTATCACACAGTTTCATTTTCTCACAGAACTAAGTTCTCTTGTTGTGTTCATTTTGGCCATGAACATCCCTGGTTAATCGTGAGTGAACTTGGAGAATGTAGCCTCTTTTCATTCTCCTAGAAATTGCCCCATTTCACACTCACAAGGTGATTGCCCATAAAGAGTATCCTGCTATACCCCACTTTTATTTCAAAGCTATGGGAATCATTAAAAGCCAAGCTTATCCTAACTCTTTGCAGGCAGCACTGTTTTATCATCCTAAGAGTGGGTATGAGATTTTAATATCTCAGTGCTTCCATCGATTCAAAAAGATTTAGTTGTCCCTTTGAACCTAGATCTTGGGATCTCCAATTCCTAGGTAGGGTTTCCATCAAGTATCCTCTTTTGTCATAGGCTTTAAACTCATTCCTCTTGATGATCTCACAACCTGCTCTCGCGACAGACCTTTAGTAAATGGATCCGCTAGAGATTACTCCATTTGAGAGCAGTTGTCTAATGGTTTTGTGTCGCCTTCTGATATGACGAGACTTACCATTATACATACAACTCAGTGTCCGTGCTATAGCCGATTGGCTGTCACAGTGTACACATAAGGCAGGCACTAGTTTTTCCCACATAGGAATATCCTCTAAAAAGTTTCGAAGCCATTCTGCTTCCTTTGCCGCTTTGTCTAAAGCAATAAACTCAGATTCTATGGTAGATCTGGCCAATAGCGTTTGTTTAGAAGATTTCCATGACACAGCTGCACCACCAAGTGTGAAGACATATCCACTTGTGGATTTTGAGTTCTTGGAGTCTGATATCCAGTTGGCATCACTGTAGCCTTCCAGTACTGCTGGATATCTGGTGTAATGCAGCGCATAACTCTGAGTATGTAGCAAGTAGTTCAATACTCTAGTTATTCCTTTCCAGTGACTTCGTCATGGATTACTCGTATATCGGCTCAGTACATTTACCGAATGTGCTAGGTCCGGTCTTGTACAATTTGTTAGGTACATCAGACTACCGATTACACGTGCATATTCTAGTTGTGATATGCTTTTGCCTGTATTTTTGAACAAGTGAAGACTTGGATCGACGGGACTTTTTGCTATCCCATTGGAGTAATTCTTGAATCTTTCAAGTACTTTCTCAGCATAATGAGTTTGAGACAACGTGATCCCCTCAGATGTCCTGGAAACTTTGATTCCTAGTATGACATCTGCAACTCCCAAATCTTTCATGTCAAACTTGCCACTAAGCATGCTCTTAGTTTTTTTGATAATGTCGTTATTGCTTCCAATAATGAGCATGTCGTCTACTTACAGACAGACCAGAATGTATCCATTTGGAGTATCTTTGATGTAGATACACTTATCGCATTCATTTATTTTGAAACCATTTGATATCATAACATTGTCAAATTTTGCATGCCACTGCTTTGGAGCTTATTTCAGACCGTACAGAAATTTTACAAGCCTGCACACCTTGTTTTCCTGTCCAGGAACTACGTAACCCTCAGGTTGTTTCATGTATATTTCTTCTTCTAAGTCCCCATTTAGAAATGCAATTTTAACATTCATTTGATGTATTTCCAGGTTACGTAGAGCTGCAATAGCTATCAACATTCTTATGGATGTTATTCTTGTAACTGGAGAATATGTATCAAAGAAATCTAGGCCTTCCTTTTGCCTAAATCCTTGTACCACAAGTCTTGCCTTATGCTTCTCTATTGAATCATCTGGTTTTAATTTTTGTTTGAAAATCCATTTGCATCCTAGAGCTTTACATCCAGAAGGCAAGTCTACTAACTCCCATGTATGATTTTGCATAATGGAGTCTATTTCACTTTTAATTGCTTCCTTCTACATAGGAGCATCAGGCATAGACATGGCTTTCTTGAAAGTTCTGGGCTCATTCTCTAACAGAAAGGCCGTCACAAAGTCAGGACCAAATGATTTTGATGTTCTAGCCCGTTTACTTTGTCTAGGCTCATCAGTATCATGTTCTGGTTCATCAACTGAAGTGCTTGCATTTTCTTGTTCACGTGTACGTTTGGGATACGTAGTATTCTTGTACGGAAACATGTGTTCAAAGAAGGAAGCATTCCTTGATTCTATTATTGTATTCACATGGATATCCGATATATCTGATTTGTATACCAAGAACCGATATGCACTACTGTTGTGTGCATAGCCTATGAATATGCAATCAATCGTCTTAGGTCCGATGGTGACCTGTTTTGGGTTAGGTACTGCCACTTTTTCTAGACACCCCCACACTTTGAGGTATTTATACGAAGGTAAGTTACCTTTCCATAGTTCATATGGTGTCCTGCCGGGTTTCTTGTGAGATATTTTATTGAGAATGTAGTTGGCAGTCAGCAACGCTTCCCCCCATATGTTTTGTGGTAAGCCAGAATTCAATAACAAGGCATTCATCATCTCCTTTAGAGTTCGGTTCTTGCCCTCGGCAGTACCGTTTGATTCGGGTGAGTAAGGAGCAGTTGTCTGATGAACTATTCCATGTTCTGAGCAGAACATGTTAAATGGTGCATCATATTCTCCTCCTCTATGACTTCTAACGATTTTAATCATTTTGCCAAGTTGATTCTCAACCTCAAGTTTATATTCTTTGAATTTATCCAAAGCCTCATTTTTGCTATGTAACAAATATACATAACAGAATTTTGTGCAATCGTCTATGAAGGTCACAAAGTACTTTTTACCACCTCTGGTCTGCACATATTTTAAATCACACAGATCTGTGTGAATTAGACCTAGAGTTTCTGTGTTTCTTTCTACAGAACGTGATGGAGTTTTAGTGAGTTTGTCATCTGTGCAAACTTCACATTTTTCTGAGTTATCTACCTTAAATTTTGGTAGCAAATTCATGTTAATTAATCTACGCATAGAATTGATATTAACATGGCCTAGTCTTTCATGCCAAACAGAGGAAGACTCAACAATATAGGCAATAGGAGTTATTTCATTAACTTTGGGAACAACAGGAACAATAGTTTTAGGGATGACTTTCATTATATTAAACTTGAACAGTCCATCCTTTACATATCCTTTACCCAAGTATACCCCATTCTTAGACAGTACAAAATTATCAGAAACAAGAACAACCTTAAACCCATTCTTTCTTAGCAAAGAACCTGATATCAAGTTCTTTCTAATGTCTGGAACATGCAGCAGATTTGTGAGTGTTAGCTCTTTACCTGAAGTCATTTTCAGCACTATCTTTCCCGTTCCTTCAATTTTGGAGGTGGAAGAGTTTCCCATGAACAGCTGTTCATCTTTGTTGCACTTCTGGTATGAGGTGAACATTTCCTTGTCTGAGCAGATATGCTTGGTGGCCCCAGTATCGTACCACCATTCACGAGGATTGCTTCCCACAAGATTTACCTCTGATACTACAGCACAGAGGTCCAGGTCAGAGAGACCAGTGGACAAGTTCTTAGCTATGTGTGCGTAGGATTTTTCATTCCCTTTTACATGTCCTGTTCCTGAACGATTACTGTCCTTGCTGCGGCACTCAGAAATTTTGTGCCCCAGCTTACCACACTTGTGGAATTTCCCAGCAAACCTCTTTGCAAGAGATTTTTTGTTTGAGGCCTGTGGCAGAAACTTCCTCTTCTTGCCCTTCTGTTCGTGCTCCACCACATTGGCCTTTTCTATGGACTGATTTCCAAAGGACCTGTCAGCCTTGCGATTCTTTTCTTCGATTCGCAACCTGACAATGAGGTATTCAAGAGACATCCCTTTTTGCTTGTGTTTGAGGTAGTTCTTGAAGTCTTTCCATCCAGGTGGAAGTTTTTCGATGAACGCTGCAACCTGGAATGGTTCGCACAGCGTCATATTCTCTGCAGCAATGTCGTGCATTATAACCTGCAGTTCTTGGACTTGACTCACCACAATTTTGGAGTCAATCATCTTGTAGTCCAGAAATTTGCCGACAACAAATTTCTTGGACCCGGCATCTTCTATTTTGTACTTCTTTTCTAAGGACCCCCACATGAGTTTGGACGTCTTGAAGACACAGTAAACTTTGTACAGTAGGTATACCAAGCCATTCAGAATGTAGTTCCTGCAGAGGTAGTCGCCCTGAGTCCACGCATCAACTGCAGCAACAGAGTGTGCATCCATTGGCGCCAGCATCGGGGCAGATTCAGTGAGGAATCTGTCCAGCTTCAATGTGGTCAAGTAGAACTGCATCTTCCCTTGCCAATTTTTGAATCCAGTTCCATTGAACTTCTTTGGTTTTTCTCCTACGGTTAGGTGCGTGGGCAAAACGACCGAATGTGCCGCAACCGATTGTGCAGTCACATTTTGGGTCACCGGTGTTTCGGTACTGATAAGCCCACTGGCAATATCACTTTGTGTGTTCTCCATGTTCTTATCTGAAACAGCAGAGTAACCGAACTCGTTAGTTGTTTTTTCTGAATCGATAATCGCACTTGTAAATAAACTTCACAAAACTGTTAGAATCAGTGAGGAAAAAATTCTGCTTTAAGATTGTTAGAACTCGAATTTATAAATAAGAAAAAATCTCAACAGAAATTGCGAAGAAATGAAATACAGAAAATAAAATAGTAAATTAAAGACTTTGCACAGAGTCGAGACTGATAATGTAACCTCTGTTTTTCACTTTTGGTATTTTTGAGAGTATTTTTCATTTTTGTGGATTATTATATTCCATTGTATTTTTTTTTCGGAACAATATATTTGATTATTTTTATTTTATATTATTTTTCTGGCATTTTGATCTTCGTGTGCTGTTTGTGCGCCGATCGTCCGTTTTTCGCCATCTTGAGATATTTTTCTCATTTTCTTGGTCCCGTTCATGTTTAAATATTATTTTTGGGTCATGGTGAACTTGTAGAGGAGTTTGGGTCAATTTGAGATTTTTGGCCCTTAAGGAGATTTTTAGGAGCCATAGGGTTCTTTGCATCTTGTATCCCCATTTGAAATCTACCCAATATCCATTACCCAATTGTACACCCATTTAATCCTACTGATATCCACTACCCATTAACCCACATTTGATCTCCTATATATACCCCTAAACACTAAATAATCCCTAACCCTAATATTATTTCTCTCTCCCTCTCCTATCTAAAACCGGCCTGCCTTCAAAAACCCCAGGCCGACACCTCCCCTCTCCTCTCTTGCCTTGGCCGATCACCAAAAACCCTTCCATCCATTATTCTCTACTACTTCGCACCATTAATACTTCGTCTCTCCTCCTTCTTGTGGCCGGCAAGCACCAAGGCTGCACCCAACCATCCCAAAACAGCACCTAATCATCTCCCCTCGCTGTTTTGAGTTGTGGGCATCTCCCACTTTGGTTCGTGAGTCAAAGAGATCCATCGTTGGCGCGTTTTGTTCGTGGGTTTCGTTCGAAATCGCGTTAGAAGGCTTCTTGCTCGTTGGTTTTCTTTGCTAGTCTTGGATTCGTCGCTATCGTCGTCACAACAAGGCAAGTAACTTGTACTTAAATTTCTTAGGTTGATACAAGTCGAAAGTTCACACATAGGGTAGTTTGAGACTAGAGACGACCAAAGATCATGTTTTTATTTGTGGGTTTCATCTCTATTATTCAAAACAGGCCATAGATGACTTAGGACATGGAGTTTGATAGGTTTATGCCTTAGGATTCACCCAAACGCGATTTTGATCGCGTATGCGACATATTGTGTACCCGATGTATGTTTGAACACCCATATATTGACATGATAGAAACCCTTAGATATGATATTTAGATAATGGGTAGGCTGCGTTTCGAATTTGGAAGAGTTTGGATGATTTTTGAGGAAGTTACGACGTTTTGAAGTTTGGTTGAGAAATCTGGAAATTTGGGTTGTACTGGGTTGATTGCTGTTTTTGCCTAGGTTAGAGTCAGAATCTCAACATGATTATTTCAGAGTAAATTGTAGATGACTGAACCTATTATCTAACCCCACTGGTTTTGCCCCGTTTGGAGATCGTATGAATTAACTATGATCATTTTAGTGAATGTATATTGGTAGTTTCCAGTTTCAGTTCGGGGTAAAGTTTATCATCTATTTATTTTCAAGACCCAAGTTATACATGATATCATGCCACAATCTTTTGTCCAGTGTTTCACCATGATGTTAGGTAGTTCCCAGATTTATTTTGTATTTTAAAGATGAGTTTTGGGTGATGATTCGTATCCTTTTCTACGTATCACTTTTGCTGTAAACTGCGCGTTGCCATATGTTGAATGCTGTTTTCACCCTAGTTCTAATTACTGTATGAATATTTCATGTGAGATATGAAAGTTGAGTAATTATATCTACTTTCACCTCGTTTCGACGGAAGTGGATTTCGATGCGCTGTTTGCAAGATAAGTTCGATCTTGCACAGCAGTGTTGAGAGATTTCAGATCCATCAAAACCAGGACTTGTGTTGTATTCCATTTTTGATATCATATCTATACTTTCTGGAAAATTATGAAAATGATTATTTTGAATCTATATATATAGGGGATTACCCCAGAATTTCCGTGGATTTATTTGATGACTTTGCTTGCTGTTTTTTATGTGTTGGAAGTCATTCCCCTATTTTCTGGCTGTACAGAAAATCTGTGTTGAAATGACTTTTAAGCCGTGATGTTGTGAACTAGTGTATATCTTTATTATATTCGTTAGAAGCGTGTGGAAGTATATTTTCTAGATCCTTCGACAGATCAAGATTTGCATGCCTGTAGCTCTGTAAATCACTGATTTAGTGCTGACTAGTCTTGCTGTCCTGATTATGAAACTTGTATATTTTGCTCGTATATGCGGATCTTTATTAACCATGCACGCTGATTTGATAACCTGAACTTATACCTGATCCTACCATGCTTATTCAACACTAGTTTACACGTATACATGCATGTTGGATATTAATAACTAAAAGTAATCAAGCCGGGGTATGGGACAGATCTAGTAGTGGATAATGCAGAAATGTGTACTCGGAAGAACCTGGTTTGGTTGGAACTTGTTTACATGACATGTGGTGTGTTTGGAGTTGGAGCTTGTTTACATGATATTTGGAGTGTTTGGGGTTGGAGCTTGTTTACATGATACATGGAGCTTGGAGCTCAATTACTTGCTTGTACCTGAGTATACTGTCCTGCATGGTCCCCTACGAAATCTAAAGCGAAACTGTTGTGCTGTAGCAACCATGTAGAATGGGTTGCATGTCGTGCTACCTAGATAGTAATCACAAAAGACTTGAACTTAACACAAGAACATGATACATGACATGACACCCACTTGACTACATGATGTATGAGACATGATATATGAGACATGAATTACCTGAATATGATACATGATACATGACCACATGACACTTGACACTAGACGCATGTTTATAGGATGCTTGATTTCTGTCGTGACACTTGACACTTTTACCATGGTAGTTGATTAGGTTGACTTTATACCTATACCATGTGCTAGTTAGTTATCCTAATCCATGTGCTTGTATCCTACTCTATTTTGTGACCCGGACTTGCCATTGACGGGTACTTGTGTTTTCTCTTTCCCCTCTCCTGCATTCTATGAATTGCAGATTATGGCGGACAGGTTCGCGATGATGCTGGAGATTTGCTGTAGTAGTTGCTTTTGGATAATTATTATCATTTCTGTTTCATGCTAGAACATTATATGTAATTGTGAGACTTGCATTACTTTTGTGCTTGAGACTTGATTATTATTTTGTACTTGGGCGATGTGACCGAAGAGAATTAATTATTTTCCAGACTCTGTTTATTTGAGAACATGGTATTTAATTTCAAGTAATTTATGTTGGTGAGTTTGATTCAATGTTGCATGTTGGTTCCATTTCTGCTTCCGACTCTGTTAACTCTGATATATATGTCTATATTGCCTGTGATGTGTTGTAAGGATTTCTCGAAACAGCTTAAGGATGATTATAATAATTCGCTGGGCTTTTGTTACGTACTCGTATTCCGTATTTTTGGGAAGCGGGGCGTGACAGGGTTTTCTGTGGTATCAGAGCATCAGGTTTGGCTAATTTATTAGGCAACTAATATATTAGACAAGCTTGGCTCGAACTGGGATCTGCACAACACTTCACCAACCATACATGCATAAATGAATCAATTATTACCAACTCAGATCTGGATACTAGTCTTATTCCATCCATCTTGATCCCTTCTTATTCATTTCTCTTGATTCCTTGCTTCTTCTGTCTTTTTCCGTCGTCCTCTTTGTTGATTTCATCTGGGGTATGAATGCATTCTTTCATACCCATTTTCCTGGATTCTGGTGTCGTCCATTCCTTTCTTTCTGCTTGGTTCGTCGGTTGGCATCGCTGGATGCTATCGGAGTCTTCCCCGATCAGAGTGGCACAGCGGAAGCGTTGTGGGCCCATAACCCACAGGTACCAGGATCATATTGTTGCTTCTCCTTCTTTGCATTGTTTTGGATTCCTCTATCTCAACTACAAGAGGCGCAGCTGAGCAGCTGGGTGGTACTCTCGTAGTGCGGGATTTCTTGGATGTTTTTCCAGATGAATTGCCTGGCTTACCCCCTGATAGGGAAGTAGAATTTGGTATTGATGTTCAGCCTGGAACAGAACCGATATCGAAGAATCCCTACAGGATGGCACCAGTTGAGCTGGCAGAGGCAGATTCAGGAGTTGCTTGATTTGGGTTTCATCAGACTAGTGTTTTGCCATGGGGTGCTCCGGTCCTTTTTGTTGATAAGAAGGATGGAAGTCGTCAGATGTGCATGGATTACCGAGAGTTGAATAGAGTTACAGTGAAGAATCGGTATCCGTTGCCCAGTATTGATGATTTGTTTGATCAGCTGAGGGGGGCTTCTGTTTTCTCAAAGTTGGATCTTCGTTCTGGATATCACCAAGTTAAGGTGAAGGCTGCAGACATACCGAAGACTGCTTTCAGGACTAGATACGGGCACTATGAGTATCTCGTGATGCCGTTCAGAGTTACTAACGCGCCGGCTGTGTTCATGAGTCTTATGAACCGGGTGTTCTCGCAGTATTTGGATAAATTCGTGGTGGTCTTTATCGATGATATTTTGGTGTATTCTAAGAATCGGGAAGATCATGCTGAGCATCTTAGAGTGGTTCTGCAGACTATGAGAGAGCATAAGCTCTATGGGAAGCTGAGCAAGTGTGAGTTTTGGCTCGACAGAATTTCTTTCTTGGGGCATATTGTTTCTGGCGATGGTATTTCTGTGGATCCTGCCAAGATTGAGACTGTGAAGGATTGGCCTATTCCCAAGTCAGTTTCAGAAGTCAGGAGTTTTCTGGGTTTGGCTGGCTATTATCGGAAATTCGTTCAGGATTTTTCGAAGATAGCAGGACCTTTGACTAAATTGACTGGGAAGGATCAAAATTTTGTTGGTCCGATGAGTGCAATGTGGCTTTCGTTGAGTTGAAGGATAGACTGACGTCAGCGCCTGTGTTGACTATTCCAGATGGTTCAGGCGGATTTATGGTTCACTGTGATGCTTCTGGTAAGGGTCTTGGAGCAGTTCTTATGCAGAAGGGCCGCGTTGTTGCGTATGCATCGAGGCAGTTGAGGTCACATGAGAAGAACTATCCTACTCATGACTTGGAGTTAGCGGTAGTGATTTTTGCTTTGAAGCTGTGGAGATATTATTTGCTTGGAGACCGAGTGGAGATCTTTACAGACCACAAAAGTCTCAAGTACGTCTTCACTCAGAAGGAGTTAAACATGAGGCAAAGGCGTTGGTTGGAACTTATGGCCGAGTATGACATCAGTTTGCAATACCATCCTGGTAAAGTAAACTTGGTGCCTGATGCTTTAAGCAGGAGACCAGCAGTTTCATTTCTTACTCAGCAGAGAGATCTCATTGAGCAGATGAGGAGGTTAGAGCTTGAGATAGTGTTGCCGAGTTCTGGTCGGAGTTGTTTGGCGCTCCGGTTGCAGTCGTCTCTTGTCGAGCAGATTAAGGAGGCGCAGGCTAGTGATGCGCAGTTGCAGAAGTTTCGGGCTGAGGTTGAGTCTGGGTCCAGGACGGACATGGTTATTCATGCAGATGGCTCCCTTCGTTTTGGTTCCCGGTTATGTGTCCCGGAGGGTGAAGTTCGTCAGAGGTTACTTGAAGAAGCTCACCAGTCTTCGTATTCTATCCATCCTGGCGGTACAAAGATGTATCGGGATTTGAAGCTTCATTTCTGGTGGCAAGGTATGAAGAGGGCTGTGGCTCAGTATGTTGCTCAGTGTTTAGTCTGCCAGCAGGTTAAGGTAGAGCATCAGAGGATCGCTGGACTTCTTCAACCGCTTCCTATTCCAGAGTGGAAGTGGGAACACATCACCATGGATTTTGTGACCGCTTTGCCAAGGAGTCCGAAGGGTCATAATGCTATTTGGGTGATTGTGGACCGTTTGACGAAGAGCGCTCACTTCATTCCTTTTCGTGTCGGTCAATCTACTGAGAGCCTTGCTGAGAGGTACATGCAAGAGATTGTTAGACTTCATGGGGTCCCAGTTAGCATTGTATCCGACAGGGATACGAGATTCAGATCTCAGTTTTGGGAGTCTTCAGAGATGTTTGGGGAGCAAATTAAAGTACAGTGCAGCTTTTCATCCCCAAACTGATGGACAGTCAGAGCGGACTATTCAGATTCTCGAGGACATGTTGAGGTCCTACATGCTTCAGTTTGGTGGGTCTTGGGAGGATCACTTGCATCTTATGGAGTTCTCATACAATAACAGCTTTCAGGCGAGTATTAAAGCTGCTCCGTTCGAGGCACTCTATGAGCGGAAGTGTAGATCGCCAGTTTGTTGGGATGATGTTGGCGAGAGGAAGTTGTTGGGTCCAGAGTTGATCACCAAGACAGTTGATGCAGTGGTTCAGATCAGGAAGCACTTGCAGGCAGCTCAGGACAGGCAGAGGCGGTGGGCTGATGTTCATCGCAGGGCATTGGAGTTCGCAGTTGGTGACCATGTTTTTCTCAAGGTATCGCCGTGGCGTGGTGTCATTCGGTTCGGTGGCGAAGGCAAGCTTAGCCCGAGATTTATTGGACCGCTTGAGATCTTGGAGCGAGTAGGCAAGGTGGTTTATCGTCTCGCATTGCCGCCAGCTTTATCAAGAGTGCACGATGTTTTCCATGTCTCATAACTCATGAGGTATATCCGAGATGAGAGCCACGTGATCGACTATTCAGAGTTGACCGTACGGCCGGATTTGACTTGTGAGATTCCGCCCGTTGCTATTGTGGATCGGCGGGAGAAAGTGCTTAAGAACAAGGTCATTAAGCTGGTCCGTGTCGCTTGGAATCCTCACTCGCCTGGTGAGTCGACATGGGAGTTGGAGGAGGAAATTCAGTAGAAGTTTCCTCACTTGTCTGAGTAGTTGGTTGTTTTGTTTTGGTTGTTTTGATTTTTCTTGAGGTTATCCCATGTACCTTTCTTTTTAATTTCGAGGACGAAATTTTCTTGTAGGGGGGTAGGATTGTAACCTCTGTTTTTCACTTTTGGTATTTTTGAGAGTATTTTTCATTTTTGTGGATTATTATATTCCATTGTATTTTTTTTCGGAACAATATATTTGATTATTTTAATTTTATATTATTTTTTTGGCATTTTGATCTCCGTGTGCTGTTTGTGCGCCGATCGTCCGTTTTTCGCCATCCTGAGATATTTTTCTCATTTTCTTGGTCCCGTTCATGTTTAAATATTATTTTTGGGTCATGGTGAACTTGTAGAGGAGTTTTGGTCAATTTGAGATTTTTGGTCCTTAAGGAGACTTTTAGGAACCATAGGGTTCTTTGCATCTTGTATCCCCATTTGAAATCTACCCAATATCCATTACCCAATTGTACACCCATTTAATCCTACTGATATCCACTACCCTGTAACCCACATTTGATCTCCTATATATACCCCTAAACACTAAATAATCCATAACCCTAATATTATTTCTCTCTCCCTCTCCTATCTAAAACCGGCCTGCCTTCAAAAACCCCAGGCCGACACCTCCCCTCTCCTCTCTTGCCTTGGCCGATCACCAAAAACCCTTCCATCCATTATTCTCTACTACTTCGCACCATTAATACTTCGTCTCTCCTCCTTCTTGTGGCCGGCAAGCACCAAGGCTACACCCAACCATCCCAAAACAGCACCTAATCATCTCCCCTCGCTGTTTTGAGTTGTGGGCATCTCCCACTTTGGTTCGTGAGTCAAAGAGATCCATCGTTGGCGCGTTTTGTTCGTGGGTTTCGTTCGAAATCGCGTTAGAAGGCTTCTTGCTCGTTGGTTTTCTTTGCTAGTCTTGGATTCGTCGCTATCGTCGTCACAACAAGGCAAGTAACTTGTACTTAAATTTCTTAGGTTGATACAAGTCGAAAGTTCACACATAGGGTAGTTTGAGACTAGAGACGACCAAAGATCATGTTTTTATTTGTGGGTTTCATCTCTATTGTTCAAAACAGGCCATAGATGACTTAGGACATGGAGTTTGATAGGTTTATGCCTTAGGATTCACCCAAACGCGATTTTGATCGCGTATGCGACATATTGTGTACCCGATGTATGTTTGAACACCCATATATTGACATGATAGAAACCCTTAGATATGATATTTAGATAATGGGTAGGCTGCGTTTCGAATTTGGAAGAGTTTGGATGATTTTTGAGGAAGTTACGACGTTTTGAAGTTTGGTTGAGAAATCTGGAAATTTGGGTTGTACTGGGTTGATTGCTGTTTTTGCCTAGGTTAGAGTCAGAATCTCAACATGGTTATTTCAGAGTAAATTGTAGAGGACTGAACCTATTATCTAATCCCACTGGTTTTGCCCCGTTTGGAGATCGTATGAATTAACTATGATCATTTTAGTGACTGTATATTGGTAGTTTCCAGTTTCAGTTCGGGGTAGAGTTTATCATCTATTTATTTTCAAGACCCAAGTTATACATGATATCATGCCACAATCTTTTGTCCAGTGTTTCACCATGATGTTAGGTAGTTCCCAGATTTATTTTGTATTTTAAAGATGAGTTTTGGGTGATGATTCGTATCCTTTTCTACATATCACTTTTGCTGTAAACTGCGCGTTGCCATATGTTGAATGCTGTTTTCACCCTAGTTCTATTTACTGTATGAATATTTCATGTGAGATATGAAAGTTGAGTAATTGTATCTACTTTCACCTCGTTTTGACGGAAGTGGATTTCGATGCGCTGTTTGCAAGATAAGTTCGATCTTGCACAGCAGTGTTGAGAGATTTCAGATCCATCAAAACCAGGACTTGTGTTGTATTCCATTTTTGATATCATATCTATACTTTCTGGAAAATTATGAAAATGATTATTTTGAATCTATATATATAGGGGATTACCCCAGAATTTCCGTGGATTTATTTGATGACTTTGCTTGCTATGTGTTGGAAGTCATTCCCCTGTTTTCTGGCTGTACAGAAAATCTGTGTTGAAATGACTTTTAAGCCGTGATGTTGTGAACTAGTGTATATCTTTATTATATTCGTTAGAAGCGTGTGGAAGTCTATTTTCCAGATCCTTCGACGGATCAAGATTTGCATGCCTGTAGCTCTGTAAATCACTGATTTAGTGCTGACTAGTCTTGCTGTCCTGATTATGAAACTTGTATATTTTGCTCGTATATGTGAATCTTTATTAACCATGCACGCTGATTTGATAACCTGAACTTATACCTGATCCTACCATGCTTATTCAACACTAGTTTACATGTATACATGCATGTTGGATATTAATAACTAAAAGTAATCAAGCCGGGGTATATGGGACAGATCTAGTAGTGGATAGTGCAGAAATGTGTACTCGGAAGAACCTGGTTTGGTTGGAACTTGTTTACATGACATGTGGTGTGTTTGGAGTTGGAGCTTGTTTACATGATATTTGGAGTGTTTGGGGTTGGAGCTTGTTTACATGAATCATGGAGCTTGGAGCTCAATTACTTGCTTGTACCTGAGTATACTGCCCTGCATGGTCCCCTACGAAATCTAAAGCGAAACGATTGTGCTGTAGCAACCATGTAGGATGGGTTGCATGTCGTGCTACATAGATAGTAATCACAAAAGACTTGAACTTAACACAAGAACATGATACATGACATGACACCCACTTGACTACATGATGTATGAGACATGATATATGAGACATGAATTACCTGAATATGATACATGATACATGACCACATGACACTTGACACTAGATGCATGTTTATAGGATGCTTGATTTCTGTCGTGACACTTGACACTTTTACCATGGTAGTTGATTAGGTTGACTTTATACCTATACCATGTGCTAGTTAGTTATCCCAATCCATGTGCTTGTATCCTACTCTATTTTGTGACCCGGACTTGCCATTGACGGGTACTTGTGTTTTCTCTTTCCCCTCTCCTGCATTCTATGAATTGCAGATTATGGCGGACAGGTTCGCGATGATGCTGGAGATTTGCTGTAGTAGTTGCTTTTGGATAATTATTATCATTTCTGTTTCATGCTAGAACATTATATGTAATTGTGAGACTTGCATTACTTTTGTGCTTGAGACTTGATTATTATTTTGTACTTGGGCGATGTGACCCAAGAGAATTAATTGTTTTCCAGACTCTGTTTATTTGAGAACATGGTATTTAATTTCAAGTAATTTATGTTGGTGAGTTTGATTCAATGTTGCATGTTGGTTCCATTTCTGCTTCCGACTCTGTTAACTCTAATATATATGTCTATATTGCCTGTGATGTGTTGCAAGGATTTCTCGAAACAGCTTAAGGATGATTATAATCATTCGCTGGGCTTTTGTTACGTACTCGTATTCCGTATTTTTGGGAAGCGGGGCGTGACAGATAATCTCTCTCCTTAAAGCAGAATTCACCCCGTAGTGTGATTGTGGCCAGCGAATTGCTTTCCAGGATACAACTGTACCTTCTCTGAAGAGTAGCACCCTTGCTTCAGAGATTCAGCGAACTGTTGTTTGTGATGTACTCTCAGTTGACACTGACACAGAGGAAAAGAAGAAGAAGAATGATGAAAAAAACCCCTTACTGTATAACAGACTCTGTCTAGATTTATAGAGGAAAATTGGAGACTGGAGACTCTTCAGATGCCATTACTCTGTAACAGCAAAGTAATTGAGACCCTTTAGATTCATAACTGGTGATCCATTACTCTGCTGTTACAGAGTAATGGGCACCTGTTACTGAATCTGAAAAGCCTTATCAATTCAGTAGGGGAAAAGTTTTCTGTCTGGGCAAAACAAATTTTTTTTAAGCCGGACCAGACCAAGCCAAACCAAACCGAGCCGGGGCCGGGCCGGGCGCGCGCGCGCGCGTGTGTTTATCATTTTGGCTAAGTCCTCTCTCCAGTACACGTTAGTGGTAACCCCCGGGCTACACCCTTTAGTCCAGTTTTCTAGTATATATACTAGAAAAAATGTTTCCCAATTTCCGATATGGGACTATCCATTTTCTCCAAGTTGCCAAGTTAGTACATTTCAAGTACCCAACTTTGGACCAACATTTCTCATTCATACGGAATTCGTTTTTGGCAAGTGAGTACACTATGGAATAGTACTCGTCTAGAGGATCGCAATCCACTCATTTTCCGGTGCTGCCGGAGGCCGGAGCCTGCCGGAATCTTGCCCGGAAAACTGCAAAAATTAATTCCAACATATATATATATATATATATATATATATATATATATATATATCTTGTTGATCCCTCAATGGCAAGGGTTGCAGGTACCGCGTGGTCCATATTGAGGCAGAGGAATACAAATACGGTGTCGTCGAGGGGGAGAGCATACGGTGTCGTCGAGGGGGAGAGCATATCAGCATCAGAATCAAAGCCATGACAACCACTACAAAGAACCCTCCAAAATCTAGGATTAGGCCAGCATCATCATCATCCCCAAATTCGCAACACATCTTTAGCTTATTGAAATCAGATTTGGGGAAAATAATATTTTTCTTGTTGTCATTCTTCGACTGTCTAACTCTATATATACATACATTACTTCTTGGAGAATGGTACAATTGATTGAGAAGATAAAGGAGATGAGATATTTGAGGAAATCTGTCCCTATAAATTAGGAAACAGAATATACAGCTCATACAAATTATATTTTGACACCCCCTCAAGGTGGCGCATAGATATTGAACATGCTCCACTTGTCCACAAATTTCAAGAAGATCTGATTCGAAACTGCCTTGGTGAGAATATCTGCGAGTTGGTCTTCTGACGTCACTTTAGACATCTCAATAATTTTCTCATCTAATTTCTTCTTGATGAAGAACCTATCCACCTTTACATGCTTCATCCTATCACGCTGGGCTGGATTGGCTGCAATATTACATGTCGTGACTGTCACAATACACCTTAATAGGCTCATTTGGACCATAATACAAATCCTGTAACAAAATTTAAGCCATAAAACTTCAGTTATACTCAGTGCTACTCCTCGATATTCAGCCTCTGCACTAGTGCGTGCCACAACATTTTGCTTTCTACATCTCCATGTAACCAGATTTTCTTCAACAAAGGTAAAATATCCTGAAGTGGAGTGCCTATTATCAACAGATTCTGCCCAATCGGCATCAGTATATGCCTTAACCTTCAAGTGACCATGTTTTGAAAACAAAACCCCTTTTCGTGGAGCAGACTTTATATATCTCAGGATTCTCATCACGGTATTCATATGTTGTTCATGAGGTGCATGCATAAACTGACTTACCGCACTCAAGGCATATGACAAATTTGGCCGTGTATGTGCAAGATACATTAGTCGTCCTACCAATCTCTGATATCTCTCCTTATCACACGGTACCTGATCAGGGTTATTCCACAGTTTTAGTCCTTCTTCTAATGGTGTATCAATAGGCTGACAAGCAGACAGTCCCGTTTCCTTCAAAAAATCAAGAGCATACTTCCTTTGAGACAGAAATATACCGTTATGGAGCGAGAAACTTCGATACCAAGAAAATATCTCAGAGGACCAAGATCTTTCATTTCGAACTCTTGTGACAAGTAGCTCTTTAATGCCTTTCTCTCCTCAGGATCATTTCTGGTTACTATCATATCATCCACATATATAATAAGAGCAATAATCTTACTTTCTTTCCTTCTCAGGAATAGGGTTTGATATGAATTACTCTGACAATATCCAAATGTCCTCATTGATTTTGCAAATCTCCCAAACCAAGCTCTTGGCGACTGCTTGAGACCATACAATGCTTTCTTCAACTGACACACTTTATTACTGTGTTGAACTAATCTACTTGATCCTGATGGTAGATCCATATGTTTCTCTTCTGTCAATTCCCTATGCAGAAAGGCATCATTCACATCAAATTACTTCAACGACCAGTCAATGTTTGCAACAAGTGACAGTAGAACACGAACAGTGTTGAATTTTACTGTAGTTGCAAATGTTTCATCATAATTAATTTCATAAGTTTGAGTGTAGTATTTGGCAACCAACCTTGACTTGTATCACTCTATCGAACCATCAGACTTATACTTCATCGTATAAATCCATCTACATCCTATCGGCTTCTTTCTTACTGGCAGTTCGACTACCTCCCAAGTCTCACTCTTCTTCAAGGACTTCATCTGTAACACCCCGCAAAAATTAGAAATGGCAATTTTGCCCTCGTGTGTTACGCACGTGTATTTTGTAACGTGTTTTCACTACGCATTTTGACTACCGACTATTTATGCATTTCCCATATTGATTTTTACCCTACTTTGAGTCAACAAAAATATAATATTTCAATCTCCGTATTTTTACGTGCTTTTTATGTGTTTTCAATGCACGTATTAATTACGTATTTTTCCATCACTAAGTATGATATATTTATGTGTATTGATTATTTATTTTACGTGTTCGAACTCGTTTTATAAAATGAAAATTTATTTTCCCCTATTTTGATTAAAATGCATTTTTGATTTTTTGCACGTATGATGCACGTGCTAATTTTCCATCTCCATTTTCTCACTCTCATTTCTTATTTTAGCACGCATAAGTTTTTATATTAGCCTTTTTTTGATCCATGGACCTAAAGATAAAATCCTAGCCCATTAGATTAATTAAAAGGAGAACCCACTAGGATAATTAAGTTAGTTAATTAAAAAAAAGAAAGCCCATGGGACAAGCCCATTAATAAAATCCTAATTTAAGTTAAGCTTGGACTACTACATGACAAATTACAACTTTTAGTACACATTTAGAACTATAGAAAAATGTATTTATTTGTGTGTGCATGTGTGCATGTGTGCACACAAGTGTTGGCCGGATGTGCACCTAGGGGGTTGGCCGGTTGTAGCATAGTAGAGAGAGAGAGGTGGGAGTTGAGGGAGTTAGGGGATGTGAAAGATTAGGAGTTAGGAAATTTGAAGAGTTGGGAGTTAGGAAGTGAAAGGTTGGGGGTTTTAGGAGTTAAGAAAGTGAAGGGTTGAAAATTAAAAAGAGCAATTTATTAGGTGTGTAATTTTGCAAATTAGACCCTAACAATATCCTATAAATAGCACCCCATTTCTCCTTCTCTTTTGCACCAAAACATAATCAAAATAAAAGAAAGAAAA
The DNA here is from genome assembly GCA_017893485.1 of Hemerocallis citrina. NCBI lineage: Eukaryota > Viridiplantae > Streptophyta > Magnoliopsida > Asparagales > Asphodelaceae > Hemerocallis > Hemerocallis citrina. The sequence continues at coordinate 195,323,277 of CM030363.1, forward strand.
AGAAATAGAGTAGAGTGTTCTTGTTTGGAGAAGTTTTTGCTTGGAAGAGTTCTTGCTAGAGAAGAAGGAGCTAGGATTGCTTGGTTGGAGCTAGGATCTAGAAGAAACCCCTTCTTCTTTATTTGCATCTTCATAAGAGATAGGTGTTCTCATGCTTTCTAATTTTAGAACTATGCATGCTAGTATTAATAAATGAGTAGTATAGAAATTCTGATGAGATTATGTAGATCATGGTTTTATTTGTGTCAAGAAATGTGAAGAATTTTGCTATGTTTAATACACAAATTATCTCCCTGTTGTTTACAAATGCGAAAATAAATAATTGATTAGTTGTCATAAACTAGTATACTTGAATGTAAAGATTTTTTTGATTATGTGAATGATTGTTGAGTTTTCCTCTTTGATAAGCAAATGATTTTTTTGTAAAAATTGTATTTTGTTGCTCATAATTTCATTTGGTTGTTGGAAATTGCTAGTTGACTAAAATGAAGAAATAAATTGCTTATTCATAAAAGTGAAGATATGGATTTGAAATTTAGATATATTATCAAAATATTGATTTTTTTTATTCATGGGTTACTTTTAAAAGAAAATTTTGGTTTAGATGAACTAAATATATTCTAATGAAAGATTAGAGTGAATGAAAAAGAGAGTTGTATGAAAATAATAGAATGACAGAAAAGTTGAACAAAAACATAATAGTATATTGTAATATCAGAATTCACACTTGGACTTACTGGTTAGCTAGTGCAATACAGAGCACTCTTATAAGAGATCTTGGGTTCAAAACTTGTTGAGCACTTTTATTTTTGTTTTCCTTAATAAAAACCCGAATCTAGAATGTGGCATATGATATTTCCATTTCGGTAATTTGACAGCCAAGTCCATTAGACTTTGTGGCTAGCGGGTTGGGCTCGGAATGCTCACTGTGTGGTCAGATGGGTGCCAGGTTCGAAACCTGATAGCACCATTATTTGTTTTTTTTTGGTTTTTATGATTTTTTTAAAAATAAGTTTTTTTATGAGAAGAGACTTTGGGAGAAACTTCAATTATTCTTATTAAATGATTTAGAAAAAACAAAAGAATAGTTTTAGAATTGTTCATGTAGTTTTTGAGGAATAAAAGAAATTGAGATAAAGAAAATTGAGTTGATGACTTCAAAATTAATTATTTAAAAGTATGGTTTTTATTCTAAAAGAAGAGTCAACTTTTGTTATGTGAATTAATTTCTCTTGAAGAGATTGTACTTGATTAAGAATTATTTGGAGTATATTTCATGAGTTTAATTTGCAAATGAGATTGCAAGTGATGAATTCATGCTTGTGAAAAGAATTATTGTTGTTAATTATGAATGATTTATGGATGAATAAGAGAATCATGTATGATGAGAATTGAATTTATGCTATGAATTCATGAAAAGAATTGTTGCCTTAGAAAGATAGTGAATGAATGATGCTAAAACAAGACATATATCAGGTTGTGAATAGGTTGAAGATAAAGAATACTCTAAGTTTAAGACATGTTTATTGAAGTGTATGTGTACCCATGGATTCTTGTACATGAAAATGTTATGATTTAGAGTTAGTGAGACATCGGGTACCAACACTATTGAATTGAAAAGAGTTGAGATATTTTTGAGATATGGCCATGGAGCTATCTCATGTTTATTGATTATGTCCGGTAGGAGGTAAAACTAATTCTAGGCTTGAAAATTTATTCATGTCTTGAACTAAATAATTAGGCACATAAGTGAAGATATAGTGAACTTGGGCAAACGTAAGTGGGTTGCTTCTATATAGTCGGCGGTGGATCTCCGTGGCTATAGACCCAGTTGGCGGACTGTGGTTGCTCCGTGGGAGATGGACTTTTATTTTAAATCCGGGACTTAGCGTAGTCGGAAGGATACTTTGCCATACTCCAATGTATATACGTACACCGGGGCTAGAGGGTCACTTATGGGATGATTCGCACGATGTGGGATCTGTTATAACAGTCAGCGATGGACTCCGGGGCTGGGATTCAAATTCGTGGAATGATCTGAACCTTGTCTTATTACTGGGTTGTTGTCATGGCGAGGGATCGAATCCTTAAATGTGGAGTACGTAGGTGCTTGCCCTCGGACCTATGTAGTATGGGATGCATAGAATTCGAACAAGTATACATTAGTGTTATCATAGTATAAAATATGTGCATTAGGCATTAAGGCATGACATACACTTACATGTTTAGCGTAGTCACAATTTAACACTTTATTGTTCATTCAATTTTTATGATTTGTTAAAGTAATGAGATCGTTATATGTACGGCATAAAGAGGATAGCTGAGTATAACATTTTCGTCAGTTGTAAGTGACTGACGTGCCCACAGCTTAATATGCAGGTAATGGACTTTTCCATGAAGAAGTAAAGATGTATTGTTGCTGATGATTAACTATATTGATAAAGTTGTACAAGTTTTATTTTATTTTATTGTTGTATTTCTTTTATTCTTCCGCTGTGTAACAAAAATGTAATGAACTCTGATGTATTATTGAAAAGTTTTAATTTCCTTGTAAAATTATACGAAGTGAAGTAAAGATCCTGTGAAATCTCGAATTTGGTCTTATTTGGAATTCGGGGTGTTACATCATCTCCTCATCCATAGCTGCTTCCCACCTTGGGTTGGCTAAGGCTTCCTGCACACTGTTAGGAATAGATACAACAGATAATTGATTCACGAAAGACTTATTTGATTCAGACAATCGGTGAGTGGACACATGATGACTCATGAGATACTTGATATTACTAGTGGGATCAGGCTCATAAGTAGGTTTTGGGATACCTCTAGAAGTAAGATTCGGGAGTTCTCTTCATGGAGCTTCGAACAACGACGAAGATTGATTTTGGGGTTCTGACGGTGCTGGCAGTGGAGATGACACTAGTGATGGTATGGATCCTGACGACTCATCTTTGAGGAGGTTCAACACCGATTGCAATTCCTCATGGAGATCTTCTCCCTCAACCAAATAATCTTCATTCGAGTGATTGTTACTAATTACATCATCAACCAAATCTTCATTCGAGTGATCGTCACTACTTACATCCACATTTTCACTCCTTGTATTCAGTTGTTCACTCTGAATGGTAACCACTTCGTCAAAAGCAAGAATTTGAACTTCACTTCGCTTCTCTCCCTAAAGTTCAACCTCAGAGGAAAAATACATCTAATTTTCGTGGAACACAACATCCCTAGTCACAAACATCATTTGAATTGGTGGATGATAACAACGATACCCTTTCTTATCCGTTGCATATCCCACGAAAACACATCGAACAGCTTGAGAAGATAACTTATTACATTTATGTTGATGAAAATAAACAAATACAACATACCCAAACACACGAGGTAGTAAGTTGACGACTTTTGGTGCATACAGCTTCAATTAATGTTTGAAATGGCGTGATGAAGTTTAGGATACTAGAGGGAACTCGGTTTATTGAGTATGCAGAGAAGCAAGGGCTTTCCCCAATAGACAAGTGGCATATTTCCATGGATAAGAGAAGTACGAACCACCTCGAGCAAGTGTTTGTTTTTTCGTTCTGCAACCCCATTCTATTGAGGTGTGTACGAGCATGTAGTCTGGTGAACAATCCCATGTTCCACCAAATATTGTTGCAGATTCGAACTTAGGTACTCACCGCCATTATCACTCATAAGAACTTGAATCTGTGCTTTATACTAAGTCATAACCCGTTTGTGAAATTTCTAAAATAAGCTACTAACTTCACTTTTAGACTTCATCAAACAAATCCAAATCATACGAGTACAATCATCAATAAATGTCACAAACAATTTTGCTCCTCCAAAAGTAGTGTTTTTAGATGGACCTCCAACATCAGAATGAATAATCATAAATGGTCGAGTGTTTTTACTTAAATTTGGAGGAAAAGAGGTACGGTGGCTTTTTGCTAATTCACACACATCACACTGAAAAGTAGAAACATCCAACTTCGAAAATAACCTTGAAAATATTTTTTTTCAAATAACCAAAAGAAGCATGTCCTAGACGTCGATGCCATAGCCAAATCTCAGATTTCTTCTTCTCCCTCTCGGATCCTTCCACAAATAGAGTTCGAGTCAATTTACTTGAACTCTCAGGTAATAGAGCTTCCCATGTCTAACCTCATAACCAATCATTTTGCGAGTCTGAATATCCTTAAACACACAATAAGAAAGCCAAAAAACCACAATACAATGTAAGGCAGTAGTTATTTGAGCAACAGATAGTAGGTTAAAATTTAAGGAGGGCACAACTAACATAGTATCTAAGGTTAGGTTTTCTGTGAGAGATAGAACCCTCACCAATAACGGTGGCAGGATCTCCATTGGCAGTGGACACTTTGGAGTTGGTGGATGGTTGTAAGGTTTGGACTTAGTCTAGAATCAAAAGTCATATGATCAGTAGCACCTGAATCAATTATCCATGCATTATTCATAACAGATGCAGAAATATTAAAGACCTTACAATCATTACCTGCAGCAGTAACTAATGTAGAGGCGTGTCCAACACTTTTCTCAGCTCCATCGGCAACATTAATGTCGACAGTGGATTGGTTGCGATTCTTCTTCTGTGAATCCCTGCTATGATCCCAGTTTTCAGGGTAACTGATAATCTTATAACAGCTAGCTTTTGTGTGACCAATCTTAACACATTGAGTACACTTCCTTGACTCATAAGCAGATTGGTTGAAGCCTCCAGATGAGCGTGCAGACGAACCATAAGTGTGCTCCAAGCCTCCTGGGAGCATTAACAGTTTTGGTCCAGATCGACCTGCGTGGCGCTTTGAAGAATGGTCCCGAGACATCATTGCAGTTGTATCAGAAGTTTCAGGGAAATTTGGGCATGGTTAGAAAGTTTGATTGGTTGTGACAAAACAGAAGCAAAACAACAAGCACTACAAATAGCAACACAGCATGCAGCACTTTCCGATCCAAACACCAAACAGTGGGCTGACACAACTGCAAATAGCAAACAACAATAGCACAACCAATCGAATAGCTCCTTTTAGATCCTATCCGATCTGCAAATTTTCCTTTAGTTTTATCTGTAGAGAATGATAATTGAGAAGAGAATGATATTCACTGAGTTATCATCAATCTATAAATAGATGTATATGGTTACACTTAGGGGTGGTTTGGTTGGATATAAATTTACTGTAGCGAGTGAGAAAAACTGTAGCAAAAATAAATCATCGTATTTGATTTCTTGGAATAACTTTGGTTGGATGTAGATTTACTGTAGCAGGAATAGTTTTTCATAAAAGATTAACTTTGTTTGAGTTGTAAGAATACTGTAGCGACCGTAATTTAAATGACTTTTTAACTTTTTTTTTAAATTTGAAATTAATCTCAATTAATTAGGGTTTAAACTAATTAAACTAAATTGAACTTAATCAAATTAAACAAAAAAAACCAAAACTCAAAAAAATCGAAACCCAAAAAAACAAAAACAAAAACAAAACAAAAAAATGAAGAAAAAATCGAAGCTTAAAAATTAATTAAGCCGTAATTAAGTCTTACTCTTAATCTTAATCTAATTTAATTAGGGTTAATCTTTATTAAATCCTAATCTAATCTAATTTAATCCCTAATATAATCTTAATTAAAACACAATTAATTAATCTAATCTTGATCAATTAAAACAACAAACAGAGGGTGAGAGAAGCAGCCGGAAAGTAGGTGGGACCTTTAGTCCCACATCGGCTATGGAGAGGGAGAGAGAGGTGTTTAAATATAACCTTGCTGATTTCATAAGTGATAAAATCAATTCAGATGTGGAGAGAGAGAGAGTATGTGAGAGAAATAAATGAATTACATGTGTGAACAGTGTGTTGCGCGAGTGTTGGGGAATACTGTAGCTACCATAATGCAACAAAAGAAATTCAACTACACCCAACCAAAGCACCGCTACAGTGTTTCCCCATAGAATTGATTTTTTGCAACTCATTTACATGAAACAAACTACCCCTTACACTAAATCATTCCCAAGTTCGAGGGATTGGTTGTAACAAATAAACAAACCCAAATTTGAGGACTTTGTTGTAACAACTAAACAAATCAGAAGATAAGCCTTTGACCACTAAGTTGATCTATAGCTAAGCACCAGACGATTTAACACTCCCCTGCTTCGGTGGCCGTTGGTGGGCGAGTTTGGATCGAAGGAATTGAAAGTGGTGCTTGTATGGACCTTTGGTGAACAAGTCATCTAGTTGATCAGCGGAAAGAATAAAGCGAACACAATGCGTTCCAAAAATTACACGCTTCCTTACAAAATGATAGTCAAGTTCTATATGTTTCGTACGGGCTCACAATAAAGTGTGATCGGTCTGGTAATCGGAAGAGAGAGCTCAGAGAGTAGATGTGCAACCCAGACAGTTTCGGCACAAAGGGAGTCATGTGAGTGATATTCTGACTCCGCATTGGAGTGAGAGAATGTTGGTTGCTTCTTTGCAGACCACGAGATTAGATTGCGACCCAAGAACACAGAAGAACCACTGATAGAACGACTTGAGTCAGGGCAACCAGCCCACAGTCAACATCGAAGGATCCAATAATGTTAAGGGGACCAATAGAAGGTCAAAAAACAAGCCCAAAATCAACCGTGCTTTTTAGATAACAGAGAATACGTTTGACAGCTACCATATGATCCGTATGGGGTGCATTCATGAATTGGGCGACATGGTATACAACAAAGGAGATATTCGGCTAGGTCAGTGTCAAATATTGAAAAGACCCATCTAATTGCTGAAATTCAGTCACATCCAAGAGGGGACTGCTAGCATGTGCTGAGAGCTGGGACTTGAAACTTATCGATGTGTCACATGGTTTACAATCCAACACCTTAGACCGTTCAAGAAGATCAAGTGTGTACTTTGTTTGGGAAAGATGAAGACCTGATGAGAGCGATCTTGCCTTAAGGCCGAGAAAAAGAAAATGAAGGGGACCAAGATCCTTGATTTCAAATTCCTTACCAAGAGAAGCAATAAGAGAGGATAATATTGATTGGGAATTACCAGTAAGGGTAATATTATCCACATACAATAGAAGAACCATTGTGACTAGATTTGCTGTAAATAAAAATAGTCACCAGCCTTGCTTTGAATAAAACCATATCGAAGAAGAAAACTGTTGAAGCGATGAAACCAAGCCCTAGGTGCCTATTTAAGGCCATAACGACTTTGTGAAGAAGACATACATGTGCCGGTCGTTGTGGATCAAAACAACCAGGTGGTTGGGTCATGAAGATAGTTTCGACAAGAACACCATGTAGAAAGGCATTTTTGACATCAGGTTAGAAGAGAGGCTAGCCTTGATGCACTGCTATGCTGAGAAAAAAATCGAATGGTGGTCAGTTTGACAACAATGCTTAAGGTTTTTTTAACGCTCTGAGTCCCGCTCAAACAAATTCTAATAACTGCCCACCACAGGCTGCCTCTCAAAAGGTGTCATGACTAGTTGGTGCCTCTTGATCATAGACTTCCTAGTATATACACACACAATCCTAACTCACCTTCCATGTGGGACTAAGTCACCACCACCTACCATGAACACCATGGCCCAATAGTAATTAATTCATTCTTCGTATAAGCTCTATACACACACTACCAAATCTATAGGCCCATCTAACCATGAATTAATTTCTAAGCCCACCATGAAGGCACATCTCATACAAGGTATTACATACACCCTACCTTAATAACTCAGCGTCCTCGCTGAGCCCGGGACCCGCAAGCTGATACAAGATCGCCTTTCTAGCCGATATGGAGTGGAGTACCCTAATTTTGCTAGCGTACTGTCCCTGGTCTCTCTACCAGCGTACTGTCTTCATTCAGGCATATATCTCACCCACTCTTACCCATAATCAGCATCGAAAGTCGGCTCTGATACCATTTGTAATGCCTCGGGCCCCGCTCAAACAAATTCTAACAACTGCCCACCACAGGCTACCTCTCAAAAGGTGTCATGACTAGTTGGTGCCTCTTGATCATAGGCTTCCTAATATATACACACACAATCCTAACTCACCTTCCATGTGGGACTAAGTCACCACCACCTACCATAAACACCATGGCCCCATAGTAATTTTTTCATTCTTTCTATAGGTTCTATACACACACTACCAAATCTATAGATCAATCTAACCATGAATTAATTACTAAGCCCACCATGAAGGCACATATCATACGGGGTATTACATACACCTCACCTTAAGAACTTAGTATCCTCGCTGAGCCCGGAACCCGCAAGCTGATACAGGATCGCCTTTCTAGCCGATGTAGAGTGGAGTACCCTGCTAGCGTACTGCCCCTGGTCTCTCTACCAGTGTATTGTCCTCAACTGGACATAAATTTCACCCACTCTTACCCACATTCGGTGTCGAAAGTTAGCTCTGATACAATATTTAACGCCCCAGGCCCCGCTCAAATAAATTCTAATAACTGCCCATCACAGGCTGCCTCTCAAAAGGTGTCATGACTAGTTGGTGCCTCTTGATCATAGGCTTCCTAATATATACACACACAATCCTAACTCACCTTTCATGTGGTACTAAGTCACCAGCACCTACCATGAACACCATGGCTCCATAGTAATTAATTCATTCTTTCTATATGCTCTATACATAACTACCAAATCTATAGGCTCATCTAACCATGAATTAATTACTAAGTCCACCATGAAGCCCACCATGAAGGCACATCTCATACGGGGTATTAGATACACCCCACCTTAAGAACTCAGCATCCTCGCTAAGCCCGGAACCCGCAAGCTGATACAGGATCGCCTTTCTAACCGATGTAGAGTAGAGTATCCTGCTAGCGTACTGTTTTTGGTCTCTCTACCAGTGTACTGTCCTCAGTAAGGCATACATCTCACCCACTCTTAACTACAATCGGTGTAGAAAGTTGGCTCTCATACAATTTGTAACGCTTCGGGCCCCGCTCAAACAAATTCTAACAACAGCCCACCACAGGCTGCCTTTCAAAAGGTGTCATGACTAGTTGGTGCCTCATGATCATAGGCTTTCTAATATATGCACACACAATCCTAACTCACCTTCCATGTAGAACTAAGTCACCACCACCTACCATGAACACCATGGCCACATAGTAATTATTTCATTATTTCTATAGGCTCTATACACACACTATCAAATCTATAGGCCTATTTAACCATAAATTAATTACTAAGCCCACCATGAAGCCCACCATGAAGGCACATCTCATACGGGGTATTACAGTTTCTTCATAGTTCAATCCATGTTGTTGGTGAAAACCTTTTGCAACAAGGCGTGTCTTGTAGCGTTCAATGGAGCCATCTGAATGTCACTTGAATTGAAAACCTATTTACACCCAACCAAATTCTGAGATGGAGAAGGATGTACCAATGTCCAAGTCTGCTTTTTAAGGAGGGCATTGAATTCACCACACATCGCATCACGCCATTCAGTGATTTTGCCAATTTTAAGTCGAGTGCCATAATGATGCGATTTGAGAGGCATGGTTGTAGGTGGCATAGGGGATGCAACAGTAGCTGCGGGTAGTGGTAGAAGGAAGAGGGAGTGTTGAAGCCTGGTCAAGGATCAGTTGCTGGTCTTCGATAGGTGGTTGTTCCTCGGGAGGCACAATGGACAAGTCTGAATGAGCCACCGACAAAAGATTAAACAGTGTAAGATCTAACTATGCATTTTGAAGCACCGTAGGAGGAGATGCGGATGTCTGTTGTGTAGAGAATGGAAAGAGAGCTTCTTTGAACTTGACATGTCGAGAAGTGTAGAACCAGTTGATAGCAGTGTCCACACAATGATAGTCTTTATGTTGTGAGTTGTACCCTAAGAAAACACATTCCACAGATCTTGGCAATAGTTTGTTAGTAATATAACCCCTAAATGTGGGTTACACGCACACCTAAAATTACGAAGGTTGGAGTAGGAAGTAGTTATCCTAGAAAGACGAGAGAAATGAGTTTCCCAATTGAGGAGAGGAGTGGGAAGGCGGTTAATGAGATAGACCGCAGTTGATACCGCTTCATCCCATAAGTTGAGTAGTGCATGAGAGGTGGCAAGAAGAGTCTGGGCCATATCAGCAATGTGTCTATGTTTACCTTCAGCAATGCCGTTTTGCTCAGGGGTATAAGGACATGAGCAACGAAGGTTGGTGCCATGTTGATGGCATAGATTTGCAAAAGAGCGGTGAAGATATTCACCACACCCATCACTTTGAAGGTGTTGAATGTTGCAATGGAAATGATTCTAAATACTATTCAAAAAGGTTTGAAAATGTGTAATGACCTCATATTTTGTGTTTCATAGGGTATAAATAAGAATATTTTGTGAAATCATCAGTAACAATCACATATTATTTATATCTTGAAACAGAAGAAATAGGAGATTGCCATACATCAGAATGCACAATAAAGAATGGAAACATTGTTTTTTTTTTTATTTATGACTAGGGAAAGGAAGATATGTGGATTTTCCCACAACACAACCTTTACAGAAATGATATTTGAAATGAGAAACATGGCTTAAGAGCTTACTTAATCCTAAGAATGAATGGACTTTGGTTTTTGGATGACTCAACCGATTGGGCCATAGAGTAGAAGACATAGCAACAAGTGCACTATAGGAAGATTGGTGAGATGGGATAAAGACCATCTCTCCTGAGGCCCCGAAAAAGAGGAATACCAGTATGTAAGTCAGAGTTACAATAACCACTATGATCAAATGTGAAACGAACATGGTTATCTTTGGTAAATTTAGCAACAGAAAGAAGATTCTTTTGCATAGTCGGAACATGATAAACATTATGTAAATGAAGTGTACGTGAACCCAATTTTAGAGGAATATTACCAGTGTTGGATATGGGAAGAGAAGTACCATTGCCAAGAAGTACAGAAGTATTACGAGTGTGAGGGTATGTTGTTGCATTTGATCTGAATGCCCCGTCATGTGATGTGTGGCTCCTATAGAGTCATCCGAAGACCGGCAAATGCAGTGTGGAGCGGTTGAGGAGTGGTGAAATGTTGAGGGCAGGAAGAGGTAGTGTGTCCAACTATAAAGAAGATCTGACATGGAGAAGAGACAAGAATGCCGGGAGAAGTAGCATGATTCTTCCAATGGTTACCTTTGTTCAAATTTTGATTGCAAGTGCGATTGTGATTGCGATTGTGATGTCCTGGATTGAAAACAGGTGTCTGAGTTGTCGCAACAAGATTCGTCACAGGTGGTGCATTAGGTGAGTGAGAAATATGGGTCTCATAGGAGAGAAGACGAGCTCACAAATCTTCATACAACGACAACAGAAGAACGTTGAGGATGGCAGTGACAATCATCCCATATCCACTACCAAGGACACGTAAGATATACGTGACGAGATTAGAGTTCGTGACAGGTTTGCCAATAGAAGTAAGGTGTCGCTTATGGTCTTGACCTGTTGTAAATGGGTAGAATGGTTTGAGAAACCTTTGGTGATCGAGAGGAGCTGAAATTTGAGATTGGCGTCATTATCAAAAAATTGTTGAGCGAAATGGTGTTGAAGGCATGCCCAAGTGGAGTGAGCGGTGGATGTCCCTACGATAATGGCTAGCATGGACTCGGTCATCGTAGAGGTAATTTAGCTGCCCACACGCTGATTAGTCTTATCCCAAATCGCATAGGCAGGATCGGAACTGCCGGAGGTATCAAAAGGCAGTGGTGGTTGATAAGAACCAACAATGAACTTCATGAGGTCGTGGCCATGAAGGAATGATATCATCTGGCGAAGCCATGTAAGGTAGTTGGCATCTGTGAGTTTATTGAAATTGCTGACACTTAGAGCAACAATGGTGATAGAAGGGGTATTGGATAGAGGGGGGTTGGAAGTGGAATAAGGGGTATCAGATATAGGGGGGTTGGAGGTGCAGCCTGAAGTGTCAGCCATGGAGAACAAGAGGTAGAACAAGGCTGAAGCTGAAAGAGTTTGAGGTCGTGTTAGGATGACCTAGTCTGATACCATGTAGAGAATGATAATTGAGAATAGAATGATATTCAGTGAGTTATCATCCATCTATAAAAGATGGGATAATGACCATCTCTACTGAAGCCCTGAAAAAGAGGAATACCAGTATGTAGTTACAATAACCACTATGATCAAATGTGATACGAACATGGTTATCTTTGGTAAATTTAGCAACAGAAAGAAGATTCTTTTGCATAGTCGGAAAATGTTAAACATTCTGTAAATGAAGTGTACGTCAACCCAATTTTAGAGGAATACTACCAGTGTTGGACTTGGGAAGAGAAGTACCATTGCCAAGAAGTACAGAGGTATTACCAGTGTGAGGATATGTTGTTGCATTTGATCTGAATGCCCCGTCATGTGATGCGTGGCTCCTATACCTAGGTACCAGTTGGGATCATAGGGTTGAGTCATCCGAAGACCAGCAAATGTAGTGTGGAGTGGTTGAAGAGTGGTGAAATGCTGAGGGTAGGAAGGGGCAGTGTGTCAAACTGTAAAAAAGATCTGACATGGAGAAGAGACAAGAACGTCGGGAGAAGTAGCATGATTGTTCCAATGGTTACCTTTGTTCAAATTTTGATTGCGAGTGCGACTGTGATTGCGATTGTGATGTCCTGGATTGAAAACAGGAGTCTGAGTTGTTGCAACAAAAGCCGTCACAGGTGGTGCAATACGTGAGTGAGAAATCTCGGTCTCATAGGAGAGAAGACGAGCTCACAAATCCTCATACAACGGTAATGGAAGAACGTTGAGGATGGCAGTGACAATCATCTCATATCCACTACCAAGGCCACGTAAGATATACGTGACGAGATTAGAGTTCGTGACAGGTTCGCCAATAGAAGTAAGGGTGTCACTTACGGTCATGACCTGTTGTAAATAGGCAGAATGGTTTGAGAAACCTTTGGTGATGGAGAGGAGCTGAAATTTGAGATTGGTGGCATTGTCAACAAATTGTTGAGCGAAATGGCGTTGAAGGCATGCCCAAGTGGAGTGAGCGGTGGATGTCCTTATGATAATGGCTAGCATGGAATCGGTCATCGTAGAGGTAATTTAGCTGCCCACATGCTGATCAGTCTTATCCCAAATCGCATAGGCAGGATTGGAACTGCCGGAGTTATCAAAAAGCGGTGATGGTTGATAAGAACCATCGACGAACTTCATGAGGTCGTGGTGACGAAGGAACGAAGTCATCTGGCGAAGCCATGTGAGGTAGTTGGCGTCTGTGAGTTTGTTGAAATTGCTGACACTTGGAGCAACAATGGTGATAGAAGGGGTATTAGATAGAGGGGGTGTTGGAAGTGGAAGAAGGGGTATCAGATATAGGGGGGGTTAGAGGTGCAGCCTGAAGTGTCAACCATGGAGAACAAGAGGTAGAACAAGGCTACCTCTGAAAGAGTTTGAGGTCGTGTTAGGATGACCTAGTCTGAAACCATGTAGAGAATGATATTTAGTGAGTTATCATCCATCTATAAATAGATGTATATGGTTACACTTGCCGTAAAACAATCCCAAGTTTAAGGGATTGGTTATAACAAATAAACATACCCAATTTTGAGGGATTGGTTGTAACAAATATAGACAAACTAACAACTAAGCACCATACGGTTTAACAGTATCTTCTGACTTTTGACTTAAGAACTTGCGCTCCCCGACAATGCACTGGAAAAGCAAATTCTCAGCCACTACTTCCATCCCATTAACGTATGCATCATCTTATTGCTCCTATTACGATTGTGATTGCAATTACGATTACAGTTGTATTAATTAAATAGTTGCTATTGTAAAACTGTTGCATAAAACAGTAGTTGGCATTGCAGTTGTAGTTGCAACTAGACAATCTCAGAGAGACAGACAGAGGCAGAACATACCTACAAAATGTAGGAAGGCATACCAATGGTGATCCATAGCCATAGAACTGCATTGGCCGCATCACCTGAAACCACACATTCTTTGTGGTAGTGTAGGAAGAGTTGGATGCTTACAAGCTCCTCAGCGTCACCAAGCCTAGTAACTTCTCCCCCACCCTACATGATTTCAAATCAATCCAGCTAGCAGCAGCTACAAAACCAGTTTCTCCTACTCTAGCTTCGACATTGCATCTTATTAGAACATGACCCATCAGACTCACCTATCCACCAACTTCCATTGTTGCATTGCGTTAAAACTTGCCATAGATGTATTTGATCGTGCAGGTGGTGTGCAATGGATAGCAGCAAAGGATTGGGCAAGGACTGACTGAATGACCCAATGTTCAAGTCCTTATTATGGTGTCAAAATATGGAAATAGAATGTGAGAGTTTACGCGCTTTAGGGGTAAGTATGACACACCCTTATACGTGGGATTTAAATGTTGCACCTAAGTAAGTCAATTGCAACATCACTAAAATAAATTCTAATCAATCCACTGGACTTTTTTTTTTGAAATAAAGAATGGCATGAGAAGTGCCATCCAACTCTTATATATAGCATCAAAAGATACATCCAAAATACATCAAAAGATACATCCAAAATACATCAAGAAGTACATCAATAGTTACATCAAAGACACGACAGCTACATCCAAAGAGTTACAAGTAGACTAAAAATACAAAAAATTTCGGTACAAAAAAAAACGGTATATATACTAAACCGTCCAGAACCCGAAAACAACTCCATGTCTACCACCGAGAAGACCAAACCCGTTCAGTTGTTGACACCATCTCCAGGAAACAGAGGACCTGCTCGAATTTTCTTCCTAATACCTGGAATTTTAAACCAAGAAGTAGTAAGAGAAAAGATTCAATAAATCAATTGCACGAAATTAGAAAAATGGTTTCGGAAGCATAAATCATTTCTATCAAGTCAAATGGCCCATAAAGATGCTGCCACAACGCAATCCTATTTCCTCAACTTCTCCTTTGCTACCTCTGAACCTCTAAAATCTTCCCACAACTGGGGGACATTACTAGGAACTCTACTGCAACCAAAACCAATGAGGATGAAATCCCAAATACGTTTACTGTCCGTACATTCCAAGAAAAGATGGCCAATAGATTCGTCTTGAAGGTTACATCTAGGACACAAAGCCGACGAGATGAGACCTTTCTTAAATAAATTTACTCTAGTTAGAATTGCTTCTTTTAGCACTAACCACATAAAAGCCTTAACTTTTTTCGGAGCATTCGACCTCCAGATTATTCGATTCTCCGCACTTCTCATACCCCCATCACAAAGAGCTCGATACATGGAATTAACTGTGAACTGATCGTTGGAAACCAATCTCCAACTCCTCTTATCTTGAGAATTCAAGTTGGGAGAGCTCGTAGCCTCTAAAAGTGTTAGAAGGGGACCACACAGAATTTGAACATTAACATCACTGGGAGCCACCAAATTGATTTGCCATGCTGAGTTGACCCAATAGTCGGCAACCAAGGCAAATTTGTTACGTGCAAGAGTGAAAATCTCCGGAAAGAGAGAACTCAGAGTATTGGGACCACCCAAGAGTCTAACCAAAATCGAGTATCGACTCCATTTCCTACCCTACTTAGAGCATTAACATGAAAGATATCTCTCATTTTGTCAATCCCTTTCCAAACTGGAGAAATACCTCGATGATGCTACCCTCCCCCCTCCCCCCCCCCCCAAAACCTGAATCGTCTACGCCCTCGGTATCAAGCCCAAACAAAGCCTTGGTCGGTAGAATAGCGGAAATGAATTTTCCACCACCACTTACAAAGAAGGGCATGATTCATCTGTCGGAGGTTAATGATGCCCCCAACCCCCCGAAATCTTTACTTCTACAGACCAAGCTCCATTTAACTAAAGGACGGCCCCTACCATCCTCTCCACTCCCCTTCCATAAGAAATCTCTACGGATTTTGTCAATTTGGTCGATAACCCTAGGAGGAGAACTCATAAATCGACATCACATAAATATGTATGTTAGAAAGAACAGCATTAATCAGGGTAATTCTTCCACCTAAGGACACATGGTTTTTCTTCCATACAGGAAGCCGCTTCTGAATACGCTCCAAAAGTTGATTCCAATCATTTCGAGTAAGCCTCCCAGGACGCAACGAAACTCCCAAATGTTTAATGGGAAATTTACCCACTTTACAGTCCAAAACATTAGCCAGAAGAGCAATAGAAGTGTCGTCGCATCTCCCAAGACCAATGAGATTGCTTTTCTCAAAATTAACTCTCAGTCCGCTCCAGGCTTCATAGAACAGAAGAATACCTTTAAAAATAAGGACTTCGTTGGTGTCGTTCCTCCCAAAAAAGAGCGTGTCGTCTGCATATTGCAGAATAGGAATACCACGAGAGCTATCCAAACATCCAATACCACTTAAAAGGTGTTGATTGGTACAATGCAAAATCATTTCCGATAATGCATCAGCGACCAGGGTAAATAACAAAGGAGATAACGGATCACCCTGCCTGAGCCTTCTTCTGCAATGAATGAGATTACTTGGGTCCCGTTAATAAACACGGCGGATTTACCGCCCGTTATGCACAGATTGATCCACCCAATCCATCTGGCCCCAAACTTACTTTCGAAGAAAAAGGTAATTTTCTCAAAATAGGTTTTCCACTGTTGCGACTTGCGATCTTATTAGTGGATCAGAATTTTCTTCCTACCTATGCATGCCATGCGTTTGAGTATGGCACAACATAAATAATTTATGGGGGAACTAAGATGGCATTTTAATATTTGTTGAGGACCTATGCGGAAAAACCCCAAAAATCAATCTCAACTCATCTTTTTTTAGAGCCGGCCTATTTCAATTCTCCTACCACCTTTGGATTAATGATTTTCTGAGCAAATACTTCCACTTCCCCTTTTCACCAATGCCGCCTTCTTCTGCTCACAACCAAGCCAATCCTACATTCCCACATCACTTTCCCACTCATGACTGCAACTCATTGAAACAATGCAGACCATAATACCACCATTCACTCCACTAACTGACAAGCTCTCATCCTACCTCAAATGCACCTCCCTAGACCCAAGAACCATCCACTCCCTCTCCCTCAAACTCGGCTGCCTCCTCCCCTCCATTTTCCTATCCAACAACCTCCTACATTCTTATGTTTCAAGGTCCAATTCCATCGATGATGCCCGTAAGCTGTTCGACGAAATTCCTCACCCGAATGTCGTCACGTGGACTTCACTCATTTCCTGCTATGCCCAGATGGGCAGTCTTAAAGATGCTGTGTTGTTCTTCGGAGAAATGCAGTTGGGCGGTGAAGTTCCGAATAAGTTCACATTCGGAAGTATATTCACAGGGTGTACCCGGATGAGGGATTTGAGAATTGGGGTGCAAATGCATTGCAGTGCAGTTAAGTTTGGGGTTGATTTCGATGGTTATATTGGTAGCATGTTGATTGATATGTATGCCAAGTGTGGGAAGGTTGGCAATTCTTGGAAGGTGTTCGATCAGATGATGGTTAAAAATGTAGTGGCTTGGACTACTATGATCACTAGTTTGGCAAATAGCAGGCAATGTCAGCACCGAAGTGCTGCATTCGGGCTTTTCAAGGATATGGTTAGTAGGGGAGTTTCGCCTGTAAGCATGACATTTGCTAGTCTCGCTAAGGTTTTTGATGAGCCCGTGAAGTTGAACCAGGCAAAGCAAGCTCATGGGTGCATGATAAAGATTGGAGTCGATGTGGATGATCATTTGGGGAGCGCTCTTATTACAATGTATGGGAGGTGTGGAGGAATAGATGAAGTGGAAAGGCTTTCGTCTAGAATCTACCTTGATATAGTCTCATTGACTTCAGTTCTAGTAGCTTACATACAGAACGGACTTGGTGTAGAAGCAGTCAAAGTATTTCGAAAAATGGTAGAGGAGAAGATGACGATTGACCAATTTGTGATTGCTAGCGTGATTGGGGCTTGTTCTAATACGGGAGAAGTACGGAAAGGGAAAGAAGTTCATGGATATGCTATAAAACGTAGTTTCACATTGGATACTACTGTTGGGAATTCTCTAATTACTCTCTATGGAAAGTGTGGCGAAATTAGGAAGGCAGAGCAAGTGTTTTTGCTTACGACTTATAGGGATATCATCTCATGGACTGCAATGTTAACTTGTTATAATCAGAATGATTGTGGAGAAGAAGCCTTATTTATATTTGACGAAATGCTTCGAGAAGGGATAAACCCACCATTATTTTGTTTTACGGGCGCAATCAGTGCATGTTCTCAGATCGCGACTCTTCCTGTTGGCAGACAAATCCATTCGAGAACAGTAAGAATGGGAATTAATTCAAACCTCTCTGTGAGGAATTCACTCATAACTATGTACTCCAAATGCGGGGATATAGAAGCTGCCTCAAGTGTTTTTGAATCGATGAATGTAAGAGATATCGTCTCTTTCAATGCGTTGATCACAGGTTTTTCACACCATGGCTATGAAAAACATGCTCTCAAATTGTTTCACATAATGGTGGAAGATGGCATAGAGCCTGATGATTACACTTTCGTTGGAATTCTAGCTAACTGTAGCAGAGCAGGGCTTGTTGAAGAAGGGTGGGAGTACTTTAGAACAATGAAGGAAGTTTATGGAATAGAACCCAAAATGGAACATTATGCCTGCATGGTTGATCTCTTAGGTCGATTGGGCAAGCTTCAGGAAGCTGTAGATTTCATTATTAACATTATGCCCCATGATCCGGACATTTTGGTTTTGGAAGCGTTGCTTGCTTCATGCAAGTTGCATGGAAATATGGAGATCGGGATGTTTGCAGCTAAGAAAATACTGGAGATGAGAGCAGAAAATACTTCCCCTTATATTACTTTATCGAGCATGCATGCAATGATGGATAAATGGGATAGCAAAGCTTCCTTTCTAGATATGATGAGAGATCGAGGACTGCATAAGGATCCTGGGAGAAGTTGGACTGAAGCTCAATCATGGCTGGAAGATACACAAGATGCACTGTAAGTTGTAGATTTAATAGTAAGCAATCATTTATAAGTGATGCATATTTTTTTGTAATAGTTTCTATGAAGCTATACACAGGAATGATCCAATGTTCAGGATAGCATTCATTTAATTGTATCCAATTAGCCCGAGTCTCAATTTTAAAATAGGAATACTTGTTTTTCTCTGCAGTTTTCTATTTCCGCTTTCCGATATCAATTTTGCACATTAATCACACTGAGTAAACAAATTTTTAGCCTGACTTCATGAAGAGTATAAATTGAGCACAATCGTTAGCGAGATTATTAGTTACCCTTAATATAAAGAACCATGAAACAATCATTTGAGCGTTCAGTGCCCTTAAAACTGTAGAAGTTGTGGTTCCCAAGTAACAAGTTACTCCTGAAACTATGCAGACAGGGAAACTTAGACTGTTATTGCTGAATGGAAAACCAAAGAATTCATTACATCGGCCAAAAAACAGAAACATGGCTGAGTCCGTTTGAATAAGATAAAAGATGTAGATGTAGGAGAATCAAGGGCAGAATGTGAGGCAGACGCCATACTATTAAAATGCTCGAAGAATAATGACCCAATAAGATAATCTT
Source organism: Hemerocallis citrina (assembly GCA_017893485.1). Classification (NCBI taxonomy): domain Eukaryota; kingdom Viridiplantae; phylum Streptophyta; class Magnoliopsida; order Asparagales; family Asphodelaceae; genus Hemerocallis; species Hemerocallis citrina. The sequence goes on from CM030363.1 coordinate 195,342,831, forward strand.
AACCATGCCAATGATGAAGTGAAAGCCAATATCGCGAATAATCATAGTCAGGCTTCATTAGACAACAACCAGCTGGATTTTATTGATACGAAAATGAGAGTTGCACTTGTTTGCACATTTGATATAAATAAAAAATACTGATTCAGGCACCAGGATATATGAAACCTCTGATATACAAGAGAATGGAGGTCAAGATTATTCATATTGATCCAAATCATGCAAGCGAACTGATAAATATTTCTAGAGGAACCCTTTTCTGAAGTCTCGGTTATATAACTAGCAATGCATCGTTCCCGATTAGTGTGCTGATGGAATGAGTTAAGATACAACAGAAGGCTGTGCAGATTCTGATGAATGAAACGATGTATAGGAAGATTTTGATCCATACATATATATTGAGGGCTTGATTGATCTTCCAGCCTTTTTTTTCCTGAAGCAAACTTGGAGTTTCCCTTTGACTGCCGTGGTTCTGGATTTGGATGGTATTGTGTCTTGAACCTTACACGGTACACCAGTTATTACCGTGATTTATTTGTGCACTTTAACATGATATTGCTATTCATTGGGTCATTGGATTGTTTATTTGCTGTTTAATTTGCTTGTATATAATATCATTGAAAGCTATTTTGGTTGCTTCATGTGATGTTAGCGTGATGTAGAGCAGGCAAAGAAGAAGAGATGAAGGAGAGTGAGAGCGACAGCACTTTGCCCAACAAACTACACTCAGTAATTTCTTATATTGTAGTCTGCTTCATTAATTCATCAATAACCTTTAATGGATTTGCCAAATCTGCTAGAATCTTCTCCATTGGATCCCTGTCAGTGCTACCGAGGTTATTAACCATCAAATTCTCGGCAATGTTGTTTTTGAGCTTTAGAACTTATTGTCTATAAAGCATGGTATAGATCTCTCTGTTTATTTCAATTTTCAAACTAGTTAAAGCAAATCCATTTTTTGTTAGTTGCTATCGATACAAATATTCAGTGGATAAATATTTTCAATAGTTCATCTCTTTCTTTTGTTCAAAAAGCTTTATTATGCTTACCTCTGCAGGGATATCAATATTATTTTTTGCCCGTAGTTGCAATAGTTTTGACAACTGTAGTGTTTTATAGAATTCCGTTTGTGCCGCATATTCTTATATTTCCAGTAGGATATAAATTATGGCTAATGAAGCGTAGGGATCAACATTCAATGGCGAGCAACTTTATTAATTACCCATTATATAACAGCGGATCATGAAACAACCCTACAATTCTCATTTGAGCATGTAATGCCCTTAACACTGCACATAATTTTGCACTCCTCGGCCGCAAAGGGTCATCAGAAAAGAATGTGCAGACTTTATTCATGACTTCGATCCAGCTACACCCAGGCTGTTTCCGTACACCTTTCTCCTTCATTAGGACCCTCACTCTCTGCACTTCAGCCCATCGTCTAGCCTCAGCATGTATATTCGACAATCCCACATAGTTGGAAGTCTTATGAGGCTCAAATTCGAATAACTTCTCGGCTGCAAGCTTGGCAATATCTGGGTTTGGATATATCCTACATGCTCCAAGTAATGCACCCCAAATGCCCGCATTTGGCTCAATTGGCATCCCCTTCACCAGTATGTAGGCCTGCTCCAGTCTCCCAGCTCGGCCTAATAAGTCCACCATACAAGCATAGTGTTCAGCTACAGGCAAAACCGAGTAGTCTCTATTCATCGAGTCAAACAAATTTAGCCCGTCGTCAACCATTCCTGCATGATTGCAAGCTGATAGCACTCCAACAAAGGTGATCTCATCTGGGGTCATTCCATTTATTTTCATCTGTTTGAAAAGTGAGACTGCCTCCTTCCCATAGCCATTCAGCGCATATCCAGAAATCAAAGAGTTCCACGAAATGAGATCCTTATCTTCCATCTCATTAAACACCTGCTCTGCTCTTGAGATACTACCACATTTTGCATGCATAGTTATCAGAGCATTGCCAGCAAATACATCAGTGGCATAGCCACTTCTTATTATAAGAAGCTGAAGTTGCTCACCAACTTTTAATGCAGCGAGATGAGCGCAGGCACTGAGGCAACAAGCATATGTAGACCAATCCGGTTTTTGCTCGTCCTTCCTCATCAATATAAGATGTTGAAGTGCATCAATGTAATAGCCATTTTGAGCTAAACCAGAGATTAGTGAGTTCCAAGAGACTACATTCCTCACTCTCATTTGCTTAAAAATTTCCAGTGATTTGTCCATTTGCCCTTTCTGAGCATACCCGGCAATCATAGCGTTCCATGAGACAACATCCATTTTAGGCATTCTCTTAAACAAGTCCATAGCTTCATCCATTCTTCCACACTGAGCATAGCCAGAAACCATCGTATTCCAACAAACAACATCTTTAGTCTTTATTTCGTTGAAAATTTGAAGCGCTTCATCCATGCTCATGCTCTGTACATATCCAGATATCATGGCAGTTTGAGCTCCAACGTTCTTAAAAGGCATTGTATCAAGTAACTCCCTTGCTTCTTTGAGCTTCCCTATGCGAACATACCCATTAATCATCGTAGTCCAAGAAACAGGATTCTTTTCAGGCATCTCCATGAACACTTTACAAGCCTCCTCAATTTGCAAACTCTGAACATAGCCTGAAATCATAGCATTCCAAGAAACCACATTCTTCTCCGGCATTTGATCAAACAGTCTCCTAGCTTCAACGACTCGTCCACACCTGGCATACCCATTAAGCATTGTCACCCAAGAAACAACATTCTTGTTCGGAGCCCTCTCAAAATAATCCCACGCAGAATCCAAATCCGCAATCTTTACAAACCCATCGATCATCAAATTCCAAGACACCACATCCTTCTCCTTCATCCCATCAAAGAACTCCGACCCAAGTCTCATCTCCCCATTATGGGTATACCCAGAAAGCACCGAATTCAATGCAACTACATTAGTAACCTCCATCTCATTCAACAACCTCACGGCATCTTCTAACCTTCCGTTCTTCGCATAACCTGCAACCATCGCATTACAACAGACTGGGCTCTTCTCGGGCATCCGGTCAAACAAGTACCTCGCCTTATTAAGCTCCCTGTTACGAGCATAACAAGTGATCATAAGAGTATACGAGAAATCATCTCTCCTGGGCATTCTATCAAACAGTTGGTAGGCTTCATAGAGGCAGTCATTGTGAGAGTAGCCGGCAATAATTGTGTTCCAAGAGACTAAATTCTTGATGGGCATTTCATCAAAGAGGCGACGGGCATCGTTGATTCTGCCATTTTTGGCCAATGCTGAGATCATGGAGTTGTATGTTACGGTGTTTCGGGTGGGCATGGAGTCAAAGACTTTGATGGCTTCTTCAATTCGGCCGGATTTTGAGAGTTGGGTCAGTTTCAGGTTCTGGGTGAAGATGAGGTTTCGGCTACTCGCCATGTGTTTGAGATTGGAAGCCATTGGATCCAAAATTCAAAAGAGGGTTGGTGGCCGTGGGTGGAGTTTGGATTTACATGAAGGGAGGAGGGTGTTTGGTTATTGGGAAGTTTTGTTTTCGTCTTTCACTCCCGTCATAATTCTTATAACAAACACCCATATTATATATACAAGTTGGAACTAGCAGATCCAATTCAAAACGCTAACTTTATCGAATTCTTTTTTCAGATCCTAAATCAAAATAACGAACTATACACCGATGGTTAGTTCAATCGATAGTTCGAAGAAGAAAAAGGAAAGGCGGCGGCTAGGTTTACCTTAGCGGAGGGAGAGGAAGAAGAGAGGTTATGATTCTGCCTCTGATATTTTTTTAGGGTTGGAAGAATATGAATATATATATTCAGGGCGGCTGTGAGGTTAATGGTTTGGTTGCTGGGTCTAAATCTTGGCTGGCCCATCTAAGATCAGATAGTGGCCCAATTCAAATCCAATAACCAAGTACTAGTAATTTACACGTACGTTGCACGGCTTAATAAATACATTTTTTTTAAAGTAAAAATCCAGGCACGTGTGTTGCACAGGTTGGTAGAAGGACAAATTACACTAAAGCCTTTTCCTATTATAGTAGTAGAGATATATATATATATATATATAGACCAACAATTCAAACAGAATCATGGTGTCACAAGATGGTCAGCAATCAGAAGAGCTTATGATATTTTAGGGGATGCCTTTTTATCTTATGAGTACGGATCACAAGGGACCATGTAGAGGGAAGTGGTTGTGTCTTGTGTGGTGGTGGCAATATGGGTTTGAGAAAGAGAAGTTGACATATATGCAATTACTAAATTGTTGTTTGTTAAAAATATTAAACTTTAACGTATGCTAACGTGTAGCTCACCTATTGAATACTACCTTTTGTGAGTTACATTCTGTATGGTCTCGTATGATTCGCAGCAGTCATAATATCTTGCAAGTGTATATGTGGTCCCATATTAAGCCTCTTTGTTGACAACAAGAATTTGGGAGTTCACTTTTGCTTGCATAAAAAAAAAATTCAATTAATATATATTTGAAGTAAAGTGTGAATGTGTGTGGCCAAGGCTTTATTTTCAGATATATAATTATTTTCAAATATATATATATAGAGAAATCTTCGGTTGCACACTACTTTGGTGAGCACTCCGTGAACACTCACGAAATAAAGCACCTATGACAAATTCGAACCGCTCATATTGTTCTATATGCCTAAGATAGCCTAACAATAAAAAATCAATTAATTTAAAATTCATTTGTCCATGATTTACATCATCACAAAATTGTATGGCTGAAAATTCTATCAGCATGATGGATGGGCAAATGAACTTCAAATTACCTGAATTTTTATTGTTAGGCTATCTTAGGCATATAGAACAATATGAGTGGTTCGGATTTTTCAAAGGGTCTCTATTTCGTGAGTGTTCACGGTGTGCTCACCAAAAGTAGTGTGCAACCGAAGGGGACTCTCTCTCTCTCTCTCTCTCTCTCTCTCTCTCTCTCTCTCTCTCTCTATATATATATATATATATATATATATATATATATATATATATGAAAGTCTTCCGTTGTGCATCACCTATGATGCACACGACGTGTGCACTCGGCCTTCCATTGAAGTGTTACAAAATTGTATTGTTGAAAATTATTGATTTTTATAGTCACATTATGGATGGGCAAATAAATTTTAAATGATTTAATTTTACATATTTAGACTAATTTAGATGTGTAGATCACACTACAAGAAAAACTTTTTTTCGCAACGCCAAATGTCGTTGTTAAAACTCGTTTGTCATTGCGAAAAATATTTTTGGCAACGACATTTGTCGTTACAAGGTCGTTGCGCGTCCGGGCGTCGCGAAAGATTTTGACTACGACTTTCTGTCGTTGCCAAACATAGACTTTTCGCAACGACATTGTCGTTGCAATATATTTTGTCGTTGCCATACCTAATTTCACCCGTGCTAAGGTATAAAATCAATCGCAACAACTTTTGTCGTTGCCAAACATACTTCATATATTTGGCAACGACTCATGTCCTTGCTAAAGATATTTTTTTCCCAATGAATTATTGTCGTTGCCTTACATTCTTTCTATTTTGGCAACGACTACTGTTGTTGACAAAGCTCGACTGTTTTGCAATTATATTTATTATTGCTTTGCATTACTTGTATTTTGGTAACAACTATAGTCGTTGCTAAAGCTACCAATTGTCGTTGTTCAAGCTACCAATTGTCGTTGCGAAAGTTTAATTCTTTTCGAGACAAATTATATATTATCGTTGCATCAGCCCTGTCCAAACTAGCATACACTTCAAAAACATTAAAAACCAACATCATTCCAAAAACTATAATATTAAACTTGCCCAACATATTACATTTATGTCATATAAGAAGCAATGCCCAAAATATTACAACCATCTTCTCAAAAAGATATCTAAGTATCTCATAATCGTTCCCATTGTGCATAATAAGCTTAACCATGTTTTCTAATAGATCAAAATAGCATGTGCATATACATTTAGCTAAAGAATAGAATTTGGCGGTAGGTTTTGAACAGAGAGCCTTGCACTCTGTAGACCATACTTCATTTTATTCATAATAAAAAAATCATAAACTAAACAAGGAATGATTTGTCATTATAACTCCATGAAGATTAGTACTCTATCTTCCACAATCTTACTGATCCTTGCAAGCTGCACCGCACAAAAAAAAGAAAAAAAAGGAAAAAAAAAAAGAGATAGACCAGATCAGATCAAGTATTTTAATCTCATCTAAATTGTGACATAATGTTTTAGATAGTGACAAGCTGGCACCACTGAGATGATAAATAGAGTAAAAAAGCTTTGAGCAGTACTCCAGTATGGCTAAAACATTATGTCATTAATGGTTTATTGAATTGCATTTCTTAGGCTCTGGTGAATTGCATTTTATGGTTTATTGAATTTCGTATTTCTCAATATTGAGTACTGACCTCAAGAGTGCATTGAAAAATAGCCTCAAATATGCGAGGAACATCCTCCATCATCACAACTTTATATCTACAAAGAAACATTCAAAAAACAAACTAAAAGATTACAGAGGAATGGTTACTTAACACTACACATCTAATAGATAAAGAACAGAATAATCTGAACTCCTACGACACTTGTTTAGTTATCACCAATAAGGTTTCAGAAAATACAGTTTCGAAATTGAATATGGAACAGCAAAAAATATATCACCGCACGATTGGAGGAAGGTAAGAACTAGTTAGTTAGCCTTTAAAATCACTTGGATAAATAGCATGGCTAAGGTACAAGAATCTTTTCTCTTGTTCTTTATAACTTAGCTCTGTAACTACAAGTGTTGGATATAACATAAATTTTGCAGATATTACGACTCCCAAGAAAATGGTGGAAACAGCATCAATATGCATGGATAAGTGGATTTCAAATTACTTGATTACACTAATTTGGTAATGCTAATCAATGGGACCAGTTCGGATCATCCGTGGGATGGCTATTCATGGAGTTGCAGATCATCCGTAGAATGGCTATTCATGAAGTTCTCACGAAGCTTAACGTAAGAACAGTTTTCACCGGATCGCCTCCCTAAACCCCACCCTCCACCCCAATGCATAACCTTTAGGTAAGACTAAACCTTGTCAACTTTCACATTCATTAATGTAGTTTGGTGCCTCAAGTCCATACATTGTCAACAGCAAATTCCAAGTCCAACACAAACAGCACCTTAGAAGCCATTTCAGTGTACCTCATGAAATCCCGGGACCACCTTTGTGTTCTTTACTTGACATAATGACAGATGCCAAATGTTTGCGCAAGAGCCTCTTGTCAAAAGAATCTAAAAAATGTCTGCAATTTCTAATAAGTCTAATACAACTATAATGAATGCAACCATGCAATTTCCAATAAGTCAAGTTCGAAGGGACACGACAAATTATTGCAAATTATCTTCACTTATAAGCCTAATATTTTTCATGTTAAACCATCAGCTTACGGTTTTGCCAAAAAGTAAAATATTCAAATGTGCCACATTAGAAAAAACTCTGCCTAATTGATGCATGCAAACAGCCATATAAAGCAAGGTAGAAGATTGACAAAACACAATGTAGCTTAGTTGACCAACAGAAACATACTTGTTTATTATAGTAGCAAATAGTGATAACACTTCTGACTCCCGCGCATCAGGTAAATTCCTAGCATAATCATCAAGAACGGGATCCATCATTGGGGGCACAAATTGCTTCCCTATATGTGGCTGCTCCTCGGCTTTGTCCAAAAATGTTTCAATTAGCTTCAGAGTTTCCCATTTTACCGATCTGTTCAAAAAGGAATTAATGCAGACCCGTACACTCAGACAATAAAAAGCACAAAGCAAACACTCAGACAATAAAAAGCACAAAGCAAAAACAGTCTGCATTAATGTAGTGAGATTTACCGCAGGAGCTTCACGAAGTTCTTGAAGCATATGGGCCCCCTTCTGCTATAGTACTAGATATAAGCTCGCTGTACATTCTGCAAAGTAACAACTAGTCATATGACTGCAAGAATATATGAAGAAACAAGTTTTAAAGATTCAGATGCTATGGGTGCCAAGATACCTGTATACAGTAAGCATATCCAAGAATATCAACGATATTTGAGGAAAGAAAAATGTCCCAAGAGAACTAGCAACACTAGTGTTTGTCTGTCAATCATTAAGTATCAATGTACAAGGAAATAGAGCAGGCAGATAACAATAAACATGGAAATTAAAGCAAAAAAACTTGAAAATTAAAAGATCTTTTACCAGCGCATCAGCTGAAGGTGGAATGCCATATGCACCTCCAAAAGGATTGACTCCTATTGGATAATTTGGCAGGAGAGGAGGTGCTTTCTGTGCTTTAGATCCACGGTCAGTTTTCTTATCAGTTACTGGAGGTTCTGCAAGCGAACACCCAAGAACTTGACCTGTTGGTGAGTAGGAAAAAAAGTATGCTTTAAACAAGCAGCACTGAAATACAGTAGTCAGTCTTGCACATTATAACTATGAAGTTCTAAATGTATACATCTACATAAGATATGCAAAAAAAGATGGCTCAAATTTAAAACATAACTAAACATGATACAAGACACTCAGTAAATGTTTCCTTCGATATAAAAAAATGGTAATATTTTCCACAGTGGGTGGAGAGAGATTAAGGCCAAAAAGCTTAAGGTGAAAAAAATAGAACTATAATAACTAATTAATTCAATTTGAATTAGATTTACTCAACTACCCATGTTTATCTATATGTTTTTGAAGGAGTTTGTTTTATAACTAAGGGCACATTGTATGGTAGCATAGATAAAGCGTAAGGTAGGATTTACCATCAAGTTCATGTTTCTTGGAGTTCTCAACTGCTTTCATGGCTGATGATCTCTCTACAAAATGCACAAAAGCGAATCTGTTCTCCTGACCAGATTTTGCAGGGGGGAAAAACCGCTTTCGTAATTTTCCCATAATGTTCAAATAGCTCTTTCAACTGATATTGGGTCACATTCTGGGGTAAATTATTTACATATACAGATTTAAATTTTGGACTGGACATTTTCTTTTTTGAATATTCTGCACATGCAGTGTTGTAGTATTCAATAAATGCGTAGCCACTATTTTGGAAGGAGTCTCCAGGATTCTGTAAAGAGCAATGGGAAACATTATCAATATCAGCTATTTCTGTGCACAAAAAGGAAATATCAGCCATTTCTAATGCATGGTAAACAAAAAACATGTATCCACTTTTGATAAACAAAAGAATAACAAGGGTTCTTCAGTGCCTATGAAGTGTGGAACAAAAATGAGTACAAGAACAGCACAAAAAGAGCCACAAATACAATACATTATTTGAATTATTTTAAGTAGGCAAGGAACACATGGACATTTTCATATTATATTTAGGTATCACAATTTTGCATAAATTTAATCCAAGACATCTCAAGATATACTGTTTGGATCCACGGGAAACGTAATACCAAGAAACGCACAGTAAAAATAGGAGTTAACAAGTCAAAAATGTGGAAAAGGGACTAAAAAATGTTCAACAAGTGTTCAGAGAGGTTACCAGAATTACTTTCATGTCCGTTACACCAGGACCAACCTTTGACACAGCCCGTCTCAAATCATCATCCTTCCAGTTCCTAGGAAGGTTACCAATGAATAGGCGATGCTTTTCTTGAGATGATGAACACTTAATCTTTTTTCCCTGACAGAGGATTCAAATGAAGATAATTTTTATGAAACTAGAAAATTTTTCCCTGGCAGAGGATTCAAATGAAGATAATTTTTATGAAACCAGAAAATTTTCTAACTATTAAGTCCTAAAATGCTGATTCCCTTTTGCAAGTATATTACCAAATCTCTTGATAATGACTAGCCATTGAAATTTAGCAGCTAACGATATTTGGTCTCAAGAAGACTTAAGATTATGAGGCAGAAGAAGAGACTAGCTCAACAAGTAAAACTGCAAATCAAACTTAGGCACTTAGCTAACTTATAAGATATCAATATAAATATAACTGATAAGAAGATACTGCATTCATATGTCCAAACACAAACCATGAATCAGTTACATATTGATTTAAGATTACACTTGAGCCTATAACATGATTCCAAATCTCAGAAATTATCAATCGAACCAGCAGTATATGAATGGAATTTTGCTTACAAATACTTCCACTGTGCCCAATATTAATGATTACAGGTCGATACCGAGTTTCGAAACCATGGTTTATAGGCCATAGGAACAATGACACTCCCCAAAGTGATTACCAACAATTTTCCGAACACTTCATCAATTCATTGCTATCAAAGGAGATTATTTTAATAAATGCAAATTCTTTCATCCATTTAAGGAGCAATAGCTTTATGAATCCTTTTTCACCATCTAGTTATATCAAGGCCTTAAATTGCTTTTTCTTACAAAAATATAAACCAAAAAAAAAAAGCAAGTGCACACCTAAAGGAGTTAATATCTAACTAATAAGTAATAAACACCTTACCTTGAATTCAGTATTATTCAGAACTTCAGCGGCATTTTCAGCCAGTTCTTTGGTACGGAAGGCAACAAAAGCAAAGCCCTTATTATCAGGTGAATCTTTGTTTTTCATCATCCTGATCTGCAGCAATTATAAAAACACTAGAACTATCATATCCAAAACTAACTGTAACAAGATGGAAAGAAAAATAATTTATTGCCTACCTGAAAAATTTCTCCAACTGATTCACAAAAGCCCTTCAGATCTTTTTCAGATGCATAACGAGGGATGCCACCAACATAAACTTCAGAGCCATGAGGAGGAAGAGCAAGATGTAGAGTTCGAGATACATCGAACCTTGAGTTGGATGTCAACGGCATTGGCTCCGTCCACCACCTCCATGGCAACGTCGGCCATCGTCGCTGATGACTTAGCGATCAGCTTCTATTTGAACCGAGGGTTTGGAGAAGTTTTACTGGGGTTTCGAATTTTGAGAGAGAGAATACGAAGAGCGGCGATTGAGAGAGATGTAGGTAGAGCGGCGATGGCTTTGAGAGAGAATACGAAGAGGGGGTTGGGGGAGGGAGCAATTGGGGGGATTCAAGAGGAAGAGATGTGGGTTGGTTTTTTGTTTGTTTTGGGTTTTAGTTAAAATATATGTGGATGCTCGTGCTAAGTTAAATTATTTTATTTATTTTTATTTTTTTATATTTTTGGCAACAATACAGTCGTTGCAGTAGATATAAGAAAATATACGCAACGACATTTATCGTTTCCAATTTACACAATCTGGCGGGGGGATTTGCAAAGGCCCGCGCAAGGCATTTTGGAGGAGGAAATTTTTATTTTATTTTTAGCAACGACTTTCGCGTTGCCGTAACTAACTATCACAACGACTAAAAAGTCGTTGCAAAAACCTTGTTGCGAAAAAGGGTTTTTCTTGTAGTGTCAATGTGAACGGTTCGGATCGTCGATGCGAAGGAGGGAAGGCCAAGTGCACATGAGTGCACACGGAGGGATGGTGCACAATGAAAGATTTTCCTATCCATATATATCTATATAATAAAACACAAAGAAAGCTATCAAGTGGCTCTCCTTAAATTCCCCCAAAATCAAAGGCCTAAATCTAACCTCACAAAACATATTTTTTCCCCCTAAAAGTTTCCCCCCAAAACTCAAATTCAAATCCCCCACCCAAAACAACTCCTTTTTTTATTTAATTATTTCTCTCTCTTTCTCTCTTTTTCTCTCTCTCTCTCTCTCTTTATCTCTCTTCTATTCAAAAAATTAAAAAAATAAAAAATTTAAAACTTTAAAACTTTAAAAATAATTCAAAAAAATCAAAAAAATCAAAAACTTATAAAAAATTTAAAATAATTTAAAATAATTTTTAAAATATATATTTTTAAATATATAAAAATTTAAAAATTTTAAAAAAAGTTTAAAAAATTTAAAAATTTAAAATTTTGAAAATAAAAAATTTTTAAAAATTTTGAAAATTTTGAAAATTTTGAAAATTTTGAAAATTTTGAAAATTTGAAAATTTGAAATTTAAAAATTTTAAATTTTTGAAAATTTGAAAATTTCAGTGCAAATCCAAATCCAATACTGAACCTCAATCAAGAGGTCGTCGCCGATATCTAATCCGCTGCTGATTCCGTATCGGTGATTTTCCTCCACCAAATTGAGCGCGAATATCAAGAGACTATGTATCGGTGACTCCCCTTCACCGAATCGAGAGCCTCTATATGCGATGCGACAACTCTAATTTCATCTCATTAATCAAATTTTCATTCTAATTTTTGATTTTTTGTGTGCAGGGGATTACTCAGTTTTTTGCTGACTCGAATTTTATATGCGCATGAGATTTAAGTTCAGAGAGGTATGATTGTTTTATTTTTGGGTTTAACAAATTTTTAATTTGGTGATTTATTTGATGAGTTTTTTTTATTGGTTTTGATTTAAAGTGTACCCAAGTAAGAGATGAATTATTTAGTGGCCTCAATTTGGGCTTCCAAACCATAGCACGACAGGTAAGCTGACTAGTAACCTAAAATAACTTGACAAATATGCACCATTAATTTATTTACTACAAGAGAAAATACTATCGTTAAGTGTTCCCTTCACTGGTTATTAGAAATCATGGATAACATAACATATAAGAACTTTTAGTGTATGTTTGGATATATATGATTTGGATGACTGAAGTTTACCAGTGAAGGGTGCAAACTCCCCACTCAAGAAAGACAACTAAAGTAAATTTGTTATTTATCCATTTTGATTTTTTTTAACCAATGGGGAAACAAAGTGGAGATAAAAGAAATGATTAGCTTGGATTAGACTTTTTAGAACTTCATGTATTTCATTTTTGTTAAAATTGTAACGCCCCGAATTCCAAATTACTGAATTCGAGATGTTCTTCAGGATTTTTTCACTTTTCTCGAGTACAACTTTTACAAGGAAATTTCAAACTTTTCTTTTTACATCAGAGTTACAACGTCTTATATTTAGAATTTACACAGCGGAAGCAAAATATACAACATTTACATAAATGAACAACAACATAATGAGATCTTTATGCATCCATTCCTCTTTACATGTAATTTATCCTGCATACAAAACTGTGGGTACGTCAGTTTATTCAACTGACGATAATTATACATGGCCACCCTCTCTATGCCAGAAACAGTATAATGAATCTCATTTCTTAACAGATCATAATCTTGTTCATAATAAGCATGTAAAATCAAAAGGGAACTTTTAGAGATGTCGTGTCGTGATTGTGCACTTAATCCTTAATGCAATTATTTAATTTTCACATGACACTAATGCACACTTGTTCGAATTCTATGCATCACATACTACATAGGTTCGAGTGCAAGCCTCTTAATCGTTCTTCATTTTTGTAGGGTTCAATCCCCGGCCATGACTTACTCTACTTCTGTAATTTCAGTGAGTATCTTAGATGATTCTATGAGTACAAGCATGTATCCTGGCCCCTGGAGTAGAATTTCGCGCCATGTCTTGACTCGTCAAGCATGCATTCTGCGACAATTCAGCCTTCTCCCTGAACACACTCCTCTTGCAGTCACCAAAACATCCCACAAGCGTGACTAGAGTCCGATCATTACTGAGTTGTGCCCGCGCCATGTCTTGACTCATCAAGCATGCATTCTGCGGCTCACACACCCGCACCGTACCCTAGCTCTCATACTCATGTTTTTCTCTCACCTTCATCACCTCCACACTATGTATTAAAGTTACATCAGAATCATGAATAAAAATCAAGCTCTAGAGTTAGCCTCTCCATCAACCGGACTTATCATTTCATTTCACTCGACCAACCTGGTCTATTTCTCAATATCATTTCATTTCACTGCCGGGGAGACTTAGCTACTCCTTCGTTCAATTTTAATTTCACAATATCCAATTGAGCATCATCAGCTCATCATTTATTTTAGAGTCTCACAGACTTTCTCATCATGATTTAGCCTTTCATAATTATTCATTTAATTCTCAATTCTCATCTATGATTCATTTCACATAATTCATACAGCCATAAACAAAGTCCATCGATTCAAATCATACGGTTCATAATTACCAAGAGCAAAATCACATGGAGTTCAAATATATCCAAGTACACTCTGTACGGTCGACTTGGAAGAATACCAGTCGACTCATACAGTCACACACAGTATCATCATAATTGCTCGGGATAGTCGACTGTTGTACACCACCAGTCGCCTGTCCCGCACTTTTCATGTTCACAATATTGTTCTCGTGACAGTCGACTGTTCATCGATCAGCCGTCTGTCTTGGAGATTTCAACAGCATAATTTCTAAGTCCAGATCAGTCGACTTGCTACATGCATCGGTCGACTGGACAGATCCAATTTCAATTAAAGAGATTATTTACAGTTCTTACATGTACTTGCATCATGATGTCACTTTACAGTATACGTAAATTCATGTTTCATAAACAGGGTCTCTTATTGTTCAGTAGCATTTACAGCACAAATTTCCAAGTTACTAACATGCTCTTTTAGAGAAAACTACTCTAAATATGCATTCACATTGCTTATACTTTCTTACGACAATGAAGTTATAAATCTCAAGTCATCATACTGCGTCTACATAAATAAAATATCCTTATTCATGGAACTTTCAAACAGTCATATTCAGAACGAAGCACCAGTCGACTTAACACAACGTCAGTCGACTGCTCCGACAATTTAAGTTATTTATCACCATTAGTTCTTTTCATTCATTTACATTCCCTCCATCATATGTGTCATAGGGAAAATATACATTTAATAATCACACCATCATGTCTATTTGCACACATTTTTATCAACACATTATAAAAAGTAGTGTCTCGTACCAGTCGGCTGTCTCACATGGCAGTCGACTGTACCGACAGTCTCACTCTCATTATTAATAGCATGTTCAAGCAATTTCTACTGCATTCAATTCACTTTTTGTAACATGGTATCAATCATAGTAATTATAGTATCATTCCTACGTTAGAAGTCCTGAGAAACACCCACCTTATATGAAGAAATAAACGAAATCCCGCACTTTTCAAAGCAGAGAACGCCTTCTTGCTCCTTTGCTCCACACCGAGCTCCTCAGCAATGCTACTTGCCTCCACAGAAAAGCTCCCACACAAACTCACAAATACTCTCTTGTAATAGTAATCTTAGAAAATTTTTAGTGTAAAAGAGATAGGGGATAGGAGGGGTATTTATAAATAGAATGGAGGGTTAAGATACATTGGGGAGTTGGAGAATCAAAGGCTGAGATCAAATCGGGAGTTTGAGAAACTAACCACACCTCAAGATATAACTACCCATGATCTAAGTCCATCACTCCACAAATCCGGCGAAGTATTGTGCCTTGTGCACGTGTACATAAAGTGCACGTGTACACACAAACCCCACTCCACTAAATAGTACATCAAATACCCGGAATAGAAGAAAAGAAAAGATGTTACACATACAAGTTGTAGGAATTTAAATAAATAAAAGGTTAAGTTTATGGGCTTAAGTTCATTTGGGCCAAAAATAAATATTTTAAAAAGAGAAAATAAACAAGTTAACATTGGGCTTTAAGGAAAATATTTTATAGGGAACAATATACTTTATTCATCATGGAGAAAATAATAGTCACATGCTACACAAGCATACCATAAAAAGAGAAATAAATAATCTTTATGTATTAAGAAAAAATCGGGGTATTACAGAAATAATAATAAGAGGTATTTCAATTGCAAACTGAGTTTCTGACAAACAAATGTTTAGATTATTGGTATTGTAGATATCTTCACACATGCACTTGTGTTACCACTGTATTTAGATATGCTCATAGTGGTTATGAGATTAGAGTAAGCTCTACAAAAACCTATATGATAATGTCCTTACATAACTATTACAAGCATCTAAAAGTAATGCTGAAGTTAAAAAAAAACTCTATGCAGTGTTTCTAACAAACTATATGCATTCCAGGTAAGTTCAAGCTAATGATCAAGAAAACGATGGTTGAGCTTAAAGATAGATATACTGCTTTCTCATATAATATGTTTGCTACTTCAATTAATTTGCTGGACCTCCAAAACTATTTTATATAATCAAACCAGGTGCACCGTTCCGAAGACGTGCCGTAGGCACGTGTCAACGGACAGACATAGTGTATATATATATATATATATATATATATATATATATATATATATATATATATATATATATATAATATCTTAATACTTAAATTTATTTAGGCATTACTTCACTACTAATTTTTGCTAAACCTGGTCGGATTGGATACCCATTAATCCATATACATGTCTAAAATCAGTTATAATTTTTAAATTTTGTAAACCCATTAACTCTAATACCAAACTCTCCATGCTTGGCTCCGGCTCGACCCTCTCTCTCTTCTCACCTCTCTCCTTTCTCTCCCCTTATGGCTCTCTGTTTCTATCTCTCCCGAAAACTCTCTCTCTCTCACACACTCAGTGGTTCGTGCGGAAACAGACACACTCTCTCTCTCTCTCTCTCAGTGGTTCGTATTGTTGTTTATTTTGGTGTGAGAGCAAACAGATAATAATTTAATATTTGATGGAAACTATACTAAAAATCTGATATTTGATCTTTACCGTGAAATACGGTTAGAGCTCATGAGATTTAATCCGGATCGTTGATTGAACACCGTGATCTGGATCCGACGGTTGCTGACGCGGCCGATGGACCTGCAAAAAACCTAAAACACCGGGGGTGGCCCCGACGACAGACCATCCTACGCTCAAGTCAGAATCAGAGAGAGAAACTGTTGATTACTCTGACTAGGTCATTAGGAGGGGCGAGGGAATTTATAGGTCTGAGAAATAATACAAGAAATTGATATGAATCCATTAGATCGACTATGAATCCTTATCTCCTATTCAAATCTCCTCCTCATGAGATAAGCTCTCTTGTTTGAGGATACGAGATTTGACTAACAGCCTTCATGGGTTGGGTCTAGTAGGCCTGATGTGTCAATACGAGATTTGACTAACAGCCTTCATGGGTTGGATCTCTCTTAGTGGGCCTAATATGTTAATACGAGATTTGACTAACAGCCTTCATGGGTTGGGTCTCTCTTAGTGGGTCTAATATGTCACTTTTTATGGGCTTAAAAGATACTCATGTCTTGTACAGGAGTCTGGAGAATACCCAGACCTGTTAAAGAGGTCCGTTATGATTAATATGCGTGTAGAAGCTTTGTGCTATGTGCTGGAATCGTACGACCCTGATTTGTTGCAATTTTTACTTTTATCAGTTCATATTTTCATGAATAATTGAGAAAATACAAGACCCATATTAGATTTTAATTCAAGTTGTCATTTTCTTCATATTTTGTTCATACCTTATCAGATCTTGTACTTAGTTTCATTTACTATCAAACTCATATTCAGTTTATTGTTGGATTTGTCTACCTACAATTATTATTTTGGAATAATATATATTTTTATTTAAAAAAAATGAAGTCAAACAAATCCAGAATATATATATATATATATATATATATATATATATATATAGAGAGAGAGAGAGAGAGAGAGAGAGAGAGAGAGAGAGAGAAAGAGAGAGAGGCAAATGCTCTATTGAAAACGGGTTTGTGTTCACCGGTTGGAAAATAGCGATCTGAGCCATTGGATCACTCTTGATCGTGATCAGTGGCTCAGATCGCCTTCGCCCATCACCCAATAACACTTAAGTGGCGGAGGGTTATTTTTGGTATTTCGTCCCAATTAACTCTTCGTCTGATTCGCTCTGAAAAATTTATATAACCTAGGCCGTTGTTGGGAACAACAGCCTGAACAACGGTCTAGGTTATAAAAATTGAGAACAATGTCGTTGTTCCAAACAACGGCCTATGATTCAATTTTTTATAACTTAGGTCGTTGTTCGCAAATGCTCCATTGAAAATGGGTCTAGTTTTCACGGGTTGGAAAACAGCGATCTGAGCCGTTGGATCGCTCATGATCGTGATCGGCGGCTCAGATCGAGCCCCCCATCACCCGTTTCACTTGATCAGCGAATGGTTAATTTGAGAATTTCTTTCCAAATAACTCTTCGCTTGATTCGCTCTGAAAAATTGATATAACCTAGGCCGTTGTTGGGAACAACGGCCTAGGTTATAAAAAAAATGAATTATAGACCGTTGTTTGGAACAACGGTCTTCATTCAACTTTTTATAATCTAGGTCGTTGTTCCCAACAACGGCCTAGGTTATAAAAATTTATAGCCTAGGTTATTTAAAACAACGAAATTTTATAGCTTAGGCCGTTGTTGGGAACAATGACCTAGATTATAAAAAAATTGAATCATAGGCCGTTGTTCATGATTCAATTTTTTATAACCTAGATCGTTGTTCCCAACAACGGCCTAGGTTATATCAATTTTCACAGCGAATCTGGCGAAGAATTATTTGGGAAGAAATTTCCAAAATAACCCTCCGCCACTTAAGTGATAACGGGTGATGGGCGAAGGCGATATGAGCCGCTGATCATGATCAAAAGCGATCCAACGGTCTAGATCGTTGTTTTCCAATCCGTGAAAACAAATCCATTTTCAATGGAGCATTTCTCATATATATATATAATAATAATAATAATAATAATAATAATAATAATAATAATAATAATAAAACACAAAGAAAGTTATCAAGTGGCTCTTCTTCAATTCCCCAAAATGTATATATATAATAAAACACAAAGAAAGCTATCAAGTGGCTCTTCTTCAATCCCCCAAAATCAAAGCCCCAGATCTAACCTCACAAAACACATTCTCGCCCCCCCCCCTCCCCGCGCGTGCGCAAAAGTTTTTCCTCAAAACTCAAATTCAAATCTCCCCAAAAACAACTCCTTTATTTATTTAATTATATATATATATATATATATATATATATATATATATATTTCTATTATAAAAGCCACAATATAAAAAAAATCTGTCAGGAGACGATCTTAGCCATTCATATATTATATTGATTAGATGATTAAAGGTTAAGATTAAATAATTTAATGGGAACATGTATTACACGTGCAATTGCTTCCTTTCTCTATTCTATATATGATTTATTTATTTAAAATCCCAAATCCCAAATCCCAAATCCAAAATCCGCTCTTCTGCCTCCACTGAGTCTCTAACCTTCTCTTGTTTCTACTCGCCGCATTTGCCTTCTTCTTCTCCATTTTGGTAACAGGAACGACAACCCTACCTCTCTTTGTCTCTCTATCATAATTTATAATGCCCTGTTGAGTCATCGACTGGCATCCCAATCCCAATCCCCATCCCCATCCCCCAAAGTCTCATCGCCTCTTTCCTTTCTCATCTCAAGAATTAGGGTTTTCAAATTTCGACTTCTCATCAGAAATCCAGAATTAGGGGTTTTCAGTTCGACGCTCAGGTTCGTGTTGTTCTTATTTAGGGTTTCATAATTATTAATCTTCAATTTTTCAAACTTTTCAAGGCCTATGAAGATGCCGGTGGGGGTGGGAGAGTTGTCGAGTGCTTGTGGGAGCAGCCAAGTTCAGAACCAAGTAGATTTGAGCCAGACTATGAGTAATGGGGCAACTGGACTTGTTGGAAAGATGGGTGGTAATTTCGTAATTTTACTGCAAGGTGTGAGAACGAGCACGTTTGATGCAACCACTGTGACTTCGTCGTTTGGTGGGTCTGGATGTAGTTATGGGAGAACTACCGGGCAGTAGAGAATGGGGAATCTGACTGATAAGAGGAAGGGGAGAGATGCCAAGGATTCTGAATGCCGTATTGAGGTTGCTAATTATTATTCCTTGAGATTTTTTTTGTTGTTGGTAACATGGTATGCTATCAACTATATCTTGAAAACTTTGACATGTAAACTTGCAGGAGGCGGAGTATGAGTCAATTGAGGCGAATAGGCCGCCGACTAAACGAGCTACATCCACCTGCAAAAGTCGTGCTGCTGAAGTGCATAATCTTTCCGAGAGGGTGAGATTCACCGAGTAACTTCGAATTTGATGTTTGGATATTCTTCAAATTTTCAAAATTATTTTCTTCTTTATACCGTTCTTTGCTAATACAGAGGAGAAGGGATAGAATTAATGAGAAGATGAAGGAATTGCAAGAACTCATTCCTCATTGCAACAAGGTATCGACTAAACCAAACAAATTTCAATTTATCGTGTTGCTCTTTTCACTATACCTTTTGATGTATTGAATTGTAGTGATAATATTCAAACCCTATCCACTTATAGGTATTGCAGTAAGTTTTATTTGTTCATAGTATAGTCAAGCTTAGTCATTTATCAGAATGACCTCCAGGACAACTTGTATAATTTTCTTGGAAGGATTTATGGTGCATAAATATGAAGGGATTACTATGTTCCCTTTCAAATGAAATTAAAGGCATTATGTGGTTTAATAAATACCTGAAGTTATCAGTGTAGTATCAGTCATTACCTTAAAGAATAAAAACTTCTGTAATTTGATTATCAACAATTATATTTCACTGAAGACTGGTACTTTTTGTTTCTCAGGTGCATATATTTAACTTTTGGTTTTTAGGCATTTTATGTAGTCTAAAGATAAGTCCAATTATTTGCATCGGTAATCTAGATTGGTCTCCATGATAGTAGATCTATATGATTTGTTCACTGTCCATATGACAATTGGAGATTAGGTATAATCAATGCATGCGAATTACAAATGTAAAGCATCCTACTTTTGTAGAGGTATTTGTATATGTGAAAGACCCTAAAACTATTCTAAAACATCAAAGTTGTAGTAGGGTTGAAGAAATTGCACTTGTATTATAACACGCCCCACGCACATGTCGAGCGCCCATTTTGTTTAATGGGCCAAAGAAATGTGATAAATTCTCAACAAATTTGGGCCGGGACCTGGAATGTGTGCAACGAGATAACAATTTTTTTTTTAAAAATCCGAAATAAATAAAGCGCACCCAACGAGTTACGAACCGGGGGTGCTCTAATACCATGTGAAAGACCTTGCGACTAGGCTAAAACTTTAAAGTTGTAGAAGGTTTGAGGGAATTGCACTTGAATTCTAAGAGTATGCAATTTAAGTTTTGTTTCTTTACAGCAGATACAGCAGTATTAACATTTTTCATAGATGGTAACTGTTGCCGCTGAATTTGGTGTGGGGGAAATAAATAGAATTTGTGGATTCTTGAGAAAAAGAACAAGGAAAACCTGTTAACCTGTTGACCTTCACCAAATTGTTGACTTGTTTCTTGCTGCTGCCGCGAACCTGCAAAGAGTGTGATACACCGGGATGGATCCCGGTAACGCACCCTCCGACGCTCTTGTCAGTAATCAGGAAGATTATGAAAGAGCTTTAACTGAAAAAAGATTGATTACTTTCTTATGGTGGGGGGAGAGGGGTTTTTATAGTCGCGTTAGGGATCCGTTTCGAGATAAGAACAAATCTCTACTTCCTGGTGTGGATGGATAGAAATGGTTAAAACCTCCTCTTAGGGATAATTATGAATCTGAATTCTTTTTTATCCTTCTGAACTGGTTTGTAACGGGTTGGGACCCGTATTCAGTAAGACAGATCCGTTCATGGGTTATTGGGCTTTGAAGAATGACCCAGTTCCCATTTCAGACCCGTTTATAGGTAAAATTATCGTTTTACCCCTGAGCTTCAAGATTCGTGTCCGATTTGAATGGTCTCGAATTAATCCCATTTTTAGCCATATCACTAGCCCCCGACTCCTGAAGACTGAGTTTGATAGCCTTTGAGGAGTAGTTTGTTGTTCTAATGGCGTATGAGATTTTATCGGAGTTCTCG
This sequence comes from Hemerocallis citrina, assembly GCA_017893485.1. Taxonomy (NCBI): domain Eukaryota; kingdom Viridiplantae; phylum Streptophyta; class Magnoliopsida; order Asparagales; family Asphodelaceae; genus Hemerocallis; species Hemerocallis citrina. The sequence continues at coordinate 195,364,623 of CM030363.1, forward strand.
GGAGAGTTGGATCTAGCTCTGGGTGTAACGGTATTATTCTGAGCTTGTAAAATACCCAAAATTATTTTCAGATTTTTTGGATTTTTTGTGATTTTTCTAGATTTTTCTGAATTTTTTTCGAATTTTTTATTTAGTTTCCGAATTAAATAATTAATTATCGAAAAATTTAATTAGTTATTCTAATTTAATAATTATAATTTTCAGAATTTAAAAATTATTTTTTGAATTAATAATTATTTTTAGAATTTTTTAATTAATTTTTTTCGATTTTTAAATATTTTTTTGGATTTTTTAAATAATTAATTCAATTAAATAAATAAATAAATAAATAAATAAATACCTGGTGATGTGGCGCGATCCTGTGCGTCGATCACGATCAAACGAGCACGCATCGAGAGGAGGTCATTTTTTCTCTAATGTGAGCTCCGGTGGCAAGAATCGTCAGCAAGAGTTGCTGAAGTCCAGGTCGACGCCACGTGGCATGGTCAACAGTGACCATTGACTTTTTTTTTTCTTTTTCTTTCTCCTCTCGCTCTGTTCTCTTCTCCTCTTCTTCGTTTTTCTTCGTTCTTTTTCCTCCCTCATCTCTTGCCTTCTCCGTCCTCGATATCAGTGGAGAGGAGGGCTCGTGGAGCTCGCGCGAGGGAGTAGACGAGAGTTCGAAGGAAGGAACTCGACGAGGTAGATGGAGGGGTTCGTCGTTAGAGCTCGACAATGGAGATCGGTGAGCTTCGGAGCTCGTCGAGGGTGACGATGAGGGGACTTGAGCTCGGCTGGCTGGTGGTGAGGTCGAGCTCGGAGCTCGGCGAAGCTGAGGATGGGTTTCCTCAACGTGGAGACGAGCTCAGTAAAGGGGTCGACGAAGGTGGAAGCCAACGTCGGAGGCGGCTCGTCAAGGAGCTCGCGAAGGGGAATTTTTCTCTCATTTGAGCTCCGGTGCCATGAATGCTCGGCGATCACGGCCGACCTTCACGCACCGTCGCCAATGGAGCACGACGAAGGTGGAGGCCGACGTCGGAGGCGGCTCATCAAGGACCTCGCGAAGGGGAAATTTTCTCTCATTTGAGCTCCGGTGCCACGAACGCTTGGTAATTTCTGCCGACCTACATGCTTCATCGCCGGTGAAGCTTGGCGAAGGTGGAGGGCTTCGACGTCAGCGTTGACGAAGGGAAGCTCGGAGTTAATGGAGTTCGAGCTTAGCATGAGGAGTTCGGCGAGGCTCGAATGCAGAGGCGAAGGTGGAAGCTCGATGGAGCTCGGCACTGTGGCGGAGCTTGGTTGCGAGCTCGAGTTCGTAGCTCGTTCATGGCGGTGATGGGTTCGGAGCTCATCTAGAGGAGAAGCTCGGCGAGTTGACGAAGGCAGAGCTCGGCGAACGAGGATGAGCAGCGAACCGGGGGGGGGGGGGGGTTCGCCATTGGGCAAGTTCGACTGTGGCGAGCTTAACGATTTTGAAGCTTGGGTGAGCTCGGCGAAGGTGGAGGGGTTGGAGTTTGGTTGCGGTTGGAGCTCGCGTCGTGGAGGAGCTTGACGTTTCTGAGTTCGACGAGGCCATGGAGGAGCTTGATGGAGCTCGGAGTTGAAGGAGCTGATGTTGAAGACGGTGTGGGTTCGTTCGAAGAAGAAGCTGGGCTCTTCTTCTTTGGGTTTTTGGTGGGAAAATTCGGGAAGAAGAAGAGTAGGCTAGGGATTTGGGTTTGGATCTCCATCGGGTTCAGACCCGACCCTGTGGCCTATTTCCCCTTTTTTTGTTTTTTTGGGTTGCTTGTATCTGAGCCGCAGATCATGTTTGAGCACGAATTTCGAGGCGAAATTTTTCTCTCATTTAAGCTCCGGTGGCAAGAACGCTCGGCGAGGCGTGCCGAAATCCAAGTGAGATGTTTTTCTCACGTTTGAGCGTCGGTGGCAAGAATGCTTGGCGCATGTTGCCAAAGTCCAAGAGAGTTCTTCTCGCATTTGTGTTGTAACCAATGTTCCCATTGCTATGTAGGTCGGATCGGGGCGTATAACCCCTTATTTTGAAGCTATCTCGAAGATCTACAAGTTCTCTTCAGAGATGAGCTGGATAATCCTCCTTCTTCAAGGTCAAGATAGTCCCGCAACATCTTCGTCTTCACGAAGTTGAGAAGAGCTTTGCATGGTTCTATGGGAAGTCCATTCTTGGAGGACAAGTTTGAAGAGCTTTGCATGGTTCTATGGGAAGTCCATTCTTGGAGGACAAGTTTGAGGAGCAACTCTAGGGGAAAGTTTTAGCTCCGAACTCATTGTGAAGAGGTCTACTTTGGGAGCGAGCGGAGCGAAGAGCTTGGCTCTAGGAGAGATCCGTTGGGGAGACAAGTTTGAGGAGAAACTCTAGGGGAGACTCGTGCTCCGAACTCGTTGGTAGTGCTCCGAACTCGTTGTAAAGAGTTTCGCTCTGGAAGAGAGAGGAGGGAAGAGCTTGGCTCTAGGAGAGAGCCGTTTGGGAGACAAGTTTAAGGAGCAACTCTAGGGAAGAGTTTTAGCTCTGAACTCGGTTAGAATAGGTCCGCTTTGGAGGCAAGCGGAGTGAAGAGCTTTGTAACACCCCTGCCCCGAGCCCGGACAATTTATACAATTTATAAGACAAATTAGATACTATGTAGTACAATTGCTCACCACAGGCTGCCTCTCAAAAGGTGGTTAACCGAATTGGTGACTCTTGATCCTTGGCATTTATTATTTATATAATATTATATTGAAGTCAATTAACGGTATGGGATTAAATCCCTTCACAATCACTCAAGTTACTACCGAATTGTATCATTTTACCTTGGCGGGCCCCACCCCATCTCTCTCCACGTCATCACATGGCCAGCACATTTTAATGTGATGTTCTCAAACCAGTGGGCCCCTATGTTCACAAACCGATACTTATAAATCCCCTTGATTTCAAATCAAACATTTTATATAAATCCTTTCCTATAGAAATCTCTATAGGCAAATTCCAATTCAAATATATTTTTCAAATCATATATATATATTTCAGAAATACGGGGTATTACATACACCCCCCCTTAGGCAAATTCCAATTCAAATATATTTTTCAAATCATATATATATATTTCAGAAATACGGGGTATTACATACACCCCCCCTACACTCGATGTCGAAAGTCGGCTCTGATACCATTTGTAACACCCCTGCCCCGAGCCCGAACAATTTATACAATTTATAAGACAAATTAGATACTATGTAGTACAACTGCCCACCACAGGCTGCCTCTCAAAAGGTGGTTAACCGAATTGGTGACTCTTGATCCTTGGCATTTATTATTTATATAATATTATATTGAAGTCAATTAACGGTATGGGATTAAATCCCTTCACAATCACTCAAGTTACTACCGAATTGTATCATTTTACCTTGGCGGGCCCCACCCCATCTCTCTCCACGTCATCACATGGGAGAGAAACCAACTTTGAACCATCCAGCACATTTTAATGTGCTGTTCTTAAACCGGTGGGCCCCCATGTTCACAAACCGATACTTATAAATCCCCTTGATTTCAAATCAAACATTTTATATAAATCCTTTCCTATAGAAATCTCTATAGGCAAATTCCAATTCAAATATATTTTTCAAATCATATATATATATTTCAGAAATACGGGGTATTACAAGCTTGGCTCCAGGAGAGAGCCATTTGGGAAAGAAGTTTGAGAAGAAACTCTAGGGAAGAGTAGTGCTCCGAACTCGTTGTGAAGAGGTCCGCTCTGGGAGAGAGCGGAGGGGAGAGCTTGGCTCTAGGGGAGAGCCGTTTGGGAGTCAAGTTTGAGGAGCAACTCTAGGTTAGAGTTTTACCTCTGAACTCGCTTAGAAGAGGTCTGCTTTGGAGGCAAGCGGAGTGAAGAGCTCGGCTCTAGGAGAGAGCCATTTGGGAGACAAGTTTGAGGAGAAACTCTAGGGAAATTTGAGCTCCGAACTTTTTGTTTAAGTGAGACTCAACAGTTGTGGGAGTAATTTCGATTGGCGAACCACTTCTTACTTGCTTGTAAGTGAGTAGTTGAAGATCAATCGAGCTAAGTTTTGGACTCCGAACTTGTCGTTTAAAGAGATTCAATAGTTGTGGGAGCAATTCCGAATGGCAAACCACTTCTTACTCGCTTGTAAGCGAGTAGTTGAAGAGGAATTGAGCCAAGCTTTGGACTTCGAACTTGTTGTTAGAGGGGGTTAACGAGTTGTAGGAGCAATTCCGAATGGTGAGTTGCCCCATCCTTGCTTGTTTGCAAGCGGCTAAAGCAACATCGAACCAAGTATTGAACTCTAAACTCATTTTTTGAGCTTAGTAAGTTGCGGGAGTAGCTATGTAGGAGAAGCTGGACTTTGAACTCACCATTTAACAAGTCGTAGATGTGACTCAGAGAGATAGAGATGAAGCAAGAGCAATAATTTTCAATGAAAAAATGCTAAGTTTTATTGAGATAAACTAAGTGACCTCTTCAATAGGGCTAGCCATTATTACATGCTTCTTGGCCGCGTTACAAGCATCGGCCTTATTGAAAACCGAGATCCTACTTTTACGATAGGGTGAAGGCCTCTTGAGGGGAGTTGGGTTCTCCCCCCATAGGACCTCCTTGGATGAGGTGGAAGACGTCCCCAGGTTCTGAATCTTGGAACTCGGCGGACCTCTCTCTTCGCTTATAGGTTCCTCGGGGTGGAAGGTCGCCCCGTCTCTTCGGGAAAACTTGTCCAGGTATCCCTGCTGTATGAGCTTTTCGATCTCCTCTTTGAGAGCCCGACAATCATCCGTATCGTGGCCATGGTCCCTATGAAAGCGGCACCACTTATCCATGTTTCTTTTCTTACCAGGGGTATTCATTCTAGGAGGAGCACGGAGTATCCCTTCTTTGTCCACCTCCATAAGAACCGTTGATATACTAGCATTGAGGGGGGTGAACTTCTCAAAACGAGGAGCTGGGCGGCGTTAGCCATTGTCGTCCCTTTGGAGTTTCTGGGATCCTTCTTCGCTCGTATTCTTCCGTTTGTTCCCAAAAGATGATTCCTCGAGAGTGGGGGGGTTGAGAGCCTCTTCTACTCGAATGTACTTCTCACTCCAGAGTAGGAGCTCGGAGAAGTCCCGAGGGGGCTTCTTGGCGAGGGACGCTCTGAGGTCAGCATTGAGGACGTTGGACCGGAAGGTGACAGTGGTGACTGAGGGTTCCAAGGAAGCGACGGACCTGGCATCAGCTGTGAAGCGCTTGACATAATCCCTCAATCATTCGCCCTTCTTTTGACTGAGGAACAGTAGGGAGTCGCACGTCTTCTCGGTGTGGTGACTGCTCACGAAATGCATGATGAAAAGACCCTCGAATTGATCGAATGAGAAGATGGAGGCCGGGGCGAGTCGAGAGTACCATTCTCTCATAGGACCCTTCAGCGTGGCAGGGAAGGTCTTGCAAAGGAGTGCATCCGAAGCTTGGTGGATCATCATGAGAGTTTTAAAACTCTCGATGTGGTCTGTGGGATCCGACTCCTCATTATATGACTCAAAGTTAGGGGCTTAAAGTTTTATGGGACCGGGGCTTCCATGATGGCTCGGGAGAACGGGGGCCTGCTCGGGCAAAAATTCCTCGCCTGTTGTTCTTATTCTCTGTCAAGTCGGCCAAGGTGCCTCTCTATTTCGTGGAGACGGCGGTAGACCGAGTCTTCCCTTCGGTCATATCCTGTCGATCCCCTAGACTCTTTCCCATGCAAGAGGGGACCAGGAGTGCAGTGGTAATGGCTTGGGGCAGGTTCAGGACTAGGTGCCCGTTGCTCGTGGTTGGGAGCGGCGTTGAGGGCCCGTAGAATGGCCTCTTGAAAATCTTGGAGCTCCACCCTTGTGACTGGTGCCTCTCCAGCTTGGAGGTCCCTATGTGTGGCTCGGCTTATTGGAGAATGAGTTCTTTGCCGATGACGCTGAGGGAACTCTCTTCGCCTTCTCAGGGGAGGGGATCTTCTGGTCCTCGGTTGGCGGGGGGTCCGGACTCTTAAGACCACTGGGTGCTAGGTTGATGGACTCCCCTAAGGGCTCGCCATCCATTCAGGTGAGTTCGGAGGTCGACCCCCTTTTGACGGTTGGCAATCACTTGACGGAATCCCGCTCGGGAGGGCTTTGAGAAGCCATAGAGTCAACTGGTAGATTGTGGACCGCGACATGGTCCTGAGGAGGATGTTGCTCTGGGCGACTCCTATGAGAGCCCCACTGGGCAGCCTCCCAAGATCCTGGAGAGGCCTGTTGAGGAAGAGCACCTTGAGGTGGAGGAGGAGGAAGAGAAGTGGTTCTTCGGCTGGAGACCGCTGCCTTCCCCTTCTCTTTTGGATGCATGGCTTGAAACTAATCTCGCTGATGAAGTTAGGTAGGGTTTCTTTTTCAGTTTCCCACAGATGGTGCCAATCTGTTGCTGCTGAATCTGGTGTGGGGGCAATAGATAGAATTTGTAGATTCTTGAGAAAACGAACAAGGCAAACCTGTTGACCTTCACCAAATTGTTGATTTGTTTTGCTGCTGCCGCGAACCTGCAAAAAGTGTGATACACCTGGATGGATCCCAGCGACGCACCCTCCGACGCTCTTGTCAGTAATCAGGAAGATTATGAAAGAGCTTTAACTGGAAAAAGATTGATTACCTTCTTATGGTGGGGGGAGAGGGGTTTTTATAGTCGCCTTAGGGATCCATTTCGAGATAAGAACAAATCTCTAATTCCCGGTGTGGATGGATAGAAGTGGTTAAAACCTCCTCTTAGGGATAATTATGAATATGAATTCTTTTTTATCCTTCTGAACTAGTTTGTAACGGGTTGGGACCCGTACCCAGTAAGACAGATCCGTTCATGGGTTATTGGACATTGAAGAAAGACCCAGTTTCCATTTCAGACCCGTTTGTAGGTGAAATTACTATTTTACCCCTGAGCTTTAAGATTCGTGTCCGATTTGAACGGTCTCGATTTAATCCCATTTTTAGCCATATCAGTAACTTTAAACAGTATTTCTTTTTTCTCTTTCTGTAGTTTATTGAGCAATATGTAAAATACTTGTATCTATGTAAGAAGGCTTTGTTTAATTTTTGTCCTTTTTCATGTTACAGGGAAGGTGTACGAAGGTGTTCTTTCAAACGGTTGACCTGTTGCAATTAAGCACATAATAAAAGATGGATATGCAGAGACATTTGCAAGGGAAATTACTAGCCTCTCTCATGTGTGACACCCAAACCTTGTGATTTTACGTGGATATTGTGAAGATGAAGATGATTGTTTTCTCGTATATGAGTTGTGCCCCAATGGCAGTTTATCAGTGTGGCTGTTTGGTAATAGTTTTGTAAATAAATCTTTGTGTGGAATTATTGTATGAGTTACAGAGATCACGTTGTCACATAATAGGAAAGGAGAAAAAGCTTTAATGGATACATAGACTGGAAGTTGCCATTGGTAGTGCACGGGGGCTTTTGTTTCTTCACACATATCCTGCAGGGTGCATTGTTCACTGAGATATCAAGGTAAGCTGTATCATATAATAGATCGTATGTCAGAATTATATACCCACATTCTCACATATATAATCTTCTGTACTGAGACTTGCATAATTTGATATAATAGATCTTATGTCAGAATTGTATACCTACATTCTCACATATATAATCTTCTGTACCCATGACTTGCATATTTTGCAAAGACGCATTGGTCAAATATAAAATAAAATAGTCATCGAGTGTTTATGTTCTGACTAGCGGCTTACATTATATATGTAGTTGGTGAGGATTTTATTATTATCCAGTATCTCTTTCTTTTCTTGTCTGCTCCACCAGAAAATAGTATTGTACTCTGAATATATATAGTAGGTGAGCATTTTATTAGTATTCAATATCTCTTTCTTTTTTTTGTCTGCTCCACCAAAAAATAGTACTTTGGATGTTTCTTAGAGGAATTTCTACTGCTGCGGTTAAGAAAATTTGGTAACCGTAGGATTTTCCTCATTAATGTATAATTTGACAGTTTGAAATTACATACAATTGTGATAAAGATTTTTTATATACATAGAATAAGATAGAAGCAACAAGAGATGATGTACAGTACCTGCTGTTAAGTAGTAAATACTTGAATTAAGTGGCTTACAGTTGATTATATTTATAGTAAGATATAAGAGAAGGGATATATCTTCTCTAACTCTCTCATACTTTACTTAGCCAAACCCTGACCATCAAAGTATCACATGGATTTATCTTTCTTCACATTGCTATCTTCTGTTACCCTCTCAGTTTTATGGACACGACATGTTTGAACAAAGAGTCTGATGAAGTGGTTTGCTTAAATCATAGGTTTAATAGATTAATCACCTTAGGCATACACAATTGTAGGATACGTCGGGACACCAGTTTGACAATTTTTAGCTAGAATGTTCTAGTAAGATTATCGTACAAAGTAGATAGTGACCAAAATATGTGTAACACCCCGAATTCCAAAACAGACTGAATTCGAAGTTCCACAGGATCTTTACACTTCTCTTCGTACAATTTTACAAGGAAATAATTTTTTTTGTTACATCAGAGTTACATTTACATTACATATTTACAGCGGAAGCAAATTTACAACAAGTTACACGAATCGAAATGTACAACACTTGAATCAATCTTTAATCAACATGCATTCTTTAGTCATGTTAATCACTTTACCCTGCATAAAAACTGTGGGCGCGTCAGTTGCTTACAACCGACGAAACATTATACACGGCTATCCTCTCTATGCCGAACAGTATAACAATTCTCAAATACTTAAACAAACCACAAACTTGATCACAAACAGAACTACAAGGGACTATCCTATTGATGTCATGTTGTGTGGTGCACTTAGTCTTTAATGCAGTTTATTTATATTAGATGACACTAATGCGCACTTGTTCAGATTCTATGCATCCCATACTACACAGGTCTGAGGGCAAGCCCTTAACCGTTCTTCATCTTGTAGGGTTCAGTCCCTTGTCATGACTTAAACTACTACTGTAACTACGATAAATATCCTAGACGTTCTATGAGTTACGAGCTCATTTCCAGATAGCCTGGGGGGGGATCCCACATCATGTCACGACGCATCATAAAGAACCTATGGACAATTCAGTTTCCGTCATGGGACATGACACCACCCGCAGTCACCAAATACCCTATGAGCGTCGCCTGCAGTACGGACTCCTAGAGACATACCCATGTCATGTCACGATGCATCGTGAAGATAGCCTGTGTATATTCTCACACCGTAGCTCCGAGGCCCCCATACTCATGTTTTTATCTTATTTCATCACATCTTCATTATGTATTTAGTCCTTAGTTATTCGAATCATGAACAAAATCAATTCTCTAGAGTTAGCCTTTCCACTATACCAGTCTTAACCAATTATATAACATGACCCAAATCTTGGTCTTTTTATTTCAAATTTCATTTTAATATCTCTCTTTCCAATGCTGGTACGAGGCTTAGCTACACTCTAGAATTTCAATTTATAATCACAAAAATTGAGTCTTTATGCTCATAGTCTTTTCATAGTTCAAATAAATTTCCTATCTCTTTTCATAATTCAATTCCATACATAAGTTCAGTTTCAATTCATAACATTCTCATTCAAGTAAAATAAGTCTCACTAACTTCATGTAATTCCTTTTTCTCTCAAAAAATGAAAATCCATAATTGAACGCGCTACAAGTTCTTTTTATACAAAATTATCTTTTATAAGTTTAGTGTAACTCAAAAAAATACTTTTGTTTTTATACTTATGCAAATATCAGTTTTACAGGGTTCTACTCAATTTTTCTTCTCACACTATTTAATTTGAGTCCAAATAGTGTACAAATATTTTTCATGAAGTCTATATATTTTTATGACAATTATTAGATTTTTTTCCCCAAAATTTTAAAGTCAAAAATCCCAAAAAAAACATTAAAAATAAAAAAAGGGTTTAATCATGCCAAACTCAGGAATCGAACCAGCAACCAAAGCCAAAGCCAGCGCACGGGCTAACCAGAGAAGACAGGGCGCCAACGCGACACAAAGAGGCTTCGAGTCCAAATGAACTCGTTCCTCGCGCTCGGTTTTTACCCAAAAAAGTTAAAATCAAAAGCTGAGGCCAGGTTTCAAACCCGAGACCCAAGACCAGACCCACGCTATAGTAAGCGCACCCAACCGCACCTATTAGCCAAATAGTCCAAGTGACTAATCTGATTTGGTTTAGGTTTTAAGGGTTTTGATCCGAATTTCATTTATTCGATTTTTTATATAAAAAACTAATTTCCACTTCGTTTCTTCTCCAATTTCATTCAAAATTTCCAGAATCTAATTTTTATGTATTTCTAAATATCAGTAACTGAAAACATAATTTTTGGCATAAAAAATGTGATTTTTCCTCTAAAAATGATTATGTCTTGTAATTTCAATAAACACATACAATGCATTTTCTATTTTAAGTTTGCATTCAAATTTCTCATATTTCTCTTATTATTAATATTATTATTATTTCAGTAACAATTCTCTCTGTTCTACATTACTAACAAGTGAATTAGTAAAAATCACCCTTAGGCATGGTTATTATTTCGATCCATTTAAGCATACATTCATGTCTCCTTAGTATAGCACAAATCATCAATTCAAGCATGGTAGTATGGTCAATATTAAACTAACTATCACAATTTGCAACTAATTATCATTCTTTTCACACACAATCAACCATTCCAATTTGTCTCATTCTCATAACACATGGCTAAAGTAGCTATGTTTCGTTTTAATTTCATCAACCATACTCTACCATGAAACCTAATTAGAAGTGTAAGAGAATCACCCACCTTTGATGGAGAGAAAAACAATTAAACTCCTAGAGATCGCCTACAATGAACGAGCGAAGCCTTCTCCTCCTAGATCGAGCCACCGAATTGACTCCTCCGAGTGATGCAAGCAACCCGAGCTCCCTCTTCTTGATCCTTGAAAATGCCGGCCTCCTCCTTGGGTGAAGAACACAATAGCACACAATCTTTTCGACTCCTCAATCTTTTGTCTCACTAAAATTTCTTCTCTTTCTTTTCTTTCTATTCTTTTCTTTTCAAAATTTTCAAGTGTGAGAATGAAGAGTGTAGGGAGGGGTATTTATACAAAGTTTTAGGGTGAATGTAGGTCTAGGATGTGATCAATTGGTTAGAGATCAATGGTCTATATGAACTAGGGAGTTATAAAAACTACCCATGATGAACAACCACCTCTCCATCACTTCCATCTCTCCCACTCCCTCCATCTACAATCCGGCCAAGCCAAAAAAGTGTGCAAAGCACACCCTAGTGCTTGCACGTGCCAACTAGTACCCCCTCCTTACAAGTTGTTCATGTGACAAAAAATTAATTGTTCATGAAAAGAGTCTACACTACAAGTTGAATTATTTTAAAAGAGAAATAAGTTAAATGGGCTCAGGGCCAATTTAACCATGGGCTCTAATAATTAAATTTTATTAATTATTAGAGTGGGCTTAAAAGATAATTAGGCTTTTAAAGAAAATAATTTTTGGAAAATAAAGAAAACAAATACTATATAAGAAATATTTTTATAAAAGGAATTATACAAATGAAATTATACGTGCAAAATACGTAAAATCACAAAATCTACAAAAAAAAAATCTAGGTGTTACAATATGTATAAAATTTATACTAGATATGTACAGGTTTACAATATGTATAAAAGTTATACTAGATATGTACAGGTGTATGTCTGGGTTTAGATTTTTCAAATATTTTGGCTGCATGCACTTTGCACGTGTTTCTCTTCTTTGCACGTGCTAACTATGGTATTTTAGATTACAAAATTTTGTGGACTAATAGTTTTCTAGGATTAATTTAAGCTAACTATATAAAATTTACTAATATAAGTATTTATTAAAAAGAAAATTAAATGAAATAAAATAATAAAATGAAAATAGAATAAGTGGTGTACAAAGTACTTGCACACGTGTGCACATGCATTGCACACCAAACAAAGAACCGGGTGCACTTTTTTGGAGATGAGAAGGTGGGGTCTGTAAGTAGATGGTTAACCCCCCCGGTCTCTTCCTAGTTTTCAACAGCAAATAAACACACACACACACACACACACACACACACACACACACACACATATATATATATATAACATTGCTGCTCTTGCTGTGAATTGTTTTCTGGAATTTGGGAGCTCGATTTTGAGGGAGAGATTGAGGCTTCTTGGAGTTTGTTCGCTAGGGATTAATTAAATTCTTCAAATTGGTGGGTGTCTCTTTAATTTCTAAATTTAGTTATATGATGCATTATAATTGTTTTGTGTAATCTAGAATGTGATTGATAAATTAAATTGAGTATTGATGCATGCTAGATTCAATAGACTAGATGAATACATGAAAACACGATATGGAAGTTGATTTTTCATGTTTTTAAAAAACATAAAATTGCATGAGATTTTGTGTGTTAATATCATGTGTATTGGTTCATATATGTTGATTCATATATGTTGATTCATGTATGTGATTCACGTTAGATTTTACTACATCATGATTAAATTGTAGGTGTGAATTTGTATATGTATAGCAATTTGCAAAATTGAGGAATTCATGTGAAACTTGCATGTGGAATCTGTAAGCAGATTGGGGGTATGAGTGTGTACCCAATTTCATATCAATTGATAGAAGCAATCATGTTAATTTTAGAAATTTACAACTAATAGTAGTCTAATTGATTAATAAGGTATATGAATGTAGAAGTCAAAATTTTCTTATCTAAATTCATGTGTATAAACTTCGAGATAAAATGCATTAAATTAGAAAGAAATTCATTTCTGAAAATTCAGAGTTGTTGTATAGTAGCAAAATTTTGGAAATATTGAAAGGAAAAAATAGAAGTTATATGATTAAATTAAAAATATGTGAGAAACAGAGAATTTGTATAAAAGTAATTTAAAGAGGTTGTAGTTAGATGTGATGTTTGGACTTCTTGGTTAGTGTTGCTGCTGATTTCTGGTGTGGGAGCAAACAGATGAATTTGTGAATTCTTGAAGGAAACAAGTAAGCAAACCTGCTGACTTTCATCGGCGTGTTCACTAGTTTCTGCTGCTGCCGTGAACCTGCACAAAGTTCGATACATCGGGATAGATCCCGGCGATGAACCCTTCGATGCTCTTGTCAGTAATCAGGAAGATTATGAAAGAGTTTTATGTGGAAAAAGATTGATTACCTTATTATGGTGGGGGAAGAAGGTTATTTATAGTCGCCTTAGGAACCAGTTTCGAGATAAGGATAAATCTCTACTTCACGATGTTTATGGATAAGATGGAGAGTTTAAACTCGTTTTGTGATAAGAAGCGGTTAAAACCGTCTCTTAGAGATAATCATGAATTTGAATTACTCTTTAAGTATCTGGGCTAGTTTGTAGCGGGCTGCTACCCATACCCAATAGGACGGATCTGTTTATAGGTTATTGGGCTTTGAAGAAAGACCCAGTTTCCATTTCAGACCCGTTTATAGGTGAAATTACCGTTTTTACCTTTGAGAGCTTTAAGATTCGTGCCCGATTTGAACGGTCCCGATTTAATCCTATTTTTAGCCATATCATGAGTCCCCCACTCCCGAAGACTGAGTTCAACAGCCTTTAAGGAGTAGTTTTGTTGTTCTAATAGCGTACGGAATTTTATCGGAGTTCTTAAGGGAGTTTGGATCTTGCTCAAGTTGTAACAATGCCAATCTAAGCTTGTTGAGTACCCAAAAATTATTCTCAGAATTGTCTTGATTTTTTCTAACTTTTTAATTATTTTTCAAATTCTTTATTCAATTTTGCAAAATGATGATCTATTTTCAAAAAAGTAATAATTGATCGTTCTAATTAATAATTTTTCATCCAGGCACTCAAAAATATTTTCTTGAATTTATAATTATTTTTTAGAATTTTCAATTAATTTTCTTGAATTTTTAATCATTTTTAGCAATTTTTAAATAATTAATTGTAATTATAATTAAAATAAAAGAATTAATCGCACGAATATCGACGTGGCGCAATCTGGAGTGTCGATCATGTCATCGACGTGAATTTTCAACTGATCTAATGGCCGATCAGTGCCTCAACGTCGTGGCGGCATCTGGGCGCTACGATCGGGGCGCGCATCGGGAGGCATGCATTTTCCCCACTTGCGTGCTCGGGGCCACGTTCGCTTGGTGTTGACTCCGGGGGACGTGGCCCTATCTGAGCCCTAAATATTGCTCCGAGGTGAATGTTGAGGTAATGTTTCCACCACTTGCGCGCTTGGGGCCACGTTTGCTCAGTGTCGAATTCGAGGGACGTGGCTCAATCTGCGGCACTTGATCTTGATCCAGCGTGATTATTGAGGCAGCGTTTTTGCCAATTTCACACTCGGAGCCATGTTTGCTCGGTGTCGAATCCGAGGGACGTGGCTCAATCTGAGCTCTAGATCTTGATTGAGCGTGATTATTGAGGCAGCATTTTTGCCAATTTCACGCTTGGAGCCATGTTTGCTCGGATCCAGCTCTGAGGGACGTGGCTCTATCTGAGGCGCTTATTCTTGATCTTGATCGAGCATGATTATTGAGATAGCGTTTTTGCCAATTTCACGCTCGGAGCCATGTTTGCTCGGATCCAACTCCGAGGGATGTGGCTGTATTTGCGGTGCTTGATCTTGATCGAGCGTGATTATTGGGGCAACATTTTTACCAATTTCATGCTCGAAGCCATGTTTGCTTGGATCCAACTCTGAGGGATGTGGCTCTATCTGAGGCGCTTGATCGAGCGTGATTATTGAGGTAGCATTTTGCCAATTTCATGCTCGGAGCCATGTTTGCTCGGATCAAACTCCGAGGGGCATGGCTCTATCTGCAATGCTTGATCTTGATCGAGCGTGATTATTACGGCAGCATTTTTGCCAATTTCTCGCTCAGAGCCATGTTTGCTCAGATCCAACTCTAAGGGATGTGGCTCTATCTGAAGCGCTTGATCTTGATCAAGCTTGATTATTGAGGCAACGTTTTTTGTCGATTTCACGCTCGGAGCAATGTTTGCTCAGATCCAACTCCGAGGGACGTGGCTCTATCTGCGGCGCTTGATCTTAATCGAGCATGATTATTGAGCAGCATTTTTGCCAATTTCACGCTTAGAGCCATGTTTGCTCGGATCCAACTCTGAGGGATGTGGCTCTATCTGAGGCGCTTGATCTTGATCGAGCGAGATTATTGAGGTAGCGTTTTTTTCGATTTCACGCTCGGAGCCATGTTTGCTTGGATCCAACTCCGAGGGAACTGGCTCTATCCGAGGTGCTTGATCTTGATTGAGCGTGATTATTGAGACAGTGTTTTTGCCAATTTCATGCTCGGAGCCATGTTTGCTCGGATCCAACTTCGAGGGAAGTGGCTCTATCTGAGGTGCTTGATCTTGATCGAGCGTGATTATTGAGGCAGCGTTCGCTCAAAATTCTACTTTTACGCCTTCTGTCGCCTAGCATTCTTGGGCCTTTCACCGTTCTTTGGGGCCCAAATATCTCAGAAGCCCAAACGGCAAAGCTAAATCCCTATAAGTCTCTACCCCACTCACTTTTCTTATTCTTCACGTTTTTACTCTTGAGATTTTTTTCCATTCTTGAGCTGTTCTACTAGCGGTCGCTGCCAAGCGTTTGGTTCTCCGACGAGATATTCCGACCGTAGCTGTCACATCAAGGTAAATATATATTCTCTCACATATATATATATATATATATATATATATAAAATAAAACACAAAGAAAGCTATCAAGTGGCTCTCATTCAATCTCTTCAAAAATCAAAGGCCCGGATCTAACATTACAAAACATATTTTTCTCCCAAAAGTTTTCCTCCAAAATTCAAATTCAAATCCCCCACCCAAAGCAACTCCTATATTTATTTAATTATTTTTTTTTTCTCTCTCTCCCTCCTTCTATTCAAAAAATTAAGAAATTAAAAAATTTTAAAAATTAAAAAATTAAAAAATTAAAAAATTTAAAAAAATGAAAAATTTTAAAACTTTTAAAATAATTCAAAATAAATCAAAAAATCATATAATATGTTTTTTGGTCTATATTTGCTACTTCAATTAATTTTCTGGACCTCCAAAACTATTTTATATGATCAAATAAGGTACACCGTTCCGAAGACGTGCCGTAGGCACGTGTTAATGGACGAACCCAGTATATATATATATTGCGAGATGTCTAGGGTTTCATTGGGGAGTGAGACCTCCACTTCGGATCACGGACCACGAAGAGGATCAGCCCTTGGTAGTGTCTCCGAACTTAGGCAAGGGGAAGGCCGTGTTAGGGGTAGTAAAATCTGTCACGATAGTGGAGAAGGAGAGAAGAGCGGGGGCATTGGGTAGGCTCCCGGGTCCCTTATCGAACCTTGGCGGAGTTCGGGAATACTCCGCTAACCTCCTAGCGAACGCTGTGTACGGGAGGTCGGCCTCGTATGGGAGAGCAGGGCGAAGGAGCACATGGAGGTCAAGGACATCCCCTCCGTGCTGACGGAGAAGGACTTCGTTCGGATCCGAAGTAGCTTCAAAATTCCGAAGGAACTCACTCTCCTTCTATCGGGCACGGGAGTCCGAGCATGTACACCGACTTCCCCCGACACGTGTATATTCCCGTTCGACGCATTCTTTGTCGGGCTATGTTTTCCTATGCCCCCATTTATAGCCGAGGTGATGGTATGGCTTGAGCCTGGTCTAGTATATGCCGAACATGTGGCGATATGTCAACGGGTTTGTCCTCCAGTGCCAAGCGATAGGGGTCGTGCTCCAACTCGTTATTCTCCGAAGTCTCTACCGTATTTATCAGAAGAGTAAGACGGAGTATCGGTACTATCTATCGCGTTGTCGGGGTGTGAAGCTGATGGACAATCCCGACTCTATCAAGTTTGGGAAGGAGAATTACTTTTTAATCTGAGGCAATGCTGCGTGGAACATCCCAACCAAGTGGTAGGAGGAGGTTCCGAAATGGGCGAGGACCGAGCCGGTGTTGACTCCGGAGGAAGATGACATAGTGGCCAAATTCATGGCTGGCGAACCCTTGGACTGGAAGGAGTTAACCGAAGAGGTCATCTTCGGTGGGGGTCTCAGTCCGATCGACCCTAGTACGCTTTGCAAATTTTATTTTTTTTCCTCTCTTAGTTTTAGTTTAACTCCTTCTCATGCCGATCTTTGTTTTTCCTCTTTTCGCAGAGGCTCCGGGTATGGACTTCAGGGCGATGCTATCTGACCGAATTGGGGTAGCTTACAAGGCCCCCCAATGGGAAGAAGAGGAAGAGGACAACCTCTGGTCCTTCGTCTACCAAGGTTGTGAAGGCTCCGGTGGTGGAGGCACCAGTAGTCAATTTGGAGTCCGAGTTGCTTTTCCCACCTGCCTCCCCTGCCCTCACTACCGAAGGGACTTCCATCGATCAGGTGTTGGCACTCGAAGCCCCCCTAAAAGCAACAGCGGAGGCGATCCTCACGGAGGAGCACAAGAAACTCTTCGTTCCTGATTGGCGTGTGATGAGGCACGATGGATTCCTTAGGGATGCCGTCAGCTGTATGCAGGCAGTTCGGCATTTGTCGAACCCTAAGGATCGTGCCGCTCTAAAGGCAGGGATGGTCGGCGATGATGCACTCGAGATCGCCAAGGCGACCATGTCGGTGAGTTCAGCCTTGTTTCCCCTTATTTCTTTGCTGTTTAAATTTTTATTTTTAAGAGGCTCTCGTTTTCGTCCATGTAGATCACTTGCCACTTCAGTCATATGGTAGAGTAGTTCGCCGAGCAAGAAAAAGAGCTGAAGGCGGCGAGTGATCGAGACAGAACCGAACGCGCCAAAGTGGTGAAACAGCTCGAGGCAGAGAAGCGGTTGGTCAAGTCTCAAGAGGCTCAAATCCAGCTCCTTGAGGCCACATTGGCCAAGGCGAACGAGTAGTTGTCTCTCGAGAAAGAGAGGACAGGCAGAGAGGCGGAACGGGCCCATAGAGAGAAGGAGATAGCTGCGAAGGCAGCCGAAGATGCAGCGAGGGAGAGGGATGTAGCGCCCCGGATCCCCGTTACCGGACATCCGTGACACTCACCAGAATCTTTGCCTTCAAATGCATCTCAACATAGTAATAACACAGAAATTTTAAAAAAAACTTTTTTTTGCCAACGATTCATTACATCGTTAATTACAACCGATACCTTGTTCTTGGACAAGGAGTAAAAATTACATCCACTCATTACAACTTATTACAAATATTTACAGAATCCACTTGTAAAGCTATCAGCTGCCTCCCAGAATGATAATCGACTGATTACTGCCGAACTTCGCTGAGTGTGTAACACCCCGAATTCTAAAATACAACTGAATTCGAAGTTCCACAGGATCTTTATACTTCTTTTGTACAATTTTACAAGGAAATTAAAAACATTTGTTACATCAGAGTTACATTATACATTTACATTCATACAGCGGAAGGAATTTACAGTAATTACATGGAACAATTACACAACATTTAAATCAATCTTTGAGCAGCATGTATAGTTCAATTTGTCAACCTCTTTTTCCTGCATATGAAACTGTGGGCTCGTCAGTTCATTCACTAACGAAATATTATACACGGCCATCCTCTCTACCCCGAAAACAGTATAACGATTTCTCAATACTTAACAAACCACAAACTCGTTCACAAACAAGGCTAAGGGCACTATCCTATTGATGTCGTGTTGTGAATGTGCACTTAGTCCTTAATGCAATTATTTATGTTATATGACACTAATGTGCACTTGTTCAGAGTCTATGCAGCCCATACTACATAGGTCCGAGGGCAAGCCCTTAACTGTTCTTCATCTTGTAGGGTTCAATCCCTCGCCATGACTTAATCTACTACTGTAACTACGGTAAGTATCCTAGATATTCTATGACCTACGAACTCATGTCTAGGTGCCCTGGAGAGAATCCCAATGTACTGACACACATCATGCAGGCATCCTGTGGTAATTCACCTCCTACCATAGACATGACACCACCCGCAGTCACCAAACACCCCACGTGCGTCGCCACCGGGACGGTACTCTGGAGCAGTATCCACGTCCTACTCATGACTCATCATGGGATATCCTGTGAATACTCCCACGCTGCCAATCCAATGGCCCTCATACTCAATGTTTTTCTCTTACTTTCGTCACATCTTCACTATGTATCTAATCCTTATTTTAATTGAATCATGAACAAAATCAATCTCCTAGGGTTAGCACTCCCACTATACCGGTCTTATTCATTCATTTCACATGACCAAACCTTGGTCTTTTCATTTCAAATTTCATCTCAACATTTCTTCTATTGCCGGTATAAGGCTTAGCTACACCCTAGTTCTTAATTTCAACTCATAATTACAACATTGAGTTTTCATACTCATAGTCTTTTTCATGTTTAATCACAATTCACATTTCATATTCATAGTATTCATGTATTCATATTCATAATGCTTTTCATAACTCATCATGTCATCTAATTTCAATTTTCAAGTACAATATCATGCGCAAATAATAAAAATTCAATTCTTCTAACATGTCACATTCACTAATTCATATTTCCACTAATTTCACAATTCACAATCTCACTTAGTTTCACGATTCACACTTTTCAAATTTCTAATTACAAAATCTCATTTTTAAATTCCTTAAAACAATCCATTTAATTTTCTTTATCTAAAATACAATTTAAGTTAATAATTAAAATAAGTTATTTCTTGCAAAAGTAGTCTCAAATTCTCATTTATACTAGGCCACAGGTCATAGAAAATTATCTCACGAAAATCCATATATTATTTGAAACTTCAGAGCAATCGACTGTTAAAACATGGTTAGTCGGCTGTTCCGTAAAGATTTAAATCTCGAAAAACAAATGATCAGGGCAATTGACTGTTACACTATGATTGGTCGACTGTTCTGCAAAGATTAAAAACTCAAAAATAAAATGATCAGGGCAGTCGACTGTTACACTATAATCGGTCGACTGTTCTGTTGATATTTAAAACTCAAAACAAATAACCGAGGAAAGTCGCCTGTTACAATATAGTCTGTCGACTGTTCTGTAACTAAATCTGAAATTTATTATCTGACAGTCGACTGTCGACTCGAATTCGGTTGACTGTCGGTTGCACCAGGTTGCAAATTAGAGTAGATCATGGATATATTTTGGCATTGAAAATAAGATCACAATTTTCATATTATTTAAAATCGAGGTTTCCACGAAATAATATTTTTAGAACACAAGTTTTCATCTTTCTACAATAATAAAATTTTATTTTAGACAATCAACTACACATGATGCATTTAATCAATTTGTGTCTCCTAAGCACAACTTTCTTCACATAGCATTATTTATACACATAAAACATGACAATAAGTTAGATTCTAGCATTTCAATTTCACACATTTATCAATTAGCAATCATCTTCACAATCATTCTCTAAATTATCATTCCATCTCTAACTTATCAAACATGAGACTAGAATTTCTTGATTTCTCTATAACCATTTTATCAAATCATTCCTAGCATGACATCTAAAATTTAGAAGCATGAGAAACACCCACCTATTTGAAGAAAATAACACTAAGCTTCTACGATCTCCTTGAACATGATTGGTCCTTCTCCTCCTAGAATGAGTCACCACAATGTTCCTCCTCCTTGCACTTGGTGAAACTTGAGCCCTCTCTCTTGCCGTGGGTTGAAGTAGCCGACCTACACAATAGAGAACACACACACACACTAATGCACTCAATCTTTTACTCTCTCTCTCAATCTTTTACTCTCCTATAGTTTCTTTCTTTCAATTATTTTTCCTAGTGTTGTATGCATGAAGGGAGGGGGTATTTATACTAGTTTTAGGATAGAATGGAAGGCTAGGATAACACTAGATGGTTGTAGATGAATGGGTAGGATAAGATGGGAAGTTGTAGCAACCACCCACGACACAAAAACCACATCTCCACTAGTCCACACCCCCCACTCTCTCTCCTACAATCCGGCCAAGAAGGAGGTGTGCAATGCACACACACGTGCAAACACGTGTCCCAACTAGTGTCCCCCTAATTAAAGTTTTACATTAAAAATTAATTAATTGTCTACAAAAATATGTGTCTACATGACTAGTTAATTAAAAAGTAGTTAATTCATGGGCTTTTAAAAATAGTGGGCTTTTAGAATAAAAACAATTAATTCATTAGGTTGGGCTTTATTTAGAAATAAATTTAGGCTCCTTAAAAAAATGGGCTTAAAAAAATAAGAGAAGAGAGAAAATAATTATTTGTTCATGTTATAGAAAATTATTTCATAGGAGAATATTTATACAAAATTTTGCACGTGCACAACACGTAAAAATCTACAATTTCACATTCATAAAATTCAGGGTATTACAGAGTGGTCCATCGGCTCCCCTGGGACTTGCTCCTCGGCTTGAGGCTTCTGCTGCGCGACTCTGATATCTCTGCACCTGCTCGTAAGGTAGAACCGATACCTAAATGGTGGGGAACGCCAGTACTTTGACTGAAGCAGAGCTAATAATAACAGGGATCCTCTAAATTACAATCACAACCATAATTTTATGCAAAAGAAAAGTGATGTGGCAAACAAGGGTTTAATGGATTCGGGTTCTAGTGCAGTAGTATGCCATGACCCTATGACTAGATGCAACAAATCACATGCCTGGCTCTAATGCAAGAAAGACTTTGGAGAACAAATGCATCCCATACTACATACGCCCCCAAATCTAGCCGTCTTTCTCCACAGTTTAGGGATTCAAACTCTCGTCATGCATCCTACTCGTGTACTCAACCTGTTCCCAATAGATCGTCCGTAGCCCAAGGAGGTTGCAGTTGGTCGGTCTAGTTCCACCACTGCAGTGCCTAAGTGGTGGTCGTGTTTTCCACTCAGTACCTGCGTACGGACCTCTTCAGAAAGCCGCGTTGAATTCAGTCGCAAGACCGTGTAATTCGTGTGTCCACCCCTAACCCGGGCTATGGAATGATGCATGCGTGTTCACCCCTAATTCGGGCTATGAACTGATATATATAAAAACCCACGTGCATAGGAACATGATGGCCTCGAGGGTCAAATCCCCCTAGCCTCCCGTTCCTTACTCCGACAAACTTTGGGAATTAACATATCGAGATACGAGCCGAGGACTCAATCATGAGTACCGAAAATGTATCCCTATGACAGGAATGTACAACACCTACTATGGTCTGATAATACTAATGCAATTACTAAACTCCTAATGTATCACTCTAATCCCAGCCTTACTCAGATCACTTTGGGTAAAAGATAAGATTGCATCCAAAAACTTACCTATCGGCCTCTGGCCCTGGCGATACCAGTTTGGTTTGCTACTTCTCCAGCTTGGAATTGTCCAGCACCATGGCCTACGTTCACCCCTAACCCCACAATGAATGTGTGTTTAGCCCTAATGAGCTTAATTTGACGGCATGGCTTGGACGTCCTACGCTTCGGTGGAAGTTCACAACTTAGGGTCGACAGATGCAGGGTATCACCTTACCCTAGTGACTAACTCGAGTCACACATCCCACTATGGGAGTCAACAAACCAACAACAGATACCAAACGTCCCTAGACAAGAGTTATTAACTCTAATGGTACACAGGGGAAAAGTCCTCACAATACCTAGTCAAAATTGAAGACTAAACAACCTACGGGATTTCTTCCCGAAACTTGAAAAGATCATAACTTCCTCGATACAAATCCGATTGGGGTGTACAAGCCAAATCCAAAAAGGTAAGAACCTATGCTACAACTTCCTAGTTGTTCATAACTTCAAATTCTATCATTTAGGTCCTCAAAATGGCCTCTCAAGCCTCAGCCTGTGTATTTTTTGTACACGGGCTGCACCTTACCGGTAGCATAAATCACTGCTCACTCATCAGAATGCTACAAGCCCAAGTTCTATGGAAAGGTGTGGATGTCCTCTACAATCCTCTAGTTGGTCATAAGTCCAAAATATGCCATTATATCTTCCTAAAACACACATTACTCTCAAGTGTACCAAGTCATACACTAAGATTTCCTCAACCAGAGCACTTAGCTCAAATCCTGGTCTCTGTCCAGTATTTCAAAAATCATAATAAATCAACCACTTACTGGAAACACCTCAAATAGGTCTTGTTAGAAAGGTCTTTCTGTCTACTACAATCCTCTAAGGAAACACTTCCTCAAAATTTTCCCTTAAGAAGCCTCAATTGTGCCATCTCTACAGGGTGTCAAATCTGACTGAATCCAGCATAGTATATGCAATAAAAATCATCATAAATTCTATACCCATTCACTAGTCACCATATTTACAGTATAGAAACTAGACTTCATAAATAACACATGCAAAAGATTTCATGTCCAAATTCCAAGTACACACTGAGTTCTTCATGTTTCAAATAAGCAAAAAAATCATCCTGTTCTTCAGTTACAACTTTAGCTACTGTTGATAGATCAATTTTTAACATGCCTGTAACTTCATCCAATTATTTTCTTGATTTTTCTTTAGAGTCTATATACAAGTGGAAAAACAAGGTAAAAATTGCAGATTAAGGTCTTGCTCCAATTAATTATGAAAAATCCAACAATCTCAGGTATCACAGTAACCACTTTCTGCTACTGCCTTACGGCACTGTTCCACAAATGGATTTTATTAAAATACCAAACAATCTCAGAAAAATATAAAATAATTCATGAATCATTTAGACATATAAAGGAACAATCTGTAAAAATTTCATGATCAGACTCTATGTGGTTTTTTCTCGGGAAAATCTATAAGATAGCATACAGATCATGATTCAAGTTCTAGTTTCTGATTTCAACTTCCAATCTTCTAAAACATTCATTCTAACTTTTACTACTACACATGCATGCAAGAAATCAATCAAGAAACAAAAGAACGGTTTAAAGAAACTCCCCACCCTGAGTTGATTGTAGAGTAGTTGATAGCTTTGAGCTTCACTTCCTCAAGAATCACTCCAAGAGCTCCTTCTTCAATCTTTCTTCTTTTCTCTCCTTCTCTTCTTTTCTTTGGTTTGAGTTCTGAAATTTTCAGAACATGGGAGAAGAATGAAGGGGTTTTTAATGGAAAAATGAGTGAGGAAAGAGGGGGGAAGGTGGGGGAGGTGTGTGTGTGTGGGGGGGGGGGGTTGTAGGGCGTAGGTTTTAGGGTGTAGACTAGGGTGGTTTTGTAAGAAAACCATGGTCTTTAGCCAATGGTTTTGGATACAATGGATTGGCTTCCCCATTTAGCTCTTAAATGGGTTCCTAGATGCGAGACGAGAGGTTTATCAAGTGTACGCAAGATATACCCATCGTAGTATCATACAATGTTATATTTGCATAAATGTCATACAAAAAACTAGTATTTATACCAGTATCGGTCCTCCTCATTCTCGTGCATCTTCTAGAACGCAACCATCCTCATGAACCGTCCCGCAAACCTAACTGCACACCAACGATAGCAAAATCAAACAAAATACTGCAATCATATGCACGCATACAGACAAAATACTTATATACTTATATATAAGCATTGTACAATCCGGGGTGTTACATCACTCCCTCCTTAGAGTCGTTCTGTCCTCAGAACGTCCCTACTGGGAGAAAAGAACAACAACTAAAAAAAACAGAAAACACCTGAAACAAATCTGGATACAAAGCCTTCATGCGGCTCTCCGGCTCCCACGTGGCTTCTTCCACGAATTGGTTCTTCCAGAGAACCTTGACCATCAGGATGACCTTGTTTCTCAGTACCTTGTCCTGATGATCAAGTATCCTGACTGGTTGCTCTCTATAGGAAAGATTTATCTGCAAATCTTTCAGAACCTCTAGCAACTGATGGCTTGAATCCGGCACATACCTCCGTAGCATAGAGACGTGGAACACATCATGCAATTGAGATAACTCAGCCGGTATCTCCAACTTATAAGCCATCCTGCCAATCCTCTTCAGAATCTTGTATGGTCCAATGTATCTCGGAGCTAACTTCCCACCCTTTTCGAATCTGATAACTCCTTTTGTCGGCAACACTCTGAGAATACGGAATCACCTTCCTCAAATTCCAACTCTCTTCGGCAGTTGTCCGCATAGCTTTTCTGCCTGCTTTGTGCTCCTTGAAACCTCTTCTGAATAAGCTCGATCTGTCTCGACGTTTTCTGTATGATTTCTGGCCCATACATCTGCCGCTCTCCTACCTTGAACTAACAAACTGGTGTTCTGCATCTTCGGCCATACAAAGCTTCATACGGGGCCATGCCAATGCTTGCCTAATAGCTGTTGTTATAAGCAAACTCTACCAACGTTAGGTATTTCTCCCAACTTCCTCTGAAGTCCAAAATGCATGCCCGCAACATGTCTTCAAGAATCCTGTTGCCTTTCTCTGTCTGTCCATCAGTCTGTGGATGGAAAGCTGTGCTGAAGTCTGTTCTAGTTCCCAATGCTGACTGTAGACTTCGCCAGAATTGAGATGTAAATCTTGCATCTCGGTCGGATACTATCGACACTGGCACTCCATGTAGCTTTACTACGTTCTCGATGTAGATCTCGGCCAGCCTCTAGACTTTCCAGGTCATCTTTACTGAATGAAAATGTGTTGACTTTGTCAACCGATCCACAATCACCCATATTGAGTCATTTCCTTTAGGGCTCCTGGGTAATCCAGTGATAAAATCCATACTGATGTTCTCTCATTTCCATTCTGGAATGGTTACAGGCTGTACCAATCCTCCTGGTTTCTGATTCTTGGCCTTAACCTGTTGGCACGTCAGACATTTGGCCACGAATTTTGCTATATCTCTCTCTTCATCCCTGACCACTAATAGTGCTTCTTTATATCATGATACATCTTGGCGCTTCCGGGGTGAATTGCAAGCAATGTGGAGTGAGCTTCCTTCATGATGTCTTCCCTTAACTCCTCGTCCTTCGGTACACACAGTCTGCTACCAAACTATAGTGAACCTTCTCTTATACTGAATTCGGGCAATTTTCCTTCACGCACTTGCTTCTATCTTCTGAGGATCCATTGCCACTCTCTCATTAGAAAGGATATGGCCTAGGAATGCAACTTCCGATTTCCAAAACTCACACTTAGATAATTTGGCATACAACTGATGCTCTTGTAACTTGCTCAAGACTGCTGTCAGATGCTCAACATGAACCTCTTCTGTCCTTAAATATACCAAAATGTAGTCGATGAAGACCACGGCAAATGAGTCGATAAACGGACGTAGAATTCGGTTCATCAAGTCCATGAAGATTGCTGGAGCGTTAGTCACTCCAACAGCATTACCAAGAATTCATAATGTCCATATCGAGTTCGAAAAGCTGTCTTAGGTACATCCTCTTCCCTGACTCGCACTTAATGATATCCAGACCGTAGATTAATCTTGGAAAATACTACTGCTCCCTGAAGCTGATCGAACAAATCGTCGATCTTGGGAATTAGGTACTTGTTCCGAATAGTGACTTTATTCAATTCTCGATAATCAATACACATCCTGGATGACCCGTCCTTCTTCTTAACAAGTAACATTGGTACTCCCCACGGTGATGCACTTGGTCTGATAAATCCCTTTTGCAAGAACTCTTCAATCTGCTTCTTGACCTTATTCTGCTCTACTAGCGCCATTCGATAGGGTGTTTTGGATATTGGAGCGCTACCTGGCTGAACTGTGATGCTAAACTCGACATCACGATGTGGGAGAATTCCAGGTAAATCTTCTAAGAATACGAGTGGAAAATTCCTCACCACTGGTATTTTGTTCACCTCTTCTGGTACCCGTACTTCACTAGCAGCTGCAAAAGTCATTGCCTTCGATCTCTTCTCCCCGTGGAATACGAGTTCCATTACTTCAGCTGAGATGACTACCTTCTTATCCTTGCAGTCAATGCTTGCCTTGTGCCTCGACATCCAATCCATACCAATAATGACATCTGTTCCGGCAAAACCCAACTCCAACAAATTGATACTTAGGTTTTCTCTACTAATCTGGAGTTTACATCCTCTATAGCATAGATCTGTAGTAAGCCCCTGACGGCATAGCTACCGTCAAAGCTAACTCTGGGATTGCCTTTTGTGTGCATCTTAATTTTCTCGAAAAAGATTTTGACACAAAAGAATGAGTCAATCCACTATCAAACAAGATCGTAGCCAAAATTCCATTTATATATATATATGTGTCCTGTTACAGCAGTTCATCCTCCATCAACTTCCCACAAAAACTCAAAATACAACTTAAACTTGATTACATTACTTTTTCAGCTTCCAAAATATCTCAAAATTTAGTAGGTCCACATAATATTTTCACCCTATTATTTATCCTGTTACTTGCTTGATAAGCATACCTTTTGTAATTCTAGGCAATTTAACTTGATATGCCCAAATTCATTACAGTTGAAACAACCCTTGATCGCTGTTAGGCAATGCGACTTGTAGTGTCCGACTTCCCCGCATTTGTAATAACTCTTAGTCACAATTTCTCCCTTGGGGCATTCTCCTTTAGAAGGTTTGGTGATTTTCCCAGCAGTTATCGGCTTGGTGCCTTTCTGAAGTCCCCACCAACGGTTCTGGAGGTGTGTCATACCATCTTGAAGTTGCTTTCGCTTTTTCTTTAGGTGTGCTATCTGTGCCTGATGAAATTTGATCTGCTACTGGGCCCGGTGGATCGCCTTGTCCCTGCGTTCCCCCAGCTTTTTCATTTCCAGATACCCGATGGCTATCCTCTGCTGCTCCGCAGTTGGGTCTAGCGATGGCGGAGGTGAGTTCTCCTCACCTTCAGCCTTTTGTGGCACTTCCCTCATTTCTTCCTCCATTGTCATCATTTTCCTTGTAGGTATTGGCTCACCTACTGTTACTGACCCATCCTGGATGAAGATGTCTTCGAACACCATCTGCAAAATATAAATAGGATTTAGTTCTGGAATCACAGACACATATTGTCCTGTCTACCTCTAATTGGCATTTTAAGTTTTTAAATTTCCTACTGTGTTAGACTGCTATTTCAAGTCAGCTCTGATACCAACTCTATAGCACCCCGGATCTCCGTTACCGGACATCCGTGACACTCACCAGAATCTTTGCCTTCAAATGCATCTCAACACAGTAATAACACAGAAATTAAAAAAAACTTTTTATTGCCAATGAGTCATTACATCGTTAATTACAACCAATACCTTATTCTTGGACAAGGAGTACAAATTACATCTACTCATTACAACTTATTACAAATATTTACAGATTCCACTTATAAAGCTATCAGCTGCCATCCGGAATGGTAATCGACTGATTACTGCTGAACTTCGCTGAGTGGCCCATCGGCTCCCCTGGGACTTGCTCCTCGGCTTGAGACTTCTGCTGCGCGACTCTCATATCTCTGCACCTGCTGAAAAGGTAGAACCGATAACTAAAAGGTAGAGAACGTCAAAGCTGATAATAACAGCGATCCTCTAAATTACAATCACAACCATATTTTTATGCAAAAGAAAAGTGATGTGCCAAACAAGGGTTTAATGGATTTGGGTTCTAGTGCAGTGGTATGCCATGACCCTATGACCAGATGCAACAAATCACATGCCTGACTCTAATGCAAGCAAGACTTTGGAGAACGAATGCAAATTTAGAGTATAGAAACTAGACTTCATAAATAACAACATGCAAAAGGTTTCATGTCCAAATTCCAAGTATACACTGTAACACCATGAATTCCAAATAAGGACGAATTCGAGATTCCACAGGATCTTTACTTCACTTCGTACAATTTTATAAGGAATTTTAAAAAAACTTTTTCCAACAATAATACATCAGAGTTACAGTACACTTTGTTTACACAGTGAAAAATAAAAGATTACAACATTGAAATAAAATACAACTTATATAACTTTAACATCATTTGCATCACAACATCCTTACTCCTTTATGAATAGTCCATTACCTGCATGTCAATCTGTGGGCACGTCAGTCACTTACAACTAACAAAAATGTTATACTCGGTTATCCTCTCTATGCCGGAAGTAGTATAACGATCTCATTACTTTAATAAAAACATAACAGTTGAATGAATAATAGAGTGTTAATGTGACTATGCTAAACATGTAAGTGTATGTCATGCCTTAATGCCTAATGCACACAATTTATACTTGGATGACACTAATGCACACTTGTTTGGATTCTATGCATCCCATACTACATAGGTCCGAGGGCAAGCACCTATGTACTCCACAATAAAGGGCTTGATCCCTCGCCATGATAACTATCCGGTAGTAAAACGAGTTTCAGATTATTCCACGAATTTGAATTCCAGCCCCAGAGTCCACCGCTGACTGTTATAACAGATTTCACATCATGCGAATCATCCCGTATGTGACCCTCTAGCCCGGTATATATATATACATTGGTGACGGTAAACAAAACTACCCGTTCGACTACTTAAGATCCCGGAGTCCACCGCTGACCCGTCCTCATAGTCCCGAATTTAAAATACAATAATCCGTCTCCTACGGAGCAACCTCAGTCCATCAACTGGGTCTATAGCCTCGGAGTCCACCACCGACTATATAGAGCACCCCAATTACGTTTTCCCAGATTTACTACAACTTCACCTAAGTGCCTAATTATCTTAGTTCAAGACATAAATAGATTTCCAAGTCTAGAATTAGTTTTATCTCCTACCGGTCTTAATCACCATTATCGAGATAGATTTACACCCCTATCTCAAACGTTATATCTCAATTCTTTTATTTCAACATTTGCCGGTAACAAGATTTTACTAACTCAAAACACAACCATTCATGCATAAGGATTATGGGTACACATACCCTTTAATAGTCATGCCTTAAACCTAGATCATTTCATCATTTTAATTGCTCACAAAAATATGATTTATGTCCCATCTTAACTCTAATTCATGATTTCATAAAATTATCAAAATAATAATTCTTTTCACCAACATAATTTGATAACTTGCAAGTCTAATAACCATGTATCAAATAAGCCATTCCCATCAAAGACAATCATCTCAAAATTTACTTTTTCTTTTAATAACACAAATCATGAGATTAAATGTTTTGGTTTTGAAGACAAAAACACAATCTTTTTCAAAGGTTACTTTTATTCACTTCAAATTTCTAAACTACATTTTCAAATAACCCTTTTCATTTTAATTGAGTACTAGAATTCATTCTCAGATTTTTAGTCTATCTCAAAAAATCCCCAAAACAAAATAATAACCACAAATAAAACAACAACAAAAATAAAGCTCACAATGGGTTTTTAACCTGTGAGCACCTAGTCAGCACCCAAACACCCAACCAATAGCCGCTCAGTCCTTATGGACTGAGTGTCCAAATGTACACTCTAACCCCCTTTAGTTCTATTCTCTGGTTTAATTGAAAACAAAAAAAAAAAGTTTTGGGATCTGCATGAGTCGAACCCGAGCCAGCTAGAAGGACCATCGCAGCGCCAGACCACTAGGCCGAGCGTGCTCATCGATATAAGTGAGCTTTCTAGATTTTTATTAAAGTTCTTCTGTTATTCAATTTTTTTCCCAAAAGAATGTATTCGATGCTCATTGGTTCTAATCTTCCTATTATACTGAAATAAACTTGTAACAGCCAAGATAAAATCTCTAACAGTAACCCACATCTTCCCAATCTACATTTCGTGTGGTTTATCTAACTTGTAATGTTTCTTTTTAATAGAAAACAAAATTTTCATCTATTGATTATTGAAATCAATTTGTTTCTTTTTATAACCAATTGCATGAGTCCATTAGCAAAACTAATCAAAAATTACTATATTTTCTATCAAGAAAATATTTCTAATCTTTTTTTTTTCATACAATCTATTCTTTCCTTTTATTCATGCATGGCAAAATAATCATCTCTTATTTTTATCATTTATGATTTATTACTAATTTTTCATCACAAAGGTGTAAAGTAAAACTACTTTTTATTCAAAAATATAAATTTACCAAACATGAGGTTTTATAAGTATTTTAACATGAATCATGGTGTCAACTCTTACAACAAAATTTTCTATTATTTAGTCACAACCATATTATTCATAACATGTATATTAGCATAAAATTTTCCGACATATCAATATCTTCTCATCAACTAATTCAAAATTTCTAGCATGATTTTCATTCATAATTTCTTATTGAAATTATACACATATGTTAATTTATTATAACCACAAGGTTATGCAAACATATTAGCATGGTTCATATTATCAAGTACTTCTTTTCTTTAGTTAGCAAGGTATAACAACAACATAACTTTTATTTTAACATGAGTCTATTCATTCATACCAACGTTCTACTCATTTTTAGCATGCAATATCTTACATTAGAAAGTAAGAAGATCATCCACTAACTTAATATTAAATTATTTACCAATATAGCATTTCTCGTTACCATCCATGTCACACACAAATCACAATTTCTCATTTGTTATTATTAGCATGCATTTATTCTTTATAACTAGAAAGTAAGAGAACACCCACCTTATAGAAGCTTGATCAAATGAAGGAAAGAACACTTCTCCTATCTCCAACGACTCCTAGCTCCGCAAGCACTTCTAGCTCCTAGCAACCTTCCTCTTCTAGCTATGGCTCCAAACACAAGGATCCTCACTCTCTTTCTTTTATCTCTCTCTTTTCTTTCTCTCTTACTTCTCTTTTTCTTTTGTTTTGGTGCAAGAGAATTGTAGGGATTTGGGTCTCTATTTATAGGATAAGGCTAGGGTTTATTTTGCAAAATTCTCCATCCTAATAACTCCCCCATTTATCACATTATTTCTTTATTTTCATAACCTCCCCTTTAAACCCTCCAAGTCTTAACCCTCTCATTTAAACCGTCTCTTTTCTCTTAGCATGAATCCGGCCACCACCCTTGGCTAGAAACCCATCTAGGTACATTTCGGTATGCATATGCACCCATGCACATACAACTAGGTACATTTTGTTATGTTACTAAATGTGTACTGACACTAGTAACTTGTCATGTGTTAGTGCATGATCAACTAAAAATAACTTTTTATTGGTGGGCTAGCTTAATGGGCTTAATAATTAGTTTAATTAGTTTAATTTCCTAGTGGGCTCCTCTCTTAGTGGGCTAGATTCTAATCCTTTGGTCCTTGGATTAATTAAAAAGGCTAAATCAAAACTAATGCATGCAATCCAAAAATAAACAATGAGAAATAAAATTTGGAATAAGGAAAAAAAATAACTCATGCACCATACGTGAAAAATAAAAATGCATTTTTAGTTAAAATAAAAAGTGGGGTGTTACACACACTGAGTTCTTCATGTTTAAAAAAGCACAAAAATCATCATGTTCTTCAGTTACAGCTCTAGCTACTGTTGATAGATCAATTTTTAACATGCATGTAACTTCATCCAATTATTTTCTTGATTTTTCTGTAGAGTCTAGATACAAGTGGAAAAACAAGGTAAAAACTTCAGATTAAGATCTTGCACCAATTAGTTATGAAAAATCCAACAATCTCAGGTATCACAGTAACCACTTTCTGCTACAGCCTTACGGCACTGTTCCACAAATAGATTTTATTAAAATAACAAACGATCTCAGACAAATCGGAAATAATTCATCAATCATCTAGACATATAAAGGAACAATCTGTAAAAATTTCATGATCAGATTCCATGTGATTTGCTCTCGGAAAAATCTATAAGATAGCATACAGATCAAGATTCAAGTTCTAGTTTCTGATTTCAACTTCCAATCTTCTAAAACATTCATTCTAACTTTTACTACTACACATGCATGCAAGAAATCAATCAAGAAACAAAAGAACGGTTTAAAGAAACTCCCCACCCTGAGTTGATTGTAGAGTAGTTGATAGCTTTGAGCTTCACTTCCTCAAGAATCACTCCAAGAGCTCCTTCTTCAAATTTTCTTCTTTTCTCTCCTTCTCTTATTTTCTTTGGTTTGAGTTCTGAAATTTTCAGAACACGGGAGAAGAATGAAGGGGTTTTTAATGGAAAAATGAGTAAGGAAAGAGGGTGGAAGGTGGGGGGGGGGGTAGTAGGGTGTAGGTTTTAGGGTGTAGACTAAGGTGGTTTTGTGAGAAAACCATGGTCTTTAGCCAATGGTTTTGGGGTACAATGGATTGGCTGCCTTATTTAGCTCTTAAATGGGTTCCTAGATGCGAGATGAGAGGATTATCGAGTGTACGCAAGATATACCCATCGTAGTATCATACAATGTTATATTTTCATAGGTGTCGTACAAAAAACTAGTGTTTACACTAGTATCGGTCTTCCTCATTATCGTGCATCTTCTAGAATGCAACCATCCTCATGAACTGCCCCGCAAACCTAACCGCACACCAACGATAGCAAAATCAAACAAAATACTACAATCATATGCACGCATACAGACAAAATACATATATACTTATATATAAGCATCGTACAATCCGGGGTGTTACAAGGGAAGCTATCGTGGAAGTGGCCGCAGAGGCAATTAGGGCCGAAGCAAAAGGGCACATGCGTTCGAACATGGAGCAGTCTTACGCTCGGGCTCTGAAGCACATGGAGGCACATATCCCCGATTTTGAAAGCTCAAGGTACAGTCTATACGACCTCCTCGAAGGCGAGATTGCTCCGATGACCGAGGTGATAGTCGAAGAAGAAGAAGAAGAAGAAGAAGAAGAAGAAGAAGAAGAAGAAGAAGAAGAAGAAGAGGGCGAGGGGGAGGGCGGCGCCGAGGAGGATGTTCACGGAGTCGCCGCACCTTCAGAGATGCCTACCAAGGTGGTCCCCTGATCCCTATCGCCTCTTCATCATACTTTTCAGTTGCTTTTTTTCTTCTTCTTCTTTGTAGACGTCCTATAGCGGATTGGCCACCGCTCCTTGTACTCTTTTATTGAAGTTGAATGAAAGATTATTATTTTTTCGAAAAGCATTATGAGATTTCAAAGTAGTCATTGGCTTTCGTTGGTCTCGAACCGTCCTGTAGTAGGTTCATTCGGCCGTAGGACCATCGTGTTGGCCCCTTAAAGTAATAATTTACACTATCTTGTTGATTTTTCTAAATTGACGAGGCGCCGCACCTCTGCACGACTCGGAGTTACGAGGTTAGGGCTCGTTGAATCACGGGAGAAGCTGTATAGGGAGGTGTTGGAACCCTGTCCGGTGAGATTGGCTTTGGCTTGCCGTGGTATTGAGATAGGGCATCTGGAGGAAATTATTCGGGAAGCATCCCCCAAGGAAAGAGAGGTCAGCCCCTTGATGGCCGTCGGCAAGGCCTCCAGGCTGAAGTTCCTCCGACATTCGTTGCACGCGGTGAGAATTGAGATGGACGAGTTGAAGGTCTCTTTGTCTAGGGTCAGAGCGGAGAGAGATGAGCTAATGAACTCGCTGTTCAAAGTGGGGTCGGAGAGGGAAGAATTGAAGAATGTGGTGCTGGAGAAGAGTATCGAAGCGGCTCATCTTCGAAGAAAAATCTTAGAGCCTTCTCAGGGGAGGAGTATGAGTGGGGTACCACGCATGAAGCTCAGAGTCACAGACGACACCCTCAGGGAGCGAGCTGTTGAACTAGAGGCGGAGAACCTTTGTTTGAAGAGACGCTCCGAAGGAAGCAACGTAAGGAGCACCTCTTGCCCACGAGGGGAGTATGCACAGGGGAGGACATTCCATGAATTATCTCTTCGCATGCCCATCGCTCCGTGGAACCCTGGCAACGCTCAAAGTGGGGTGGCCAGCTCGTCGAATGGGGCATTCGTTGGGACGACGGTTAGAGCCATGGGCATCGATGGTTTGACGTGTCTTGCAGGGCTGTAGTCATCTTTGGATACAAGACAAGAGCACATCCCTCACCGTCCCCGTGTGTCACTTAACAGGAGCATTCCCTTCCTAGAAGGAACTAGGGTGGAATTTTGTAATCTCTTGTATGAATTTTTGGTCTAGAATTAGAATTGTATCTCAAATTTTGATGAAATAATATACCCACATTTTGGGCTTCTTGTGAGAATTTGCGTTTTGTTAATGTTCGCAAGAGTATCAATAGTTGTAGGAGCAATTCCGAATGGTGATCTACTTTGTACTCGCTCGTTCACAAGTAGCAAAAGCGACATCGAACCAAGTGTTGGACTCCGAACCTGTCGTTTAAAGAGTTTCAACAGTTGTAGGAGCAATTTCGAATGGTGAGCTACTTTGTACTCACTTGGTCGCAAGTAGCAAAAGCGGCATCGAACCAAGTGTTGACTCCGAACTTGTTGTTTAGAGAGTTTCAACAGTTGTAGGAGCAATTCCGAATGGTGAGCTACTTTTTACTTGCTCGTTTGCAAGTAGCAAAAGTTGCATCGAACCAAGTGTTGGACTCCGAAATTATTTTTTGGAGAGTTTCAACAGTTGTAGGAGCAATTTCGAATGGTGAGCTACTTTGTACTTGCTAGTTCGCGAGTAGCAAAAGCAGCACCGGACCAAGAGTTAGACTTTGAACTTGTTGTTTGGAGAGTTTCAACAGTTGTATGAGTAATTCCAAATGGTGAGCTACTTTGTACTTGCTCGTTCGCGAGTAGAAAAAGTGGCATCAAACCAAGTGTTGGACTCCGAACTTGTTGTTTTGAGAGTTTCAACAGTTGTAGGAGCAATTCTGAATGGTAAGCTACTTTGTACTTGCTTGTTCGCAAGTAGCAAAAGCGGTATCGAACCAAGTGTTGGACTCCAAACTTGTTGTTTGAGGAAGTTTGCTCGGTGAAAGAACATTAAGACAATAGTTTTTCTGAGAGTGAGAGAGAGAGCTGTTTTTTATTAAAAATAACTACTAAGTGGCTACTTCTGAGTTGCAAGCAGTTATTACATTTGCAAAAACAAACTAAATAGGAAAGGAACAACTTAGAAATGCTCTAGAGCTAGCTAGAAGTTGCTTGGAGCAGTGTTTTAACACCCTCTTGGTACTTCAATAAGTGCTCCGCATTCCATGTCATTGGCACTCTCTTGCCCCCCGGGTCTTCAAGTTGATATGTGCCAGGTCGGACAACTTTGGAGATCCTGTATGGTCCTTCCCAGTTAGGTGCTAGCTTTCCTTTCTTGCTTGGAAAAGAAATCGATAGCTTTCTGAGCACTAAATCTCTTTCTTTGAGATTAGTAGGGCGGACTCTCATGTTGTAGGATTGCTCGATCCTACGTCGATAAATTTCTTGCCGAATGGAGGATCGCTCGTGGGTCTCATCGATGAGGTCCAAGTTACCACGAAGCTCGTTCTCGTTTTGCTCTTCGTTGTAGGCGATCAAGCTGGGGAAAGGTAGATCGACCTCTAGTGGGATAATAGCTTCGGATACTTAAGTGAGGTTGAAGGGAGATTTTCCCGTGGGGGTCCTCTTAGTATTACGATAGCTCCAGAGCACATTGGGGAGCTGCTCTACCCATAAAACCTTAGTAGATTTGCTCAGTCTCTTTTTCAAGCCAGAGAGAATTTGTCGATTGGTGTTCTCTGCATGACCGTTGGACTGGGGGTGGGAGACCGAGGAGAACCGTTGCTGAATTCCCAGGTCTGCACAGAAAGTGCAAAAGGCTGCCCCCATGAACTGAGTCCTATTGTCCGTCACCAAGATTCGAGGCACACAGAATCTGCAGACAATGATTTTCCAAAAGAAACTCTGCACTCTATTCTCTGTAATCGTCGCTAGAGATTCAGCTTCGATCCATTTAGAGAAATAGTCGATCGACACAACAAGAAACTTTAGATGGCCTGACGCTGGAGGAAAAGGCCCGAGCAGGTCCATTCCCTACATTGCAAAAGGGGTTGGACTGGATAGAAAGGAGAGCTGGGCTTGAGGTAAGCGGTGGATTGTTGAGAAATTATGGCAAGGGCCACATTGACGAACGTGTTGTTCGGCGTTGCTAAGGAGAGTAGGCTAGAAGTATCTATAATTCAAGATTTTGCGGACGAAGGACCTTGCTCCCAAGTGAGCGCCGCACATTCCTTCATAGACTTCCTTCAAAGCATACTGGGCTTCCTCGGGGGAAAGACATCTCAAGTAGGTTCTACCTTCTACTTGAGTGTAGGAGATTTTATACATAACTCCTCGATGATGGTGTACCGCTCGGCTCTGGTTCGGATTTTTCGAGACTCTTTAGGGTCTAAGGGGAGGATCCCAACTTTGAGGAACTCGAGCAGGGGCCTCATCCAATTCTCTTCGAGTTCCAAGGGTAGCGTCTCGATTGACTTGGGACTTCTTCCTCAATGCTGGGGCCTCAGGAGAACTTCTATTAAGATAGTTTGTTCGAGCCCTTGGAAGGAAGAGGAAGCTAGCTTCGAGAGGGCTTCCACCTGTGCATTCTCTTCTCGGGGGATTCGCTGGAGTTGCGCATCCTCGAAAGAGACCATCAGATCTTTGACTTTGGCCAAGTACTTGGCCATGCGACCATCTTGTGCTTCGTATTCCCCTGATACCTGGTTCACCACCAGCTGTGAGTCACTAAATATCTTGATGCACTTGGCCCCGGCCCTGTGGGCCATACACAGGCCGACTATAAGGGCTTCATATTCAGCCTCATTATTGGACGCCCGAAAGTTGATACAGAGTGAGTATTGGAGGATGAAATCATCTGGACCAGCAAGGGCGACCCCTGCTCCACTTCCATCAGTGCACGAGGACCCATAAACATACACTGTCCAGAACGGGGGTTCCTCTATCGCTTTGCTGGTGTCGGGAATTGTGCTCTCTACGATGAACTTAACTAGGGCTTGAGCCTTGATAGAGGTTCAAGGCTGATAGCTGATATAATGCTGACTCAGCTCGATAGACCACTTCATAAGGTGCCCTGAGGTTTCGGGCTTGTGGAGAACTTGTTTGAGCGGCTAGTCGGTAAGAACGACCATCGAGTGAGACCGGAAGTATGGGTGGAGCTTTCGGGCCGCCATGACCAACGCATAGGTCATCTTCTCTAGATTCGGATAACAGAGTTCAGCATCCCTGAGGACCTTACTCACATAGTAGATAGGCCGCTACGTATTGTATTCTTCTCTTACTAGAACAACGTTGAGGGTCTGCTCCGAAGTGGCGAGGTATATGTAGAGGACTTCCCTGGGCTTTTGCTTGCTCAAGAGTGGGGGGTTGACTAAGTAGGCCTTGAGCTGATCAAATGACTCTTGCTGCTATTGCCCCCACTCAAAACCATTAGTCCCCTTGTGGGCCTTTAAGAACGGGAGACATTTTCTCCAGACTTGGAGAGAAAACTCTCTATGGTCGCTAGGCGTCCGGTGAGTCTCTACACATCTTTAACGTTGGAGGGGGGAGCCATGTTGAGTATGGCCTGAATCTTTTAGGGGTTGGCCTCTATGACCCTTTAGCTGACCTTGAACCCCAGAAATTTGCCGGATGTGACACCAAAAGAACACTTGTTCAGGTTCAGTCTCATATCGTGTCTCCTCAACACATTAAAAGCCTCTGGGAGATCAGAGATATGATCCGATTTGCTAACGCTCTTCACCAACATGTCGTCTACATAGACTTCCATATTTCGACCGATCTGTTCCTTGAAGACCTTGTTAACAGGGTACTAATAGGTGGAACCAGCATTCTTAAGCCCGAAGGTCATTACCCAGTAGCAATATAGACCCTGGTCGGTGACAAAAGAGGTCTTCAAAATGTCTGGAGGAAACAATCTGATCTGATTGTACCCAGGAAATGCATCCATGAAGCTTAAGAGTTCGTGGCCTGAGGTTGCATCAATCAGGGCATCAATGCTCGGGAGCGGGAATGGATCTTAGGGGAAGGCCTTGTTTAGATCCGTGAAGTCAATGCAGATCCTCCAGCTCCCGTTGGCTTTCTTGACCATCACGATATTGGACAGGCATTCGGGATAGTTGACCTCCTGTATGAACCGAGTCTTCAAGAGTTTCTCAACCTCTTCTTTGATGGCCTCCTGGCACTCGGGGATGAATTTGTGTCGGTTTTGCTGGATAGGTATGGCCCCCGAAGCGACACTGAGGTGGTGCATGAGGAGCTCTTTAGAGATTCCTGGCATGTCAGTTGCAATCCAGGCGAACAGATCGTAATTTCCCCTTATACAGTGGATAATGTCAGATCTGACAGGGGGAGGAAGGACTTTGCTAATCTTGAATGTCCTTGTTGGATCTCCTTCTGAGAAGGCCACCTCTTCCAGCTCATCGACCGACTCTGATATAGGTTAGCTACTCCCTTGGAGAGCTCAAGAGCTTCAAGGGAGAAGACCGGTCCTCCCACCGAGGTCATGTGGCATTTGCGAGCTGCCTCCTGGATCCCTCTGACTTCTCCCACGCCTGCTGTGGTGGGAAACTTCATCTTCATATGGTAGGCCGAGGGTATGGCTTGGAGTGTAGCTAGGCCTGGTAGGCCCAGGATGACGTTGTAAGTAGCCTTCACATCTACGACCATGAAGTCCATCGGCTTGGTTCAGGTGGTGGGAGTTTTGCCAGCGATTACGTCGAGAGTTATGACACCCTTAATAATCATTGGCACTCCTGTGAACCCGTGGAGAGTGTAGCCAATGGGCTTGAGTTGATCCCTGGACAGTTTAAGACCCTGGAAGGCCTCTAGAAAAAGTATGTTGACCGAACTTTCGTTGTCGACCAGGACTCAGTGCACATCAAAGTTGTCCATATGGAGGTTTATTACCAGGGCTTCATAATGGGGCATTCGGATGCCCATCAAATCTCTATCTGAAAAAGTGACGGGGACCCCAAGGCCCTTGGGGGGAGGATAGTTCTGCACAGAATTTACTTTCCGGACGAAGGCTTTTCGGGAGGAGTTCAAATCTCCCCCAAATTGGGCCTCTGTGTATGAGATGTAGAACGGACTCTGGTTCGGAGTCCAGGGTCTCGGCGTGTTACTCGGCTCGCTTATTAGCCCCCCTGGAGGGCAGAGGAGGATCTTCCCTATCCTTTCTTACAAACCTGGAAAGTTTTACTCTCTAAATAAGGGCCTCGATCTCATCTTTTAGGGCCCGATAGTCATCCGTGTCGTGGTCGTGGTCTCTATGGAAGCGGCACCACTAGTCCCGATTCCTCTTTTTGCCCGGAGTGTTCATCTTTGGAGGTGGTGGGTGAAGACC
Organism: Hemerocallis citrina; assembly: GCA_017893485.1. Classification (NCBI taxonomy): domain Eukaryota; kingdom Viridiplantae; phylum Streptophyta; class Magnoliopsida; order Asparagales; family Asphodelaceae; genus Hemerocallis; species Hemerocallis citrina. The sequence goes on from CM030363.1 coordinate 195,404,727, forward strand.
CTATCTCCCGACCTCCATCAGGATGGCTAAGACACTCGCATTGAGTGGAGTGAACTTCTCGAAGTGGGGAGGAGGGCGACGCTGACCTCCATTGTCTTTCTAGATATTCTTAGCTCCTTCTTCTTCAGCGCCCTTCTGTTTGTTCCCGGAGGACGATCCCTCTAGAGCGGGGCGGGAGAGAGCCTCTTTCGCTTGGATGTATTTCTCACTCCTATATAGGAGTTCTGAGAAATCCCGAGGAGGCTTCTTGGCAAGGGATGCTCTGAGGTTGTCGTTAGTGACGTTGGATTGGAAGGCAGCAGAGGCCACGAATTGGTCCAGTGAGGTGATGGATCGGGCCTCCGCGGTGAAACATTTAACATAGTCTCTTAGCCGCTCGCCCTTCCTTTGATGAAGCAATAGCAAGGAGGTGCTCTTCTTCTCAGCCTGACGGCTACACACGAAGTGAGTAAGGAAGAGCCCTTCGAACTGGTCGAAGGAGAAGATGGAGGCCGGGGCTAGTCGTGAGTACCGTTATCTTGCAGGCCCCTTCAGCGTGGCCAGGAAATTTTTGCAAAGAAGTGTGTCCGACGCCTAGTGGATCATCATGAGAGTTTTAAAACTCTCGATGTGGTCAGCGGGGTCAGAATCCCCATTGTATGATTCAAAATGAGGGGGCTTGAAGTTCTCTGGGACTGGTGTTTCCATTATAGTTCGGGAGAACGGAGGCCTGCTGGGGCGAAAATTCCTTGCCCGTTGTTCCTTCTTTCTGTCCAGTCGGCCGAGGTGCCTCTCCATCTCATGGAGATGGCAGTAGACCGAATCCTCCCTTCGGTCATATCTTGCTGAGCCCCGGGACTCTTCCTCACGCGGAAGGGGACTGGGAGAGCAGCAGTGATAGCTTAGGGCAGGTTAAGGACTGGGAGTACGGTGCCTATAGCTTGGGGCAGGTTGAGGACTGGGTGCCTGCTGATCGTGGTCGGAAACAACATTGAGGGCCCTCGGGACTGCCTCTTGAAATTGCTGGAACTCTGCCCTCGTAACAGGTGCCTTCTGCTCTCGGTGGTCCCGTAGGGCGGGTCGACCGATTGGAGAGCAGCTTCTCCTTTGACGATGCTGGGGTGAACTCCCTTCTCCTCCTGGGTGAGTTGGACCTTCTGCGATCTGGCCTGCGGGGGGATCGGGCTCTAGGGGACTGAATCGCTGGACCCCTTTGATGTTCTCGACGGGGTATCCCGTCATGGGTCTGCCTCTCTTCCAAGCGATTCCGAAGATCTATCCCATGCTGCCTGTTGACGATAATGTGCTGGAGATCCTTTGGTGTTGGGGGACTGTACGAGGCCATGGAGTCGGACGAGGGGTTATGTATCGATACATGGTCATGATGAGGAGGTTTCCCCTATCGACTTCGGTGGGAGGGTCCCGCGGCAGCCCCTTGTGGCCCTTGAGGAGCCTGCTGGGGCTGAGGTTGCTGAGGAAGGAGCTGTCCATGCTGCGGTTGCTGGACGGGTTGAGGGAGAGACTGTCCAGGCTACTGGACTTGTTGAGCAGGTTGAGGGGGAACCTCCAGGAGTGGATGAGGAGAAGGATCGGGAGTGGCTCTACGGTTAGAGGTCGTCGTCTTCCCCTTCTTTGGAGGCATAGATTGAAACTACTTTTGCTAATGAAATAGAACTGGATTGCTTTTTCTGTTTTCCACAGACGGTGCCAATTTGTTGCTGCTGATTTCTGGTATGGGAGCAAACAGATGAATTTGTGGATTCTTAAGGAAACAAGTAAGCAAACCTGCTGACTTTCACCAGCGTGTTGACTGGTTTCTCGCTACTGTAGTGAACCTGCACAAAGTTCGATACACCGGGATGAATCCTGGCGACGAACCCTCCGACGCTCTTGTCAGTAATCAGGAAGATTATGAAAGAGCTTTATATGGAAAAAGATTGATTACCTTGTTACGGTGGGAGAAGAAGGGTATTTATAGTCGCCTTAGGAACCAGTTTCGAGATAAGGATAAATATCTACTTCCCGTTGTTTATGGATAAGATGGAGAGTTTAAACTCATTTCGTGATAAGAAGCAGTTAAAACCGCCTCTTAGAGATAATCATGAATTTGAATTAATCATTAAGTATCTGGGCTGGTTTGTAGCAGGCTGCTACCCATACCCAATAGGACGGATCTGTTTATGGGTTATTGGGCTTTGAAGAAAGACCCAGTTCCCATTTCAGACACGTTTGTAGGTGAAATTATCGTTTTTACCCCTGAGAGCTTTAAGATTCGTGTCTGGTTTGAACGGTCCCGATTTAATCTTATTTTTAGCCATATTAGTTAGCGTGTGAAGGGGGTTTGGCGCTCTGGCTTGTGCTTGGGTTTAATCCTGGAGGTGTGCAGACTTGGTTTTATTTAAATTTTCTTTTCACCTTTATTAAATGTTTTGGAGTTTTAGTATGAAACTTAAAATACACATTAAGGAAAAATTTTCAGAAATGAGTAAATATAAAATTGAGATTTATTTTGGGATTAGATAAAAGGTAATTTATAATTGATTAAGTGACATTTAATTATCTTGTCTAGGGTTGTATTATGAGATTTAAATGTGAATTAAGGAGAAAATTTGGGATTGAGTTGAATATAAAAAAATGACTTTTGGGACTAAATAAATACTAATTTAAATTTTGATTAAGAAGAAAATTTTGATTATTTTTTTACTAAAGATATTCTAAAAGTTATATCATTTGGATTAAACTCGATCTAGAGTTAATATGAGTTAATTTTTTAAAGAATAAATTGGAAGTTGAATATAAAATTGTTGGGAAAATAATCTATTGAATGTAATAGGTAAAGTTTTGTAAATTTACAACTTCATTGAAAATCTTATTAGAAGGTATAAATAAACTATCTATTTTACATAGAGAATGTTTAAGTAAAATGTTGGATAAGACTATGAAACTAGTGATACAAATAACTGAGTTGTGTGAACAAGGAAATAATTGGATATGTGAATGAATGAAGCTTTAAAATGTGAATAAAGAGGGTATTGGATAACCCATTATGTTGTGAACATGAAATGTGTAGTATCTAGAGGCTAAGTGAGACCCGGAGTACTGGTAAAGTGATGAAAGTGAAAAGTGAAATTTGAGAAGTGGCCAATATGGGCTTGGTATATTGTTTAAGACAGGCAGGAGGGTAAGTTAGCTCTAGGTGGTAATATTATTCATGTTGAACTTAAGGATAGGCACTAGAAGAAGATATCATAGAAACAACAACGAACATGTCCCGTAAAGAATATGCAGCTCCTGGGTTTTCGAGATCGAGAAATACTCCTGGTAAATCAACGGTGTGTGGGCTATGGGTGTTTTTCTATCTTCGAAAAGGCTGATAAAGAGAATGCATTTCCTAGGAATGGTCAGGACCGAGGATACGCCCGATAAATCCACGATGTGTGGGCTAGGGGTATGCCGATATGGTTCGTAGTTGCGGGTGATCGACTTGTTAGGGTTCGTGACTGAGGATACGCTTGGTAAATCCACTATATGTGGGCTAGTGGTAGGCCGGTAAGGTCCAATATCCTGGGGGTGCATCTTATCGGTGACTATGAGTTGGAGTATATTCATTGGGTTAAGTATGACATAATGTAGGATGTAAACCCTATAATGAGAAGTACGTTAAGGGCTTGTCCTCAGACCTATGTAGTATGGGATGCACAGAATTAGAACAAATGTGCATTGGTGTCATCTTAAGTATAAATGACTACATTAGGCATTAAGTTCATGTCATACACTGAGACGAATAGGATAGTCACTTTTCCTGTTTGCATTCAAGTTTGTGTTTGCTAAATTAAAGAGTTGTTGTATTGGTGCATTGCGTCAATTGTATGCAATTGACGTGCCTACAGTTTCCCAGTTGCAGGATTTGACTTGGCATGGACTTGAAGTCACTATGATGAGTTGTTACAAGATTGAAAAAAATTCATTATCGTAGATTATATTGTATTTATTTATTTCCACTGTGCTGTTGCAAAGAACAATGTTGTAAATAAAAAAGTTTTAAATTTCCTGTATTTTTGTACGAATTTGAAGTAAAAGATCTTGTTTGTACTACAAATTACCTGTGTTTGGAATTCGGGGCGTTACAGAATGGTATCAGAGCCAACTTCAATATGTAGTACATTATAAGAAAAACACATTGGGTGGACATTAGAAGTGTGAGTGTCAGTTTGGAGTCATGAATGTAATAGTTATCAAACTTGCATTCATGAAATTCTCCTCGTATCCAATGATGTGATTATTGTATGCGAGCATGTTTTCCTCTGATCACGAGTATTATGGTTGGCTTGAACCTACATTCATGATACCTTACATAGACTAATTTTTTTCTTTAATTTTTCTATGTGGATTTTCCTCGTAGTACTCTTCATCTTTAACGCTTAATATTTTTCAAAGAATTATTTTCTTCTACTATTAATTCACTTCGATATTTATTTTATATACATTCCTTAGTCTTAATCTTTTAATTTTGTCTTACTTGTTTTCCAGTCTTAAAATTTTATCCTTCATATGTTTATGTGTTTACTCGTTTACATTTACTATTACTTTATGTATTTTACTAAGTTTTAAATTATCACTTATTAAAATACTATTGCGAATATTATTTTCTTTTATTATTAATTCTATTACGTTTTAAAATTTTTTTTAATGATTACATTCATTTTACGTATGCTTTGATTTTGCGATGCTATACTTTTCCACTTTTTTATAATTTTTTCAGTATATTTTGTGATATTTTACTTATATAAATATACCTCTACACATTAAGACTTTCTTTTATTACTAATTTTGTTTTACGCCTTATATTCAATGTTATTGTTATTTCTTATTGTTTACTACTTTTGTTATATCTACTTTTCGTTATTAATAGTTACTTATTAATTTTGTTGCTTTATACTTCTCTAATATACTATATAAACTCACTACTTATATTTTTACTTTATTTCAAAAAAAAGTTATATTCTTGGTTACTAAAGATACTTTCCACTGATTACTATATACATCATATATTCCAACATACTTACTATACCTATTATTTTACACTTATATAATTACTACATTACTGTATATATTTTGTAGTATATGTTTATTATGTCAACCCACTACATTACATATTTATTTTCTTATCCACATTCGCATTTAAGCTTATGCATGTATCTCATTCCATTTTCCTCTCACCTTTATAATTCATTTTCATTACTACTAATTTCTACTATTTATGTTTGGTATTTATAATCTATATAATTCTCCGAAGAAATTCTCATGCTTAACCTTGGTCTTGCTCCTAGGGCCAAACCTGTCCAGAGAAAGCGACACAAGTTCGCTTCCGAATGCCAGTAGGAAATCAAAGAAGAAGTAGAGAAACTCTTAAATGCCCGATTCATACAGAAGGTCAACTATCCTGAATGGATGTCCAACGTTGTGATGGTCAAAAAGGCCAACGGGAGTTGGAGAATTTGCATTGATTTCACAGATCTGAACAAAGCTTGCCCAAAAGATCTGTTCCCGCTCCCGAGCATTGATGCCCTGATTGATGCAACCTCCGGACACGAACTCTTGAGTTTCATGGATACCTTTTTCGGGTAGAATCAAATTAGGATGTTCCCTCCCGATATTCCAAATACTTCGTTTGTAACCGACCAGAGTCTATACCGGGTCATGCCCTTCGGGCTAAAGAACGCCGATGCAACTTATCTGTGCCTTGTCAACAAGGTCGTCAGAGAACAGTTCGGCCGGAACATGGAGGTCTATGTAGACGACATGTTAGTACAAAGCACCAGCAAATTGAATTATGTTTCCAATCTTCAGGAGGCCTTTGATGTGTTGAGGAGACACAACATGAGACTAAAACAAAACAAGTGTGCCTTCGGTGTCTCATCCGAAAAATTCTTTGGGTTCATGGTAAGCCAAAGAGGCATAGAAGCCAACCCGAAAAAGATTCAGGCCATACTGAACATGGATCCCCCTTCCAGTGTCAAAGACGTACAAAGACTTACAGGACGCATCGCAGCCATAGGGAATTTTCTCTCCAAGTCAGGAGAAAAATATCTCCCGTTCTTTAAGGCCCATAGAGGGGCGAAAGGCTTTGAGTAGGGGCAACAGCAGCAGGAGTCCATCGATCAACTCAAAGCCTATCTAGTCAACCCCCCACTCTTGAGCAAGCCAAAGCCCGAGGAAGTCCTCTATATATACCTTGCTACCTCGGAACAGACTCTCAGCGCCGTCCTGGTAAGAGAAAAAGATAAGATGCAAAAACCAATCTACTATGTGAGTAAGATCCACAGGGACGTTGAACGCCGATATCCAAAGGTAGAAAAGATGGCCTATGTGTTAGTCATGGCAGCCCGAAAGCTCCGTCCCTACTTCCAGTCCCACTCAGTGGTCATTCTTAATGACCAATCGCTCAAGCAAGTACTCCAAAAGCCCAAAACTTCGGAGCGCCTTATGAAGTAGTCTATAGAGCTGACCCAACATGATATCAAGTATCAGTCCAGAGCCGCAATCAAGGTACAAGCCCTGGTAGAATTTATAGTAGAGAGCACTATCCCTGACTCCAACAAGGCGATAAAGGAACCCCAATTCTGGATCGTGTATGTTGATGGGTCCTCTTGCGCTGACGGAAGTGGGGTGGGGATCATCCTGACTGGCCCTGATGACTTCGTTCTTCAGTACTCACTCCGCATAAGTTTTCGGGCATCAAACAACGAGGTTGAATATGAGGCTCTCATAGTCGGTCTTTGTATGGCTCGTAAGGCCAGGGCCCAGCGCATCAAAATATTCAGTGAATCACAGCTGGTAGTGAACCAGGTATCGGAGGAGTATGAGGCAAGAGATGATCGCATGGTCAAATACTTGGCCAAGGTCAAAGAGTTGTTGTCCACTTTCAAAGGTGCACAACTCCAAAGGATCCCCGAGAGGAGAATGCGTAGGTAGATGCCTTCTCAAAGTTGTCTTCCTCTTCCCTCCAGGTGCTAGAACAAACCGTCTTAATAGATTTCCTCTTGAAACCTAGCATCGAAGAAGATGGTCCCGAACTGATGGAGACGCTGCCCCTAGCACTCGGGGAGAATTGGATGAGGCCCTTACTCGAGTTCCTCAAAGATGGAATCCTCCCTCCAGACCCTAAAGAAGCTAGAAGAATCAGAACTAGAGCCGAGCGATACACGCTCATCAAAGGGGTCATGTACAATCGCTCTTACACAGATGTGGATGACAGACCCTACTTGAGATGCCTCTCCCCCGAGGAGGCCCAATACGCTCTAAATGAGGCCCATGAAGGGACCTTCGGTGCTCATTTAGGAGCAAGGTCCCTCGTCCGTAAAATCTTGAACTACGGATACTTCTGCCCCACACTCCTTCGCGATGCCGATCATCACGTTCGCCAATGCAGCCCCTACCAAAATTTCTCAACAGTTCAGCATTTACCACAAGCCTAGCTCTCCTCCTTATCTAGTCCGGCCCCTTTATGCAATGTGGGGGATGGACTTGCTTGGGCTGTTCCCTCCAGTGCCGGGCCAGCTGAAGTTCCTTGTTGTTGCAATCGAATACTTCTCCAAATGGATCAAAGCCGAGCCTTTAGCGATGATCACTAAGAACAGGGTCCAGCGGTTCTTTTGGAAGAACATCGTCTGCAGATTCAGTGTACCTCGAATCTTAGTAACGGACAATGGGACCCAATTTACGGGGGTAGCCTTTCGCGATTTTTGTACGGACCTAGGCATCCAGCAACGATTCTCCTCGATATCCCACCCGCAATCCAACGGTCAAGCAGAGAATGCCAATCAGCAAATTCTCTCAGGCCTAAAGAAGAGACTGGACAAGTCTGCCAAGGGGTTATGGGTCGAGCAACTCCCCAATGTGCTCTGGAGCTACCGCACTACTAAGAGGACCCCACAGGAGAATCTCCCTTCAACCTTACTTACGGATCCAAAGCCGTCATCCCACTTGAAGTTGGCCTACCTTCGCCCCTCTTGATTGCCTTCAATGAAGAGCAAAATTCGAACCGTTTTGGAGCAACTTGGACCTCATCGATGAAATTCGAGAAATATCCTCCATCCTTCAGGAGATTTATCGGTGCAGGATTGAGCAGTCCTACAACAAGAAAGTTCGCCCCACTAATCTCAACGAAGGAGATTTGGTGCTTAGAAAGCTATCAGTTTTTTTCTAGTGCAAGAAAGGCATGCTATATATCACATAATTGGGAAGGGCCGTATGGGATCTCCAAAGTTGTGTGCCCTGGCACTTACCAACTTGAAGACCCGGGGGACAAGAGAGTACCAAGAACATGGAATGCGGAACACTTATTGAAGTACCAAGAGGGTGTTTGAACACCGCTCCAAGCAACTTCTAATCCTAGAGCTTTTCTAAGTTTGTTTTTCTTCTTATTTAGTTGATTTTTTCAAATTTAATAATGGCTTGCAACTCAAAAGCAACAACTTAGTCATCTTTAATAAAAGCAGTTTACTTTCTCAGAAAACCTAATGTCTAAATGATTCTGGTTGTCTTACCCCGAAGCGTACACTCTAAGTATAAAAAATCTCAAAACGATAAGTTCGTAGTCCAACACTTGGTTCAATGCCACTTTAGCTACTTGTGAACAAGCAAGTACGAAGTAGATCACCATTCGAAATTGCTCCCACAGCTGTCGAAACTTTTAAAACTACAAGTTCGGAGTCCAACACTTGGTTCGATGCCACTTTAACTACTTGCGAACAAGCAAGTATGAAGTAGCTCACCATTCGAAATTGCTCCCACAACTGTTGAAACTCTTAAAACAACAAGTTCGGAATCCAACACTTGGTTCGATGCCACTTTAGCTACTCGCGAACAAGCGAGTGCGAAGTAGCTCACCATTCAAAATTGCTCCCACAACTGTTAAAATTCTCTTGCGAATGTTAGCAAAACACTTAAACTCTTAAAAGAAGCTCATTACAAGATCGAAAGATGTGATATATTATTCCGACAAAATTGGGGCTACAAGTCTTATTCAAGACCAAAAACTCTACAAGACTAAAAGGCGTCGCCCTAGCTCCTTCTAGGAAGGGGAACTCTCCGATTAAGCGACACACGATGACGACGAGCGCTATGTTGCTCTCGCCTTGTCTCCAAAGAAGTCTCTAGGCCTGCAAGTCGGGTCACGCCATTAACACCCATGGGCCTAACCGTCGCCCTAACAGATGCCCCACTCGATGAACCGGCCACTCCACTTTGTGCATCCCCAGGGTTCCGCAGAGTGTTAGGCATGCGAAGAGCTAATTCATGGAACGATCTTCCCTGGGCGTACTCCCCATGTTACTTCCTTCGGACAGCCACTTTGAGCGAAGATTCTCCGCTTCTAATTCGATGAGCCGCTCTCTGAGGGAGTCATCTGTCACCTTGAGCTTCAAACGAGGTACCGCACTGGCGCTCCCTCCTCTTCGAAACTCGAAGATACTCCTCCATAGATAAGCCGCTTCTAAACTCTTCTCGAGCACCACGTTCTTTAGCTCGTCTCTCTCCGCCCTTACTTAAAATAGAGCATCCTTTAGCTCATCCCTCTCCGCCTTCACTTCGGATAAAGAGCTATTCAGCTTGTCTCTTTCGGTCTTCACCGCGAATAAAAAGTGTCGAAGTAACTTTAGCCTTGAAGCTTTTCCAACTGCCATTGAGGGGCCGACCTCTCCCCCCTTGGGGGGCACCTCTTACAAAGCCTCCTCAAAGCGCTTCGCTTCTATGTTTATTTGAGCCAAGACCAACCTCAGATGGCCAAGCTCAAACTCAGTCTTAGATAGCTTCTCCTGAGAGCGAGCGACCCCTAGCCTAGCGACACGAAGATGGGCACGAAGGTGCGACGCTTCGCCACCCTGGGGAATTTGACCAAAAGAGAGAATTGTAAATCACTCTTAATTCGAGACAAATCTACAAAGATGGTTCTATGTTCAATCAGGGCTACAAAATAGTTCTATGCTTGAAAAACAACCACAAGTCGTGTCGTCACACAAAAAGCACTTCATTACCAAAAGTATAGATACAAAAGCGGGGGCCAGTCCGCTATAAGGCATCGATATAAGGGCATTTAAAAAGAAAAGGGAGCAACTAAAAAACATAATGAAGATGCAATAAGGAGTCAGAGGACCACCTCGGTAGACGGCTCTAGGGGAACTGTAACCCCACGACCGTCCTCCTCAGTTTCCTCCGCGTTTGTAGCACCCCGAATTTCCAATATGATATCTTAGAAATACATGGCACGATTCCCAGCATCAACTTCAATTGCAATAGTAAATATAACCAAAAACACAGATAATTTTTATTTCAACTTTCATTACAATAATCATTTACAAACACAGCGGAATACAAAACACCTTGAATTACAATCTTTTTCTTTACAACACATCTTTTACAAATTTACATAAGCTCTATAGCATCATTCTACCACAAGCATCCAAATCCCAAGCTACAAGCACCTACCTGTAAAATATGAGGCTAGAGATAATCCTACCCCCCAAAACTACAGGGGTCAGGCATAACGGTGTGAGTGACATAAAAAGAAAACAACATAAATAAAACATAAAGTATAGAGTCATCAACAACATGTATTAACAGTAAGGATAAATGAAATAAGAAATAACAATAAGTAAAGCATGAAATTATCAAGGAATACAAGATAGTAAATAGTGGAGTATGAAAACAACAAGTGAAACGAGACTAAGTGTCAAGTGTAGGAAAAACAGGAAAATACAAGCATGAAACCAAGTCAAGAAAACACAATCTCTATATGCTGACTCTCTAATGCATACTTGTTGGGTTCTAGGCATTCCATAGTACATAGGTCCGGTGCAAGCCCTTAACGATCTCCACTTTATAGGGTTAAACCCCTCGTTATGCAACTGATCCTACTACGGTGATGGAAACAAGATCCAGAATACTCTGCAAATAGGCACCACAGCCCTCGACGCGCAAGCATCATGTAAGAATAGCTCTAAATTCGGAGAATTACCTCCCAACTGTGTACCCCACGAATATGCTTGCAAGGTCCTCGACGTGCAGATACACCAGGTACATTCCGTGAATAGACCTGATGACCTTCGACACGCAAATGCACCCTGCATGCTGCGTGAATAGGCCTACAGATCCTCGACACGCGAACATACAAATGTCCTCTCGAGACAGAACACAAACAGTCCTGGAACGCATCCGTTGGACTAAATAGACCAAGAGCCTATACTCACGTTTCCCAAGTTCCATCACATCTCCACTAGTGCCTGTCCTTAAGTTGATTATTATTAAACCAAAAAAATCCTCATCTCTAGAGTTAGTGTATCCTTCCGGACTTAATTACTTAACAACAACCCCAAGACCCAACTGGTCTAAATCAATAAATCTCAACTGCCGGTTCACAGGACTCCCACTCAACTCCTAGAGATATCATCAAGACCAAAACTCACAAATCCATTGTCAAAACGATCATATGAAGAAACTTCTCCAATCAACAAAACCCAAATATTTTATAAAATTCTAGAATCCAAACCCCACAATAAAATATCTTGAAAACCTATGTTCTGTAGAAAGGATAATATTTTAGAATAGTAAGTTATAGATCCAAAAACTTTTAAAGAATCAATCATTTAAAGAACATCAGAATAACTCAAGAAAATATCCGTAATAGTCGACTGTAAACCGGAGTCGGTCGACTGTCCAGAGCAAAAATCCAGCACTTCAAGAAATAAAAATCTAAGTAGTAGAAGTCGACTATAAAAAAAGTCATTGGTCGACTGTCCAGAGTGAAAATCCAAAACTTCAAGAAAACATCAAAATAGAGCAGAGTCAGTCGACTATAAAAATGGGTCAGTCGACTGTTCCGCATAAAATCCAAAACTTTAAGAAAACATAAATCAGAGCAGACCAGCCGACTGTGTAAAGTGGTCAGTCGACTGTCCCGCATGAAAATCCAATACATCAAGAAAACACAAATCTGAGCAGTAACAGTCGATTGTATAATCTGGATAGTCGACTATCCCACAGGAAAATCCAACACTTAAAGAAAACATTAAATTCAGAGCAGAGACAGTCGACTGTATAAGGAAGCCAGTCAACTGTTCCGTAGGAAAATTCGAGACTCAAGAAAATACTTCAGCAAGGATCCTGACAGTCGACTGTCGACATTGGTCAGTCGACTGTCAGTCCTCCAGACTACAGTTTTTGTTGTGCACATTTCAACCGATACGGAGTTTTACTTTAAAAACCTAAATCTGTAAAAGTTACAATTCTGATATGTTCAAATACAACTTGTAGAGTATATAAGAGTCCATAAAAACCAATCAAAACCACTTTGAATTGATAAAAATAGCTTTTTGATGAATTTCTTCAAAATAAGACATGAATGTGTGCATATGTCAAAACTAGAGTTCTTAAGAATCAATCGTACATCAAATAACTTTGTATTATGTTCCAAACCATATCAATGCCAAAATAAGTTAAGATATAATAAAAATCCATAAAAACACACAAAGATTCAATTTCTTCAAAACCACAAAATAGGATATTCATATAAAGATGTTTGTGCATGTTTGTGTACCAAGAAAACTTCGCAAATCCATCAATTAAAAATAACAAAATATTCAGATTTAATCTTAATATTTGAGAAATCCAATTTCCAAATAAAATCTTTCACAAATCACAAAATCCCCAATTTAGTTGTATTACATCAATCCAATTCAATTATCCCAAATCCAATTCTCAAGACATGATCTCTTAATTCATTAGTCCTGCTCAAAACTTCCTTAACTAAATCACCATTATTAACTCATGAATCATAAACAAATTTAACATTAACAAGACCAGGTTACATTCATCCAACTCACCAATAGCCAAAAATCTCATCTTTAATCTATTTATGCATAACTTTCACTATAGTCAATCAAATCAGCAATAACTCAAAACAAATAGCCTACTCATGATTTATATTAGGTCCTCTATCAATCTCGAATCATCCACATGCAATTCTATTCATAAATAATTAGGTTTTCATGAAAGATCCAATTTTAACTCATCAATTCATTCAATCCATCATATAAATTCATATCAAACCCTAGCATGCTTTCTAAAACACCACATACAACATTCAAAGAACAAAACAAAACAATTATATCACTCACCTTATTGAAGAGATCAAACGAAGACGAATAGAAAGTAAGAAAAGTCCATCCTTTGCAAGAAATCCAAGATCTCCTCTTAAAATCTCCAAGAAATAATAATAGTAAAATTCTTTGTGTTGTGCAGCAAAAGACGGCTGCACTCCACCTTTTAAATAGGCCGAAAATCAGGAGAATTAGGGTTTTAAACATATTTGCAAAAATACTCCTTTTAAAATATATCTTTACATATATAGATCCATATACTTGGAAACTTGATAAAACCAATTTATTTGAGATTTAAAAAAAAGAAAAAAACCATCAATAAGTCAGCCGGCACTGTTTGAAAAACCCAGAAAAACGAACTTGCATTTTTACCCCTCAAAATGACAATTTTGCAAAAAAAGTATCAAAACTTGTAAAATAAACCAAATTCATTAATACAAAAAGTAAAATTTTTAACCCTGAGTTGACTAGGCATTATACCCAGTCCAAAAATCTGAAAATCTGGAGTTTTCACTCTATTTGGTAATTTGCACAAAAGTCCTTCTTTTTGTAATATTTGCGAATAGGTCCAACCATTATCAGAAAAATCTAGAAAAATCACAAATAATCTCAAATAATAAATAATGAGTTTCCCCAAAATAATTTTTGCTTTTAAACTTCCCGAGAAAATATTTGCACGTGTGTTTGCACGTGTAAAAAGATAAATTTTCAGAAAAATATTTATTAAATCTCTAAAAATCATTTTAATTCATTTATAAATCTTAAAAATAATATTTCAAAATACAGGGTATTACAACATTGGTTGCATGAGGGTTCGCGGCGACGTCCACCCTCTCGTCCTCTTCTTCAATCACCTCCTCGTCTATCGGAGCAGTTTCGCCTTCGAGAAGATCATATAGGTAGTACCTCGAGCCGTCGAAGCCGAGGATCCACACCTCCATGTGCTTCAGCACCCGAGCATAGGATTGTTCCATGTTCGTGCGCATATGCAACTTCGCTTCAGCCCTAATCACCTCTGCAGTTGCTTCCACGACAACCTCCCTCTCCCTCGTTGCATCTTCAGCGGCCTTCGCAGCCATTTCCTTCTCCTTGTCGGCCCTCTCCTTCTCTTTGTATGCCCTCTCTTTCTCCAGGGCGGTTTGTTAGTTCTCCTTAGCTAAGGCGGCCTCGAGGAGATGGATCTGAGCCACCTGAGACTCGAACAAGCATTTTTCCACCTCGTACATTTTCACAGCCTTGGCACGCTCCGACCTATCTCTATCCTTGCTGCCTTGAGCTCTTTCTCCTGTTCGGCGAACTGCTCCATCATGTGACTAAAATGGTAGGTGATCTACGAGGACAAAAACAAGAAAGAAAACTCTTTTAAGCACGAAAGTCACCCTTAAAAAAAGTGGAAAACAAGACTCCACTCACCTTCATGGTCACTTTGGCGATCTCGAGGGCATCATCACCGACCGTCTCCACCTTTAGGGCATCGCTCCTTTGGGGTCGGCAAGTGCCGAACTGCTTGCATACAGCTGATGGAGTCCCTGAGGAAATCGTCGTGCATCATCACATGACAGTCAGGGACGAAGAGCTTCTTGTGCTCCTCGGTAAGAATTGTCTCTGCTGCCACTATCATAGGAGTGGCTTTGAGCGCCAATACCTACTCGATGGAAGTTCCTTCCACAGTCAGACTAGGGGAGGTAGGCAGAGCAGAAGGTTCAGATTCTAAGTTGACCACCGGTGTCGTCGACACCGGGTCTTCACAACTTTGGCAGATTATGGCCTAGAGGTCATCCTCTTACTCTTCCTCCCATCGGGGACCTTGTTGCTAAGTCCCCCTCGGTCGAGCAACATCGCCCTGAAGTCCATTTTCAAAGCCTCTGTGAAAAAGAAAGACAACAAAGAGATGGGAATGTGAAAAAGAAAAGGGGGAAAGCTCGAATTAAAAGAATAACAAATACGGGGCATACTAGGTTCGATCGGACTAAGACCCCATCGAAGAGGACCTCCTCGGTTAACTCCGTCCAACCCAAGGGTTCACGAGCAAGGAGTTTGGCTACGATCTCTTCTTCCTCCGGAGGCAACACCGGCTTGGCCTTCGCCCATTTTGGCACCTTCTCCCTCCACCTAGTGGAAATGTTCCACGGCGCATTGCTTCGGATCAAGTACTTCTCCTTGCAAAACATAATAGAATCAGGGTTTTCTATCAGCTTCACGCCCCGACACGGTGATAAATAGTACTGGTACTCCACCCTACTCTTCCGATGGATATGGTAGAGCCTTCGGAGAATGGTGAGTTGAGGAACGACCCCTATTGCTTGGCACTGGAGGAGAAATCCGTTGACATGCCTCCACATGTTCGGCATATACTGAAACGAGCATAAGCTTTACCATTGCAGTACCTCGGCCACGAACGGGGGAATAGGTAGGCGGAGACCGGCAAAGAATGCATTAAATGAGAAAACGCATGTGTCGGGGGAAGTCGGCGTGCAGGCTCGGATAACCGCACCTGAAAGGAGAGTGAGTTCCTTCAGAATCTTGAAACTCTCTCGGATTCGAACCAAGTCCTTCTCCATTAACATGGATGGGATGTCGTCAACCTCAGAATGTTCTCTTGGCCTGCTCTCCTCCTACGAAGCCAACATCCGTACACAACTTTGGCCAAAAGGTCCTCTGAGTACTCCCGAACTCCGCCAAGGCCCATTAAGGGACCTGAAAGCCGGTCCAGCGCCCCTGCTCACCTCTCTTCCTCCACTATAGTCCTGGTGACCACCGATCCTACCACCATCTTCTCCTTGTCCACTACCGGGGTAACCACCAACTGTTGGTCCCCTTCGTGGTCCGAGGTGGAGGTCTCACTCCCTGAAGAAACCCTAGAAATCTCGTAAAATATATAAAAGAGAATATATATTTACCTTGATGTGATGGGTACGGTCGGAATATATCACCAGAAAATCAAATGCTTGGCCGTGACTGCAGCCACCCGAGAGCGAAAGAAAAAATTTTCAAGAGAAAAGTAAAGAATGGGAGGATGGTGTGAGGGGTGAGAACTTATAGTGAGTGAGGGGTGTCGCTTGGGCTTCCTAGACTTTTGGACCCCCAAGACCAGTAAAAAGCCCAAGTGAACACCGAATACTAAGCGGCAGAATACGAAAAGACAAAAATTAAAGCAATGCCGATAGACCTGTTGACCGGTCAAACCCAAGAATAGAAAACTTCATCTCAATATTCGTGCCTGATCAAGATCAGACGACCCTGATGTTGCCACGTCCCTCGGAGCCAAATCGAAGCAAACGTGTCCCCGAACGTGAAATTGGGGAAAAATTTGTCTCAATATTCGTGCTTGATCAAGGCAGATGGCCCTGGTGTTGCCACGTCCCTCGGAGCCAAATCCGAGCAAACGTGTCTCCGAACATGAAATTGGGGAAAACTTTGTCTCAATATTCATGCCTGGTCAAGATCAGACATCTCAGTTGTTGCCACGTCCCTTGGAGCCAAATCTGCGCAAACGTGTCCCCGAACGTGAAATTGGGGAAAACATCATCTCAATATTCGCGTCTAATCAAGATCGGACGGCCCTGATGTTGCCACGTCCCTCGGAGCCAAATTCGAGTAAACGTGTTCCCGAACATGAAATTAGGGGAAAATGTTACCTCAAAATTTGCACTTGATCATGATCCAACGGCTTTGGTTGAGCCACGTCCTCAGAGCCAAATTTCAAGCAAACGTGGCTCCGAGTGTGAAAATGTCCCTCGGAGCCAAATTCCGAGCAAACGTGGCTTCGAGTGTGAAAATGGGAGAAAATGTTGCCTCAAAATTTGCGCTTGATCAAGATCCAATGGCTCAAATTTAGCCACGTCCCTCGGAGCCAAATTCCGAGCAAACGTGGCTCCGAGCGTGAAAATGTGAAAAAATGTTTCCTTAAAATTTGCACTTGATCAAGATCCAACAGCTCAAATTGAGCCATGTCCCTCGGAGCCAAATTCTGAGCAAACATGGCTCCGAGCGTGAAAATGGAGAAAAACATTGCCTCAAAATTCCCGCTTGATCAAGATCCGATGGCTCAGATTGAGCCACGTCCCTCAGAACCAAATTCCGAGCGAACGTGGCTCCGTGCGTGAAAGAGGGGGAAACTCCCCACTCCCGATGTGTGCCCTGTTGGATCCTGTAGGCACGACAACAAACACTAGAGGGGGGGTGAATAGTGTTTATTAAAAACTGCGGAAATTTTTCTCGGTGCAGTCGACTGTGTAATGAAACAGTCGACTGATATGTTCAAATTAATTGAAAACACTAACTCTGTGGAGTCGACTGATGAATGAGACAGACGACTGAAACCACAATGAAATTACAACTACAAACGACACTGACCAGTCGACTGATAGTGCAAGAAGTCGACTGTCCAGAAGCTTTTTGTAAAACTAAAATAAACAAGAGTGAATGCAAACACAAGACAATCAATCACAGAGTACACAAGATATATCCTGGTTCGGTCCTCCCTACCTACATCCAGTCCCCAAGCAACCCACTTGAGATTTCCACTATTCTTGAAAAATTACAAGAATACCCTACGGCGTTACGACAACAACCTTGTCTAACCCGTAGTCCTTTCTCTCAACCAGAGAAAGCAGACCCACTCTACAACCAAGAGTGAAACAAAAAAAACGACTCTACAACATAGAGTCAAAAACACTCTCCAACCGAGAGCAAGAGAACAAGAATACTTTACAGTCAACCTATAGCCTTGTTGGTGTATGTGTTGATGTACGTGGCTAACAAAATAGGTCGACTTCTATACTCAGTCCAGAGCGAATTCAATGCTATACTGGACTGAATGTAGAGAACCAAAGTGTGTGAACTTGAAAGCTTTGTTTCTCACAGAAAATCACTTAGAATGTTTTTCACAAGAATGCTCGGAAGTGTAAAAAATCATAGAGACCTTTCCAGTGAGATCTGAAACTCTATTTAAAGAGTTTGATCTCCTAAACGTTGGGAAAAACAGTTACTTAACTGTCAACCAACGGATCTGAGCTTTTGAGTTTAAAAAAATTCGATTTTGAAAAACGGAAAACGGTCAAAAGCTCTCGAACAGTCGACTGGGTTGCCATATGAGTCGACTGATCAGAGTTTGAATAATTTTAAACAATTTTGTACTATCAGTCGACTGGTAGAAGCTTAAGTCGACTGGTACTCAAAAGTTAAAATTCTTCAAACTGTTTTGACTCTTTTTGGGGGTTTTTAAGAGACACATAATATAAAACTTTTGAGTGTGTGTGTGTGTGTGACAAGGCTTTACATCAGACTACGACTCAACAGAAATTAAGATACAATGTTTACAAGACACAACAGTATAACACATTTGAGCTTGAAGTCTTCAGTCTTGATAGTCTTGAGTCTTGATCCTTGTCTTGAAGTCTTCATCTGAATCCATTTGAACTTGTTCATTTGTTCAGCTAGAATTGTCTTTGGTATGTTCACTGCAATGTTAGACACATAATACACACATATTGCACTGTGTTGTGATCATCAAAATCAAGAATCAACATTCTCCCCCTTTTTGATGATGACAACACAATAGCTGATAATAACAAATAATATACAAGTATAGTGAAGACATGCTCCCCCTTATAAAAACAAAAAAATGCATTTGTCTTAAAACATGTACAAGTATTAGTCGACTGTTCAAAAATGGCAGTCGACTGACCAGAGAGATAGTCCAATACCCAGTCATAATATAACACAGATAATAATGGATAATAAGCAATATAACCATAAGCATAAATATATGCATAATATAACACAGATAACACAGAGAAATCTCTCCCCCTTTGGAATCATCAAAAAGCACAAAGTAGCAACCTTTTGCATTAAAAAGAACTTTAGATAAAGTCTTATACAAACAGAAATGCATTAAGAAAGAGAAAGTACAGAATAAAAATAAAAAATCTTCAATCTTCTTCATCAGAGTCTTCATCATCATCTTGAGAAGAAGGATGAAACTGAGAGGTGAAGAGATGAGTGAGGTTGTCTATTTTAGAGTCAATATGGTCTAGTTTGGAACCAAGGTTAGAAAGATGGGTATCGACAGTGACTGAATGCTTCATTAGATATGAAACACAGTCATACATGGTACGAGGGTCATCATAATTGGCTTGAAGAATAGGTGGATCATCAGATGTAGAAGGTTGAGAGGCTCTAGGTCTAGAAGTAGACCCTAAGGGAGCTTGGGAGAGTGGAGGAGACCTAGGTAGTGATCGAGTAGGAGCATCAAGGAGTTTCATACGTGCCAAACTAGCACGATCGAAACACTCATAACGAGTAACAACATGTGTCTCCGACTCGAGATCAATACCAAAAGCTAGAAAAACTCTGGTTAGAAAACCTCCGAAAGGTAGAAAGTGAGTGTGGTCTTGATTAAGTTTAGAAAAAATAACTTGACCCCAATTAACAGCAATTCTATCAAAAATTGCATATATGGCTTTTTGTAGTTCAATAGAATATTGGTCATAACTACCCTTTTTAGGAAGGATGTTATAGGCTAATATTCTACCGACAAGTTTAGCGATTGGTTTGATATTTTTGCTTGTCATTGGAGGGCCATGATTAGGTAGGAAAATTCTAGATAAAATAGAAGCATCATCTAAAAGAATGTCATCAAGAAATAATCCCACATCATCAATACCCAACATCTCATTAATCCTAGTCGGTGTGAGAGTCATTTTAATATTCTTCACAGACGACCGGATTAAGACATCCCCATCATGTTTTTGCACAACTCTCATATTTGTGTAAAACAAATAAATGAGTTGGGGATAGTAATTAGGTTGGTTTGATAATGAAAGAAAGTCATAGAGACTACTATTTTGGAATAGAGGGATGAGATTGAAACGGTCTAGGTCATCAAAATTTACAAATCTTCCAGGGAAGATTGTAATGGTACAAAAAAGATACCAACGATCAATAAGATCGGGACTCAAAAGATATTGAATGTAATATTGGGAAGAGGAACTACCCTCATGAGATCTTTTAGATCTTTTGGGTGCCATGAAAAGAGAAGGGAAAGGATTTTACCTAAGAAAGAGAGAAATTCGATCAGGGGCAAGCACAAACAGCACCGAGAGAAAGATCACCTTCTTCTCAAAAAGCTAGGGTTTTTGAAATTGGGGGTAAAAGCTTGAGATCGGTAAGGGGTAAAACGGCTGGTTAAGAGGGTTTTGACTGCGATTGAACGGCTGAGATCAAAGAAAAGTGAAATCGACGGTAGAGATTAGAGATCACGGGTAAAAAGAGAAGTGAAAATCCATCAAAAGACGTGCTGAATAGTCGCTGAAGAAAATTGAGCTCGCGACAGTCGACTGGTAGGGAGATCAGTCGACTGAGTCGAGAGGATAATAAACATTTTATGTCTACCAATCAGTCGACTGGTATAGGAACCAGACGACTGGTCAGATAAAAAATAAATATAGTTGAAAGTACAGTACAATCGACTTACTTAAGAATACAGTCGACTTAACAGAAATAATTTTCAGCAAATATTAGTAAAATCACAGATTCCAAGTTCTCTCCTTAATTTAATGAAAGTATCTTCTTTAAGGGGCTTGGTAAATATATCTGCTACTTGTTGATCAGTAGAGATAAAGTCTAAAGATATATCTCCTTTTAAAACATGATCACGTAGAAAATGATATCGAACATCAATATGTTTCGTACGTGAATGTTGAATCGGATTTTTAGATAAATTAATTGCACTGGTATTATCACACATAATTGAGGGTTTCTCAAATGAAATACCATAATCTAATAAAGTTTGTTTCATCCACAAGATTTGTGCACAAGCCAAACTTGCAGCGATATATTCAGCTTCTGTGGTTGATAGGGATACGGAATTTTGCTTTTTACTGCACCAAGAGACTAGGGAATGTCCCAAAAAGTGACATGTACCACTAGTACTCTTGCGATCAGTTTTGCTTCCAGCAAAATCGGCATCGCTATATGACAAAAGTTGAAAATTATCGGTGCGTGGATAAAATAAACCATATTCAGATGTGCCTTTAATATATCTTAAAATTCGTTTCACTGCTTTCAAATGAGATTCTTTAGGACTAGATTGATATCTAGCACATAAACATACACTGAACATAATATCTGGTCTACTTGCAGTAATATATAAGAGTGAACCAATCATACCTCGATAGAGTTTTTGATCAACACTCTTACCTAATAAATCTTTGTCAAGAGTTGTAGTAATAGCCATAGGTGTGGATTTACTATTAGTACTATCCATGTTAAAACGTTTGAGTAGTTCCTTTGCATATTTGCCTTGATTGATAAATATGCCATTTGAAGACTGTTTAATTTGCAGTCCAAGAAAATAATTGAGTTCACCCATGTGACTCATCTCAAATTCATTTTTCATGGTATTAGCAAATTCTTGACATAGATTATTATTTGTAGAACCAAAAATTATATCATCAACATATATTTGTATGATTAAGATATCATTCTTAGCTCTTTTGATAAACAAAGTAGTGTCTACTTTACCTATTTCAAATTCTGTTTCTAAAAGAAAAGTTTTCAGACGATCATACCAAGCACGAGGTGCTTGTTTAAGACCGTATAAAGCCTTTTTCAATTTATAAACATGATCTGGAAATTGTTCATGTTCAAAACCTGGTGGTTGTTTAACATAAACATTTTCCTTAATAAACCCATTAAGAAGGGCACTTTTCACATCCATTTGATAAAGTATAAAATTCATAAAACAAGCAAAAGATAATAAAATACGAATAGATTCTAGTCTAGCAACAGGAGCATATGTTTCATCAAAATCTATACCTTCTTCTTGATTATATCCTTGGGCAACTAATCTAGCCTTGTTCCTTACAACTTGTCCTGATTCATCTAACTTATTTTTGAATACCCATTTGGTACCAATAATAGTCTGATCAGGAGGTCTAGGAACTAAATCCCATACATCATTCCTTATAAACTGGTTTAGTTCATCTTGCATGGCATTCATCCAATATTCATTCTCACAAGCTTCTTGTATATTTTTCGGTTCAAAATCCGACAAGAATGCTGTATGAGAAATCATATTAACATGTGAACGTGTCTGAATACCATGGGAGATGTCACCAATTATTAAGTCATGAGGATGATCTTTAACTTCAACAAATGACTTTGGTAAAGTTGAAGATATCTCAATCGGATCAGTCGACTTGACTTGTTCTTCAGTCGACTGCTTTACGTCAGTCGACTGGGAGACCTTATCAGTCGACTTGTCAGACAGATCAGTTTGTTCTAAGGATTTAATCACATTATCTAAAGGTGATAAATCAGTTTCATCATCTTTATTTAAGGTTGATGAAGGTAAAGATTCATCAAATGTAACATGCATTGATTCTTCAATAGTCATTGTAGACTTATTGAAAATTCTATATGCTTTACTCCTATTTGAGTATCCTAAAAAGATACCCTCATTAGATCTAGGATCAAATTTGTCTAAATTATCTTTTGTGTTTAGAATAAAACACTTACAACCAAATGTCTTAAAGTAAGAGACTTTAGGAACTTTGTTAAAAAATAACTCGTAACACGTCTTCTTTAGTTTAGGTCTTAGAAGAATTCTATTTAAAACATAACAAGCTGTAGCAACAGCTTCAGCCCAAAAATGCTTTGGTAGATTACTTTCAACAAGCATAGTACGTGCGCATTCTTGCAAAGTCCTATTTTTCCTTTCAACCACTCCATTTTGTGGTGAAGCTCTAGGAAATGCAAATGAATGTGTTATACCGTTCTTGTTGCAATATTCTGTAAACGTTTCATTTTCAAATTCTCCACCATGATCACTTCTAATAGTGACTATGGTTAGAGATCTTTGATTTTGAACGCGTTTACAAAAATGTGCAAATTCATCAAAAGCATCATTTTTATGTTTTAAAAAGAATGTCCAAGTGAATCTTGAAAAATCATCTACTAAAACAAACACATATCTACTTTTATTTAAAGAAGCAACTCTAGTAGGGCCAAATAAATCCATATGAATTAATTCAAGTGGTCTACTAGTAGAGATTACTTCTTTTGTTTTAAAAGTGGATTTGATTTGTTTTCCTAGTTGACATGCATCACATAACTTATCCTTTTTAAAGGATAGTTTTGGCAGTCCTTTAACTAGGTTATATTTAGATAATTTTGAGAGATTTTTCATATTCACATGTCCAAATCTTCTATGCCATAACCAAGATTCATTGTTAGAGGCTATTAAACACAAGTCATTCGAAAAATCAATTTCATTCAAACACAATTCATAAATATTATTTTTACGAAAACCTTGAAAAATAACATTTTGCATAGTAGAATCATAAATTAAGCATGCATCTTTCTCAAAAACTATTTTATATCCTTTATCACATAATTGACTAATGCTTAAAAGATTATGCTTTAAACCATTAACTAATAATACATTTTCTATAGTTGGGTTAGAAATTTTACCGACCATGCCAATGCCTATAACTTTGCCTTTGTTGTTATCTCCAAAGGTGACGGTTCCTCCATCTATACTTTGAATGGTGGATAGTAGGTTGGCATGTCCTGTCATATGTTTTGAACATCCACTGTCTAATATCCAGCGTTCTTTCTTGGGTACCTATAAAAAGTTTAAGGTAAATATGGTACCCTTTTTATTGGGTCCAAAACACATTAGTTTGGGGGAAACCAAACCCATGAAGAGTTTGATCTTCCTCCATAAGCAGGAATATAATAAATAGAATTACACACATTTAACATATATGATTTAATATACGCAATTCTATCATTCTGATTTAGATCAACTGGAACCCATACTAACTTGTTCTGTCCAGTCGACTTACCAGTGTTTTTCAGTCGACTGTTGGTGTATATCAGTCGACTGGTAGATACACTAGGTCGACTTACAGAAGGTTTTGATCTTGTCGAATAAGATCCACTTTCTCTGGACAGACGACTGGTTGTATGGTTCAGTCGACTTGACCGAACGTTAGCTTTGCTTTTATCACTAAAATTAACAATCTTAGGCTTTGCAAAGAAATCATACAACTTGTGTGTAACACTAGGAATAGATGCTGATTTATTCTTACTAGCATTTACAGCAGGAGATTCTTTTACAGCCGATTTTTTAATACCAAGTCCATATTTTTGACTAGATGTAACTTGATGATGAAGCATATCATTTAAATTCTCTTTGCCTTTGTTAAACTTAGATACATTCTTTGACAACTCTTCATAATTCTTTTTGAGAGTTTCAAGATCAGTATCTAGACTAGCAAGGCGAGAATTTAAGGATTTTACTTCCTTATCAAGGTTAAGATTTTCTTGATTAAGTGATTGATTCACTTTCTCAAGATTCTTAACTCTAATCTTTTCTTTCTTTAACTCTTGGAATATTTCATTAAACGCATCAAGAAGATCTTCGGAATCATAATCATTACTTACATGTTCTTGTGCAGCCATGAAACAAACATTTGCCACTTCATTATTTTCAGCAGCTTCTTCTTCGGAAGATGAATCACTATCATCCCATGTAGCTTGATAGGCCTTCTTGTTCTTGGCAAATTTGTTCTTTGAAAATTTGTC
Source organism: Hemerocallis citrina (assembly GCA_017893485.1). Classification (NCBI taxonomy): domain Eukaryota; kingdom Viridiplantae; phylum Streptophyta; class Magnoliopsida; order Asparagales; family Asphodelaceae; genus Hemerocallis; species Hemerocallis citrina. Next base: position 195,429,458 of record CM030363.1, read on the forward strand.
CTTCTTGAAGTTGGATGATTTTCCCTTGTTCTTTGCATTTTCTAAGGGACAATCCTTCTTCATATGACCTATTTTATTGCACCTGAAACATGTAGGAAAGTCATTAGAATCTTTAACTTTAGAGTTAAACTTACCCTTCTTTAAGAACTTCTTGAATCTCCGAGTAAACATTGCTATCTCTTCTTCATCTTCTTCCTCATCTTCTGAATCTGTCATGGCTTTAAAAGCCAATGATTTATTCTTTGCTTGGTGTGATTATGTATCCTTCTTTCGATCTTCAAGTTGGACCTCATATGCCATGAGATTCCCAACAGGATTCTCGAGAGAAAGTGTTGACAAGTCATTTGCTTCCTCTATTGCTGTGGTCTTCTTCTCCCATTCTGAAGTGAGTGCACGCAAGACTTTTCTAACCATCTCTGCTTGAGTGTAAATCTTTCCGAGTGCCACAAGAGAGTTTGTGATGTCTGTGAATCTGGTAATCATCTCAGACACAGTCTCATTTTTCTTCATTCTGAACATCTCGAACCTGTGGACAAGAACAGAAATTTTAGACTCTTTTACTTTATTTGTTCCTTCATGTGTTACCTCGAGTGTATGCCAAATTTGATGTGCAGTTGTAGCATTTGATACACGGTTGAATTTTTCCTTTGTAAGTGCACAAAATAAGGCATTCATTGCTTTGGCATTGTTCATAGTCTGATTCTTTTGATCATCATTCCATTGTGCATATGGAATGGTAGGAGCAGTGTATTCCGTCTCTGTCATTTGCCATATCTCGTAGTTGATTGATTGGAGATAGATTCGCATTCGGCACTTCCAATAATTGTAGTTCGTTCCATCAAATAGTGGTGGCCGTTGTGTAGATTGGCCTTCATGGTACTGATTTGTATTTGACGTAGTTGCCATAGCCTGTAACCACGCTCTGATACCAAGTGTTGGATCCTGTAGGCACGACAACAAACACTAGAGGGGGGGTGAATAGTGTTTATTAAAAACTGTGGAAATTTTTCTCGGTGCAGTCGACTGAGTAATGAAACAGTCGACTGATATGTTCAAATTAATTGAAAACACTAACTCTGTGGAGTCGACTGATGAATGAGACAGACGACTGAAACCACAATGAAATTACAACTACAAACGGCACTGACCAGTCGACTGATAGTGCAAGAAGTCGACTGTCCAGAAGCTTTTTGTAAAACTAAAATAAATAAGAGTGAATGCAAACACAAGACAATCAATCACAGAGTACACAAGATATACCTGGTTCGGCCCTCCCGACCTACATCCAGTCCCCAAGCAACCCACTTGAGATTTCCACTATTCTTGAAAAATTACAAGAATACCCTACGGCGTTACGACAACAACCTTGTCTAACCCGTAGTCCTTTCTCTCAACCAGAGAAAGCAGACCCACTCTACAACCAAGAGTGAAACAAAAAAACCGACTCTACAACCTAGAGTCAAAAACACTCTCCAACCGAGAGCAAGAGAACAAGAATACTTTACAGTCAACCTATAGCCTTGTTGGTGTATGTGTTGATGTACGTGGCTAACAAAATAGGTCGACTTCTATACTCAGTCCAGAGCGAATTCAATGCTATACTGGACTGAATGTAGAGAACCAAAGTGTGTGAACTTGAAAGCTTTGTTTCTCACAGAAAATCACTTAGAATGTTTTTCACAAGAATGCTCGGAAGTGTAAAAAATCATAGAGACCTTTCCAGTGAGATCTGAAACTCTATTTAAAGAGTTTGATCTCCTGAACGTTGGGAAAAACAGTTACTTAACTGTCAACCAACGGATCTGAGCTTTTGAGTTTAAAAAAATTCGATTTTGAAAAACAGAAAACGGTCAAAAGCTCTCGAACAGTCGACTGGGTTGCCATATGAGTCGACTGATCAGAGTTTGAATAATTTTAAACAATTTTGTACTATCAGTCGACTGGCAGAAGCTTAAGTCGACTGGTACTCAAAAGTTAAAATTCTTCAAACTGTTTTGACTCTTTTGGGGGGTTTTTAAGAGACACATAATATAAAACTTTTGAGTGTGTGTGTGTGTGTGACAAGGCTTTACATCAGACTACGACTCAACAGAAATTAAGATACAATGTTTACAAGACACAACAGTATAACACATTTGAGCTTGAAGTCTTCAGTCTTGATAGTCTTGAGTCTTGATCCTTGTCTTGAAGTCTTCATCTGAATCCATTTGAACTTGTTCATTTGTTCAGCTAGAATTGTCTTTGGTATGTTCACTGCAATGTTAGACACATAATAGACACATATTGCACTGTGTTGTGATCATCAAAATCAAGAATCAACATGCCCATGGTCATAGCGTCCAGTTAAGCCACGTCATCAAGCGGCAGATCCACCATCTGATCGTTCGAAAAATCGCGCCGGTGACATCATCGACGCTTCCGATTGCGCCACGTCGGTATTTAATTGATTAATTATTTTATTTTTATTATTAATTTGAATTAATTATTTAAAAATTGCGAAAAATAATTAAAAATTCAAGAAAATTATTTAAAAATTCTAAAATAATTATAAATTCGGGAAAAATATTTTTGAACTCCTAGATAAATAATTATTAATTAGAACGATTAATTAATACTTTTTGAAAATAGATTGTATTTTCGCAAAATTGAATAAATGATTCGAGAAATAATTAAAAATTTAGAAAAATCAATGGAAAATCTAGAAGCTCCCGCCAACACATCTAAGCACGAGGCAGGCTCAATTGAACACTGTTGAGCTTTGTGAGCAATTCTAAAGCTCCTGAAGAACTTCGATAAAATCTCGTACGCCATTGAAACAAGAAACTACTTCCCAAAGGCTGTTAAACTCAGTCTTCGGGAGTGGGGGGCTCGTGATATGGCTAAAAATGAGATTAAATTGAGACCATTCAAAACGGGCACGAATCTTAAAGCTCTAGGGGTTAAACGGTAATTTCACCTGCAAACTGGTCCGAATTGGGAACTGTGTCTTTCTTCGAAGCCCAATAACCCAAAAATGGATCTGTCCTATTGGGTATGGGTATCAACCCATTACAAACTAATTCAGATATTTAAAGAGTATTTCAAATTCATAGTTATCTCTAAGAGGCACTTTAAACTACCTCTCTTATCATGAAACGAGTTTAAACTCTACATCTTATCCAAAAACACCGGGACATAAAGATAAATAATTATCTCTAAACTGTATCTTAAGGCGACTATAAATATCCCTCTCCCCCCACCATAACAAGGTAATCAATATTTTTCTGCGTAAACGCTCTTTCATAATCTTCCTGATTACTGACTTGAGCGTCCGAGGATTCGTCACCGGGATCCATCCCGGTGTATCGAACTTTTTGCAGGTTAACGGCAGCAACAAGGAATCAGTCAAACGCCGGTGAAATTCAATAGGTATGCCTTATTCTTTTCCTAAAGAATCCATTAATTCATCTGTTTGCTCCCACACCAAAATCAGCAGCAACAAAAACTTAGCCTATACTACTTCAACTTTATTATTTACAATACAGATATAATTAAATACGCATTTAATTAATTAGCTTACTATTTATATTTGCTTCTGCATCTATCATATATGTGTTATTATTATTATATTTATTTTTCAATCTACATTACTTGTTACTATTAATTATTTTATTACTTTTTATTTTTATACAATTCTATTTTTATATTTTATTGCTAACCTATCTTTGATATGTTTGCTACTTATATAATATGATTTTTATTATTTATATTTTCGTTTACTATCTACATTTTATTTCTATCCTAATCAATATTATATAATATTTCAATTATATATTGCTACTTTTACTATTATTTTATTTTGTTTCCCCAATTGCTTATAACATTCGTATTATAGTATTGTTTGTTTCATCATATATTTTTACGCCTATGTATGTGTATAACTTTTTATGTTGGCTTTCTTGCTATACCTGACAACTTATAAATAATTGATATATACTAATAATTATTCTATAAAATTTTTATGTAACTTTTATAAATGAAAATTTTATGATATTATTTTAAACACATCATTACAATTTCTACTATTATACTTATATTAGATTGTTTATACTTTTGTTAACAAAACTTAACACTCATATATTTTCAGATTTTTATCCAACGTCATTCTCTTAAATTGCTAATTCTATTTTTATCTTGTAATATATAGTACTAGTTCAGTTTACGATTTTGATCATTCTACTGCTTATTAATTTGGTATACTAAGTGTATTAATAATTTATTAAAGTATCTATGCTTCTCTTTATTCTTTCCAATTTCTTTTATAATTGATAACTTAATTTGTATTTTCTTTATAGTATATTATCTAATGTTTCTAATATTATTTTGTATGAAAAAAATTTTCAATCTAAATTATCTTTCATGGTCACGTTTCTTTTCAACTATTTTTCTAGTTTAACTTGTTTTGTTCTTATTAGCTTTGATACTCATAGTTTCCTCATATAAGTTTACTTTGTTTTCCACATTACATACGAGATTTCTTTTCTTGGTATTAGCAGTCTTCTATGTAAAATAATGATTTTTTTTGGTGTGTACAAGATACCAACTTTTACCCTAGTAAGTTTTAAGCACAGAACTGTTCTAAGGGTGGGAAACTGTAACATCTCGCAAAATTGAGTTATCACAATTTTGTCTTTGGGTGTTACGCACATACATTTTGTACTGTTAAAGGTAATATCCGTAACATATTTTAATATATTCCGTCATCTCGAAATTCACTTTTATCCTATTTTGAGCTAACTCAATTATTAATCTTAACCTTTGTGTTTTTACGTGCTTCCAATACATGTAATGTATCGGTTATGTACATTTTACCGTTACGTAAAATATCTGTAACTTTATCAATATAAATATGTTTTTGTAAGTCGAATTTCAATTTCTCCGTTGCTCAAATCCATTTTTTGTATTTAATACTTATTGATACGTGCGTGCTTGCAGTGCATGTATCAGTCATATTCTTTTTCAAAATAAAATTTATGAAGTGTGTATATTTATATTTCTTTGGCTTAATTTTAACATACAAAATAATAGATTTTTTTATTTTAAAAATATTTTGGCTGCACATGTTTCTCTTCTATGCACGTGTTAACTATGGTATTTTAAATTACAAAATTTTGTGTACTAAAAGTTTTCTAGGATTAATTTAAGCTAACTATACAAAATTTACTAATCTAAGTATTTATTAAAAAGAAAATGAAATAAAATAAAATAATAAAATGAAAATAGAATAAGTGGTGTACAAAGCACGTGCACACGTGTGCACATGCATTGCACACCAAACAAAGAACCGGCTGCACTTTTGTAGATGAGAGAGTGGGGTGTGTAAGTAGGTGGTTAGTGGTATTCGTGGGTAGTTAGATTACCGACCCCCCCCCCCCCCCCCCCCCCCCCCCTTTAGTTAATCAAATTTAGCCCCCCCTCCTAGTTTTTAACAGTAAAGAAACAAATAATAATAATAATAATAATAATAATAATAATAATAATAATAATATATATAATAATATATATAATAATAATAATATTTATATATATATATATATATATATATATATATATATATATATATATATATATATATATATATATATATATATATATATATATATATATATATATATATATATATATATATATATATATATATATATATATATATATATATATATATATATATATATAACATTGCTGCTCCTACTGTGAATTGCTTTCGGGAATTTGGGAGCTCGATTTTGAGGGAGAGATTGGGGCATCTTGGAGTTTATTTGCTAGGGATTAATTAAATTCTTGAAATAGGTGGGTGTCTCTTTAATTTCTAAATTTAGTTATATGATGCATGATAATTGTTTTGTGTAATCTAGAATGTGATTGGTAAATTAAATTGAGTATTGATGCATGCTAGATTCAGTAGACTAGATGAATAGATGAAAATACGATATAGAAGTTGATTTATCATGCTTTTAAAAAAAATAAATTTGCATGAGATATTTTGTGTGTTAATATTGTAAATCACCCTGGGGGGGGGAGGGGGGGTGAATAGGGTGATTGTGCAGGAATTAAAAAATTAAAATTAAGTTGCAAAGTAAATGAGAAGAGATAGAGAATACAAACACAACAAACACAAGTGACACAGCGATATAACGTGGTTCAAACCACAGGTCTACGTCCACACCACCTACTTGTAGCAATTCTCCGCCCCAAGCATTTTACTATACTCAAACCCTTGTACAGTGATTCTCGGATTCAGACTAAGAGACCTATTACACCCACATGACTTCTAAGACAAGCTCCGTCAATCTCACCGAAGTGAAAGAAAAGAAAAATTTAAGATCTTAAATGATCTTGACTAAAAAAACAAATAAGTATCACACACTCGGATTGATTATTGAATTGATTAGTTCAGAAAATTTTTCTCAGAGGAATAGGTGAGGAATACACAGTGGCTTCGTCCAAATATATAGACTAGGAAGTGTATCTCTCAAAAATAGAAACAATACATTCCAAAAGAGTAATCTGCACAAGTTATGGTCGACTGCAAATAAGGACAGTCGACCGTTCAGCTTTTAACCGAAAAGTCGAAAGATGAATGGTCGACTGTCTCATCATTTTAACTGTGATGAGTGGTCGACTATGGTGCGGTCGACCGACAATATGCTACGGTCGACCGCAATCGTGCTAATTCTGATGAAACCGCTTTATATTCTTACCATATACTAATCAATCAATAATCAATCAATTACATATAAAATCTCATATATATGGAAGTACAGAAATTGATCTTGCTAGCTTTCTTGGGCTCTAATCAATATGTGCTTTTTTTGAATAATGTCTTCTTTTGTTTGATTTTGTAATCCTTCTTTATTGCTTTCCTTCTTTTGCTTATTTTTGAATCTTTTTGACTCTCTTATTGATTTATTTATTCCTGAAATTCTAAACATCTCAATTGAAACTTATTAGTATTTGTAAGCACGTTTTGTGCATGCCAAACTAAGAGTCAACAAATATCATGTGTGTTGGTTCATTTATGTTGATTCATATATGTTGATTCATGTATGTGATTCACGTTAGATTTTACTACATTAGGATTAAATTGTAGGTGTGAAATTGTATATGTATAGCAATTTGCAAAATTGAGGAATTCATGTGAAACATGCATGTGGAATCTGTAAGTAGATTGGGGGTATAAGTGTGTACCCAATTTCATATCAATTGATAAAGCAATCATGCTAATTTTAGAAATTTACAACTAATAGTAGTCTAATTGATTAATAAGGTATATGAATGTAGAAGTCAAAATTTGCTTATCTAAATTAATGTGTATAAACTCCAAGATAAAATGCATTAAATTAGAAAGAAATTCGTTTTTGAAATTTTAGAGTTGTTGTATTGTAGCAAAATTTTGGAAATATTTAAAGAAAAAGAAAATTATAGGTTACATGATTAAATTAAAAATATGTGAGAAACAGAGAATTTGTATAAAAGTAATTTAAAGAGGTTGTAGTCAGATGTGATGTTTGGACTGACTAGTTAGCGTGTGAAGGGGGTTTGGCGCTCTGGGTTGTGCTAGGGTTTGATCCAGGAGGTGTGCAGACTTGGTTTTCTTTAAAAAATTTCTTTTCACCTTTATTAAATGTTTTGGAGTTTTAGTATGAAACTTAAAATGTGGATTAAGGAAAAATTTAAGAAATGAGTAAATATAAAATTGATATTTATTTTGGGATTAAATAAAAAGGTAATTTATAACTGATTAAGAGACATTTAATTATCTTGTCTAGGATTGTATTATGAGATTTAAAATGTGAATTAAGGAGAAACTTTGGGAATGAGTTGAATATAAAAAAATGAGTGTTGGGGCTAAATAAATACTAATTTACATTTTGATGAAGAAGAAAATTTTGATTATTTTTTACTAGACATATTCTATAAATTATATCATTTGGATTAAACTAGATCTAGAGTTAATTTGAGTTTTTTAAAGAATAAATTGGAAGATGAATATCATATTGTTGGAAAAATAATCTATTGAATGTAATAGGTAAAGTTTTCTCAATTTACAACTTCTTTGAAAATCCTATTAGAATGGGTGGATAAACTATCTATTTTACATAGAGAATGTTTAAGTGAGATGTTGGATAAGACTATGAAACTAGTGATACAAATAACTGAGTTGTATGAATAAGGAAATAATTGGATGTGTGAATGAATGAAGCTTTAAAATGTGAATAAAGAGGGTATTGGATAACCCATGATGTCGTGAACAAGAAATGTGTAGATTCTAGAGGCTAAGTGAGACCCACACTACCGGCAAAGTGATGAAAGTGAAAAGTGAAATTTAAGAAGTGAACAATATGGGCTATCATTCTCAGAATATTGTTTAAGACCGGTAGGAGGGTAAGCTAGCTGTAGGTGGTAATATTATTCATGTTGAACTTAAGGATATGCAATAGAAGAAGATATGATAGAAATAGCGATGAACATGTCTGGTAAAGAATGTGTAGCTCCTAGGGGTTCGAGCTCGAGGAATATGCCTAGTAAATCAACGGTGTGTGGGCTAGGGGTATGTCCGTCTATTATCGAAAAGGCCGGTAAAGAGACTACAGTTCCTAGGAATGGTCAGGACTGAGGATACGCCCGGTAAATCCACGGTGTGTGGGCTAGGGGTATGCCAGTAAGGTAGTAGGTGCGGGAGATCGACTTGCTAGGGTTTGTGGATGAGGATACGCTCAGTAAATCCACTATATGTGGGCTAGGGGTAGGGCGGTAAGGTCCAATTCTTGGGGGTGCGACTCATCGGTGACTACGCAAGGGAGTATATTCATTGGGTTAGGTATAGCATAACGTGGGATGTAAACCCTATAATCAGGAGTACGTTAAAGGCTGGCCCTCAGACCTATGTAGTATGAGATGCATAGAATTCAAACAAGAGTGCATAAGTGTCATCGTAAGTATAAATGACTGTATTAGGCATTAAGTTCATGTCATACACTGACACGACTAGAATAGTCACTTTTTCTGTTTGCATTCAAGTTTGTGTTTGCTAAATTAAAGAGTCGCTGTATTATAGCATTGCGTCAGTTGTATGCAACTGACGTGCCCACAGTTTTCCAGTTGCAGGATTGGACTTGGCATGGACTCGAAGTCATTATGATGAGTTGTTACAAGATTGAAGAATTTTCATTATCGTAGATTGTATTGTATTCATTTATTTCCGCTATGTTGTTGTAAAGAACAATGTAAACGAAAAAGTTTTAAATTCCTTATATTTTTGTACGAATTTGAAGTAATTTGAAGTAAAAGATCATATATGTGCTACGAATTACCTGTGTTTGGAATTCGGGGCATTACATGGGGGAGGTTGACTGCACCCCTAACCCTATTTGTACAGGGTTTTGGCCAAGAGGACGTCAGTCGACCGATCTTGTTGGACAGTCGACCGTGTGTGGCGTTGTGTTCTTTTTGGGTCTCGATTTGTTAGTTCATTTTAACCCAACCTTTAACTCCAAGTCAGATCGTACGGCTCATATTCAGTTACTTCTTCTACAGGTTATATCAGACAACTGAGAATCAAAATTAACCTAGGGTTTTTTCTATTCTTCTTCCATATGTAATCTCCTCCAATATGAGAGTTAGAAGTAATTCATTGATATTTTCTCCATTGCAAAGAGAGACTTGAGTGGGAGATAGTTCTTGGTGAGTGAGTTTAATTTCTTGTATTGAGTGAATCATTAACTCCTTGTAATCTCTCTAGTTGAATATTTTATCTTCCTATATTTTTCGTCCGGATTAAGCGAAAACTAACCGGGATAAATCCTCATTGTGTTTGTGTTGGATAGGTGGATTTATTTACTTTCTTGCTCAATTGATTCGTCCCATCTACTTCGACTTCCTCATTACTCTAATTAGTTCTGCTGCACCACTACCGGTGTGTACGTAGACACCCCATCCAACATTTTCTTGAGCTAAGAATAATTCTTGGAAAGTTTTAAGTTTGTTGAACTAGCAAAAGAAAAATTATAATAGAAAAGACACTACAAGCTGCAACGTCTATTCCGGCGTTCCTATCCCGGTGTTTAGGTAGAAATGTCAGGACAGATGGAGGTTTTTTTTTTATTTTAATTTTCGCTCTTGGTGTTTGGTATAAACGCTAGGATAGACGAAGGATATCCCGATGTTTATAGTATAAACGACAGTATATCTTGTGCCTATCCCCGCGTTTCTACAATAAATGTCGGGATAGACTATGTGCATATTTTTAACAAATAAAATTTATGCTTATCCCGACGTTTATATAGAAAAAAGTCGGGATAAAGTATCAATTCTATTTAATGTTATTTTTATAATGTTTTTATTTTATTTTAATTTTTATATGTTTTTTATACGCGGATAGCAGGAACATTTTTTAATGGAATATTATGATGAACGATGCAAATTATTCTGAAACATGAAATTGATAAAATAGGATTATCAGTCCTATATATAACTCTATAAGACACCATTTATCAAATCTATATTTTCTCCTTTGATTATATATTTATCATCTCATTATTAATAATTGTGTTCTACATTTTGTGAATAATGATTGTACTCTTTTATGTTCAGTTATAATCTTTATGTTTACTTTACCAGTTAGTATTACCCATGAAATAGAGAAGAACTTTAACCCATGTGCCAAGAAGATGATTATATCCAGATTCCGTTATTTTTATATATAAAACGAAACCAAGTGGCAATTTCAGAAACAACAACGAAGGATTATAACAAAATGAAGAACAAAGAGAATGAGCAAGAGAGCGGTATAATAAGGGTCGGGCTGATAAAAGAAGCTCTAGTTTAAAAAGAATGTAACCTCGTCGGATGTATAAACACAAAGTACAAGAGTATGTTTGTTATTATTATCAATAATAATTCTCATATAATTTGGTTTACCAAGAATTACATGCAAATTGTTCTTATATGATAAAAGTGATGTGGGTGAAAATTGTGATTGAATCAGGGCCCCTTTAACTCTCTGTTTCACCTATACGTATTATCCTATGTATTATTTTATTTTGGTTATCTGTTGTATTTTCTTTCTTTTGAGCTCATTAGCATGCATTATATTTATTTAATGAATTATGAGTTCCTGTGAAAGCCTATTCCTTTGCCCATTCCTAATTGCAACCCAAACCCGAAACCCTAAACTTTATCTGAACCAGAAATCTAAACATAACCCAAACCTAATCCCTAACTCCCTACTACTCCACTAAACCACTTCCACTTATTTCTCCACTAACCATAACCGACTCTCTTTCTCCTTAACCTCCCTACTTCCATTATATTATCCCTAATCATCTTATCTCCAACTCAACCTGCACCTCCATCTTCCACACCAAACCCCATCCATCATCACCACTGACCAACTCCTTTTCAATCTCAATCTCTTCATTTAAAACCCAACACCATCTTCAACCCAACTCCTCCACTATCTCCATCCAGAACAACACTCCCCATTCCCGAACACCACCTTCATTCCCGAAACTTCATCACATCCTTCACATATGCCTTCCACTTCAATTCCCATACTCCATCCCACTACTCGAATAGCTACTCCATCACTCTCCATCTCGAACATCTAGAACCCATCAACAGCCACACCCTCCATCTCACCTCCAAACCCAACTCCATACCCGAACAAAAACCTCCATTGAAACCCGAACCCCATAACCAACAACCCATAACACCATCTCCATCTTCAAAACCGGATATAACCTTCAAAACTCGACACTTCGTAGTTGTCGTTGCTTGATGCCCTTACTGCCATCCTTGCTGTCCTTGCTACCATTATTGTTACCCTCTCTTATTAGAAGTGGAGTACTTAGTCGAGCACGAACCGGAGCACAAGCAACATGCAGAGTTATCCGCACACAAGCCGGAACGAGGCACGCGTCCCTTGAACTCTTAGCAAGTAGCCTTCGTTATCATTAAATTTTATTGTCAAACTCTATTTGCAGTTTTCTTGTCCTATGTTATTGATTCAAATCTTGAAATGTTAATCTTCTTCGTATCAATTCATCATGTTATCAACTTTTTATTCATATAACTATTCATGCCATGTTAATTTACTTAAATCTTGAATCGATTGATATACTCACGTTTGTTTCATCCTTTTATTCATTGTTTCCTAAATTGATATCCGTAAGAGAATCCCTAAAATTCCATTGTCAGGATCATCATGTTGCACACACCACATATAATCACGAACCTAAATGTATATTATGTTATAAGATTTATTTTAGATTGTATTGTTGTGCATGAGTATTATTGTATAATTGGATTCATGAATTTAAAGATGCAGAAAACGATTTTCTAGACATGTTATTTGATAACTTTGGCTTTAATGACCGATCATGAGTAAGAGTGTGTTTCTGGTTATAGTGATCTATTTTTGAGAGTTGATATTCTAACGTGAAGTAGTCAGATTTTTTGCCATGTCGAATGTCTGGCTTTGTACTGAGATTAGACCCAATTTTCTGTAACCATATTTAGAGTTTTATATATGCATGCTATAGCCCTTTTGGTTTAGAATCTATAGCTTCTTACGGTTTTGAAATCTGAATTGTAGATTGTGAGATATTGAGATTTTAGTACTGATACATCGTAAATTTCATATTACTGTTTGAGAGTATTGTACCGATGAATCACATGAAATAATAGAAAGTTTGGTAGAATTATGACTTGAGAGAAGCCAGTGTGTTGCAAGACATCAGTAGGGGTAGGATTCTAATTTTTAGAGAAATTAATAACGGTATTTTAATGAATTTGTAAATGTTAGAACTTGACCCTATGTTGCTGACTGTGCGTTAGACTTGTAAAAAGTTAATTGGTAGGCATAATTACTTGACTTAGAATTCACTGGGTGAGTAGGTGTTGGATTTGGAACGGAGTCCACTTTCCAAATCCCCTGACAGAATTAGACTTGCTTTTCCGTGGCAACAGGAAGTCAGTTTAGTACATACATATATTGTTGTCCAGATTTGTAATTTATGTTCCTTGACTATAAATAAATTTTTAATCATGTTTAATGATTAGTACCGATACTGTAGGTCTTTAGACTTCCTCTATATCATGCATTGCATCTATCTCTTGTTACTTTCTCGATTACCGCCTTGATACTACTGTCCCCATCACTGATTGCATCAACTGCATGTTCATGATTGACTGTGATAAAATAATGAGAAGTCGGGGTACTAAAGGGTATGGCTTAGTAGTGAACAATATAAGGGAGTGTACTCGGAAGGGGGGCCGTGTTCCTCATACCACTGTTACTGATTATTATTTTCCGTTTACTGTTTACCGATTACTGCTTATTATTATTGGAAGACCCGAGTATATGATCCTGCAGAATTCACCACTTATATCCAAACGTTCACTTGTTGATATGCATCCGAACTTGCGGTATGTAATGCATGATTGAGTGCATTGATGGGTTAATAAAAATTGATTGACCTAAGATTAACATTGAGCATCGACACAAATACTAATTATCGATTGAAGCTATTGATTACCGATTCCTGAATTACCGATTACCAATTGAAATCATTGATTATCGATTCCTGCATCTCAATTACCGATTGATCACACCTTGCAGTCATGATTGCATTCTCTTACAGTTGTTATTTGCATTGTACATGATCATACCGTCTCAGAATTTTCATTGTTGTTTCTTGTTTCCTTCCATGTTATATTTTGTTGTTTCACTGTCGTATTGCTTGTTACTACTTGTTGTTCTAAGATTGCTCTAACCCCCCCCCCCCCCCCACCCCCCAAGATGATGCTTATGCAGGTACCAAAGGTGAAATACCGGAAGGACTTGGTGAACAGGACTTCTAAACGATCGTGATGGAATTGATGTATTATTGTCATTTTATTTCCAGTCGCTACTTTATATAGCTAGTCGTAGCGAACTGTTTATCGCTTTATATTTATTTCAATACATTTTACTCCTGGGCAGTTTGACCAGAAGTTTATGTATTTCCAGATGATGGTATTTGTGGATAGTTTAATTCTATTTCCTGTTCATGTGATGATTATTATTGCCTGCATGGATGCGTTTATAAATATCTTGTTGCGCTTATAACTGTACAGCTTATGGATGATGCTTGTATCATTCGCTAGGCCTTACCTGCTTGCCCATGATTTCATATATTAGGAAGCGGGGCATGACAACCCCCTCTTCCTTCTCCTCCAGGGCAACATTCTTGCTCACCATCGCAGCCTCTTGATTTGGAATTTGAGATTTTTAAGGAGGGAAATAAAAAGCATTGGGGTACCACTCTTTTTAGGTAGGGTTCTATCCCGGATGTTATACACAAATATCCATGATATAACAGGTATCCAAAATTTCAAAGCCGTGCCGCCCATGTCTTCCCCCACTCAACTGTTATCGTCATTATCATCATTCCCATGTTGTCACGACGATCACCATCATCTTCTTCCCTCTATCAAATTCTAGGTTTGTGAATATGAGAATTTGAGAATTTTGATAATGAGAAGAATATTAAAGTTGATTATATTTTTATAGAATTTTGAAAAAATTATGGTTTATTCGAATGTGAAAATAGATTTATTAATGACTAGAAGCAATGACGGTTTCCTTTTTCATGAGCAATGTATTTAGATTCCAAGCTAAAGTAGATAGAGTTTGAATTTTTCATAAGCGGCCGATATTTAAAAAAGATAGCGAAATGACTACAACTTTATTTATGTTTTGTATTAAACTATGTGTTGTATAACTTAAATATTTGAAACTCTTTGTGTTGAAGTTTATATATGTTAATTTATGTTATTTTCTATTGAATTTTTGTTTATTGGGGTACGTGAATTTTGATTGTTTATTATGCTATTATTATTGATTTAATGATTTGAGAATTCAAATTTGATGTGATTGCATGTATTTTATAAATGCTATTGCATGTATTTTTTATTCGAAATTATGCAAATTTTTTAAATAAAAATTAACTATATCCTGCTGTTTTTACAAAAAATGTCGGGATAGATTATCCTCCAAAAAATTAAAAACAATGATATAATAATTATAAAAATAATTTTAAACCTATCCCGGCATTTTTAAAATGTCAGGATAAGATATATATATATATATATATATATATATATATATATATATATATATATATATATATGAGAAATGCTCGGTTGAAAATGGTTTTGTTTTCACCGGGTTGGAAAACAGCGATCTGAGCCGTTGGTGTAACACCCCGCAAAATTTAAATGACAATTTTGCCCTCGGGTGTTACGCACGTGCATTTTGTACTATTATTGATTATATCCATAACGCATTTTGATATGTATTTTGAATTCCAATTATTTATGCAATCCGTGTTCTTAAAATTCCATTTGAGACAACTCAAATGCTAAATTTCAATATTTGAGTTTTACGTGCTTTTTACGTATTATCGATGCACATGTCGATTTCGGGTATTCCACCATTACGTGCAAAGTTTTCAATGGATTTCAATCATTTATTTTTATAAACATTTTTTAATTTGTTTTGTAAACGAAAATTCAATTTTTGTCTATCTTTATTAAAATAAATTTTCTACGTGCAATACATGTGTTTTCTGTACGTTTGAGTACATTATCATATATGTATATTAAATATATTCTTATTTTTGCATTCCAATTAATTATAAATATTTTTCAGGTTGATAAAATCAATTTTTGTATTTTGAGATTTTACGGGCAATGCACGTGTTTTGGTGCACGTGTTTAAGCGCGTTCTCCCTTCAAAATAAATTTTCATGAAATGTTTCCTTCTATTTTATAGTGCATGAAAAGTATAATTTTTAAGTTAATTTTACATATTTATTACATATATAAATAATAGTTTTAAAGGGATTAAATGAATAAATTATTTTGTACACAAAGCACGTGCACGTGCATACGTGCGATGTGCATAATTTTTGGGGCCGGGCTGTTTTAGAAGAGGGGAAAATCTGGAGTTTGATTTTGAAAGAAGGAGGGAAAGCAAGTTTTTGAATTTTAGAAGATGGGGTTAGTGGTGTTCATGTGGGAGGTAGTTATACCAACTACCCTACTACTCTCTTATAAAAATACCCCCTTAGTCTCTCATTCTCTCATCTCTTCTCCTCCCTCTCCCCTGACATTTCCGAAAAGAAACCCCCCAAAACCAGCAAAGACTTTGTCCATTCTCCACCTAATCATCTATCCCACATGCCTATATGCATATACTAATGTATATATATGTACATACATAGATGTGTATATGAAAGAAGATGAGAGTTGTTCTTGATGTTGCCGAATTGGAGTGGGGATGGAGATGCTCTTGATGATTGTTGCTTGCCGAAATGGATTGAAGGCTTGGCTTTGGTGCGCGGATTTCGAGGAGTTGCAATTGGAGTTTCTTTAGGAGCTTCTAATTCTAGGAGTTCATTTGGGTACCAATACTTCAATTTAGGTGGGTGTTTCTTAAATGCTTTCTAATTTAGGAGTAGAAAATGCATGATAGATGATATATGATTCATTCGATTGAAATTGAATTGGTAGTATGAGATTACATGCACATTAATGAATTGTTAAATTTTGATTGATTGTGGTAAATGCAAATTGCTATGCTATTCCTTAAATGATTACGATTGTTAGTTGAGATGCTAGAATAGAAATGATTTATATGAAATTGACGTGTGTTGAGACGTTGGTTAAAATAATGCAAATGTGATTAAAAGAAGTGTTTGGTGTTAATGTGGTAAAGAAGTGTGATTATAACCTCAAATTATGATTTATACGAGTATAGAGATTTTTGTAAAGTAATTTTGATAAAAGAAAACAGTTTATTTGGAAAATTGATTGAATATGTGTTTTGATGCATTTTAAGGATTTCATTGAAAAATGAGAAACTTGTGAATTTGAGAACATATACGAAATTGTTTTAAGAGGAATACATTTCTGGAAATGATCTATATTTTTATATGGAAGTACAAATCAATTAAAAGGTTGAAAAATATATGCAAGCTGCAATTTGTGTGATCGACAGTCGACTGTTTACTTTCCACAGTCGACTGGCAAGTGTAAGAAATTGGTTTTTCATCGGCAGGACAGTCGACTGTTCACTACCACAGTCGACTGCTGCTGGTGTTTGGGTTTTCAAATGTATTTGCAGAACAGTCGACTGAACCGACTGTGTATTGATGTTTTAAAGTTTCATAAAACAGCCGACTGATTCGTTGTCGACAGTCGACTGATACCGACTGAGATGTTTTGATGTTCGCTGAACAGTCGACTGAACCGAACGGTTTATTTTGGTTTTGAGTTGGATTTGATTTTGACCAATGAAAGTTAAACAAGTTGAAATACGAGATTTCATGATTATTAAGATTTGAATGAGTTTTGTTGTGAAATGCACACAAGGTTATGAAAGATGAAATTGACAAAGAAATCAAATTGAAATTGTTCTCATGTTATGAGATTATAAAAGAAATGTTCTGAGAAAGAGTTTGTGAACAAAATAAATGGAAGTGTTATTGGAGATTGATTATGAAATATTGTTGATCTCTAGAAAGAGATAGTTGTTGGAATTTAGAGGCTAGGCGAGATCCTAGTGACCGGCAGTTTTATTTATGATTTTGAGAGCTAACCGTTGAGGGTTGAGCGTCTCTTGAGAAGTAGCCAGGTAGGCTGACTGTCTCTGTTGTTGATTTAAGTCCGGTAGGGTAAGCTAGCTCTAGGTTGTGATGATTTTCTTTTATAACAAACATTGTAAGGTTGTAATGAAAGTAAGAGAAAACATAAGTATGAGAGCCTCGAGTCTACGATGCAGATGTGATCCACAGAATGCATGCTTGATGAGTCAAGACATGGCATGGGCAATACTCCAGAATGATCGGGATCTTGGCGACGCTTGTGGGATATTTGATGACTGCAAGAGGATAGTGTGCCATGAAGGAGGCTGAATTACCGCAGAATGCATGCTTGATGAGTCAAGACATGGCGCGGGATTCCCCTCCAGGTTTTCTGTACACGTGCTTGTAATCATAGAACATCTATGATACTTACCGAAATTACAGATAGATACATAGTGAAGATGTGGTGAAAGTGAGAGAAAAACACGAGTATGAGAACTAGGGTTTACGGTGCGGGTGTGTGAGCCACAGAATGCATGCTTGATGAGTCAAGACATGGCGTGGGCACAACTCAGAATGATCGGACTCTAGCCACGCTTGTGGGATGTTTGGTGACTGCAAGAGGATCGTGTGCCATGAAGGAGGCTGAATTACCGCAGAATGCATGCTTGATGAGTCAAGACATGGCGCGGGATTCCCCTCCAGGTTTTTTGTACACGAGCATGTACTCATAGATCATCTAGGATACTTACCGTAGTTACAGTAGTAGATTAAGTAATGGCGAGGGATTGAACCCCACAAGATGAAGAACGATTAAGAGGCTTGCCCTCGGACCTATGTAGTATGGGATGCATAGAATCCGAACAAGTGTGCATTAGTGTCATGTAATATAAACAACTGTATTAAGGACTAAGTGCACAATTACAACACGACATCAACAGGATAGTCCCTTTGTAGCTTTGTTTGTGATCAAGTTTGTGTTTGCTAAAGTATTTAAGAATCGTTATACTGTTTCCGGCATAGAGAGGATGGCCGTGTATAATATTTTGTCAGTTGTAAGCAACTGACGCGCCCACAGTTTTATATGTAAGATTTGGAGTTACATGAAGATATAAAGAGAATTGATGCTGTTGATTACTTAAATGTTAAAGTTGTAACAATTGTACTTTTGTCATTGTTGTATTTTATTGATTCCGTTGCGTATTGATGTAAAAGATTTTGATGTAATTATTTTTGAAATAAAAGTTTTAAAATTGTACGAAAGAAGTGTAAAGATCCTGTGGAAATCTCGAATTCAGCTGTTTTTGGAATTCGGGGCGTTACAGTTGGACCACTCTCGATCGTGATGAATGGCTCAGATCGAAGCCCTCTCAGATCTCCCACTAATAGCCCCTAAAGGAGGAGGGGAATTTTTGGTACTTCACGCCAAAAAACGCTTCAGACAGCATTTTTTGGTATGAAGTTTTTTTTTTCAAAAAGTTATACTTTCAACAATGGCCTAGGTTGTTTTTTTTAAAAAAATCAACCTAGGCCGTTGTTCCCAACAACGGCCTAGGTATGTACAAGTATTTTTCCAAAAACATGTACATACTCAGATCGTCATCTCCCTCATTCTTTGACAACTCTCTATCTATCTATCTATCTGGAGCTCCCGAAACCCATTCCCCAAACCCTAGCTCTACTCCAACCTCCTCTCTCTCGATCTGAAACTCTTCTCGATCTCCCCCTCATGTTGATCAATCTTTATCTATCTCTATCTATCTCTATCTGTCTCTCACTCTCCAGAATACCCCAAACCCTAATCCAATCCGAAATCTCCCCAACTCACCTGAATCCTAACACAAATTCGAAACCCTAGACTCTACAACTTGTTCATCTACAACAGTGACTCCTCACATCTTTGAAAACTCTCTCTCTCTCTCTCTCTGGACTAGGTAGTCACTTTTTCACAATTTAGTAGAATGAACTATGTTAATTTATTGAATATTTTTTCAATTTTTGAGTTTGATTTTTTGTACTATAGAGAGTGAACATTTTTTGTATCATGTGTGTTGTATATATTTTGTTGACATTTTTGTAGATGCAGTGTTAGTTGTAGTTGTAGAATATAGGAAAAGAAAACAAACAAGATCCAAAAATTTCAAAATTTTAAGACTTGGTCGGGCTCACCACGCAGAAGGCAACGCAATTTGTAGTGGCGATTTCCGTCTCACGGTTTGCAAGATACGTCCGTTTATCACTTTTATTCAATAAAATGGATATAAAGCGATACACAGTCGTATATTACAAATCGAGAGTCGGAACTTACCTCTGCAAGTTGAGTTGGCTTTTGTTTGGTATACCAGACGTAATGGCCAAATTTCGGAATTTGTGCATCTCGTTTGTGTTGTATTGTCGCGTATATGAAAGAACTTCTATATACCTCGGAATGTTTTAGAACGATCTCACTAGAAAACCGCTCAAACGGAATCCAAAAAATACGAAACTGTGGGAGTACGTTGGGCTAACCATTCAAAACCCAACGCAACTTGTAGTTGCGAGTTCCAACCCACGGTTTACGAGATATATCAATGTATCAATTTTCGCTCTTTTTTCAAGAGTGAAAGCGATACACGGCCGTATCTTTCAAACCGTCGGTCGGAACTCGTTTTTAAAAGTTGCGTTGCCTTGTACGCGGGGAAACGACCCAATCGTAAAGTTTAGTTTTTTTTACCGTCGTTTGTGTGGTTTTCTCATGAATTTTGTTATGTATTTAACGAGTTTTCAATAGAGAAATTGCTCAAAAATTAAGAAATTTTGCGGGTAGGCCGTTTTCGCCACTCACAAGCCAAAGTAACTTATAGTTGCGAGTTCTCACCCACGGTTTGATATATGCTTCCGTGGATCGCATTTCGCTCTTTTTCAAGAGTGAAAGTGATACATGGCCGTATCTTGAAGACTGTTAGTCCAAACTCGCTTCTACAAGTTGCGGTGGCTTGTGTGCGGCAATTTAGACCCAATCACAAAGTTTGGTATTTTTTGAAAGTTGTTTCTGTGGTTGTCTCACGTATTTTATTTCGTATCTATATATATGCCAATTTTTTGTAAACAAATTATTTTATATATGCGAACTTTCTTACAGAGAAATGGTTAGAACGAGGGGAACCGGAAGGTCATCTGTTAGTGGTCGGGACGAACATTCTACAGAAGTAAGAGAACTATTAATTTCTATTGTGAATTTTGTATATAGTGGTATTGTTACTACACTAATAATAATTTTACAATGTGTTGGTGTAGGTTAGTGCATCTTCTTCAATAGAAAAACAAGGTCCATGACCAATATATGAAGGTGAACTCACCTTGCAAGACCACCATAGATTCGAGGCAGTGTGGGGTGGGATGAAGCGGATGTGTAATTTTCGCACTCACGAGAGTATAATGGTGCACCCACGTATCATCGAGTACCTAGTTCTGGCCGGTTTCTACGGAATCAGTTTGATGGGTCAGGTGAAACTCGACCGAGCACATCTTGCAGCACTCGTCGAGCGATGGAGGCCAAAGTCGCATACCTTCCATTTAACAGTCGGAGAGATGACGGTGATGCTACATGATATAGTGATGATCTCCGGTCTTCTAATAGATGAGATGGCTGTGACTAGTAATATAAACTTTGATAAGATAGAGCTATGTAATGAAATTCTCAGTTTAGAGTTTGGTGAGGAGGATACGGAAGATAGGACTATTTTTGTCGGACAATCAATCCGACTATTTTGGTTGAAGGAAAATTTTGAAGGGAGGTTGAACGATGCATCGACCAACCACGATGTACAGTACTACACAAGAGCATACATTCTAACGGTTCTTGGAGGGGTTCTCTTGCCTAACTCATCCGGAGATACCGTACCGCTTATGTATCTACGATTGCTCGCCGACCTAGGCTTAGCTGGCCGGTACAGTTGGGAAAGTTGCGCATTAGCAACATTGTACATAATGTTGTGTTCGGTTGCATTAGATGGAACCGAGATGACCGGTCCAATGGTCTTATTACAGATTTGGTCATGGGAGCGTCTACACTTGGGTCATTCCCGAATTACGAGACCGGTGGACGATTGGATGGCCGAAGCACCAAATGTTTATATTTTAGCACCCTTAGGTGTATATTGGGCAGGTAAACAGAGTTATAGAGACAACCCAAAAGGTGTACTAACTTACTACAGAGACGAGCTTGACCAACTACGAGAAGAGTTTGTGATTCGGGTGCCGTATACGCCCGAGTGGTGGGAAGACTACCACCGGTGTGCACGACCAGGTCGCAGTTGTGGATGATGACGTTCCACTTATAAACTTTGGTATAGTGGAGCATCTGCGGCTGGACAGAGTTCTTCGGCAATTCAATCTTCAACAAAATCTACCAAAAATATTTGCAAACCTATACAACTTTGAGTTATACGTTGTGAGGGGTACCGGTCGTATGCCTACCCATGATTGGGCAGATTTCCACCGTATTCATGTTGCGGAATGGAATGAGCGACGGTTTGAACTCGTAATTGTTGATGTTCCACCGTATGATAGCACGCAGTAAACGAAGTATATGGAATGGTACAGATCTATTACACATTTGTACATCTCTCCTAATACAGAACTACCTACTGGTATTCAACTACCAATTGAGGAGAGAGAGATTAAACCGCCACCCGTGTATTCTAGTTCACAACCCATGTTCCAAACGAATGCGTCATCTATACGTACATTGGTGAGTATAATGTTTAAATTTTATTAAAATTTTTTAATTTTTAAAGTGATTAAATTGTTTATAAATCTGAATGTGTTTAATATATTTTTTGTTTTTGTTTTAGATCGATAATACATGGGACATGGCAAAAGAATGCGCACAGGTACTTAAAAGTAATGCTGCCCAACCTATGAAGAAGTTCACTCAGAAGATGCTCTCTTCTTGTCTTAGAAATTTAGATGTTTTGGGAGATTGTGAAGCTTTGAACCGTTATTTGGATAAATCCGTATGTAAACAGCGACGTAAGAGTTTGAGGGGTAGGCTATCTGGCCCGGGGCAACAACGCCAATATCAAGCTACATCTCCACCTCAAGAAGAAGAACAAGAAGAAGAGCATCAAGAAAGTGTTGTTGGAGACACACAATAGGAGGAAGAAGAAGAAGAAATTGTTGCGGTGTCATCCCCAACCCAGCGGCGACAACCTCTTCGGAAGAGGCGAGCACCACAAATTTACACGCCCGGTGGTGAAGTGTTTCCTAATACAGTCTTTTTTTAGTACAATTTTTTTTGTTGTAATTGCATGTGATTGATAGAACTTGTTGTGGTTGTTGTTGAGATATGGTTAGTTTTATTTGTTGTTGATGTAGTTGTTATTATTTGATGATTGTGAATTTTGTTGTTGTTTTTTTTTTTTTTTTGGAGATTATATGTGGAATTTTTTTTGGAGAATGTAGCTGATGGGATTATATGTAGTATTTTTTTGGACAATGTAGTGTAGCAGCTATAGCTGCTGTGTTAAATTGTAATTTTTTTTTTTACTTAGGCTGTTGTTGAAGACAATGACCTAGGTTCTATCAAAATTTTTTTTTTTCATCAGTAGCTCTCTGTCTTGTCTTATAAAAAAGGAGCAGTTTTTTTCTAAACCTAGGCCGTTGTTGGACAATGGCCTAGGTTATAGCAAAAAAATTGAATTTTTTGGGTTGCTCTCTGACTTGCCCTAGCTAATATGTAGCAACAAGTCAGAGAATAACAGTTTTTTTAAAAAGCTAAGGCCGTTGTCTCCAACAACGGCCTAAGTTATATGAATTAATAAAATATATAAACAGATGTAAATGATATGTTTCTCTCTGACAACAGCCTAAGCTTTTAAAAAAAAAAATTGCTCTCTGACTTGTTGCTACATATTAGCTTGGGCAAGTCAGAGAGAAACCCAAAAAATTCAATTTTTTTGCTATAACCTAGACAGTTGTTTTTAGCTTTAAAAAAATTGCTCTCTGACTTGTTTCTCCTTTTGGCTTGGCCAAGACAGAAAGTAACCCAAAAAATTACAATATTTATATATAACTTAGGCCATTGTTGGAGACAACAGCCATAGTTTTAAAAGAAAAAATTGGATGCTCTCTGACTTGTTGCTCCTTTTAGCATGGGCAAGTCAGAGAGCAAATCAAAAATTCTAATTTTTTTCTAAAATGTAGGCCGTTGTCCGTTGTTGGAGACAACGGCCTATCTTAAAAAAAATGTTGCTCTCTGACTTGTTGCTACATATTAGCTTGGGCAAGTCAGTGAGCAACCCAAAAAATTCCAATTTATTTATAAACCTAGGCCTAGGTTTAGAAGAAGAAAAAAAATTGCTCTCTAACTTGTTGCACCTTTTGACTTGGCCAAAACAGAGAGCAACCCCCAAAAATCAATATTTTGGCTAAAACCTAGGCAGTTGTATTAGACAATGGCCTTAGTTTTAAAAACTAAATTTGGATTTTTTGTGAAACCCACACAAAAGGCTTTGTCTTCAACTAAGGCTGTTGTCTTTAACAACGGCCTAGGTTAAAAAAATGAAGAAAAAAAAATTAAATAAAAAGTGAACACAGCAGCCGCAGGCTACTACACAACATTCCCAAAAAAATTTCTACACACAATTACACTTGAATCCCACCAACATGTATAATTAACAACAACACTAACACCAATAACAACTAAAAAAGAACTACAACAACAAAATTAACAATCAACTCAAAACAACAACACTTGAGTCCCAACAACATTTAAAATTAACAACAAATCTTACACACAAAAAAGCCAAATTATTGCATCAATATCTAACATACTGAAACTGTACATTAAAAAATTCCAATTCACAATGCATCATCATATCTCTCGTCAGAACTCTCTTCATCGGATGGATTCACTTCTTGCGGACTGATTGCCCTTTCATTCAAAGATAATTTTTAGTTAGTGACAAATTCATTTACCACAAATGAAGTATAATAAATTTAAAAGAGGGAGAACCAAAGAAATTACAAGTCTTACCCCTCAAATAATGTTGGACAATTTCTTGAATCATGATCCATTTGTACAATGCCGCATGTTCGGCCCCGTCTCGGTTTTTTAAAGCGAAGTTTCTCTCTTATCAGCCTCAATCTTTTGGCGCGATGCCTTCCCTTTGTCATACATTGTTGTGGGTCCCTTATGCGGTCCGTGTCCACTGCCTTCATCATGAAGTTATGCACTACCATGCGGTTGTGTACTATCATGCGGTTGAAAGGCCTCTTCGGGTTGTTCACCCAATCCGGGTTGTAGCCGAGAGACGCTGTCAATGATCTTCTGCAAATTCTCTAGCGTGTATTTATAACTTTCATTGGAGGAACAACCAAGATTGATAATCTGTTTTGCGTGGTAGCTCAACTCACAATATCGAGAAGCAAAATTCTCGGTATTGCGTTCGGTTGGAACAGATGTATAACTTCTTCTCATCGCATCTCGATTCCATCTTCCTATAATGTATATATTCAGAAGGGAAGTGTGATGGCTGAACCGAAGAAGCGTTAAAATATACCTGCAAGGAATTCCAACGAAGTTGAAAAAGTGACAAGAACATGTAATAATTCAATTGAGTTTGCATAACTGAAGAAGGCGAGCCGGTTCTGGTTCTCCACAGAGTATCACATGGAAGGTTGAACTATCCGGTGTCTCAAGATTGCCAACGAATGTCACATTGTACATGAAGTTTTTTGTAACTTTATTTTGGAATTTGTAAAAAAAAATCAAAGTGTATGTTCTCGCCATTTGTGCCTCTAAATCCCATTCTCTCTTCAACTTCGGTCTCTTCTCACGATGATTTTCTTTCAGTTCATCGTATCTTTGCCTTCCCAAAAAACGATCGAAAATGATGGCAAATTCATGCAAGGAATATTTCTTTTCTGTATGATGCTTCAAGGGAGAATGTGATGACTTAACCCATTGGCTACTCAACATGCCGGTCCAAAAGAATCTTTAGCATAGATGGGTGCCCATTTTTCACGGATATCAAATTGATCGTTCAACCATTTTTTATTCTCTAATCTGTATTGCGAAATCAATAAATTCCATTTTTCTACAAATTCGGAATTGTAGATGACATTCTTCAATGATTACCTAAACTTGTTGACATCGTTCGACATACGCACCTCCTGCGGTAACTTATCCAATATGTGTCAAATACAAAACCGATGCCGAGTCTGGGGGAAAACTTTCTTCACTACGGCGGCGATCCCACGGTCTTGATCGGTGACGATATCGGATGGAGCACGATTTACAACACCTAACCACTTTTCAAAGAACCATTCAAACAAATAGGTCGTCTCATTTGCAATGAACCCACCTCCTAAGAATGTCGATTGCTAATGTTGATTCACTCCAACAAAGAAAACAAATAACATTCCATACCGGTTCGTATTGTACGTGGCATCAAAGCAAAGTACATCGCCAAATTCCTGATAATTCATTCTAGAAATATCATCAACCCATATACAATGTGACAACCGTCCTTCGAGATCTACTTGAATGTCATTAAAAAAATGAAGGATCTGTCTATTTCTTAGATTCGAAAAAATCAATTAGCATTTCGAATCATGACCTTTCAATGCTTCTTGCGAGCCTCTAAGTAAATTTCTAACATCTTTTTCGGTGAATCCTACTTTATCGTGACCACTGCTAGCACTTTCAAAAAAGAGCATTTGTTGACATGTCTGGATATTAGCTTGGTTGAATTGATCTATTATCCTTTTATCCGTATTTGATACAGAACAGTTTCGGGGCAAAAGATGCCTTCTACCGGGTGAGGTGAATTCGTGATTGTGTGCTTAATGAAATAAATACAACACCCATGTATTACTTGCTTCGTTCAATTTTACACGAACAAAAGCCGTGCAACCCGTTCTACAAGTTGTTCCTCGTCTACTATCACTATGTTGACTCGGCGACGACCCGACTTTATTACATAGATATGACTTATCTACTTCCACTCCTTACTTTAATTTATTCCCACACTTACATATTGCAAAACCCCCACATCGAGCATATGACGAATAGAAATTTTGGGCCTCAACTAAAGTTAGAAACGTCATACCTAACTTTGGTTTTAGATTTTTTCGACTAACGACATGAAATCAATGATTGGTTCTCCCGCACAAAATTATTGCTGGTAGCAGAACTCTCCGTATCGTTGTTCATCTACCAAAAAAATATATTTTTGGTAAATTATGCTCGCATCATATATAAAACAGCTTGTTAACAAACGATTGTGATATATATATAGATACAAAACAAAATACATGAGAAAACCTCATAAACGACGTCCAAAAAATACAAAACTTTGCGATTGGGTTCGGCTTGCCGTACACAAGGTAACAGAACTTGTAGAAGCGAGTTCCGATCCACGGTTTGCAAGATACGGCCGTGTCTCGCTCACTTTCACTCTTGGAAAAGAGGGGAATGCGATACACGGATGCATATAGCAAACCATGGGTGACAACTCGCAACTACAAGTTGCTATGACTTGTGAGTGGCGAGACCGACCTACTCGCAAAATTACGGATTTTTCAAGTGGGTTCTCTATTGAAAACTCGCTCAAAAGAGAATACGGAATACGGATACATGACAAAAGCCCAGCGAATGATATTCATCATCCATAAGCTGTTCGGAATCTTTACAACATCTCACAAGAATAATCAGAGTCGGAAGCAAACGAATCAACCAATCATGCATATATGAATTAAAATACCAACAAGAATACTTGAAACCAAAATATTATAATCTCAAATAATCCAGATCTGAATAAGTCAATATCTTGGGTTACATTGCCCAAATATAAATAAATCCAAGTATCAAATACAATTGTTCAAAATAAGCAACAAGAAATAATAATAACAGAATTCAGCACTAATATCTTATATCACCAACACCATCTAACACATGTTCTCTAAAATCTGCAATTTAACAATTGTAGGAATAGGAAAAAGAAAAAAAACTTCTGTTAATGCAAGTTACGGGCCGCTTGTAGTGCAGGATACAAGTACATGAGACAAACTAACTAAAAATATGGAATATGCATGATAACAAAATAGCATGGCAAGATGAACAAGTGCAAGTGGCATGTATCAAGTGTCAAGTAAACAAGTGTCATGTAAATAGGAAACAAGTATCAAGTGTCACGAATCAAGTATCACGTAAACAAGTAGCAAGTAACGAGTGTCAAGAATCAAGCATCATGTAGCAAGTATCAAGTGATCATGTATCAAATAACAAGTAGCAAGTGTCAAGTGATCATGTTCAAGTCTTGTATTATTACTATCTAGGTAGCACTTCATGCATCCATACTTTTACTACATAGTTTCTACATTCAACACAGTTTTACTTTAGATTTCATAGTGAATCATATAGGGCAGTGTACTCATGGATAAGCTTCAAGAAATCAAGTATCAAGTATCAAGCCTCAAGTATCAAGTAACAAGCCTCAAGAGTGAAGTATCAAGCCTCAAGTTGTGAAATATCAAGCCAAGTGAAATATCAAGCCTCAAGTATGAAATATCAAGCCTCAAGTAGTGAAATATCAAGCCTCAAGTGAAATATCAAGCCAAGTATCACGTAGGATCAATAGATCCCCTTCCGAGTACACGTTTCTGTATTTTCCACTATTAGATCTTTTCCTTTAAACTCCAACTTGGTTATTTATTATTAGTATCAAATAAGCATGTATGTATCACGAACAGGGCAAGTATATCATGATATTAACAAGTAATAAGCTCAAGTTGCAAGATAAACACGTACGGGTGAAAGATAACACACAAAAGGATAAAACAACGAAATTTCTAGTTCAGGACAGCAAGACAGTACTGCACTAAAACTGAGAATTCCGTTGCAACAAAAATGCAAACCTGGATCCGTCAAAAAATATGGAAAATAGACTCCCGAACGAATCCAGCAAATATATATAATTCATATAGTATTTCACAAAAATAAGTCTCAAAACTGATTTGAATCCAGAAAAGATGTTTCGCCAGAAATCAGAAATTCGTATTCAAAGTCAGGAAAACAGCACGAAAACTCATTAATTAAATCCACGAAAAATCTGGGGTATTCCCCTATATGTATAGTAACATAAAGTCAAGTTTCATAATTTTTCAACAAAAACAGAGTAGTCAAGTAAAATTAGAAAACATAAAAATGCAGTAGTTTTGTAAATCTGACATCACAAACACTGCAGTACGAAAACAGCAATATCTCGCAAAACATAAATTGAAATCCAAATCTACCAAAAATGTGATAAAATAGATACAGTAGGCTAACTATCATATTCACAAATATTTTACAAACAGCAAGTAGAAATAGGTCTAAAATCAGGTTCTTTAGTGAACAGTATGAAAAATGTTGGATCCTGTAGGCTAAGCAACAAACACTAGAGGGGGGGGGGTGAATAGTGTTTATCAAAAATAAATTGCGGAATAAATAATTTCTCTCGGCACAGTCGACTTAGTGGTTAACCAGTCGACTGATATAGCAAAAATAAAATAAATTTAAACTCTCGATGCAGTCGACTTATAGATAAGGCAGGCGACTGATGAAGCAAAGAGAACAACTAATACAAGACTGAGCAGTCGACTGATACGAATCTGAGTCGACTGGCCAGACAAGTTTTGCAGAGTTTAAATAAGTAAAAGTAAATGCAGACACAAGATAATCAAACACAGAGTACACAAGATATATCCTGGTTCGGTCCTCCCGACCTACATCCAGTCCCCAAGCAACCCACTTGAGATTTCCACTATTCTTGAAAAATTACAAGAATACCCTACGGCGTTACGACAACAACCTTGTCTAACCCGTAGTCCTTTCTCTCAACCAGAGAAAGCAACCCACTCTACTACCAAGAGTGAAAAGACACCGACTCTACAACCAAGAGTCAACAACCACTCTCCAACCGAGAGCAAAAGTACAAGAAGAAGTTTTACAATCAACCTATAGCCTTGTTGGTGTATGTGTTGATGCACGAGGCTAAATCACAAGGTTGACTTCTATACTCAGTCCAGAGCGAATTCAATGCTATACTGGACTGAATGTAGAGAACCAAAAGTGTATGAACTTTGAAAGCTTTGTTTCTCACAGAAAGATCTCTTAAAAGTTTTTCACAGAATGCTCGGGTGTATGTAAAAATCAAGTTGTTCTTTTCTGTGAGATAAGAAACTCTATATAAAGAGTTTTGATCTTCTGATCGTTGGAAAACAGTTACATAACTGTCAACCAACGGATCAGAACTTTTGAGTTTAAAAAAATTCGATTTTGAAAATCAGAAAACGGTCAAAAGCTCTCGAACAGTCGACTGGGTTGCCATATGAGTCGACTGATCAGAGTTTGAATAATTTTAAACAGTTTTGTACTTATCAGTCGACTGGCAAAAGCTTAAGTCGACTGGTACTTAAAAGTTAAAATTCTTCAAACTGTTTTGACTTATTTTTGGGGTTTTAAGAGACACACAGTATGAAATTTTGAGTAGTGTGTGTGTGTGTGTGTGTTGACAAGGCTTTACATCAGACTAAGACTCAACAAAAAAATACAATGTATACAAGACATAATAATATAACACATTTGAGCTTGAAGTCTTGAGTCTTGAGTCTTGAAATTGAAACTTGATCCTTGTCTTCTTCATCTGTATCTGTTTGAGCTTGTTTGTTTGTTCAGCTAGAATTGTCTTTAGTCTCTTCACTGCAATGTTAGCTGTATAACATAGACACATGTTGCACTGTGTTGTGATCATCAAAATCAAGAATCAACATTCTCTCCCTTTTTGATGATGACAACACAATAGCTGATAACAGTTTATAAACAGACATACAAGCATAGATTTTGAAAGCTCCCCCTATTAAAAACACAATATGCATAAAATAAAAACTTGATATACAGAATGTATCAGTCGACTTGAAAATAGATCAGGCGACTGACCAGAACATGAAAGCATTTTAACAAATATCACAGATGCAGCAAGTATCACAGCTGCAGCAGCAGTTGACTGTATCCTTGGGTAAGTCGACTGACCACAAATGCAGCACAGATAGAACTCACACAGGCAAAATGTAACACATAGATAACAAATATCTGAGAACATTCTTTCTCTCCCCCTTTGGAATCATCAAAAAGCATAAATTAACCAGATTTTGCATTAAAAGAGAAAGTCTAATACATAGAAACAAAATGCATTTAGAAAGAGAATTACATAAATAAAAAAGAAGTAATCTTCAATCATCTTCTTCGGAGTCGTCGTCATCATCTTGAGAAGGAGGATGAAACTGAGAAGTGAAGAGATGAGAGAGATGGGCTACCTCAGAACCAATATGGTCTAGTTTGGAACCAAGGGAAGAAAGATGTCTATCGACTGTGACTGAATGATTCATTAGGTAAGTCACACAGTCGTACATGGTTCGAGGGTCATCATAATTGGCTTGAGGGAGAGGTGGATCATTAGATGTTGAGGGTTGAGAGGGTCTAGGTCTAGAAGTAGAACCTAAAGGAGCTTGGGAAAGAGGAGGAGACCTAGGGGGTGATCGAGTAGGAGTATCAAGGAGTTTCATTCGTGCCAAACTAGCACGATCGAAACACTCATACCGAGAGACTACATGTGTCTCCGAATCTAGATCAACTCCAAAAGCAGTAAAGACTCTAGTTAGGAAACCTCCAAAGGTAGAAAATGAGTGTGATCTTGATTAAGTTTAGAGAAGATAACTTGACCCCAATTAATAGCAATCCTACCAAAAATTGCATATATGGCTTTTTGTAACTCAATAGAATATTGGTCATAACTACCCTTTTTAGGAAGGATGTTATAAGCTAATATTCTACCAACAAGCTTAGCAATTGGTTTGAGGTTGTTTCTTTTCATTGGAGGGCCAGAATTTGGTAAGAAAATTCTAGATAAGATAGAAGCATCATCTAAAATAACTTCATCAAGAGGAATACCACCATCATCTATACCCAATATCTCATTAATCCTAGTCGGTGTGAGTGTCATTTTCTGATTTTTCACAGACGACCGGATTAAGGCATCCCCATTTGGTTTTTGAACAATTCTCATATTTGTATAAAATAAATAAATGAGTTGGGGATAGTAATTTGGTTGGTTGGATAAAGATAGAAACTCATAAAGACTACAGTTTTGAAACAGTGGAGTGAGGTTAAAACGATCTAAGTCACCAAAATTTACAAATCTTCCAGGGAAGATTTGAATGGTACAAAAGAGATACCAACGATCAAGAAGATCGGGACTCAAAAGGTATTGGGTATATTCTTGTGAAGAAGATGTACCCTCGTGAGTTCTCTTAGATCTTTTGGGTGCCATTAGGGTTTTGGAAGGAGATAAGAAATCGAGATTTACCAAGATGGAAGAGAGAGACAATCACAGATGAGAGAATTAGTAGCCAGCAGTCGACTTGAAATCTGGTCGAATTGAGCTTCTTCTTCTCTTGCCTTAGGGTTTTGAAATTAGGGTTGAAATTGGAGATCGGTAAAAGTGAGAAAGAGGGGCTGGTAAAGGGTTTTTAACAGAGAATAGACGGCTCAGATGCAAGGAAGAGATATCAACGGCTGAGATAAGGAGTCACGGGTGAGAAATTGAACAGTTTTATCTCAAAAACTGTGATGAAGACTCGCTGAAAACAATTGATCTCACGACAGTCGATTGGTAGAGGTTATCAGTCGACTGAGTCGAGAAGAAAATAAAAAAATTATATCTACTAATCAGTCGACTGGTATATGAACCAGGCGACTGGTAAGATAAAAAAATGTATATGTTTAAAAAACAGTTCAGTTGACTTATACACAAACACAGTCGACTTAGCAGAAGCCATGTTCAACAAGTATCAATAAAATCACAAATTCCAAGTTTTCTCCTTAACTTAATGAAAGTATCTTCTTTAAGGGGCTTGGTAAATATATCTGCTACTTGTTTATTAGTAGAGATAAAGTCTAAAGATATATCTCCTTTTAAAACATGATCACGTAGAAAATGATGTCGAATATCAATATGTTTCGTACGTGAATGTTGAATCGGATTTTTAGATAGATTAATTGCACTGGTATTATCACACATAATTGAGGGTTTCTCAAATGAAATACCATAATCTAACAAGGTTTGTTTCATCCATAAAATTTGTGCACATGCCAA
Organism: Hemerocallis citrina; assembly: GCA_017893485.1. NCBI lineage: Eukaryota > Viridiplantae > Streptophyta > Magnoliopsida > Asparagales > Asphodelaceae > Hemerocallis > Hemerocallis citrina. The sequence goes on from CM030363.1 coordinate 195,462,306, forward strand.
ACTTGCAGCGATATATTCAGCTTCTGTGGTTGATAGGGATACGGAGTTTTGCTTTTTACTGCACCAAGATACTAGGGAATGTCCCAAAAAGTGACATGTACCACTAGTACTCTTGCGATCAGTTTTGCTTCCAGCAAAATCGGCATCGCTATAAAACAAAAGTTGAAAATTATCGGTGCGTGGATAAAATAAACCATATTCAGATGTGCCTTTAATATATCTTAAAATTCGTTTCGCTGCTTTTAAATGAGACTCTTTAGGACTAGATTGGTATCTAGCACATAAAAATACGCTGAACATAATATCTGGTCTACTTGCAGTAATATATAAGAGTGAACCAATCATACCTCGATAGAGTTTTTGATCAACACTCTTACCTAATAAGTCTTTGTCAAGAGTAGTAGTAGTAGCCATTGGTGTGGATTTACTACTAGTACTATCCATGTTTAAACGTTTGAGTAATTCCTTTGCATATTTGCCTTGATTGATAAATATGCCATTCGAGGACTGTTTAATTTGCAATCCAAGGAAATAATTGAGTTCACCCATGTGACTCATCTCAAATTCATTTTTCATGGTATTAGCAAATTCTTGACATAGATTATTATTTGTAGAACCAAAGATTATATCATCAACATATATTTGTATGATTAAGATATCATTCTCAACTCTTTTGATAAACAAAGTAGTGTCTACTTTACCTATTTCAAATCCTGTTTCTAAAAGAAAAGTTTTTAAACGATCATACCAAGCACGAGGTGCTTGTTTAAGACCGTATAAAGCCTTTTTCAATTTATAAACATGATATGGGAATTGTTCATGTTCAAAACCTGGTGGTTGTTTAACATAAACATTTTCCTTAATAAACCCATTAAGAAAAGCACTTTTCACATCCATTTGATAAAGTATAAAATTCATGAAACAAGCAAAAGATAATAAAATACGAATAGATTCTAGTCTAGCAACAGGAGCATATGTTTCATCAAAATCTATACCTTCTTCTTGATTATATCCTTGGGCAACCAATCTAGCCTTGTTCCTTACAACTTGTCCTGATTCATCTAACTTATTCTTGAATACCCATTTGGTACCAATGATAGTCTGATCAGGAGGTCTAGGAACTAAATTCCATACATCATTCCTTATAAATTGGTTTAGTTCATCTTGCATGGCATTCATCCAATATTCATTCTCACAAGCTTCTTGTATATTTTTCGGTTCAAAATCCGACAAGAATGCTGTATGAAAGATCATATTAACATGTGAACGTGTTTGAATACCATGGGAGATGTCACCAATTATTAAGTCATGAGGATGATCTTTAACTTCAACAAATGACTTTGGTAAAGTTGAAGATATCTCAATCGGATCAGTCGACTTGACTTGTTCTTCAGTCAACTGCTTTACGTCAGTCGACTGGGAGAGCTTATCAGTCGACTTATCAGATAGATTAGTTTGCTCTAAAGATTTAATCACATTATCTAACGGTGATAAATCAGTTTCATCATCTTTATTTAATGTTGATGAAGGTAAGGATTCATCGAATGTAACATGCATTGATTCTTCAATAGTCATTGTAGACTTATTGAAAATTCTATATGCTTTACTCCTATTTGAGTATCCCAAAAAGATACCTTCATTAGATCTAGGATCAAATTTGTCTAAATTATCTTTTGTGTTTAGAATAAAACACTTGCAACCAAATGTCTTAAAGTAAGAGACTTTAGGAATTTTATTAAAAAATAACTCGTAACAAGTCTTCTTTAGTTTAGGTCTTAGAAGAATTCTATTCAAAACATAGCAAGCTGTAGCAACAGCTTCAGCCTAAAAATGCTTTGGTAGATTGCTTTCAACAAGCATAGTACGTGCGCATTCTTGCAAAGTCCTATTTTTCCTTTCAATCACACCATTTTGTGGTGAAGCTCTAGGAAATGCAAATGAATGTGTTATACCATTCTTGTTGCAATATTCTGTAAATGTTTCATTTTCAAATTCTCCACCATGATCACTTCTAATAGTGACTATGGTTAGAGATCTTTGATTTTGAATACGTTTACAAAAATGTACAAACTCTTCAAAAGCATCATTTTTATGTTTTAAAAAGAATGTCCAAGTGAATCTTGAAAAATCATCTACTAAAACAAACACATATCTACTTTTATTTAAAGAAGCAACTCTAGTAGGGCCAAATAAATCCATATGAATTAATTCAAGTGGCCTACTAGTAGAGATTACGTCTTTTGTTTTAAAAGTGGATTTGATTTGTTTTCCTAGTTGACATGCATCACATAACTTATCCTTTTTAAAGGATAGTTTTGGCAGTCCTTTAACTAGGTTATATTTAGATAATTTTGAGAGATTTTTCATGTTCACATGTCCAAATCTTCTATGCCATAACCAAGATTCATTGTTAGAAGCTATCAAACAAAAATCATTTGAGAAATCAATTGCATTCAAACATAATTCATAAATATTATTTTTACGAAAGCCTTGAAAAACAACATTTTGCATAATAGAATCATAGATTAAGCATGCATCTTTTTCAAAAACTATTTTATAACCTTTATCACACAATTGACTAATGCTTAAGAGATTATGCTTTAAACCATTAACCAATAGCACATTTTCTATAATAGGGTTAGATATTTTACCGACCATGCCAATACCGATGACTTTGCCTTTGTTGTTGTCTCCAAAGGTGACGGTTCCTCCATCTATACTATGAATGGTGGATAGTAAGTTGGCATGCTCTGTCATGTGTTTTGAACATCCGCTGTCTAATATCCAGCGTTCTTTCTTGGGTACATGTTCTTGTGCAGCCATAAAACACACATTTGCCACTTCGTTATTTTCATCCGTTTCTTCTTCGAAAGTTGAATCACTATCATCCCATGTAGCTTGATAGGCCTTTTTGTTCTTGGCAAATTTGTTCTTTGGATATTTGTCCTTCTTGAAGTTGGATGATTTTCCCTTGTTCTTTGTATTTTCTAAGGGACAATCCTTTTTCATGTGACCTATTTTATTGCACCTGAAACATGTAGGAGGGTCATTAGAATCTTTATTTTTAGAATGAAACTTACCCTTCTTTAAGAACTTCTTGAATTTCCGAGTGAACATTGCTATTTCTTCTTCATCTTCTTCCTCATCTTCTGAGTCAGTCATGGCTTTAAAAGCCAATGATTTCTTCTTTGCTTGGTGTGATTCAGTATCTTTCTTTCGATCTTCAAGTTGGACCTCATATGCCATGAGATTACCAACAAGATTTTCGAGAGTAAGTGTTGACAAATCATTTGCCTCCTCTATTGCTGTGGTTTTCTTCTCCCATTCTGGAGTGAGTGCACGTAGGACTTTTCTGACCATCTCTGCTTGGGTATAGATCTTTCCAAGCGCCACAAGAGAGTTTGTGATGTCTGTGAATCTTGTAATCATCTCGGACACAGTCTTATTGTCCTTCATTCTGAACATCTCAAACCTGTGGACAAGAACAGAAATTTTAGACTCTTTTACTTTATTTGTTCCTTCATGTGTTACCTCGAGTGTATGCCAAATTTGATGTGCGGTTGTAGCATTGGATACACGGTTAAATTCTTCCTTCGTCAGTGCACAGAATAAAGCATTCATTGCTTTGGCATTGTTCATAGTCTGACTCTTTTGATCATCATTCCATTGTGCATATGGAATGGTAGGGGCAGTGTATTCCGTCTCTGTCATTTGCCATATCTCGTAGTTGATTGATTGGAGATAGATTCACATTCGGCACTTCCAATAATTGTAGTTCGTTCCATCAAATAGTGGTGGCCGTTGTGTAGATTGGCCTTCATGGTACTGATTTGTATTTGAAGTAGTTGCCATAGCCTGTAACCTTGCTCTGATACCAAGTGTTGGATCCTGTAGGCTAAGCAACAAACACTAGAGGGGAGGGGGTGAATAGTGTTTATCAAAAATAAATTGCGGAATAAATAACTTCTCTCGGCACAGTCGACTTAGTGGTTAACCAGTCGACTGATATAGCAAAAATAAAATAAATTTAAACTCTCGATGCAGTCGACTTATAGATAAGGCAGGCGACTGATGAAGCAAAGAGAACAACTAATACAAGACTGAGCAGTCGACTGATACGAATCTGAGTCGACTGGCCAGACAAGTTTTGCAGAGTTTAAATAAGTAAAAGTAAATGCAGACACAAGATAATCAAACACAGAGTACACAAGATATATCCTGGTTCGGTCCTCCCGACCTACATCCAGTCCCCAAGCAACCCACTTGAGATTTCCACTATTCTTGAAAAATTACAAGAATACCCTACGGCGTTACGACAACAACCTTGTCTAACCCGTAGTCCTTTCTCTCAACCAGAGAAAGCAACCCACTCTACTACCAAGAGTGAAAAGACACCGACTCTACAACCAAGAGTCAACAACCACTCTCCAACCGAGAGCAAAAGTACAAGAAGAAGTTTTACAATCAACCTATAGCCTTGTTGGTGTATGTGTTGATGCACGAGGCTAAATCACAAGGTTGACTTCTATACTCAGTCCAGAGCGAATTCAATGCTATACTGGACTGAATGTAGAGAACCAAAAGTGTATGAACTTTGAAAGCTTTGTTTCTCACAGAAAGATCTCTTAAAAGTTTTTCACAGAATGCTCGGGTGTATGTAAAAATCAAGTTGTTCTTTTCTGTGAGATAAGAAACTCTATATAAAGAGTTTTGATCTTCTGATCGTTGGAAAACAGTTACATAACTGTCAACCAACGGATCAGAACTTTTGAGTTTAAAAAAATTCGATTTTGAAAATCAGAAAACGGTCAAAAGCTCTCGAACAGTCGACTGGGTTGCCATATGAGTCGACTGATCAGAGTTTGAATAATTTTAAACAGTTTTGTACTTATCAGTCGACTGGCAAAAGCTTAAGTCGACTGGTACTTAAAAGTTAAAATTCTTCAAACTGTTTTGACTTATTTTTGGGGTTTTAAGAGACACACAGTATGAAATTTTGAGTTGTGTGTGTGTGTGTGTGTGTTGACAAGGCTTTACATCAGACTAAGACTCAACAAAAAAATACAATGTATACAAGACATAATAATATAACACATTTGAGCTTGAAGTCTTGAGTCTTGAGTCTTGAAATTGAAACTTGATCCTTGTCTTCTTCATCTGTATCTGTTTGAGCTTGTTTGTTTGTTCAGCTAGAATTGTCTTTAGTCTCTTCACTGCAATGTTAGCTGTATAACATAGACACATGTTGCACTGTGTTGTGATCATCAAAATCAAGAATCAACAAAAAATCTGTATGTATAGTAATTGTTTGGAAACATAGAGCGGTTTGTAAAACTCATCAAATAAATCAGAAAAAAATCAGGGTTAATCCCAATTAGGTTTAGTTATACTGTGCAAAATATTGAATCAAAGTAATACTTTTAACATCACAATAAAAAATAGATTACTCTTCAGAATTTATAGAAAACAAAATCCGTAAACCACCCTACACCTCTATAGTAAAATCGACATAACTCAGAACTCGTAAATCGAAACTGAGATCCGTCAAATGGGTTGGAAGATAGACAGAATTCTCTACAAGTCATGTTCACAAAATACTTTCAAATACTGAGCTTAATAGGATCTAAAATACTGATCAAAACGAGAAAGCCAACAAAACCGAAAATATCGTATATGCACAAAATCCACTAGTTTATCCGAAACTCATCCAAAATATAACCAAACATAAAATATGGTGTACAAGATGTCCAAGCAACATGGTATAGGGTATTTCACAAGTCCACAGTAAGTCTACCACGAATAACACGAACGAGCACATGATATCATATGAACAACACGCATATACACAACAAGAAGTGGCCAATCCTAGGTTATTGCATGTCATGTATGTCATGAGGCATCTATGGTCGAACCAACACAATAGAGACAAATCAACAAGGAGTTTAACACACAAATTGTCTCTAGAACACAACTACACTACATGCGGTATTTAGTACTTGTATTACACAAAGAAAAGAATACATGTTATTTGCCTTAACCGACGACGAAAATGACGATGATCAAAAATAACGGGAACAGATTCCCGGAATGTGAACTCAAATGAACGATCAACGCAACCACGAACCGAACACACAAACAACGAGTCCACGAACACAATGAACGATGAACGATGAATCCCACGAACACACGACAACCGAACACAACCCACGATCAACGATGAACAACCAACACACGCACACAAGAGGTGGTTGCTAATGCGGTGGTGACTACCGTTGACCAGAGACAGGGAGGCAACGCCGCAGGTGGCTGCAAGCGAAGAGGAGAGGCACTCGGAGGAGATAAGCGGGAAAGAAGGGGGCTGTGTCGCGGTAGTGCAGTGCAACGGCAGGGAGAGAATAGGGGACGGGGGGTCGGGTTTTGGCTGAGAGGGCGAGCACAGAAGAGGGGTACGGTCGGTGATCAGGAGGTGAGAGAGAAAAGGGAATATGGGTTCACATATATAGGTTGGAGGGTTAGGGTTTATGGCAGATGGGATGGAGGCGGCACAGTAGGGAAATGTAGGGTATTGGGTTTGGCATGAGGGGTTAACGGGTCTGCATGGGTTTTAAAAAATGTACTGGGTATAGTTGGGTTGTAGTTTAGTTGGGTTTGGGTATAGATAATTAATGGTTAGGGTTAAATAGGGTGGATATTGTTTTTATTGGGTATTGGGAGTTCCAAATGGGTATGGGTATGGGTATAAGTTAGGGTCCAATAGGGTTAAAAGATCCAAAATAAAGAAAATATAGGAGCAAACGAATAATTAAAAAAATGAAAATATTGGGAATCAAAAATAATGGCCCGATCAAATGGAACGAAATAAAAGACGGACAAAAGAATCAAGAATTCAAATAAAAAGAAGTCAAAAATAATAAAAAGAATATATTGAAAATAAAATCCAATATACGGTTCAAGAGAGATACAATGAGAGAGAAAAAATGCCAAAAGAAAAATAATACACTCAAAATACACAAAATGGAAAACAGGGGTTACACATTCACTCGTGAAAAATGCCAACAATGCGATACATTGATGTAGCTCGCAAACCGTGGGTCGGAACTCGCAACTACAAGTAGCGTTGGGTTGCGAGTGGTTAGCCCGACAAGCTCGCAATATTTCTTATTTTTTGGATGTCGTTTCCTAGTGAAAAGTCCCTCGATAGAAATCAAACATTAATTGTTGTTGTTGTTTGATATACGGTATAAATCCGCACAAACGATATCAAAAAATTTCAAAACATTGGGAGTAGGACGGACGCAAAACACATGAGCCAAAAAAATTTGTAGAGGTGAGTTTCGACTCACGGTTGCAATATACGCCGATGTATTGCTTTCACTCACGAAAAATAGTCGAAAGCGATACATGACCATACACTTCAAATCGTGAATCCAAACACACTTCTATAAGTTGCATTGGCTTGTGCATGACGAGCCCGACGTACTTGCAAAATTGCATAATTTTTGGATCTCTTTGTGCGCTATTACTAAAGACGAACAACAACAACTAATACTACATCTATATCGACAATAACACTATAATTACATAATCTATAATTAGCTACGTATAATATACAAATTGTACACTCAAATATTGAATAAAAAATTTTAATCAATTAACCTAGTTAGATCTACTAAAATATTAAAAAATTATTACCTTTCATAATGAGGATTTTCGGAAAGGAGATAGAGGAGGTCCTTGCGCGCTGCTTTAGAGAAAGGAAGGAGAGTATAGTTTAGCTAATTTCTTTAGGATTAGGGTTTTAGGGTTGGGGAGATTTCGTATGGGTTAGGGTTTTTTGTAATCGGGATCTTCAAAGGAAGAGGCAAAGAGTGTGAGAGGAGGGAGAGATTAAGTGAGAAACAACGAGGAAGAGAGAGCTACGGTTTTCAGATCGAGAGAGAGAGAGAGCTAGGGTTTGGAAAATGGGTTTCGCGAGCTCCAGTAGCAAGAGAGAGAGAGTTGTGAAGGAGATGGCAATCTGAGTTGTAAGGGAGATTTGTTTTTTAAAAAAACAACCTAGGATAACTTTTTGCAAAAAACAACTTCACGCCAAAAAAACGCTAAGTCTGAAGCGTTTTTTGGTGTGAAGTAAAAAAAATGCCCCTCCTCTCTTAGGGGCTCTTAGTGGGAGATCTGAGCCGTTGATCATGATCGAGAGCAATCCAATGGCTCAGATCGCTGTTTTCCAACCCGGTGAAAACAAACCCATTTTCAACTGAGTATTTCTATATATATATATATGGGCAATTCTCCATTGCAAACGGGTCCCGTGAAAACGGGTATGAAAACCACTGAAGCTGTTGTTGGGAACAACGACTTCAGCTATGTTAATACTGAAGTCGTTGTTTCCCACAACAGCTTAGTTTTATAACAATTTATTACCTAAGGCATTGTTGGAAACAACGGCTTCAGTGTTAACATAACTGAAGTTGTTGTTACCAACAACAAACCAATGGAGCATTGCTCTCTCTCTCTCTCTCTCTCTCTATATATATATATATATATATATATATATATATATATATATATATATATATGATCTATCCCGGCTTTTTGTGCAAAAATGCCAGGATAGCATATTATTTTTAAAAACCAAAATAAAAAAAATACCTACCCTGGCATTTGAGAAACGCCAGAATAGGACTTGGGGCTGTAGCGGCAGTTGCTAAAACCATTGGGATAGATCCCGCATCTGTCCCGACACGCTCTCTGGTCTATCCAGGAATGCCGCTGATATGGCTAAAAATAGGATTAAATCGGGACCGTTCACATCGGAGACGAATCTTAAAGCTCAGGGGTAAAACGGTAATTTCACCTACTAACGGGTCCGAAGCGGGTACTGGGTCTCCTTCTCACAGATCCAATAACCCGCGAACGGATCCACCTCAACTGGGTACGGGTCCCGACCCGATACAAACCCAGTCCGACAGGATAGAATTAGGGTCTCTGATTGAACCAAATCAACGGGCCTGATTCGCGACTATCCTCTCACCGGGAATTAAGGGATTACATTCCTAATCTGATTACGATGATTTTACACCTTATCAGATCACAGGAATCACATTCCTAATCTGATCCCAACGGCGACTATAAATACCCCCCACCGACCACTGTTACAGGTTAATCACTCTTTTTCCAACTTAAGCTCTTTCTTAATCATATCACTGGTTACTGACAAAAGCGTCGGAGGGTGCGTCGCCGGGATCAACCCCGGTGTATCGCACTTCCTTGCAGGTGAACGGCGGGAGTCAGCAGCCCAACTCCGACGAACAGGCATGGATTCGCTATCCAGATTTTTCCACGAACCCACAAATTCTATCTGTTTGCCCCTACACCAAATTTAGCGGCAACAAATTGACACCGTCTGTGGGAATCATACGAATAGCAGCCTCCCCTCTTCCCGTTGGTAAGATCTCCTCCAGCCATGCCTCCTAGGAAAGTAAGATCTAGAAGGTCCAACCGTGGACCCAATCCCGTTGATCAGCAAGAGGTAGTCCCCATCCAACCCGCTCAGCAGCAGGGGCAACTTCCTCTCCAAGCGGAAGACCCTCTTCAACAAGATCAGCCTCCTCTTCAGAATCAGCAACCCCCTAAGGGTCCCGCCGGTCCTCAGAATGCCGGTACGGGGGCTTCGCGTCCCAACCCGCAGAAGCAACCCCTCCATCAGGACCGTATTTCAGTGCACAATGCCTCTTCGGATTCTATGGCCTCCCACAATCCTCGAGTTTCTGACCTCCGCAATACCACCTTCAATCGGCAGAAGGATGAGGATCTTCGCCGCCGTCTGGACGAAAAGCGGGCCCGAGAGGGAGCCTCCCGCCAACAGCGTCCGGATGAGCGATCTTCTCACCGCCGAGACTACAGAAGGTCCCCTACCCGAAGAGGGATGAAAGAGTCCCCCGAACACCATAGGAGAAGACATCATTCCCCTACCGGTCGGCAACATCCGAGGAACGATGAGGCACCCATCACTCGTGCCGAGTTCCAGCAATTTTGAGCAACTGTGTTGCAAGCCCTCAACCTCTGACCCAACAATAACAATGCTCAGAGGGCTCCTACCCCTCCATGGGTCCAAAGTCCTCGCCATCGGTCCATAACTCCTCCTCCGGCTCCTAGCAACCAACAGCGCATGCCTAGCCCTCGCCGCTCCCAGAGCTACCGTCGTCGCTCCCCTTCCTATGAAGACGAGTCCAGAGGCTCGTTTGACTACCGTCGAAGGACGATGCTCTCTACCACCGTCTCCACGAGATGGAGAGGCGCATTGGCCGAATAGACAAGGATGAGGAGTTAAGAGGAAGGATCATCCGCCCGAGCAGACCTCCCTTCTCCCGGACCATCATGGAAGCTCCTATCCCAAGAGGTTTCGAACCCCCGAAGTTCGAAACTTACTCGGGGGAGTCGGACCCCGTGGAACACATCGAAATCTTTAAGACCCTCATGCTAATCCACCAAGCTTCCGATGCTTTGCTGTGCAAAACCTTCCCCGCCACTCTTAAGGGTTCAGCTCGGGAGTGGTACTCCCGCCTCGCCCTGTCTTCCATATTCTCCTTCGAGCAATTCGAGAGCCTCTTCATCACTCATTTTGTGAGTAGCAGACGCACGGAGAAGACTAACATCTCGTTACTCCAGCTCCGCCAGGAGAAGGGAGAGAAGTTGAGAGACTATGTGAGGAGGTTCACTGCAGAATTAAGATCCATTGCATCCCTTGACCAGCCTGTTGCAGTGGCTGCCTTCCAATCGAACGTCCTCAACTCTAGCCTTCGCTCCTCCCTTGCCAAGAAGCCCCCACATAATTTTGCCGACCTCCTTCTTAGGAGCGAGAAGTACATTCGGGCCGAAGAAGCCGAGAATCTCCCGGACTTTGAGGAGACATCTTCCGGGAACAAACGGAAGAGCACAAGCGAAGAGAGCTCCCAAAAATCCCAGAAGGACGGTAATGGACAGCGTTGCCCGACTCCTCGGTTTGAGAAGTTCACCCCCCTCATTGCCAATATATCAGAAGTTCTTATGGAGGTGGACAAGGAAGGGCTCCTCCGCGCTCCCCCGAGAATGAATACACCTGGCAAGAAGAGGAACAAGGATAAGTGGTGCCGCTTTCACAGGGACCACGGCCACAACACGGAAGATTGTCGGGCTCTGAAGGAGGAGATCGAAGAACTCATACAGCGGGGGCACCTGACCAAGTTCGTCCAAAAAGAGGGGGCCAAACTTCCCCCCTAAGGAGCCAACAAACGAACCGAAGGGCCCGTCGAGCTTTAAGACTCAGAATCTCCCATCTCCTTCCAAGAGGTCTTCACCTTATTGTAGAAGTAGGATCCTGATTTTCAATAAGGCCGATGCTTGTAACCCGACCGATAGCATGTAATAATGGCTCGCCCTATTGAAGCGGCCACTTAGTTTATTTCAAACTTTACATCTTTTCATTGAAAATTATTGCTCTTGCTTCTCTCTTAAATGGTGGGTTCGGAGTCCAGCTTCTTCTACATGGTTGCTCCCGCAACTTACTAACCTTAAACAATGAGTTCGGAGTCCAACACTTGGCTCGATTCCTCTTCAAATAACTCGCTCTTCAGCGGGTTAGAAGTGGTTCGCCATTCGGAATTGCTCCCACAACCGTTGAATAACTCTAACGATGGTTCGGAGTCCAATACTTGGCTCGATTCCTCTTCAAATAACTTGCTCTTCAGCGGGTTAGAAGTGGTTTGCCATTCGGAATTGCTCCCACAACCGTTGAATAACTCTAACGATGGTTCGGAGTCCAACACTTGGCTCGATTCCTCTTCAAATAACTTGCTCTTCAGCGGGTTAGAAGTGGTTCGCCATTCGGAACTGCTCCCACAACCGTTGATTCTGTCATTTAAATAGCGAGTTCGGAGCACAACTCTCTCCTAGAGTTCCTCCTCACACTCGTCTCACGAATGGATCTCTCCCAGAGCCGAGCTCTTCCCTCCGCTCACCTCCAAGGCGGACCTCTTCTCAACGAGTTTGGAGCATAACTCTCTCCTAGAGTTCCTCATCACACTTATCTCACAAATAGTTCTCTTCCAGAGCCGAGCTCTTCACTCCGCTCGCCTCCAAAGCGGACCCCTTCTCGACAAGTTTGGAGCACAACTCTCTCCTAGAGTTCCTCCTCACACTTGTCTCACAAATAGCTCTCTTCCAGAGCCGAGCTCTTCACTCCGCTCGCCTCCAAAGCGGACCCCTTCTCGACAAATTTGGAGCACAACTCTCTCCTAGAGTTCCTCCTCACACTTGTCTCACAAATAGCTCTCTTCCAAAGCCGAGCTCTTCACTCCGCTCGCCTCTAAAGCGGACCCTTTCTCGACAAGTTTGGAGCATAACTCTCTCCTAGAGTTCCTCCTCACACTTGTCTCACAAATAGCTCTCTTCCAGAGCCGAGCTCTTCACTTCGCTCGCCTCCAAAGTGGACCCCTTCTCGACAAATTTGGAGCACAACTCTCTCCTAGAGTTCCTCCTCACACTTGTCTCACAAATGGCTCTCTTCCAGAGCCGGGCTCTTCCCTCCGCTCGGATGCCGAGCAAGTGCCGATCCGACCCCAACATCAAAGAGCCCGGTCGGCTAACCGAGCAAGTGCCCATCCGAGCCCCAAAACGGAGAAAAACGACTTTCTCCCCAAAATTCGCGTAAGATTTCGATCAGACGGCTCAGATCATACCAGCACCACTAAACGACAAGATAGTGTTTTCTTGGAAACTGTGCCCGTCTCGAGATCCGCGCTGAGATCAACGACTCAGATCATGCCAGCACCACTAAACGACAAGATAGTATTTTCTTGGAAACTGTGCCCGCCTCGAGATCCACGCTGAGATCAACAGCTCAGATCGCTCCACGTCGCTCGGTATTCCGAGCCGAGCGACTAGCGATCCGAGCCACTCGCGCCCCTTCTCCGCCCCTAGGGTCTTCCTAGCACATCTTCCTAGCACATCTTACAAGGATCTTCCTAACACATCTTCTCCGCCCCTAGGAGTGGAGCTCCTCTTCCAAAATCCCCAAGACCAAAGCACTTATCAACTTCATGAAGACAAGAATGTTGCGGGGCTATTTTGACTATGAAGGAGGATGAATCTTCATCCCACTCCTAAAGAGAAGTTGTAGATCTTCGAATTAGCTTCGAAACGAGGGGTCGCATGCCCCGATCGGACCTCCGTAGAACCGGGAAAGTGTACCGCAATACAGCTGCGCCGAATAGCTCGGAAATCCGAACCGAGCCACTCACGCGAGGGAAAAACCGAACCCGAGCAACTGTCAAAATCGAATCCGAGCTCTTCCCTCCGGTCGGCTGACCGAGCAAGTGCCCATCCGAGCTCCAAAACGGAGAAAAATCACTTTTCCCTCAACATTCGTGTAAGATCTCGATCGGACGGCCCAGATCTTGCCAGCGTCGCTAAACGACAAGATAGTGTTTTCTTGGGAACTGAGCCCGTCTCGAGATTCGTGCCACGATCGTGATCAACCGTCCAGATCAAGCCACATAGTTCGGATCTCCAATCCGAGCTACTGCCCTACCGAGCTACAAAATGGCCAAAAAATTGCCTCAAAATCCGTGCTCGGATTCGCCGAACAAGAAGCCAAAAAAAAAGAAAGGGGAAAACGGGCCGGCAGTTCGGGTTCAGACCCGTTAAGGATCCATACCCGAACCCTACTGCCACGTCACCCTCTTCTTCTTCATGATCCCGCCAAAACCAAAAAGAAAAAAAAAACCCAACTTCTCCATCAACAAAGCTTCAGCCAGCCTCCTCCCCATGGTCGAGCTCCTCCATGACCTTCGCCAAGCTCCACTTCCAAGCTGGCGTCGAACCCAGCTCTCATCCTCGACGAGTCACCGAAGAGCTACACCGCAGCTTCTTCGCCAAGACGTCAAGCCATCCCCCTGTCGAACGCGTCGAACAAACTCATCGACATGCTTCGAACCACTTCCTCCGAACTGTACTCCAACTCCTCGCCATGCCGAGCTCACACTCCGGAGCACTGAGCTCCGAGCACCTTCTCTGTTGCCGAGCTCTCTCTCCCTCACTCCGAGCTGCACCACCGAGCTCCACAATGCCGAAGAGAACCCAAACTCTTCGCTGAACCCATCGTTGTCGAGATCTCTCTCCCTCACTCCGAGCTGCACCACCGAGCTCCACAATGCCGAAGAGAACCCAAACTCTTCTCCGAGCTCCAGAACATGCCGAGCTCCGACGCCTCTTCGTCAGTCTCCGCCGAGCTCACCAACCCCATGGGCGAGCTCCAAGCTCCTCGACGAACCCATCGTTGCCGCACACGAACAAGCTCGAACGGCGACCACTTTCGACGAGCTCCACCGTGGCCTTGACGAGCCCCGCTCCACTCGTCGCCTCTCGCCGAGCTCCGGCGGCGCTCTCAGGGACGGAGATGGAGTCGGGGTCGGAAGCGTCGTTGGGTCGAAGGCTGAGTAGAAGGAAACGAAGAAGAAGAAGACCATATGGAACAGCGCGGAGAGAAGAAAAAAAAATCACCTCCCGGTCGGACTGCCGAGCAAGTCCCCATCCGAGCTCCAAAAACGGAGAAAAAAGTCGCCGAGCGACTTCGACCGTTGGATCTTCCAGAAATTCGCGCTTCTGGTGATGGACGGTCCAGATCGCGTCACGTGCACTAAACGACAAGATAACGATTTTTTGGGAAACGCGCCTCCTCGAGATTTGTGCCGGGATTCGACGGCACAGATCGCGCCACGTGTCCAGGTATATTTAAATTATTTATTTATTTATTTAATTGTTTTAATTATTTAAAAATTCCAAAAAAATATTTAAAAAATCGAAAAAAATTAATTAAAAATTCTAAAAATAATTATTAATTCAGAAAAATTATTTTAAAATTCCAGAAAAATATTTATTAAATTAGAATAATTAATTAATATTTTCGATAATTAATTATTTAATTCGGAAAATGAATAAAAAATTCAAAAAAATGAGAAAAAATTCGGAAAAATCTGGAAAAATCACCAAAAATCCAGAAAATTCTGAGAATATTTTTGAGCATTTTACAAGCCCAGAATAACACCGTTACACCCCAAGCAAGATCCAAAACTCCCTTAAGAACACCGATAAAATCTCGTACGCCATTAGAACAGTAAAACTACTCCTCAAAGACTGAAAAACTCAGTCTCTAGGAGTGGGGGGCTCGTGATATGGCTAAAAATAGGATTAAATCGGGACCGTTCACATCGGAGACGAATCTTAAAGCTCAGGGGTAAAACGGTAATTTTACCTCCTAACGGGTCCGAAGCGGGTACTGGGTCTCCTTCTCACAGATCCAATAACCCGCGAATGGATCCACCTCAACTGGGTACGGGTCCCGTCCCGATACAAACCCAGTCCGACAGGATAGAATTAGGGTCTCTGATTGAACCAAATCAACGGGCCTGATTCGCGACTATCCTCTCACCGGGAATTAAGGGATTACATTCCTAATCTGATTACGAGGATTTTACGCCTTATCAGATCACAGGAATCACATTCCTAATCTGATCCCAACGACGACTATAAATATCCCCCACCGACCACTGTTACAGGTTAATCACTCTTTTTCCAACTTAAGCTCTTTCTTAATCATATCACTGGTTACTGACAAAAGCGTCGGAGGGTGCGTCGCCGGGATCAACCCCGGTGTATCACACTTCCTTGCAGGTGAACGGCGGGAGTCAGCAGCCCAACTCCGACGAACAGGCGTGGATTCGCTATCCAGATTTTTCTACGAACCCACAAATTCTATCTGTTTGCCCCCACACCAAATTTAGCGGCAACAGCCGCTATGATCTATTCCGACGTTTAAAAATGCCGGGATAGTGGAAAAAAAAGACCTGAAAATCCCTTAAGGTTTGCAGCGAGACTAGTGATAGTGTTCGTATTAGGCAAACTGTCAGAGAACAACCACCAAGTTGTGGCTTTGATGATAAAGGGACGTTTCAACTTGGAGATCAAATTATATTTCAACTGTGTATTGAAAAAAACTGTCTGAAAGGCTTACCATGACTACAAATATGAGCCCATTTTGGGAAAAGATGCGTGCATATCACGGGCAAATTGCTAGTATACTCAATCTATGAACTTTTTCATTTACCAAAGACACCTCATTCATTTACTATGACCCTAAAATAATATCGTTACATTCATATGAGTTTTTGGAAAGAGAAGAAAAAACACACATAGAAGGGAAATTTGCTGGTATATCTTAACTATTATTGCCAAATTTGTGTATGAAGCCAATACTTAAAATAGGGTTTAAATAGATTTCCTTTCAATCAACCCAATCAAAAAAACCAAAATTTCACTTATTACTTGTTACATATTAATTTGACCTAAAATTAGCAAAGAATAATTTAACCTAAATAATAAGAAATGATTAAAAAAGCTATAAGGTAATATTTAGCTAGGAGGATGTATCTATAATGATGAAGCCAGAAAAATCTTGTAAGAGGCGTATACTTAAAAAGAAAAAGAAAAAAAACACTAGGCATACATTTTTTCCACATATTGAATACAAAATAAATCACACCCATATAATCACTCATATGAAAAATTTATTATGCTTATGAGGAAATAATTTAATGTTTATGCATTTTGTATAATAAATAATGAATTTGAACACGCCTTTTCGTCGCTATTAGAGCTACCGAAAGGTTTAACAAAAAAATACATAAAATAAAAAATAAAACAACACATTTTAACAAAAAATAAGCAGAATATTTGGTGCAAAAAAGCTTTTTTATTTTTAAAGTATTTTGGATCGTGAGGGTTTAACTAATAACCGATCTGCTATCGGAACCTGGTGAACTCATGCAGTATTGCCGTGCCCAAAGGCCAGAGAGTCCTTCTACTCAAACTCCTACTACAGCTCCAAAAGGGGACTAATGGAAAATCATGCCAAAGAAGAAGCATTGATTGATATATGAAGAGGAAAAGATTCCGCCGGTCTTCAAGTCACACTACAATAATCTTTTCGGAAGTAAAACAGAGTTTAGGCTCCCACTGAGAGATAATTTTTGGCAGGACAGACCTTAGAGCGTGGCTCAGTCGTTGCAGGATATTTAAGCTCAGTTCACGGGGGAGGAGGTGAAGGAAGTAAATTCGCAGATGGGTAAGGAGAAAGCGCAAGGTTCAGATGGTCTTCCTATTCTGTTTTACCAAACCTTTTGGGAAGAAATCAAATATGATCTTATGACAGTCATGACCGAATTTTTCGACCATAGATTGAAACTGGGCAGAGTCAACTGTGCGGAAGTAGTCCTCATCCCTAAATAGGAAGACTCTCATAGAGTGGGTGACTTGAGACTCATTAGGCTCCTCAATTGCTCAGTTAATATAATCACTAAGACCCTCGCTAATAGATTAGGAAAGGTGATGGACGAACTGATTACCCAGGAACAATATGGGTTCATCAAAGGGCGTTGTATCCTGGACTGCGTGGCCACAGCAGATGCGATAAATCATCAATGTCATATCACGAATGAGAAGTCCTACCTGTTAAAACCAGACATCGAGAAAGCTTATGACTCGGTCGAGTGAGATTGCCTGCTAAAAGCACTTGGCGGCAGAGGTTTTGGAGATAGGTGGATCAGATAAATTCTCTATTATCTTAGTACAAGTGGAACGTCTATCTTAGTTAACTGCAGGACCAGTCTTCCATTTTCCTGTAGAAGAGGCATGAGATAGGAGGATCCCCCCTAAAGGGGTGGATCTCCTAGTTCCCAGTGGAAGGAACCGACTGGGTGTACCATTCTACAGTATGTGGATGACACTTTATTGTTTGGAAATGGGGGTATGAGGAATCCATTACCTTCAATGAAGCACTTTACTATTTTGAAACATGGCCTGGATTGTGGGTAAATTTCCACAAGAGTGCCTTTATCCCTATTGCCATGACAAAAGAGGAGGCAAAGGAACACACAACCATTCTCAATTTCAAACTTGATAGCTTTCCTATCAAGTACATGGGGCTGCCAATCGGACTAGAGAAACTAAAGAAATCGGACTGGTTGCCGATCAATGACCAAGTGGAAGCTAGGCTATCAGGGTGGAAAGGTAAATCCCTATCCCTAATGGGTAGAGTGACCCTTATCAACTTGGTAATGTCCAATCTCTCAACCTAATACATGTCTTTCTTTGAATTGCCAAAGTGGGTTATCCATAGAATACTAGTAGAAAATGCCACAATTGCAACAGAAATTTTTCTTGTAAAAGAGTGAAATTCCATAGTTAATGCACATTCATAAGAGAATTTTTCTCATTTCCTTGTAATTGTGCTATTGTGAAATCTCTCCTGGTTAATGCACACATTTGCAACAGAATTTTAATTATCCCTTGCGAATATTAACTACAATAGAATATCTGTAATGAAAGTTGTTTCTTGCTATCCCCGTCTATAAGAAAATATGTACAACAAATATTTCCATTGCAAGTGTTTTAAAAGGGATTTTTCCCATTCCTGATGAACTATTGCTACAAAGGTTCGCAAAGTAGTCATTCCATTGCAATTGTTACCTCACAAATGCAATTGTTACATCACGAATGCAATTGGACGCGTTTTTTCATTGGTGATTTCGTTCGGATGGCTTAATCAAAATTTTAAAAATGATGTATTTCTTCGATGAAGAACATATAATTATTTCACCTGTTGATGTGCACAACTATATAAAGAAAACATGATATTGAAAAATATGCAATTTGAACAAACAATACATATTTAGATAATAGTAAACTTAAGAACACCAAAATAAGCATTAATATTATAGAGTATATAACATTCTCATTACAAAATTATATATTTGTTTCGAAGTGCCGAAATACCAACAGTACATTCTAGAAGGAAACATGAGTTGTCAAACTAAGAAATACAACGAATGTTTTCAAAAATACTTCTAACTTGGGGTTTCCTCTTGATCTGAAAGATGATTACGATAGCCTGTTTGAGGTCATACATTTTCGTGCGCATGTTGGAAAGGAGTCTTTCTCCAACACCAAGGCTGCCACATGAACCGCCACCACTGAGAAGAAAAGGTAAAAATGCTTGTCAACACTATTAGAGTGGAATTGAAGATGTTATGATCAGTTATAGAACACAACTACATTACCTTGTCTTTTTTACCACAGAAGACTATAGAAGCATTGGAGGTTGGATCAATAAATACATCGACCTCTTCCCTATAACCAAAATAGAAATTACTGAAGTAGTATTTAGACAAATCATGCGAATTCTTATTCAAACACATACTTTTTAGATTGAATCCACTAATAAGTGATCATCATTGAAGACCAAATAAAGTACAGAGTAAGCTACATAAACTGAAAACATGAACTTGTTTACATCCAAGTACCTAATATGTTTAGTTCTAGCTGGAATATTCTGATAAACAAAAGATATGCTTACAATAAAATAGAACACAACAAAACATATGTTGTTTATTCGGTACATGATCAGTCCCTAATCTTGTAGGAATGCAAGGATGGTGAGAAAGTACAATATCTAGAATGTAAATGTACATCAACTGAAATAAGACAAATTGCAAGTTCTCATATGGTTTGCACAAATTTGTGACTTAAAACAACACAAAGAAGATGCTGACCTGGCACGTAGCAATGTCCTGGTGCATCCTTTATAGGCAACCATAACCTGAAGAGTCATCAATGAAAGATATCATAACATGAGTATCTTAGAAAGATATGCAGATTAAATTAGCGTAATTTTGATATACCATCGTAATTGCACATGAGTTTGGGTTATTCCCCTAAACTATCAAACACAACAGCCCGACATTACAAACAAAGAATTTAATAAAAAATTATAAAAAAACATTACTAGTATGACTATTTTGGTCAACAGCCCGACATTACTATTAAGGTACCCTTTAAAGGTGAATCTCAACTTTTAAGCCATATTATAAGGTTGTCGAAAAAATAGTATGACTATTTTGGTCAAGATTCATATATTTTTAGATTTCAAAATCCATAATCAAGTACGGTTTATACACACAGCCACATGGTAGTAATAAAACAGATATTTAATTCGGCAAGTAATCAAGTACGGTTTGGGGCGCAATTTAATGAGGTTATTCATCATGTAGAAGTGGACGAATATGGCACTATGGTTTACAAGAAATATCTTATTGGGAGCAAATCAAGAAGGTATGGCGCAATGAAAATGAAACCTTTTGCAATATATTACATGTAGACTGGGATATGTAGTGTAGACATTTAATGATGATAATTTTATAACAAAAAGGCTATTGCATATTGCTTTAGCATTGTGTTACACAATCACAAGCCATATCAACTTGTTTTACTAGAAGTTGTGATGCATGCAGGTCATGCAATCAAACAGATACAGATACCCCAAAGACTACTCATCTGAGAATGGTTGGCGACATGCAGTGCTATAGGGTGGCTATAACAAAGTACTTTGGAGAAAGAAAAGGGAGGAAACGATGGAGGGCAACTATTTTTAAGGTAAACAAATTCTCCAACAACAAAAAATTGGAGCACAGTAATTGCCTTCATTCAGAATCCAGCTACATGGAGGACTAAGGCTTATAACATAGAATTGTCTGTAGTCAGTGGAGGATGTGAAGGTAGCATACATGATCTAAAAATGCATAAGTATTCCAAAAAGCTTTTCAATTCAAACTGAGCTACGAAGCTAACATCTTTGATAATTGAAAGTTTGAAATAAAAAGTAATTCTCCAAGTCTCCTTCATTTATTCAATTCTCATTTTAGATCCTTCTGAAAGGAAATACGTCATGATAAAGTGAATAATGTGAAGTGCAAGTGTAAACTGAGGATCAAGAATATATTACTAAAATACATAGAGCACCACTGCAGAAAATGAAGGAAAATAACACAAAAAATTTACTAGTAAATGAGATTAATAGCAATCGAAGAAGGATATATCAAAGGATAAGAACACATACGTCTTGCACAGGTCCATAAAGTTTGCAAACACTGTCTTCTTTGTCCCTTCTCGAAGAACTTGTGGTGGGCGCATTATAGTCCTTCTCCTGTCTCCAGCAAGATCTGGATTATTTTCACGCAATATATTGAATACCTTATCTAGAAGCTGCTTGATCAAATAACAATCATTAGTTTCTTAGACATGGAAACATCAAAGACCTAGGCAAGATTACATGTAGAAATGATACCTACTAAATTGATAACACAATCCACATTGAACCAAAATTTTAGGTTTAGATCTAAGAAAAAAGGGGTTCCCAAGTGTATCTTGTAGGTTCCACAAAAACCCATTTATACAAATGCTTACTGGGTCTGGATCCTCAAGTGGATTATACAAAATCTTAGTGGATTTGGATCCTCAAGTAGATTACACAAATGCAAGCAAATCATGGAGTGTCCGACTCGCGGCCACCCCAGGTAAGAACAAAAGACAGAAATTGTATATGACCATATCATGCTATGTATATAGCCTTATAGGAACAAGGAGAATCATAGATAAAAACATAATATAAAAAAATTATTTTAGAGTTGAGTTGGGCTACTGTCATTTGTACGGGTATCAATTCAAATTTAAACAGATATTTTATACACACAGCCCCAAAAAC
This sequence comes from Hemerocallis citrina, assembly GCA_017893485.1. Taxonomy (NCBI): domain Eukaryota; kingdom Viridiplantae; phylum Streptophyta; class Magnoliopsida; order Asparagales; family Asphodelaceae; genus Hemerocallis; species Hemerocallis citrina. The sequence goes on from CM030363.1 coordinate 195,483,937, forward strand.
TAAGCTACAAATCTCAAGATTTGAACTTTATCAATTCGGCATCACCAAATGGGAAAGCTTTGAAACTGTACCTTGAAATTATAGAGAGGGATTTCTAGGACGGCGCGACGGACAATGCTGAGTATGGGTCGGCAAAAAACAGGCGGTCGACAGTGGTGGAGCAGCGCGTCAGGGTTCGCTGGCGAAGGCGTTGGAAGAGAGAGGGAGATTAAAAGAGAAGTAGGCTTACGGCGTGGCACCGGGAATGCGGCGGCTCAACGGCGCCACTGGCGAAGGCATTGAGAGAGAAGGAGATGAATAGAGAAGGGGAGATGAAGGGTTTTTGGTTGCTGTGTTGAGAGAGGGGGGGAGATGAATGGAGAAGGGGCCATGGCGTGGCGATGGATTTGTGAGACAGAGAGAGATTCAGAGTATTTGGGGATTTAGGGTTTCAGCCGATATCATTTTATGTGTGTGTGAGAGAGAGAGAGTGAGATCTGTTGTTGGTTAAAGGAGGAGATGAATAGTTTTATTTTAGAAAAGTAATTTTACGTGTCTAATACGTGTTTAATATTAAAGATAAAAAAACTATTTTAGTAAGGAATATATTATGTTACAATTGTTCTCTTGCAATTGTTGCAATTGCAACAAATTAATTGAATCTCTTGCGGATGTCAAAAACATTCACAACGAAGGAGTTTGTTGTGATTAATCCATTGTAGATGATAGCACTAACAAGAGAATTTTGGTACTCGTAAATGATTCGTTGTTATTGCAAGATTTTCTACTAGTATATCGATCGATTCTGAAAGAGATTCTTGTGGAAGGGGCTACCATCTGATCAGATGGGAGAAGGAATATATGAAGAAAATACACGGGGGTCTGGGTATCATCGATTTGAGATATGAATCTGATCCTCCTTGGTAAATGGTGGTTGATGTGAATTTTTGCAAGTGTACAAAATTGCACAAGTAATATAGATAGGTGAGTAGAGTGTCGAACCCACAGGGACTAGATATTTTATTAAGTACCGATATCACTAGATTAATCACTATTTGGAAGATTGAATTTTATAAATAATAAAACAACTAAATTACCTTAATCTAATCTAACTAAATTGGTGAAGAGGGAGAGGGCTGTGAAACTATGAGGCTCTTGTACTTTGTTTAATGGTAAAATTAGTTCTAGGGCTTTTGGTTCACCTCGTTTATCACACACACAAATTATAATTCCTTATAAATAAAAATATTATCTTTCCAAATTTTCGACCAAAATCCTAAAGATATTAACCACTCTATCCACGTAGTCTAAAAATTATTCTCAACTAATTATTCGCCTATCCATCAAATTATTAATTGAAAATTTGGATTTCATAACGGTCACGTCCTCCAATATACGGTATTAATTTTTATTAATCACAAATAACATGTTCGGTCTCTTTATGATTTGAAAAATCATACAAATGTCTATCCACCATTTTGTACGCATAAATAATAAAAATTAAAACACAACTAGGAAAAATAGAGTAATAATAAGGAATTTAAATTTGTGTTCTACAAAACTCGGCTACATCTTAGCCTCTAGAACAATACATTCAGTTCATGTTCAATTTGCAATTAAAAAAAATATTTGGATTGCATCTAAAAATTGGAGAAGAAAAGATACAAAAATAATACAAAATTAATTCAAACCCCTTTTCTGTCTCAAAAGCCGAAGCCAACAAGTCGCAGTCCACATCAGCAACCTTGGGAACCGCGCCATCAGCAGCAACCGCACACGACCTGTCACGTCGAAGAAAGCTGCAGGTGGCTGTCCCTGTCGCGTCAGAGGAAGGATCTGTCTCGCCTGGCAGCCTGGGCACATCAGCTCACGTCCCGTCGAAGCAGCGAACGCCTTGGAACTCGCGCGGAAAAAGAGAGAAGAAGACAGCGCACTGTTCGCTGTTTCGCCAGATGTCTGAGTCACCAAGTCAGCAGCAATTTACGTTGGGTGCACTTCAAATACTGCGCCGAAGAAGACAGCAGCCCTACTGCCCACACGTGCTGTAGTCTCCTTGGAGTTCCGTGCCGAAGAAAACAGGAGTGCTGCTGCCCCTTCTCTCTCTTACTTTTTCTTTTTTCTCTTTTGTGTTATTGTACAGCCGTCACCTCTTCAATTGTACTCTCTCCCTTTGGTTTGTATTTATAGAGACGGGAAGAGAGTAAGGGTTTGCACTTTTTGCAGAATAGTCCTTCTTCTTTTGTTTATTTCCTTCCTTATTTGATCTGAAATTTATTCCTTTCTCTTTTCTCCTTTTATTTCCTTTTCATTCAACCACGTGCTTCTGCATACACAAAATAATAGCAGAAATTAGGATTTTTAAATAAAATAAAATTAATTAGTTTAAAATTAATTAAACTAACTACAAATTATATTAGCTTATAAAAATCCTTTTAAAATTATTTATCGCACTTTTAACTCAACAAAATAATAAAAATTGATAAATCCATTATTGTACTTTGTTTGTTGATTTTTTCCACAAATCTTTACTTTTTGCATCAAAAATATTATTTCTTCAAAAATAATTAATTAAATGAAATCCTATAGAAATAAGATGAATTATAGACAATATCAATGAAAACAAGCACTTTTAATTGGTAAATGAGTACAAATATTTGTATATAATTTAGACACATCAAATACCCCCAAACTTAAGATTTTGCTTGTCCTCGAGCAAAAAGTAGAATCATGAACAAGGGAATAATAATCAAGAGTAGGCTCAAACCATCACACCAAGAATTCTCATCATGCAAGCATCAAAATTTCAATTAAAAATATAAACAATAGCAAATAAAGTAAAACTAAGCATACCCACTTTCTCCAGTGCAATTATTTATTCATTATTCCAAACCCAATCATATTTGTCATGCAATTAATGTAATTATAGTATGCAACAACTCAATCTGTGATTATCCCTTCTCTCTACTACAAACCGAGTAGCAAACTAGAGTTTTTTCTTCTTTTTTTTTAGAGTAAGTCTCTTCTCTAAGTTGTCACTTGCCTTTTGACGCGAATGCAAAACATTTGTGATGAATTCACCCGGTTACTCAACAAGTCACAAACTTAAAGTGCTTTTCATACTCATATTTCAAGTTGCCATTTTACGTAAGTGTAAACATTTGTGATGAATACCCCTAGTTACTAAGAAACTCAAAACATTGGAGTAGATTGACTTTATTCATAAATTTTTTTCTTTTCATTATTACTCTATTTACTTAAACCCTGTTTAGGACTAGATCAAAGGGGATAATCACAAGAAAAAGCATCACATTTGTCTTTTATGTATAATAGCATGACTCACACAATTTTGTAAGGAATTGTGAAACTCAATAATCCTAAAGTAAATAAGTATGCTTACTCTTGCTTTATAAGCAATTGTCTATCCCAAAAATTTATTTCAATGCTCATCTCAATGAAGAACTCAAAAGTGTAATGGTGAGCTTAATTGAAATCCTTCTAAAATTTTGTTTTTCTTTTCTAAAAATAAATCATAAATTTGTAAACCTTCCCCCCAAACTTGAATATCACATTGTCCTCAATGGGAAAGAAAAAGAAAAATATAAAGAATGCAAAAAGTTTAGAATATCTCCCCTGATTCGTCTTTAAATTTCTGCACGCGCAGCGTTCGGTATTTTGGCGATATCTGGAGCTGTAGATGTCCAAATGGGCTGATCTTTTTTTTTGCTGGAAAGATAAGACAATTGTATACAATTTCTCTTTGAATCACTTCTCCAGATTCTGACTACATACTGCTAAAAAACAGCCATCAATGAAGGTGTTCAAAATAGCTCCGCCCGGCGACTTCCAAAATTTATGCAATCCTACAAGATAAAATCGAAAATTAAAATAAAATAAACTAAAAGATAAATCAAAACTAAATGCAATAAAATAAAATATGGGTTGCCTCCCAAGAAGCGCTAAGTTTTAAGTCTTCAGCCAGACATGGGGGTGAGATAGTTATGTAACGCCAAGATTCAACAACATTAACACATCCTTTCTAATTTTTCTCTTCAGATGTGGATCAGGTTCAAGCTCCAATTTGAGGCGTTTTCTTCTTGATGATGAAGTCTTTGATTCCCTCACCATTTTGAATTTATGCTGAAAAAATGAATAAATAGAAGGTTCAGCATCCAAGTATATAACATGTTCAAAAATATTTTCTTTTTCAGGTTCAAAATTTGTTGAATTTGTTGGACATACTTCAATTGGAGATTTTTCATTTTCAGCCTTATGTTTCTCGCCCACAATTAAATCAGTTTCACTTACTTGAATAGATGACTGTTCTTCAGGAGGAAAGTTTATAGAATTAAAAACATTAAAAGTTACTTGCTCATGCTGAATTTGTTCCTCCACAATTTGTTCAATCTCACTTTGCTTTTCAACCACATTCTGTTCGCCATTTTCTTCTTTTGGTTGCTCAATTGTCCTCCCGCTTCCTAATGTTATAGCCTCGACATGCTCCTTGGGATTGACAACTGTATTGTGTGGTAATGTTCCTGCAGTTTTTTCGTTAATAATATTTGAAAATTGACTAATTTGTACCTCAAGATTGTGAATGGAAGCCGAAGTTGAATTTGCAACATTTTGGATTGTCAAATCTATCTTTTGTATGTATTGTTCTGCCCTTTACATGTAGTGCATAAACATGTCTTCAAGTGTCGGCTTCTTTTCTTGCTGTGAAAAATGTTGAGGTTGTATAACTGCTCCTTGATTGTTGTTCCCTGGAAAATTGGGGGTGTTTCTCCATCCTGAATTGTGTGTGTTTGCATAATGATTGTTTTGCATTTGAAAGTTTGACACAAAATTTTCATGTTCGGCATTTGATGGAGCAAAAGGGTTTCCCACTTGACAATATGAACTTGAATGATTTCCTGCACAAAGATCACAAATCATATTAGATTGAATAGTATTAAAATTCATATTTTCTACTTGATTAGATAAAATATCATTTTTTGTATTTAAAGTAGAAAAATGATCAAGTTAAAAAAACTCCAGCCACTTTTCTTGGCATCGTTCTCTCTGAAGACCACTGGTAATGATTTGATGTCATCTCCTCTAAAAGATCATAGGCTGCTATGTAAGTTTTGCTCATGAGTGCACCACCAGCTGCTGCGTCAACCATTGATCTATGTGTAACTCCCAAACCATTATAGAATATTTGCATTTGCAGCCATTTTGGTAGTTCATGATTAGGACACTTTCTTAATAACTCTTTGTACCTTTTCCATGCATCATACAAAGACTCAGTCTGAAATTAAGTAAATGTGCAAATATCATTTCTTAGCTTTGCTATTTTTGCTAGCGAAAAATACTTAGCCAAGAATTTTTGTGCAAGTCCCTCCCAAGTAGTGATACTATCGGATGGTAGATAACGTAGCCAAGCCTTCGCCTTATCTCGTAATGAAAAAAAAAGAGTCTCAATCTGATTGCATCATCTGATACTCTGTTGTGCTTGAAAGTGTCACAAATTTCCAGAAAGTTTGCAATGTGAGCATAAGGATCCTCGTGTGGTAATCCCCAAAATTGAACAGTCTGTTGAATCAATAGAATCATCTCCGGTTCAATCTCAAAATCGTCAGCTTCAATAACCGGCTTCTTTATGCTTGATTCATAAATCGAGGGCATAGCATAGTCTCTCAAAGGCCTGTTTTCATCATTTGCCATGATAATTTTCTTGTATGTCCTGAAATGTTAGTATCGAAAAAAAGATAAAAAAAGAAAAACAAAAAATTAAAATAAGAAAAATAAATAAAAGAAAAAGTTAGTCAAAAGAAAATAAAGATGTAAAATAATAATAAAATAAAAATAATTACAAAAAAAAATCCAAACTAGCAATAATCTAGCAATTTTCAATATCAATAAAAGAATAACTAGTCCCCGGCAACGGCGCCAAAAACTTGGTGTTGAATTTTTGCAAGTGTACAAAATCGCACAAGTAATATAGATAGGTGAGTAGAGTGTCGAACCCACAGGGACTAGATATTTTATTGAGTACCGATATCACTAGATTAATCACTATTTGGAAGATCGAATTTTATAAATAATAAAACAACTAAATTACCTTAATCTAATCTAACTAAATTGGTGAAGAGGGAGAGGGCTGTGAAACTATGAAGCGCTTGTACTTTGTTTAATGGTAAAATTAGTTCTAGGGCTTTTGGTTCACCTCGTTTATCACACACACAAATTATAATTCCTTATAAATAAAAATATAAGCTTTCCAAATTGTCGACCAAAATCCTAAAGATATTAACTACTCTATCCACGTAGTCTAAAAATTATTCTCAACTAATTATTCGCCTGTCCATCAAATTATTAATTGAAATTTTGGATTTCTTAACGGTCACGTCCTCCAATATACGGTGTTAATTTTTATTAATCACAAATAACCTGTTCGGTCTCTTTATGATTTGAAAAATCATACAAATGTCTATCCACCATTTTGTACGCATAAATAATAAAAATTAAAACACAACTAGGAAAAATAGAGTAATAATAAGGAATTTAAATTTGTGTTCTACAAAACTCGGCTACATCTTAGCCTCTAGAACAATACATTCAGTTCATGTTCAATTTGCAATTAAAAAAAATGTTTGGATTGCATCTAAAAATTGGAGAAGAAAAGATACAAAAAGAATACAAAATTAATTCAAACCCCTTTTCTGTCTCAAAAGCCTTTCTGTCTCAAAAGCCGAAGCCAACAAGTCGCAGTCCACGTCAGCGACCTTGGGAACCGCGCCATCAGCAGCAACCGCACACGACCTGTCACGTCGAAGAAAGCTGCAGGTGGCTGTCCCTGTCGCGTCAGAGGAAGGAGCTGTCTCGCCTGGCAGCCTGGGCACGTCAGCTCACGTCCCGTCGAAGCAGCGAATGCCTTGGAACTTGCGCAGAAAAAGAGAGAAGAAGACAGTGCACTGTTCGCTGTTTCGCCAGATGCCTGAGTTGCCAAGTCAGCAGCAATTTATGTTGGGTGCACTTCGAATACTGCGCCGAAGAAGACAGCAACTCTACTGCCCACACGAGCTGTAGTCTCCTTGGAGTTCCGTGCCGAAGAAAACAAGAGTGTTGCTGCCCCTTCTCTCTCTCTTACTTTTTTTTTTCTCTTTTGTGTTATTGTACAGCTGTCACCTCTTCAGTTGTACTCTCTCCCTTTGGTTTGTATTTATAGAGACGGAAAGGGAGTTAGGGTTTGCACTTTTTGCATAATAGTCCTTCTTCTTTTGTTTATTTCCTTCCTTATTTGATCTGAAATTTATTTCTTTCTCTTTTCTCCTTTTATTTCCTTTTCTTTCAACCACGTGCTTCTGCATACACAAAATAATAGCAGAAATTAGGATTTTTAAATAAAATAAAATTAATTAGTTTAAAATTAATTAAACTAACTACAAATTATATTAGCTTATAAAAATCCTTTTAAAATTATTTGTCGCACTTTTAACTCAACAAAACAATAAAAATTGATAAATCCATTATTTTACTTTGTTTGTTGATTTTTTCCACAAATCTTTACTTTTTGCATCAAAAATATTATTTCTTCAAAAATAATTAATTAAATGAAATCCTATAGAAATAAGATGAATTATAGACAATATCAACGAAAACAAGCACTTTTAATTGGTAAATGAGTACAAATATTTGTATATAATTTAGACACATCAGTGGTGGAAAGTTTTCAACCCAAACGACAAAGGTTTTCAAGACTATCCAATCTTGGTTACAAGGGAAAGGGACGAGAAGTTTGGGTTTCAGGGTTGGACCTAGAGTCTCCTGGTTTTGGAGGGGGATTACCAAAGCTTATGATATGTTTAGCATCAGTGTTACGTACGTCATTCATAAGCAATGGTTTAACCACAAAATTGGTAGGACAATTGGTGTGAAGCGCAATCTTTCATAGATCTATTCCCATATCTATATGAGCAAACTTCCCAACCTCATATTTCAGTAGCCAAAACGTGGAAAATGGGGGCATGAAAATCCTCTTTCAGAGCCCGACTAAATCTGGAGTCCCGATCGAGGCTAGGGGCTCTCCGAGCCTACATTGCACAATCGGGAGTGAAATGTGCACAAGGCCTAGAGCGAAAATCTTGGGGGTTGGAGAATAATGGGTCCTTTATAGTACGATCTCTATGTAACTGTAGCCACTTCAAATGGTGTAGGCCAAAGTGGCCAACGATACTTGGAAGTCCAAAGCCCTCTGAAAGTAAGAGTCTTCATTTGGCTTGTGCTCAACAACGCTATCCTGATAAGGGAAAACCTAGCCAAAGATAGTCGAACATTCACACAAACTGCGTATTTTTAGACTATTCTAGGAGCAAAGCGATTGTGGTCGAGGTACTAAGAGGCCTTGGGGCATATAATCACCCCATGTCTTATGAGGACTTGTGGATGAGACATGAGATGAAGGAAGTGTGGTATATCTTTATCGCCGCAATGACCTAAGTTTTATGATTTGACATAAATAAATTTTACTTTCGTGAGACTTGTAATAGTATTTCTGATAATCTAACTCATATCATATATATTATTTCCTTTTGAGCCACAATTGCGACGACAAGTCTGAGATGGAGGATCGCCAGAGCATTTCAAGTGGACAAGTACGACGAGGAGGAGGTTGTGATTGACTCTGTTGTTGACTGAGCTGAGCATTGTAGATTAGTCACCCACCCGGCAGGATTTTGTTGGAGGGACCTCTATTATTTTGTTTGTACTTAATATGTTGATCCTTAATATGTTGGTACTGATTTGGACATGTTCCACCCTCCAGGGTTTTGTTAGAGATATTATTTTTTTATTTCCTGCTTTGTAGTTTTTGTACATTTGCCCAGTGGTTGGCAGTGGCGGAGCCACACCCAAGCCAAGGTGAGCGGCTGCTCCCCCTGAGTTTGGGCCGACCCTTTCTACAGGTGCAGTTTTTTTTTTAAATGGAAGTCCATGCAGCGCTCCCCCTGAGTGTGGCTCACAAGTAAAGGTCCATACAATCGCTCCTCACGCCACCCGACCCGCTCCCTCTTCTTCTGCTGCTCGCTTCTTCTTCGTTTAGTTTTTGTGATTTCGCTCCCGCTGGATGGAAATCCTGGCTCCGCCACTGGTGGTTGGTGTATTTTGTTATCTTCTTATTAATGAAATATATGGTGGTCATACTCCACATGTTTCCTTAAAAAGAAAAACAATTATTGACCATGAGAAACTCGGTCATCATCGTTTCTATCATTTGCCTTCCCGGAGAATTCGACTAAGAGAATAAGGAAAATTCTAATAGTTTAATAACGATTGTTTCAGATACCAATGGAGATAGTTCTGTTAATTAAATGCAATGCACACATTCGAACTGATAAATTTTCTGCCCCGAGTTTAATCTCCATTGCTTCATTTCTGTCGCTTTCTTTCCACATAGAGCATCTCTATCTTCAGGTGCGCATAGGCTTTAGAAGATAACTATTATTACAAAGAAACATATTGTTTACGAAAAGATATTAGAAAAATCACAAAGGATTTCGTAACTTCTATTTTCTAATTTTATGAAGTAAAGATGCAAATTACAGGCTTACCCCAAGCTAAGAATCGTCACTGTCACCTCAAACGCATGCATACGGATTTAACAATCATTTGTAAAAGAAAGAAAAAAAACACACACACATGTATACTGGTTTTAAACGGTACGTATGCCATCCTTGGCCATTGCTGAGATCATGGAGTTGTATGTTACGAATGTTTCGGGTGGGCATGCATGGAGCTGAAGACTTTGATGGCTTCTTCAATTCGGCCGGATTTCAATAGTTGGGTTAACATCAGGTTCTGGGTGAAATGAGATTTCAGCTTCCCGGGGGAAGTGGGTGGTGTTTGGGTTTACATGAAGGCGTTTGGCTTGGGAAGTTTAGTTTTTTTGTTTGTTGTCATAATTTAAATACCTATATATACAAAAGTTCAAAAAGTAATGCTACACTTAATACTAAATTTACTACTTTAAATGACAAACTACTCTTGAAGATTTCTAGCATCTACAATACAATACCATTCACTAATAATGTGTTAGCTAAGATAATAAAAAAAAGTGAAATAGATTTAGTAGTATGTAACTACGTATAGCAATACTCAAGTTCAAAAAGAGTTATTTTTACATGTATATCCTTCTCGGACATTCTAATTTTATATTGAGTTTTGATCCAGTAGAGATCATGACCATAGTCAAGGCCGTGCTGGAGCTTTCTATATCATCCATTAAAGAGTTATTTGGTTTGTTAGAGCATCCACAGTCGTTTTCTAAATCTCCCATTTTGTCATATTATAGCAAACGATGCGCTGCAATCGTTTGCTATATATGCCATTTTTCTCAATTCTCTCAAATCTGTTTCTCAAATTTGAGAAACGAAGTAGGAATTCTCAAATTATAGAAAACGGGGAATCATATACCGTCCGAAGGATTTTAATATTTTTTAATCGACTGAGACGGGGAATCATATACCGTCCGAAGGATTTCCGAATTTTTTTTATTTAAAAAAGGGTCGGACGGGGAATGATACCCCGTCCTTCCCTTTTAAATTATAATTTTTTTTGGAAAAAATCCCCAGACGGGGAATCATCTCCCGTCCGGGAGATGATAACCCGTCCAGGGAAGATTTCCCTTTTTTTTTTTCCTTTTTTGGGTTTGTTTTCCCAAATTGCCCTTCAACCTATATAGAACGAATTTAAAAGTCCAGGGGTAATTTGGTCTTTTGCCAAATGAGAAAAATTTGAGAAACGACGACTGCACGATACTCTCCTATATGCTATTACTGTAGCTGCCATATTTTGGCAAATGAGAAAAACGACTGTGGATGCTCTTACCCTTCTTTTTGAAAATATTTAGGAAAGTACCCTTGTTTTGAAAATAATTAGTGCAATACCCTAGTTTTTAGTTATATTTCTATACTATTTTTTCCTATAATAATTTTATAATAATTTTTATAGGATGCGTGACCTTTCTACAAAAACTAAAAGTTTTTGGGTTTTAGGATAATTCTTATTTTTATTATTAGATTTTAGTTTTTCTACTTTCTAGTCTATAAATTACTAATAAATTTATGAAAAATTACAGAAATTAAGTTAAAATTATTTACTCGGTACTGGCTCTGATACCACTTTGGTGGGTGCATGAAATCTCTTAACTTGTAGGTGTGGGTAGCGCGTAATCTCCCGGAGACCTGAAAATCAAAAGGTAGAGAGTATCAAAAACTTTAAAAGTCTAAAGAGTTGAAATAAAGATCAAAGTTTGGCGTAAAATAATATTCGTCGAAATAATGGATATTGTCAATTCTGAAAAAGTAATCAGGAATGATGGGAATATCGTCGTCATCGTCGTCAAGTTCTCTTATATATTCTGATTCTGTCTCATATCCTTCACTATTTCTATCATATGGGGGTTCTTCGAGTTCTTCTGTATGTCTATTTTCTCCTCCATTCTGTTCATGTTCTTCTAAAAATTGTCTGTACGCAATCGTAAGACTCCAAACGTAACTACTAAATATACCATTTTCATAAAATAACAAAGATCTTTCGGATAAGTTAGGTCGTCAATTATTTCAACATTTATATTACTAGTTTCTCCAGGAATTATTTGGTTTATTGTTATGATTATTACTCGTTGAATACTAAAAAAGAATAATTTGAATTCGTAGCAATTATCCATGCTTATTTGTCTATAAGGATAATAAACATCAAAAACTAGCATTCTATCACTTTCTTGATAATTAATCATTAATTCAAAAATTGGTGAGGCAATACCAAAATTATTATCCATTAGTTCTTTTGAACAATAAGCAATTATGAAATAAAGAGCAGAGAGAGATTTCTAAGGATACCTGAAAAATCAAAACAAAACGGCACATCATGCTTCCGACCAAGTTAAACTTTTTTTGATCTGTTTTGTACCAGTTACTACCTGTAAATAAAATACCCATGGTATGCACCCCGATTTCTGTGCTCCTTTTATGTTCTTCCCATCTCAAGATTACTATGCCCTCAATAGAGCTTCATCCTAGAAATACGTCGAGAACAACTAGTAGCACTTCGGTACAGACAACCACAACAGTCTAACTATAGAAGGTTGCAAATGAGCTTTTTTGCAAGATCAGTCAGGCAGAGCCTTACAAAACTCTCTCTAAGGGGAAGAGATTTAGTTATTCATACCTTATTTTCTACAAGAGCAGATAGATGAACTCATAAAAGATATTTTATTTGCTTCAAACTTGTTACAAATAGACTCTTCAAGATTATAAGGAATTATTTCTCTCCCAGATAGTCTGTCCCTCTCGCTTACCCTGCCTTCTCTTTTATAGACGAAGGGATGGCTTTACAATTATTATTCTCCTTACATCATTTCTTACATCACAGATACAATTATTATTTTTCTTACATCAGTGCTTACATCATAGCTAAATAATTGAGATAATTGCTGCTTATGTTGGGGACATCTTCACGTGCTACACATCTGAAACAGCTCTTCATCAGTCTGCTCTTGTTCTTTTCTGCAATAGTCACATGAATAATGTGGTTCCATCCTCATCAATCTACAGTAGTGGACAGCTGTTTCTTCCGTCATTGTCATATCTTCTTTATGCAAGATTCGGTACCAGCTGTCAACGACTTCTTTCTTTGACTGGGATTGTTTAATTTTTACTATGCTGTAGATCATTAATTTTTGTGGGTCAGGGCTGTCATAGATCCATATATTACCTTCTCTGCTTTGTATGTCCTTTAGTTCACAATACATTGCTCTAAATTCCGTAGCTCTTCTTTCTGGAATTAGTTTTTCAAATTCTTCGGTTTTATATGGTATAATACTGGTTGCTCCAAACAAGATTTGTGTAGTCATCGCTAATTTTATAATATGTTCAGCTGGTAGTTCTTCATTATCTTCAAGGAATTCTGGAATAGCTAAAAATATACGGACATATATTTTGGATGCCAAAATAACTTTTAGCAGCTTTATATACTTCTTTTGGTAACTGGCTAAGTTCTTCACATTCTCGAGATGGATAAATGCAGTGGATAAGTCCTCTTTCGAACAATACTCTTATTGTTTTTGGATTTGCTCCTGGTAGTATGATCGCTTTGTTCATATGTTGCTGAGAAATAGTTTTGATAAATTGGTTGACCTGAGTGGTCTGGCATAATTTCTCAATTTATTGTAAAAATAAATCCTTCTTGGAGTATTTTGGAGGATCCGAGAGTAAACTCTCTTTGTAGGTAGTGGGCTGTATGGATGTGGAGTTTTCCTCTTGTGTGGCTATTTTTGTGATCCCATTTGTATTTTGTGGGTTAATAGGTTTACTCCTTTCGCTCATTTTTTCAATACGATCTGTACTTATATGTTGGTAAAATATACTTTGAAGACCACATATTTGCAGCTGTAGTTGGTTAAATACTTCTTTTAATTGCTCCACTGTCTCCTTTAGGTAGACTATATCGTGTTCTATTTGCTGAACTCTAGCTTCCATCCTGCAACAAGTGAAATAGTTAATTTCTTGATAGAAAATTAGCTAAAATATTAAGTTTTCCTTTTATGTTTTCTATTAAAAAATCGTAATGTGCTAACTCCATCTACCATCTTATCAATCTTTTATTTGCTATGGTTGGGTCTATTATTTTATTAATCCAACTCTTTGCTTGGGTATTATCTGTTCTTACCGTAAATTTTGTATGTATTATGAATAGTTCAAACTTTTTTATACCTTTTAAGATTGCTAGTAGTTCTTTTTCGTTTATGTGATAATTTTGTTGGGTTTGTGTGAAAGATCCACTAGTATATCTAGCTAGTTTTTCTTTATTTTCTCTTATTTCAATAAATTTTAATACTGCTCCCCAATTGGTTTCACATGCATCTGTTTCTATTATCCAAGAACATTCTTTAACAGGTAATCTTAGCTTTTGTAATTATGAAGTTTGTTGTTTTAATATTTTAAGTTTCTCTTCATCCTCCGGGGTCCATTCTCATTTCTTAAACTTTTTAAGTTTTTGTTGCAACCAATTTATTTTTGCTGATAAATTTGGTATGTAACCTCTTGTTTGATTTAGTAATCCTATTATAGCTTGCACTTCTCTTTTCTTTTTTCTTTTAAGACATTAGGTAAAGTCTTTATTTTTTCTGCTATATGTTGTTGTAATTCTATTCCTTCATGTGATAATTTTGTTCCTAAAAATTTCATCTCAGTTTTGAATAATTCCATTTTCTTTTTTGATAATATAATGCCTGCATTTTTCACTATTTCTATGAATTTTAGTAGATGTTCTTTATGTTGTTCCTCGTTTTCTGATCCTATTAGAATATCATCTACATATACTAATATGAAATTGTTGTATTTTTTAAAAATTTTATCCAAATATTCTTGAAATATTTCCTGGGCTGTTTTTATAACTGAATGGTAAAACATTCCATTCATAAAATTCTTGAGGTGTGCTAAATGCCGTTAAAGGTTTTGAATCTTCTGTTAGTTTTACATAATAAAATCCTGATCTGCAGTCAAATTTTGAATATATTTTTCTTGTTCTTACTGTGTTAAGTAGTATTTGCATGTCTGGTAGTGGGTATCCAAATCTCTTGGTATTTTTATTTAATTCCTTATAATTTACTACTATTCAAGAATTACCTCTTTTTTCTTCTGAATGCTTTTTTACTATGAATGCTGGTGATGAATGTGGACTTTGTGATTTTCTTATATAATTATTTTCCACTAATTCTTTTATGTGTATTTTGAATTCTTCTAGGTCTGTTGGAGTATGTCTTATTGGTCTAATTTTAATTATTTTGTTCTTATCTATTAACTCTATATGTGCCGTGGGTTCACTTAAGTTCCATTTTGTCAAGGGGTCTTCTCCGCACAGATCTTCTAATTTTTCTTGTAAAATTTCTTTTGTAGTTGTTACTTGAACTTGTTATATTCTAGTTTTATTTGGTAAGTATTGGTATTCACCACGCTGGGTTGAAAAAACCCTGATGTGTGGTTGGTCAGTTCTGGAATAAGGTTGGGTTATTCTAATTGCTATTGCTTGGTGTCTGCAAGGTGTTGTAAATATGACTGATTTATGTGATATAGTTATGGGATAGTATTGTTGAAAAAATTTATTTCCTAAGAGTACATCATTATTCATATCGTCAAACTGGTATATGATAGGTATTTTTAGGATGTAATAATCTATTTGTACATTAATATTTTGTTGATATTTGTCTAGTATGATAGTTTGTCTAGTTAATCCAGTTATGGCTTTTTTATTAGAACCATCTTGTTTCCATTTTGGTAGTATATTTTCGCGGCATAAACTAGTACCTGCTCCTGTGTCTATTAGACTGTGATAGTTTCTTGATTTGTATCCTTCGTAAACAAATTCTGTTAGGATGTATAATGTGTTTTTTGTTGCTCTTAATGGATTCATTTGTCTAATAACCTATTTATTACCATGCTTTAATTGTTTACTGTTATTGTGATTTTTTCTTCTTGAATTGAGTAAGGTTGTACTTATGCAAGGAAGTCAGTTCCTAATAACATATCATTAACATGTTATTCTGGGTCTACATGTAAGTGTAACAATATTTTCTTTCTACCATTTATCCTTAGTGGTAGTATGATTTTATGTACAATTGGATGTCTATTATTGTAATAATCTAGGTAATAATATGGGTTATCTAATGTTATTAATTCGGTGGTTTTTATATTTGTTTGTTTAATATGTGAATTGGTAGCTCCTGTGTCAACTAAGGCTATTTGTTTATTCCCTTTTCCGTTGTCATAATATTCTATTTCTATTTTAAATTGATTATTGTTTTGATGTTCTAATGTATTTATTATTGGTATTAATTTCTGTAACTCCTATTTCCCCGTATTTATATTCTGTACTGTTTTGTGCCTCATTGTACTCTCTCGTCTATTTGAGATCCTGTATTTTGTTCAGATTGAATAAAATTATTGTTTTTGTCTCAACTCAAATTGTGGGTCCTTTATCAAATTCATTTGTGTGCCATTTGTATCGTTCTTCATGAGAAATGGACCAATTCTTCTCATTTATCTCTCAAATCCCCAATTTTGTGCATTTTGACCATTTCTTCTGTTGGGCTCTTTTTGAAACGGATCCCCAAAACCCGCAAACCCGCAAACTATACTATTTAAACCCTACCCTAACCGTAATCAAACCCTAATACTATTTTAACCTAAAAACTACCCCGCCGCTCTTCTCCATCTTCGTCCCGTTTCCTTCTCCTCCGTTTTCGCATCGCCTATACCCAATTCGCCTCGCCTTCGGCCGCTCCCTCATCATCACCTTCGTCAACCCCACACCACCACAGAACCCCATCCATCGTCCTTCCCATCCATTGAACCCATCTCGCCTCCTTCGACTCGCCACAGCCAACTCCGAACCCATCCTCGACCAAACCCACCTCCGCCATTACCCCTCGCCTATCACCACCCCGTCGCCTCGACAACTCCCCAACACCACACCCGACCACCTCTACAACCTCCATCACCGTCACCACCACCATCTCCCCATCCAGCGAACCCATACTCCGAAACCCATCGTCTCCCGCACCATCGCTCTCCAACCTCCTCGCTTCGCACCCAAGCCCTCCGCCAGCCGCTCGCCGTCGCAACCACCTTCGCCATCACCCAATCCCCCTCCGTTCGCCATCAGCAACCGCCAACCCACTCCTCCCCTGTTCTTTGAACCGAACAGAGCGCGTCGCCTCCACGTCAGTCGCCGCCGCTCCGTCACCGCCGTGCTACTCCGTCGCTGCGTCGCTTCCCGACGTAGTGCCACCGTCGAAGAACCCCACCGTCGCCGCTCGCTCACTCTCTCTCTCTCTCTGTTTTTGAAGAAGCGAACGAAGAAGAAGAAGAAAGGGAGAAAAGGGCGGGATCAAATATCGACCGTAGGATCGCGCCAAGATTCGCGCAACTGAGCCAGATCTTATCGCTGTACCCTGTTTCACCCACAGCGAATCCCAGACTGCTGTCCCGTGTTCGGCCAGATCCGCTGTGTGGGAATCGATCTGATTGGCTGCGTTTGGTGTTCCCTGTTTTGCCGCGCCAGATCCCTGTTCGCTGTACGCCGTTTTGGGCTGATCTTGTGTGCGGGGAAAACTCGATCTTCGGTTATTTTTCGCACGCGCTTTTTGAGGACTTTTTCCGGGATTTTTCCACCCAAATTGCTTCTACAAGCGGATCTAGTCATCGTCTATCTAAGGCAAGTATCCTTGTACATTTTATTAATCTAATACAAGCATCCTTAAAATACTACAAATAGTTAGATTGTGACTCCTCTTTGAAATTCATTGTAGATCAATATTGAACCTCCCATTTGACAATCTAAGAGTCACAAAATTTCCTTGTAATTAAATTATAATTATTGGACTCTTTTACCCTTGAATACATGAACACGTAGACATATGAATTTAGGAGCCCCAAATTTGTAGATGCATGTCACATTTAATTTTTTTGACGAACTTGCAACTATTATGACATGAAAAACATTTGTTATTTGCTGTTTGATCCCCATTATCATGTATTTATGCCACATAATAATTTAGACGCCAAATGACATTTTTCCATGAAATCTACACTAGCAAGTTAATTCTACGTGTTGCTATCTGAATATTCTTTTGCAGTTTCGACCCTTTTATCATTTGAATTTGGGCCCGAGCCCTGAATAGAAATTGTAGATCCGGATGTGTAGATATCGATAGACTCCAAAATGATCGAATTTGGAGCTACGGTCTAGGAGTTATGGCAGTTATACTGCAGCTGCGTCAATAGACGCAGTTTTGCAAAACTGCTGTTTACATTTACTTTGCAAATTAAATTAGCTATGTAAACAGCGAGCGTTTGACACGAAATTTTATATATAGCTGCTCGACACCATATAGGACACCCCCAATTTTTCTTAGAATTAATCCACATTAATTAAACACTATTTCATATGCATAAATACAAATATACAAATTCTGCCTGAACAAATGTAATAAGCCGGGGTTAAGGGAAAGACTATAGAGTGGACAATATAGGTAAGTGTACTCAGAAGGGGGCCCGTGTTTCCCAGTACTCGGTTCATGAACCTGTTGCATGTGATGTATTCATGGAGTCAGTTACTTGACTCATGAACCTGTTGTATTCATGGACCCACTGTGTGGTCCTTGAACCTGTTAGTATTCACGAACTCGTTTCGTGAACCTGTTATTTAATTTCGTATTCATAAACCGTGCCTGCCTGATACCTGATACTTGATACCTGAGACCTGAGTACACCGCCCTATAGACTCCACTACTAGGTCTAAACGGAATTGTTTTGACTGTAGCAACCATGTAGTGAAATGATGGATGCATATCGTGCTATCTAGATAGTAAACACACAAGACTTGAACTTAATACCTGATACATGATTACCTGTTACCAGATTATCCTGTTACCTGAATACCTGGTTACCTGATATCTGATACATGAAACTTGAACATGACACCTGTAACTTGAAATATGAAACTTGATACGTAAAACCTGACACATGAAACATGATACTTGATGTTAGCTACCCCTATAGGTGCACCTGACATGTGTTTCACCACTAGCAGTTGTTATCCCAACCTAGTTATTAAGATGTTCCCTCTTGCTAGCTAGTCCTTGAATTTGTCCACTACTTCTTATAACTCTGCTATATTCTTGATTCCAATTCTTGTTTCCCCTTACTTGTACTTGTTTTTACTATTTGTGGCCCTAGCTTGCACTAAGGGCATTTTCTCTTGTTTCCCCCTTGTTTCCCTATTTATATTTATTAAACAGACTTTGGAGACGAGCTGCCCGCGGGAATTGGTGAGCAAAGGTTCTAGCTTCCAAGTGGAGAAGGACCTGACTAGAATATTTAATTCTTGCATTATTTGTTTATTTTTGGATTATTATTTCTTGAAATTTGAGAACTTGTAACGGGCTGATGTTCCCGAGTTTAATTTGATTCAGACTTGAAACTACTTGGATGTTTTATCATATTTCAGTTGTTTCTGTTGCTAATAAAGTATTCATGCATGCTTGGTTTTATATATCTCTCTTGTTATATACTTGTTGTGATGCTGAGTCGATCCTACAGCTTATGAATGATATTAAGATCATTCGCCGGGCTTCGTCATGCACTCGTATTTCCGTATTTTGGGAAGCGGGGCGTGACAATTTCAATACTTGTTGTTTATTTCTTATTGATAGTGATCTCTTTCCGAACATCATTTGTGATGCTTTTCCTTTTGCGGTTTCTTTTGCTTTATTAAATTCGAATTCTATATAATTTGGTATAGTCATTTTAAGGTTTTCTCTAGCTGGTTTGTACCTTATGATTTCGCTGAATAGCGGCTCTATTTTAAAATTGTCTGTATTTCTATTCTT
Source organism: Hemerocallis citrina (assembly GCA_017893485.1). NCBI lineage: Eukaryota > Viridiplantae > Streptophyta > Magnoliopsida > Asparagales > Asphodelaceae > Hemerocallis > Hemerocallis citrina. The sequence goes on from CM030363.1 coordinate 195,503,342, forward strand.
TACTTCGTATTTAATAGTAAAAGTGTAAATATTTCTTATTTGTATGCTCATAACTTTGCTTTTTTCTATCATTTCTATACCTAATAACCTATGATACATGACTAGACTTTTATTTTTATTTTCTTCTGTCATGCTTATAGAAAAATTAGGTTTTATTGTGAACTTTATCTTTTGGTACATTAGGTTTCCTTGCACTATTCCTATTAAGGCATCTTGTGTACTTGATATTATCCTATCATCCATTAGATATATTTGGAGGGGTGTATTTATTCCTTTCTTAAAATAGGCTTTTATTATTATTTGTACAGCTCCTAAATGTATGTGTCTTAATATTTTTCTGGTCTTTTCGCTTATCTTTTTCATCTCTTGTCTTACTATTCTTTCTGTTATTAATGGGATTATGGTTTTGCCTTGTGCTTGTTCAATGTCTATAGGTTGTTCATTATTCCTAGCTATTACTATGGTGCTTTTCTTTCTTTCAAATATTGGTAGTTTAAAGATTTCATTTGGATTTATATCTAATTTGGTCTCTCTTATTTTATCGTATTTTTGTATGTCAAAGCACATTCTTTCTCTTAGTTCTTCATTGTTTTCTTCTCTTTCTGAGGGTTCCCTTATTTCTGTTAGATCAGTTAACATGTTTATTTCACATTCTTTTGTTTCACCTTCACTACTTCTACTATCTTCTTCCATTACCATTATTTCTTCATCTTCACTTATTTCTGACCATTCTTCATCATATTCTATGGGTTCGTAATTTATGTTATTCATTTTTTCAATTTCTTCTACGTATTTTACATTTTCTTTTTCATTCTTTTAGGACAATTTGGTGATATATGTCCTACCTCTCCACATATGTAACAATTATATTTTTTTAGATTTTTGGTATACTGCCTATTTTTATTTTTCTTCATTTTTCTAAAGTATTTTTTAAAGGGTTTTCTATATCTCTTAAAAGTTTTCCTATATTTTGGTTGATATTTTTGGAATTTGTGATTATTCTTCTTTGTGTATCTATAGTTATTATTGCATCCCCAATGATTTGGTCTTGCATCTTCACAGCAAATTCTTTGTTTATATGTTCTGTAATATTTCATTGTTGCTCTAGCATCTTGGCATACTTTGTCTCTATAATCTTTTACAAATTGCGTTCTATACCCTAAAGTGTCTACTTCAGGTTTCACTTTCTCATTTATGTATGTACTATATATGTTTATACTCCATGGATCAGGTAATTTTAGAAAGAATGAGTCTAAAATTGGACTCCATTCTTCTTTTGTATAATAACTATCTTGATAATATTCTCGGAATTCACAAGCATAGTTATCAAAATGGCACATGTCGCATATTTCTAAGTTACTTAGTCTCCATCTTGCTTGGTTCTTTTTATATATAGTGTGTTTTTCTCCTTTATCGTATACACTGAATTCGGTTCTTATTGCTTTTTCGTAATTTGTAATTATTTCTTTTAAACCTAACGTCCGTTGTGCTGAGCTTTCTTCAGTTCCTTTGTCATCAATTGGTCTTGATTTTCTTATAGTATTTCTCTCTTCTTCTTCTAGTCCTTTCTACCATTTTGCTACTACTCCCATAAAGGTGGCTTCTATAAATTTCTCAAATGCATTTCCGTTAAGGTTTTGCCTAAATCCTACTATTAGTGATGCTTTTTGTCCATTCTTCAATTGTTCTATCTACGTCTTTTACGCAATCTAGGTCTAACCATTCTCCATTTCCTGCTATTTCTTTTTCGTAGTGTTCTGTTGGTTCGTATTTTGGGGTTTCTTTTTCTTTATTTCTTCCTGGTTGCATTCTTCTTTTTGTATTTTGCCATTTCCATGGTAATTGGTATGGTTTTTTGTTAGGTGGTGGTCTTAAGATTTCATACATGTTATTTGGAATTTCTGAAGGTTTTTCAATAATCTTATCTTGGTCTATTTTTATTTCTTCGTTTGTTATATCTAGATTTTTCAAGGCTTCTTGCACTTCTTCTGAATTAGGATTTGCCATTAAATCTTTTATTTCTAAGATATTTATATTATGTTTTGTTATGGCTTCTAGCTCTTTTATACCTTCTTCTGTTATGCCCAAATCTTCTTCTGGGTAGTCAGTCATATATCTTCCTAATTCTTTTATATTTTTATTTATGATTCTTAAATCTTTTCTTATATCACTGAACATTTCAGGACCGTTGTAATCTTCTTCCAACTCTTGTATGTTTAAATAAATTTTTGGCTCCATGTCCTATTATTTTGTTCGCTAGTAGGTGTTGGTAATACCAACTTGCTTCTTCGTTTCTGTAATCTAATACTTTGTATGCTATTTGTTTTTGTATCTCTTTAGGTAGTTGATTAGTTACTTTTATTGTTAGTAATAGGTATTCTAATATTTCTTTACTAGCAATATGCTTACTTTCCACTAATCTTTTATCAACATATCTAATCTTGAATTTTGAAAGATTTTTTAATTTAAGTTTCTCTATTTTCTTTGAATTATCCAACTTTTCTAAGGGTAAGGTGTATTATAGTTTATAATTTCTAAAGTAGGGTTATATATAAAAATTTGCTTTTTGGTTATTATAATTAAAATGGGTAGTTGGCTAAATTTTTTAAAAGTGGGGTATTTGGCTAAATCTTTTAGGAAGTGGGGTATTTGGCTGAATATTTTCCAAAAGTAGGTTAGTTACCCACTGTACTCTCCATTCAATGGATAGACATAGAACAATTCAATTGGTTTAGCAAATAGTAACCATTTAATTGCGACTAATTGTGAAGAACCTCATTTAAGTATTGCCAATTTTCAAAAAAGCGAACATAATTTTTTTAATTTAAAAAACCTCTCTTAACTATGTTTGAAAACATAATTCAGTGAGTTTTTTTTTTAAAAAATGTGTTGAAAACATATTTGATGAGAATATTTTCAACAAAAAAAGTTATGCGAGATTTTTTTGAAAATCAGCAATACTTAAGTGAGGTTTTTTCATATTTAGCCCTTAATTGCTTTAAAATTTAGATCCTTGACTTGGTCAAGGACTACAAGAGCACATCTCTTTCATATTTGCCAATCTTCTTGGTAAATGCATATTTAACTTTTTATAACTCTTATAATAGATTATCTAAAAAAATCTCTTGTAATATCTTAGTACTCATAATTCTTGTTAAAGCTATTACTAACTTCCTTAGACCGGACAACCGTACTGCGTACCCATTAACCTATATACATATCTAAAAGGGCAAAAGCCAAATTACCCCCCTAACGTTTGGCCCGAGTACAAAATGCCCATACAACGTTTGAAAAAATACAATAAACTCATTCTTCCGTTAACTTAACCCTTTCCATTAAGTTATAATTATTAAATTACTTTTTTATCCTTACCCTTTCATATCTAATTGTTATACACTATTATTATTGTTATATGTTTTATATATATATCATTACGGTTATGCTTCATAGTCTTGAGGTTTATTCTTCAGATTCTTTTAGCAAATTAAATATCATTACGGCTATGCTTCATAGTTTGAGGTTTATTCTTCAGATTCTTTTAGCAAATTAACCATGTCCTTATCTATATATATACAGAGGAACAAATAAATGAATAATACACTATTTTTTTAATAAAAATGTTCTCGAATTTGAATCATTCTATAATGAATGCATTGTCCTAGTATTCGGTAATATGACACAAGTTCAGGCTATTGTACCTCCGGAATGCTTGACAAAATTTGATAATTATAATCAACAAGTAGTGCTTCAGATGCATTATCATTATCCTATCATAATACTACTGGCTAATATATTACTTAATGTGTAATTATAAATCATCAGAAGAAAATATATATGTATAGTTCAACAAGAATGCTCAGGTTATGTTTCCAGCAGGATAGAGTATACACATATAACATTGTTATATGTGTAAAATGTTTTACACATATAACAATAATAATAGTGTAGAACAATTAGATATAAAAGGGTAAGGGTAAAAAAGTAATTTAATAATTATAACTTAATGGAAAGCGTTAAGTTAACGGAAGAATGGGTTTATTGTATTTTTTCAAACGTTGTATGGATATTTTGTACTCAGGCCAAACGTTAGGGAGGTACTTTGGCTTTTGCCCTATCTAAAATACTAAAAGCAATCTAATACCAATCTCTGTGTGTGTGTAATGTTTAAACAACCTAAATACTAGAAGCAATTGTAATGTTTAAACTACCTAAACTACCTAACCCCCCTCAACCCTAATACCAATCAATCTCTCTCTCTCTCTCTCTCTCTCTCTCTCTGATTTTTATTTTCATGATTAGTTGAGAAAAGAGAAGACCCTTATCAGATTTTTTACAACAAGATTTATTTTCTTCATATATTGTTTATACCGTCATCGGATCCTGAATTTAGTTTTATCTATACTTCTATACTACTCTAAAAAAACGAATTTAGATAATCTAACAGGTCAAATTTAATTTTAGTGTTTGTCAATGGAAAGTCTTGGTCGTTGATCAAAATTTAATTAATATGAAGATCTAACTCCAATCAAAGGAAAAAAATAAACAACTAAAAAGAAGAATTTAATTATGATCTAGATGTAGCTCCAATAAAAGAAAATAAATAAATAATTAAAGAAAAGAATAAATGTTTATCAACTAAAAAAATTTCGGCAAAATAAAACGGACCTCATCTCTCTGTCTCATTGCTTACAACTGTGACCATAATCTATAATAACTATTATAATGGGAGAGTTGGGGTTCACAAACAAATAAACAATTTTTTATTCTTTGGTGTATGTGTGTCAACACGTGCAGCGCACGTGTTAGTTTTTTTTGTCCTTTTCATTCCCCCTCCACGTGCATCGCACGTGCAATATACTAGATTTTTTTCTTTTTTGTCCTTTTCATTCCTCCTCCACGTACATCGCACGTGCATTATACTAGTAAGGAAATAATTAAAGAGGAACCAAATAAAGCTGGAATTTAATGTACATAATAAAAAGAATGCAATACTAAATACAAAACAATTATATTACAATTATAACTATATATTAAGCAAAATGGTCCATCTACATTTTCCTTCCCCTATTTTGAAAAAGAGAAAAGAGAACAAAAACAGAAAAAGTATAACTTTAAAATTTAAAATTCAAAATTCAAAATTCTTATTAATCACTTCCTTAAAGATTGGGATTTCCCCTAATCAACCACATCTCTTTGTTATTGTCTTCTCTCTCTCTCTCTCCTGCCAAAAATAAAGCCTCACTTCCTAAAAATTCTCACACCTTCCCAAATGTAGATCCTCCTCTTCTTCTTAACTCCACAAACTTGACATCTCTCATATTGATCATGTTCTCCCCTCTAAGTCCACTCGAATGAGAAGGGAGAGCGCCCGTTGTGTTGAGAAAGACAATTTCGTTGTGGAAAATAGGATGTATGTGATTCCTCCATCAAAGATGAGATGTATTATTTTAATTTTCCTTTTTTGAATTTTTTATCGAGAATTTTTATTGATATTTTTACTAGCTAAACATTTGTATTCTTATACTACAAATGTTGACTGACCATTGTTAATAAGAAACTTGACAAGCCTGAGAACTCAATGGATCTAAAAAATTTATTTGTGTATTTCCTCTTATAATGTTTTCAATTGTGGGGGCAAGTATGATGATATCTATATAATGGAGTTTAAGGTTGAAATGGTTGTGAGCAATGACATACATTTTTGTGCAGGTGACATCAAGCATTTATGAAAATGCTCCAATGAAAGAGAGGGGATGAATGCATATAAATTGACTAATTGGGTAAAAATTCTAATGCAAGTAGTCATAATTAAGGATTTGATTTTTTTGTTTCATTTTCTTATTTTCTCATAATTATTAGTTATTTTATTCTCTATGAAATAGTTTAAGATGAACTAGTTGTAATAGTTTTTTTTTTTTGATGAGCCACTAGTTGTAATAGTTGTCATGAAGTTTTTGTAGTGCATATTAAGCGTTTGTGGAAATGCTTTAATGAACTCATATATAAAATTGCTCTATTCAAAGTAGCAAAAGTTGAGCCATGGTATGTTGATTCAATGCACTTATAAGTTACAGCTTCTTCCACTTACTCTTTACTTTGATACTTTCTCTTGCTAGATAGTTGGATCATAATTCAAGTTCTTGATAATTCCAAAGATTCAAGATTTGTTATCTACAATATGTAATTGGTCTAGATGAAAGTTGACTTCATCACATTTAACAGAACCTGAGATCTGATGCATATATACTGTAAACTATTTTGACTTATGTGGACAAAGTTAATATTTTCAAAAAATTAATTAAAACTGAATTAAAATTCTACTCGAATATAATCACAATTATATTCTTTCGCAAACAGTGAAGTTCACTATAAACAAAGAACACAAAGAAGATCATGTATCTTGATAATGGTGAACAAACAATATTGTTTCTCAAACAACGAAATTCACTATAAACATAGAACAGAAAGAATATAATTTTATCTTCGATTCTAACATTGAAGATGGAGACAGATAGACCGATACTTGCTAATCAATAAGCAATGTCCTTAAGACTTTATTTCTGCTACTGCTATGATGCGCACAGTTGTTTGGCAGTAGTCTCCCAAGATATAACAGTCTGGACTCCGATTTACTGGCACTTGAATAACAAAGGTTCATTTTCTAATTAAGTTAGCATTGTTAATGGTGTTAAAAAATAGAATGACGAATTGATCAGAATCATCTTCTATTTATAGGCTTACACCTTTAGCAGTTTTGAGCGGTTTTGCAACTGTTCACGAAAACCATCATGTGGCTGTTGCAACCACTCATACTTTTAGAAAAATCAGAATTGTTTTATAATAAAAAAAATAATTTATGATTTCACAAAAAAGCCCAAGCCCAGGCCCGACACAACGCGCACATGTGTGTTTCAAACCAAAGCCCAAGTTGAGTGCGTTCTCCCTACGAAGAAATTCTTTGTACCCCTAATGGCACAACCTTTAGGCTAATTTTTAACTTATTAATTGTCTTACATCTTTGCCCTTTTCCAATATGAGACTAAATTTAATGCCACATACCAAGCAAAGAATCCAAATTTTCATTTCAACATGCTAACTTCGGAGGCGAATATTTTATTCATTTGATATCCATTTTGGACATGTGAATACATGATTTTCTTCCTCTTGATGAGTAGAATAAGTTATAATTGATTTCCAATAATCCCCTACATGAATGATAGTTTCCGTCCCCCCCCCCCCCCCCCCCCCCCCCAACACACACACACATGTACACATAAAAACAATAAATATCACACAGTGCAATTGAAACAAAGTCGCATCGTGGATAAGTAGATATTTCACTTTGAACCTTCCCTACTTAAAGTTTATCAGACATACTTGGCTAAACGGTGAAATATTTCATATTGAACCGTCAGCCGTTAGTGTATACCAAAACAATAACTTTATACAACATTGTGTCCTTCACATCCAATCTCTCGGTTGTGTTCATTTTGGCCCTGAACAAATTTCGGTTCTGCGAGTGTTTTAGATAATTCCATTCTTTTAAAATTCTTATAAAGCCGACACAGCTCACACTTATATAAGTGATCACATCCATAAAGAGTATCCTACAATACTCCACTTGTGATTTTCAAGATATGGATGTCATTAAAAGCATGGCTTAACATTTTAATACTTCTATAGGCATGCATTTATTTTGCACCATAGGAATGAGATGGAACTAAGTCCAAATGCATTACTTGTTGAGTTACTCATAATTGGTTGTCCTATTTAACCTGGTCTGTAGGATCTCCAATCGCTAAGTTAGGTTTCCATATAAGGTAACTCATATTGGTTTAGGTTTTTAAACTCATTCCCCTCGATGCATAGTTAATTTCTCTTTGAATAATCTCTTAGTAAATGGATCCGCTAGATTATCCTGTGACTTCACCAAGTCAATGAAAATGATTACATTTGAGAGTAACTTCCTAACAATATTATGTCGTCTACGAATATGTTACGATTTACCATTATATACAGATTTGTGTGCTCTACTCAACGATGCTTGATTATCCCAATGGATACATATGGCCGTCATAAGTTTATGCAAAAAATAGAATGTCTTCTAAAAATTGGCGAAGTCATTCTGCTTCTTCACCTGATTTGTCTAAAGCAATGAACTCGGATTCCATTTGGATCATGTAATACACGTATGTTTAGAAGATTTCTATGACACGGCAGCTCCTGCTAGGGTAAAAACATAACCACTTGTAAATTTTCATTCCTCTGAATCCTATATCCAATTTGCATCACTATATCCTTCAAGAACAATATGATATCTATAATAATGCAAATAAAAATTTATGTTGTTCTTTAAATACCCAAGCACTCTCAACAAGGTTGCACATTGACCTTTTACTAGGTTGCTTGTGTATTTGCTTAGTTTATTAACTGCACAAGCTATGTATGGTCCCACAGAGTTCATGATGTACATTAAACTGCCTATTATGAGATAGTACTCCACTTGCATTATACTCTCACTAGTGTTTTTATGCAAAATTATAAATGGTGAAAAACGATTTGACATTCCTTTTATACCATGTTTCTTGAATTTTTCAATCACTGTTTCCACATAGTGTGATTGAGATAATTCAATGCCACTAGGTGTTTTTACTATTTTGATACCTAAAATAACATCTGTCACACCTAACTATTTTATGTCAAAATGGTTGATTAATATTTTGTTTACAGTTTTTATAACTTCCACGTTAGGACCAAAGATTACAATATCATCTACATATAAGCAAACAATCACACATGATTGTCCCATTTGTTTGTAATAAACACATTTATCACATTCATTGATTCGAAAATTATTTTTCATCATGACATTATCAAAATTTTCATGTCATTGTTTTGGAGCTTATTTAAGTCCATATAATGATTTAACAAGTCTGTATACTTTATTTTCAGATCCCTTTAAAATAAACCCTTCCTGTTGCTCCATGTAGATTTCTTTCTCGAGATCCCCATTTAAGAATGTCGTCTTGACATCCATTTGATGGAATTCAAGATTGGAAATAGATGTTATTGCTATCAACATTCTTATAGAGATTATTCACGTAACTGGTGAATAGGTATCAAAGAAGTCTAAGCCCTCCTTCTGGTGATACCCTTTAGCCACTAATTTGGCTTTATATTTGTCAATGGAACCATCTAGTTTCATATTCCTTTTGAAGATCCATACATCTGATTGGTTTATGTCTTGGTGGAAGGTCAACCAATTTTCAAGTGTAATTGTTTAGAAACGATTCAATCTCACTATTGATAGATTCTTTCCAATAGGAAGACTCTGAGGATAGGTTGCCTTTTTGAAAGTATGAGGTTCTGCCTCTAATATGTATGTTAGAAAGTCTGGACCGAAAGACTAAAACGTGTTAGTTCTTACATTCCTCCTTGGTTCTTTTTCATTATTTTCATGATGAGTTTTATCATGTTTCTCTGTTAACACTTCTCTTGTTCTTTTGAAAGCAATGTTTCCATTATTTCTTTTGTGTGGAAACACATTTTCAAAGAATATGATATCTCTTGACTCAATGATTGAGTTTACACTAATGTCACATACTTTAGATTTAAGACTAAAAAATCTATATGCACTACTATTTTCGATATGACCTAAAAATTAGAAATCTGCAGTTTTCTGGCCAAGTTTAGATTTCTTGGGATGAGGAACCGAGAACTTTGCCAAACACCCTCACACTTAAGGTATTTGTAGTTAGGAAAATTTCCTTTCCATAAATCATATGGAATTGAGTCAGTTTTCTTGTGTGAAACACTGTTTAGTATGTGATTAGACATATACAAGGCTTCCCCCCATAAATTCGTAGGTAGACCAGAAGTTATAAGCATGATATTAATCATATCTTTTAACGTTCTGTTCTTTCTTTATGCAAATCCATTTTGCTGAGGTGAGTATGAGTTTGTTGTTTGGTGGATTATCCCATACTCTGCACACAATTGTGCAATCGGTGACACATATTCTCCACCTCAATCAAACCTTAATATCTTGGCCTTTTTGTTCAGTTGATTTTCTACTTCAGCCTTATATTTTGTAATTGTTTCATTTGCTTTGTCTTTGCTACTTAGTAAATACACATAATGAGTGCAATCATCAATAAACGTGATAAAATACTTTTTCCCACCTCTCGTATGTAAGGAATTAAAATCACATAAATTAGTATGAATTAAGCCTAAAGGCTCAGTACTCCTGTCCACCATTTTGAATGGTTTGTTGACCATTTTTGTTTCTACACAAGTCTCACACTTGTGATTTTATCAACTTTAAATTTTGGAATTAAACCTAAATTTGAAAGTTTTTTCATATTTTAGAAATTTATGTGCTCTAATTTGTCATGCCATAAAAGTGTTTTAGACTCAAGCAAATAAGAAACTGAACTTTTATTAATAACAAAATCAGAATATATTGGATTTTTTCCGATTACGACTACATTAGCCTTAAATAGCCTATCACATAAGTATCCCCTCTCGACATAAATCCTAGCCTTGGTCAGCACCAACTTGTTTGACTCAATCACGATCCAAAATCCTTTCTTAGACAACACATATCCAGAGTAAGATTGTTGCGGATATCTGACACGTGAAGGACAATGTTCAGCGTAACATTTCTTACTAGAAGTTAACTTCAGAATGACTTTCCCACAACCTTCGACCATTGACAAAGCAGAATTACCCATATATAGCTTTTCTTCATGATCTAATTTCTGATAAGTTGAAAACATTGATTTATCAGAATAGATGTGACGAGTAGCATCAATGTCTACCCACCATCGTCTGAAGTTTTGGGCTAGGATGCATTTAGAAACAACTGCAGAAAGGTTTAAGTGCTCGATGTTTGAATTAATGTTCTCAGTAACATTTGATTTGGATGTGTTGTCATTCTTCTTGAATCGGCAATCTCTAGCAGAATGACCACGCTTCCCAAAAATCTAACAATTTCCACTAAACTTCTTGTTAGGCCTCTTGACTTTGGACCCTCTATCAGAAGCTTTCCTCTTCCTGGAGTTCTTCTTGTTGTTGTTGAAGTCGTCCTTGAGATTTTTGGAGTTCCCCACAACATGTACCTTAGAGTGATCTTATTTGTTCCGTAGTTGTCTGCCTCAATCTTAAGACTGACAACAATATCTTCCAAAAAAATTCCTTCTTTTTATGCTTAAGATAATGTTCGAATTCTTTCCAAGACGGCGGCAACTTTCCAATAATTGCTTCTACTAAGAAGGATTTGCCAACACTGTGGCCCTTTGCTACAGTCTCGTGCATAATGATTTGAACCTGTTGCATCTGGACAGGCACGAACATAGAGTCCATCATTTTATAGTCCATAAATTTATCAACGATAAATTCCTTCAAGTTGGCATTCTCTGTTGTGTATTTTTTTGTCAGAGAGTTCATAAAGTATTTGCACTAGTCAATGGACAATATTCCTTGTACAATACTTAATTCCAAGCAATTCAAAGTATAGTTTTTGCAAAGAAAGTCTGAATGCCTTCAAGCGTCAAATACTGCGAATGTCTCCTTATGGGTTTATGGAGTTTTTCCATCAGTTGGCTTAGGTTTTTCTTCCTCGAGGAACCTATCAAACCCAAGAGTTGTGAGATAAGAGAGCATTTTGCTCTGCCAAGTCTTGAAGTCAGACCCTTTGAAATTCTCGGGCTTGTTGTGCATACTTGTGACCACTTTTGGATGTTCCTTTTTTGTAGTCATGTTGTCTACAAAAGAAAAAACAGGCAAAGTCTTAAGTTGTTTTGACTTAAGTAGACGAAGTTAATTTTTCTCAAAATTAATGAAAAAAAAACAAATTAAATTCCTACTCTAATTTAATTGCAATTATATTGTTTTGCAAACAGTGAAGTTCACTATATACAAAGAACGAAAAGAAGATAATGTATCTTCAATTCAAACCTTGACAATGGTGAACGAATAGTATTGTTTCGCAAACAATGAATTCACTATAAACAAATAACAGAAAGAAGAAAATTTAATCTTCGATTCCGACCTTGAAGATGGTGAACAGATAGATTGAGGCTTGCTAATAAATAAGAAATGTCCTTAAAACTTTATTTTTGTTATTCCTTGATGCGCACAATTGTTTAACTGTAGTATCCCAAGATACAACAGTCTGGACTCCGATTAACCGGCACTGGAATAACGGAGGCTCTGGAGAGATGGATATGAATGCATTGTCTGATTAAGTGAGCACTGATAACGATGTTGAAAAATAGAATGACGAATTGATCAGAATCATCTTCAATTTATGGGCTTACACCTTTAGTAGCTTTGCATTATTTTGCTACTGTTCACGAAAACTGTCATGATTGTTGCAACCTCTCAGATTTTCAACAAAAAAAAAAATCATAACCGTTCTGTAATATTAAAAAAAGTTGCATTTTCACACAAGAGCCCAAGCATAGGCCGAGCACGACGCCCGTGTGTGTGTGTTTCAAACCGAAGCCCAAGTTGAGTGTATTCTCCCTCTGGAGAAAATCTGTAACACCCCACAATGTTGAGTAATGACAATTTTGCCCTCGTGTGTGACGCACGTGTATTTTGAACCGTTAAGAGTAATATTTGTAACGTATTTTCATATGAATGTCATACATATCTTATATTCTGATTATTTATATGTTTTCTGTTTTCTTAAAACCCATTTTAATCCTATTTTTACCCAACTCAAATATTAATTTTAATCTTTGTGTTTTTACATGTATTGCGCGTGTTTTCAATAGTAAATTTCACCGTTATGCGAAATATCTGTAACATTATCAAAATAAATATTTTTCGTATGTTATATTCCGAATATTTATAAACATTTTCCCGCTATTTCATATTTTGAATATTTATTTTTATGTGCATCGCACGCAAATTTTTATGTACGTTTTTTTATTTCTAAATTTTTCTAAAAGTGATGTACATTTTTATTCTCATTTTATTTGTTACAAATGTACTATTTATTTATTTTATTAAACTCATAGCCCCAAAGTCTATTTTAAAGCCCACTAAGAAAACTAATTAAAAGAGGCCCATGATTTTATTCTATATTTTAATGAAACCTTTTAATCCTACACACTTGTCATGTAATAAACACCTAGCCAAATAATCTATATAATAAAACACAAAAAAATCTATCAAGTGGCCATCCTTCAATCCCTCAAAATCAAAGGCCCAGATCTAACCTCACAAAACACATCCCCCCCCCCCCCCCCAAGTTTTCCCCCAAAACTCAAATTCAAATCCCCCCATCCAAAACAACTCCTTTATTTATTTATTTATTTATTTATTTATGTCTCTCTTTCTCTCTCTCCTATTCAAAAAATTAAGAAAATAAAAAATTTTAAAAATTTTAAAAATTTAAAAATTTAAAAATTAAAAACTAAAATACTAAAAAAATTTAAAAATTTAAAATCTTTAAAAATAATTCGAAAATATCAAAAATATCCAAAAATTATAAAAAAAATTTACATATTTTAAATATTTTAAAATATTTTAAAATTAAAAAAATTTAAAAAAATAAATAATTTAAAAAAAATAAAAGTTAAAAAAATGTTTAAAATAAAAAAAAAATTTAAAAAAAATAAAAATTAAAAAAATTGAAATTTTGAAATTTTGAAAATCTCAAAGCAAATCCAAATCCAATGTCGAACCCCAATCAAGAGGTCGTCGCCGATATCTGATCCGCTGCTGATTCCGTATCGATGACTCCCCTCCACCAAATCGAGCGGGAATATCAAGCAACTCCGTGTCGGCGATTCCCCTCCACCGAATTGAGAGGCTCTATATGCGATGTGACGACTCTAATTTCATCTCATTAACCGAATTATCATTCTAATTTTTAATTTTGTGTGTGCAGGGGATTACTCAGTTTTTTGCTAGCTCGAATTTTGTGTGTGCATAGGATCTAAGTTCAGAGATGTATTATTGTTTGATTTTTTGGTTTAAAAAATTTTAATTTAGTGATTTATTTGATGAATTTTTTATTATTTTTGATTTAAGGTGTACACAAGTGAGAGATGGATTATTTGGTGGCCTCAATTTGGGCTTCCAAACCATAGCAGAACAGGTAAGCTGACCAGCAACCTAAAATAACTTGATAAATATGCAACATTAATTTCTTTACTACAGGAGAAAATACTATCGTGAAGTATTTCTTTCACTGGTTATTAGAAACCATGGATAATATAATATATGTTACCGCTAAATCTGGTGTAGGGGCAAACAGATAGTATTTGTGGATTCTTGAAAAACTTGAATAGCGAACCTGTTACTTGTTCCGTCGGAGTTTGACTGTTGACTCCCGCCGTTCACCTGCAAAAAGTGTGAGACGCCGGGGTTGATCCCGGCAACGCACCCTCCACGCTCAAGTCAGTAATCAGAAGTGATTATGAAAGAGCGTATAATTGGCGAAAGATTGATTACCTCTTAATGGAGATGGATGGGGGGTATTTATAGGCGCCGCTAGGGTCAGATTAGGAATGTAATCCCTGTGGTTAGATAAGGAATGTAATCCCTAATCCCCAGTGAAAGGATAGATATGAATCAGGGCCGTTGATTAGGATTTAATCAGAAACCCTAATTCTATCCTTTCTGGACCAGGTTTGTTGCGGGTTGAAACCCGCACCCAGTTGAGGTGGATCCGTTCGCGGGTTAGTGGGTCTTCGGGGAGGAGAACCCGTACCCGCTTCAGACCCATTGGTAGGTAAAATTACCGTTTTACCCCTGGGCTTCAAGATTTGTGCCCGATTTGGACGGTTCCGATTTAACCTCATTTTTAGCCATATCACGAGCCCCCCACTCTCGAAGACTGAGTTTGCCTTTGAGGAGTAGTTTTACTATTTTAATGGCTAGTGGAGTTGTATTGGAGTCCGAATGGAAGGTCTTGAATCTTTGAAGGAGGTAGTGCGGTGATTTTTCAAGTTGGTTGCACTCTGAGTTCTTCTGGTCATGTGGTGTTTTCGCAGGAATATTCGTTTAACTTTGCGAAGTGTCGATCCGTCGTTCGGGGGTCTTAATAGATTGTCCTTGGCCATAATTTCTTGCTTGGGGATTAGAAAATGTTTCCCCAACTTTATAATTATTTTCCAGGAGTTTTCCTTAACTCTCCCAAATTTTTAATTGTTTCTTCTCAATTTTTTGGCGAACGACTCGGTTGTTGTGTGGCCTACATGCTTTTACCTCACCGCCGACCCATTCGTGTGCTCGCTGCCCAGGATGTCGAAGTCCATGGGTGGTTCGGCGCCTTCTGCCGAGGAGCAGAGGCACCTCGGCTAGGTTGTGAGTGTGGAGAGGGAGTTCGGCGAGGTCTGAGGTAGCTTTTTCCATGTAACATGGTCAGTGTCAAGAACGCTCGGCAGCTGGTGCCGAAGTCCAACTTTCCATGTAACATGGTCGGTGTCAAGAACGCTCGGCAGCCGATGCCGAAGTCCAACTTTCCATGTAACATGGTCGGTGCCAAGAACGCTCAGCAGCTGGTGCCGAGGTCCAATTTTCCATGTAACATGGTCGGTGTCAAGAACGCTCGGCAGATGGTGCCGAGACCCAACTTTCCATGTAACATGTCGGTGTCAAGAACGCTCGGCGGCTGGTGCCGAGGTCCTTGACTTGTCGTTTTTGGCGGAGTGCGCCCTGCGGAGTTGGTGGCTGCTGCGCTCCTGACAGCTCTGACGGATGTGACGCTTATTTAATGCAATGACCTCTGAGCTTCTATCAGATGGGACAGTAATTAATGCAATGTACGGCTAGGTATGGCAAACAAGGTGACGGTTTAGATTGTTTTTGTCGCTTTGCATAAATGGGCTGGCAATCTAGGCCCATTAACATCGTTTTGCGTGCCTTGCTCTATAAAACCTTACCCCCCCTCTCATTTTTCACTTCTCCACTTTTTTACTCAGGCAGTGATTTGTGCTTAGCGAGAGCTTCAGGTGATCGTCGTCTGTTTTTCGGTGAAGTTTCCGACCGCCAATCTCTTCAAGGTAATTTATACTTAGTTTTTTCCAAGTATAAATAAGTCTCTTTCCTCTGTCTCCGAGTCGTCTTCTTCTTGGTCCGAGCCCTCCCCTCAAGTTGCCGAAGCCTACACTCTGAGTCGCCCAGATAAGGGCAAGAAGGTGTTTGGTCGGGATAAGATCGTGGAGGATCCGAAGCGCATGGGGCCGTTTGGCAGGTTGCCGGGATCACTGACTGGGCTCCACAGAGTTCGAGAACTTCCGGAGGAACATGCCGAGCGTATTGTTCACGGGAGGGGGAGGACTTTTGATGAGAATGAGGCGAGGGAGACGACCGAGGCGGATGAGACGGTGTCGAGCCTCAGTGAAGAAGACTTGGCAGTGATTCGGGATTGTTTCCACATCCCAGAGGAGTACGAACTTCTAGCTCGCCGCTACCAGTGACTATGTGTTGCTGGCCAGTTGATGCCTTTATCGCCGGGGCTCAGCTACCTCTCCATCCGTTCGCAACCCTTGTTCTTAGGTGGTTTGGGATCAGCCCCATCCAACTTATACCGAATGCGTGGAAAGTCATAAATGGTTTCGTGCTTCACTGCCAAGCCGCTGGGATTGAGCCGGAGCTGAGTGTACTTCGGACGATCTACCGGCTTCATCAAGCGAACCGGTCGGAGTTCCGGTATTACTTGGCCCCGAGGCATGGCGGTAGGCTCGTTATATGCCCCGACTCCATAAAGCACTGGCATGATAAGTATTTGATAGTGTGAAGTGCGGAGGAGGTGCTGAAGAGGTTAAAGGCATTCCCAAAGCTTCGCCCCGAAGAGGAAGAGGCAGTTCGGATACTTCTTGATCGGCCGAAGTACGATTGGCTGGAGCTGACCGAGGACGTTCTGTTCAGGGGAGGGCTCTGCCACGTAGATCCCAGTATGCGGCTCCTCTTATGTTTCCGTCCTTTCTTTTTCAAACTTCATCTTTTATGACTTGTATTGTGTTAACAAACTTCATTTTTAATGCAGAGGCGATGGACTACGAGGCTGTGTTGGCATTGAGGGCTGGTCTTGTTAGCAAGGCGTCGAAGAAGCGAAAGAGGGTGGCCACCAAGTTGCCGACTGCGAAGACTCCGAGGGTCACGGAGGTGGTCGAGGAGGTGGAGACCCTGGGAAGCCCGGCTGTGGCCGAAGGAGTTGCCTCGGCGTCAACCGAGGCTGGTGACTTTCCGATCGCCGCAGCCCTCAAGATGGCGACGCCCCCGCTGACAGTGGTAGCCAAGGAGCTTCTGACCGAGGAGCACAAGAGGATTCATGTTCCGGACTGGCAGGTTCGGAAACATGACGGGTTCCTGGGCAACTTCTTGGCGAGCATGCAGGTGGTCAAACACCTGGCGACGCTGAAGGACCGGGCCGCCATGGAGGCCGGGCTGGAAGGCGACGACTTCATCGAGATTGCTCGCTCGGCGATCTCGGTAAGTGTTGAATTTTTGCCGTCATTGGTTTTTCTTATGTCTAATTTCTCTAACTCTTTGAACACCTCGTTTCCTGGCGCAGATCATCGTCCACTTCGGTCACCTCTCGAAGAGGTTGACGGCTCTGGAGAAGGAGCTGAAGCAGGAGTCCGACCAAGCTCGGAAGGAAAAAGCTCGCATGGGGAACGAGCTCGACAAGCTCAGGGTCGAGTTCGAAGGGAGGACGATGAGGGTCGAATACCTTGAGGGCCAGGTCGCAAAGCTGGAGGGCGACCTTCTTCGCCAGAAGGAGGAGGCAGCCAAACAATTGGCTGAAGCGACAGAGGCCAAGGCTGCCACGGTGAAGGAGGCCGAGGACGCCACTATGGTGAAGGCGCAAGGCTTTCTTGCCCAGAACATGACCAAAGCCTATGCCGAAGCCCTCGCCCAGGTGTCAAAGGCATACCCCGAGGTGGACTATTCAGGATGGAGATTGTTCCCGGGCCACGTCAAAGGCTTCGACCCCGAGTCGGAGGGAGAAGAAGAAGAAGAAGGGGACGACGAAGTCGAGCCTGAGGTCGAGGTCGTCAGCGAGGTCCAGGGGTCTGTGGTCACCCCACTTGCAATGGTGACCCCTTCAGGGACGTCGGCCCCCACCCCCTCTCGGCCCTCCGGGAAAGAGGTCGCGCCCTAACTTTGCTTGCTTTTTCTTTGCTTCTGCTTTTTTTTTGAGTTTTTAAGTGTAATGCCTAATCGCGAACTGGCCACCGCTTTTTTGCAATGAATGAAAACATCTTTTTGGGCTTGAAATCGCATCTCTCTGTCATAACTTTCTCAAAAAACTCTTGAAATTTGGCTAAGTGTAGGGATTCGGCTAAGTGTTGAAAAATTTGTTGTTTGCTTCGACTTCTTTTCAGCTTGCAGTGGTCACTCAAACCGTCGAGCCTACTTGCTCAGGGGAAAGCGCTCGTCCCGAGGTTGGCTTAGGGGCGACAAGTTTGTGCTTGACGAGGTGCCGAGAGCGGCTCTATGAAGTCGAGCTGGGGTTGCGCAGAGCCGTAATCGAGCGGAACCACCTGCAACTCATCCTGGGTCGGCGGGACGGCGACTGGAGAGCAGGCTCGCCGAGATGGCCCCCTTAGGAGAGGATGATGGTTCATCGACCGCCTTTAGTTACGGCCTTCGGCTCAAGTGCATCCGCCATACTTTATCGAAAATAACAGCGGAGAGGGACGATCTGCTCTCTGAGATTCGTCACTTGCAAACGGTAGAGACGGACCTTCAGACGAAGGGAGAGGGATTGACGGCAGAGGTGGCCAAACTGACGGCAGAACGTGACGAACTGACGGCCGAGGTCGACGCGCTGAAGAGAGCCACGGTGGACAAGAGCATCGAAGTTACTCATCTCTGCCGTCTTATCGCCAGTCGCTCTGGCGTCCCGAGCTCCACAATACCACCTCGCTTCGAGGTCGAGGTAAAAGATGACTCTTTGAGGGAGCGGATCTCAGAGTTGGAGGTGGAGGTGGCTCGCCTCAGACCGCATTCGGAGCCGATCAATGTTAGGAGCACTTCATGTACTCGTGCAGAGAGCGAGCGGGGCATTTCGTTTTATGAGCTCGCGACCTGTTCGCCCATCGGCCGACCTAGTTCGGGGGACGCACAAAGCGGGGTTGCCATTTCATCGAGCGGAGCGTCCGTTGGAGCGATTGTTAGGAGCAGCACCGAGGATACGTCTCAATTTGTCGGTTTGGGGTCGAGTTCCGGAGGCAAACGTCGCTGCCCTCGAGTGTCCTTGAAGCGGAACATCCCTGCGCCAAGGAGGCGTTGAGGATCTTGTGTTTGAGGCCTTTGTATTTAGTCTAAGTGTAACAAGCCAGCATTGTAATTTTTGCTTTTTAATGCCTTGTTATCTGGTTGTAAGGAAGTGCCGTCTTGTATTGTGTCCCCACTCTTAATGATGTTTCTTTCTTAAACTTGTGCATTTTTAGTGGCCCTGTGTAGTTATTTTGTTTGTGACTGTATTCATCGTGCCGAGGTCCCCGAGCTGGACTTCTGCTCGTTTGGGGGTCGGCGTTATGAGCGTTCGGCCAGGGGTGCCGAGTTCTGCTTTGGTCATTTAATCTCGCGAATTTGTAAGATGAGTGAGCCTTATGCGGCAGGGGGGTAGCCTCCGCTTCTGCCGCTTGCTCCCGGAGGCCTTTCTTCTCGCTTGCTTAAGAGCGAGTCTGCGAAGCAAGGCCGAGCCAAGTATTGGACCGGGAACTATCGCTGGAGTTGTTCTACGGTTGTGGGAGCAATTTCGAATGGCGACCTACTCCTAGCTCGCTTAAGAGGGAGCTTGCGAAGTAGAATCGAGCCAAGTATTGGACTCCGAAACCATTATTAGAGTTGTTCAACGGTTGTGGGAGCAATTCCGAATGGCAAACTACTTCTAGCTCGCTTAAGAGCGAGCTTGCGAAGTAGTATCGAGCCAAGTGTTGGACTCCAAACTATCGTTAGAGTTGTTCAACGGTTGTGGG
This sequence comes from Hemerocallis citrina, assembly GCA_017893485.1. NCBI lineage: Eukaryota > Viridiplantae > Streptophyta > Magnoliopsida > Asparagales > Asphodelaceae > Hemerocallis > Hemerocallis citrina. Next base: position 195,523,294 of record CM030363.1, read on the forward strand.
AGCAATTTCGAATGGTGAACTACTTGTAGCTCGCTTAAGAGCGAGCATGCGAAGTAGTATCGAGCCAAGTGTTGGACTCCAAACCATCGTTTGAGTTGTTCAATGGTTGTGGGAGCAGTTCCGAATGGCGACCTACTTCTAGCTTGCTTAAGAGCAAGCTTGCGAAGTAGAATCGAGCAAAGTGTTGGACTCCGAACCATCGTTAGAGTTGTTCAACGGTTGTGGGAGCAGTTCCGAATGGCGAACTACTTCTAGCCTGCTTAAGAGCGAGCTTGCAAAGTAGAATCGAGCCAAGTGTTGGACTCCGAACCATCGTTTGAGTTGTTCAACGGTTGTGGGAGCAGTTCCGAATGGCGACCTACTTCTAGCTCGCTTAAGAGCGAGCTTGCGAAGTAGAATCGAGCCAACTGTTGGACTCCGAAACCATCATTAGAGTTGTTCAACGGTTGTGGGAGCAGTTCTGAATGGCGAACTGCTTCTAGCTCGCATAAGAACGAGCTTGCAAAGTAGTATCGAGCCAAGTGTTGGACTCCGAACCATCATTTGAGTTGTTCAACGGTTGTGGGAGCAGTTCCGAATGGCGACCTACTTCTAGCCCGCTTAAGAGCAAGCTTGCAAAGTAGAATCGAGCCAAGTGTTGGACTCCGAACCATCGTTAGAGTTGTTCAACGGTTGTGGGAGCAGTTCTGAATGGCGAACTACTTCTAGCCCGCTTAAGAGCGAGCTTGCAAAGTAGAATCGAGCCAAGTGTTGGACTCCGAACCATCGTTTGAGTTGTTCGACGGTTGTGGGAGCAGTTCCTAATGGTGACCTACTTCTAGCTCGCTTAAGAGCGAGCTTGCGAAGTAGAATCGAGCCAAGTGTTGGACTCCGAAACCGTCGTTAGAGTTGTTCAACGGTTGTGGGAGCAATTCCGAATGGCGAACTACTTCTAGCTCGCTTAAGAGCGAGCTTGCGAAGTAGTATCGAGCCAAGTGTTGGACTCCGAACCATCGTTAGAGTTGTTCAATGGTTTTGGGAGCAATTTCAAATGGCGAACTACTTCTAGCTCGCTTAAGAGCGAGCTTGCAAAGTAGTATCGAGCCAAGTGTTGGACTCCGAACCATCGTTAGAGTTGTTCAACGGTTGTGGGAGCAGTTCCAAATGGCGACCTACTTCTAGCTCGCTTAAGAGCGAGCTTGCGAAGTAGAATCGAGCCTAGTGTTGGACTCCGAACCATCGTTAGAGTGAAGAGTAAAAGTAGGGAGATGCAAACAATTTTACGAGTAAAATTTGAAAAAGCTTTATTTATTGATGACTAATGGTCGGCTGCTTCTAAAGTTGCGAGCCGTTATTACAAGGGAGAATTAAATGAAAAAATACAAGTAAAAGGAGAGGAACGGTTCGATATCCCAGAATACTTAGAGAGGCGTTAGTGCTCTCTCTTGGTATTTCAAGAGATGGTCGGCATTCCAAGTCCTGGGGATCTCCCTGCCTTCGAGGTCTTCTAGTCTCTATGTCCCGGGCCGAACTACTTTGGCGATCTTATAGGGTCCCTCCCAATTTGGAGCAAGTTTGCTCTTCTGACCAGGAAAAGAGATGGCTAACTTTCTGAGGAACAAGTCCCCTTCTTTGAGGTCGGTAGGACGGACTCTCTTATTGTATGCCAACTCGATCCTTCTTCGGTAGCTTTGTTAACGAATGGCAGCTCTTTCTCGGTTCTCATCAATCAGGTCTAGATTTGGTCGGAGATCTCTGGCATTTTTATCTTCTTCATAAGCCGTTAGACGAGGAGAGGGTATACCAACTTCTAAGGGGATCATAGATTCGGACCCATAGGTGAGATTGAATGGGGACTCTCCTGTGGAGGTCCGTTTTGTGGTGCGGTAGTTCCACAGCACGTTGGGGAGTTGATCGACCCATAAGCCTTTAGAGCATTTATCCAACCTCTTCTTAAAAACGGAGAGGATCTGTCTGTTAGCATTCTCCACTTGGCCATTTGACTGTGGATGGGAAACAGAGGAGAATCGGTGTTGGATGGCGAGGTCTTCACAGAGAGCTCGGAAGGCCGCCCCGGTGAACTGGGTTCCGTTGTCTGTTATGAGGACCCGAGGGACACCGAACCGGCAGATTACGTTCTTCCAAAAGAACTGAAGTACCTTGTTCTCGGTGATCGTGGCTAAGGGCTCGACCTTTATCCACTTCGAGAAGTAGTCGATGGCCACGACTAAGAATTTGAACTGGTCGGGAGCTGGCGGGAATGGCCCTAGTAAATCCATCCCCCACATTGCGAAAGGGATTGGACTTGATAGGGAAGTGAGTGGAGCTTGTGGGAGGCGACGGATGTTGGAGTACTTCTGACATGAGCTGCATTGCCGAACGTGCCGTTCGACGTCTTGTAGGAGAGTGGGCCAGAAATACCCATAATTCAACACTTTGCGGGCTAAGGATCTGGACCCTGAATGTGCCCCGCCGATGCCTTCGTGAAGTTCTTGCAGTGCGTAGTCGGCCTGTTCGGGGGAGAGGCATCTCAAATAAGGCCTGTCATCGACCTGTATGAAGGAGCGCTTATATAGGATGCCTCCGATCAGTGTGTATCGCTCTGCTCGGGTTCTCACGCTTCGAGCTTTCTTAGGATCTTCGGGGAGGAGCCCGTCCCTTAAGAATTTGACGAGGGGTTTCATCCAATCATCTTGAAGCAGGACAGGCAGCGACTCCATTGAGTCGGAAGTTTCATCCTCTATACTTAGCTTCAGGAGGACCTCTATCAAGACGGTCTGCTCGAGACCTTGGAGGGAGGAAGATGCTAGCTTGGAGAGGGTGTCGGCCTGGGAATTCTCCTCTCGGGGGATTCGCTGGATGAGAGCTTCTTCAAATAAGGCCATGAGGCTCCTGACCTTGGCTAAGTACTTAACCATTAGGTCATCACGTGCTTCATACTCGCTGAGGACCTGATTTACGACCAGCTGAGAGTCGCTAAAGATCCGGAGGCGTTGCGCCCCTGCATTGCGAGCCATTCCAAGGCCGGCTATGAGTGCCTCGTATTCTGCTTCGTTGTTAGAGGTCTTGAAGTTGATATGGAGGGAGTATTGGAGGATGAAGTCATCTGGGCCTGCCAGAATGACCCTGGCTCCGCTTCCATCATTACAGGAGGATCCATCCACATAAACCGACCAGACAGGTGGTCCCTTCATTGCTTGGCTGAACTCGGGGATGGTACTTTCAACTATAAATTCGTCTAAGGCCTGAGCCTTGATTGCGAGGCTGATATGTTATATCATGCTGGCTCAGCTCGATAGACCACTTCATAAGACGATCGGAGGTCTCCGGCTTGTGGATCACTTGCTTCAGTGGTTGGTCGGTAAGAACGACCACTGAATGGGACTGAAAATATAGGCAGAGCTTCCTTGCGGCCATCACTAGGGCATAAGCCATCTTTTCTATCCTCAGGTAGCGGAGCTCGGCATCCCGAAGTACCTTGCTCACATAGTAGATGGGCTTTTGAGCCCAGTCTTCTTCCTTTACTAAAACGGCGCTGAGGATCTACTCGGAGGCTGCCAGGTAGAGGTAGAGGGGTTCGCCAGGGATTGGTTTGCTGAGGAGAGGAAGGTTGACGAGGTAAGCCTTGAGTTGGTCGAACGACTCCTGTTGCTGTTGACCCCATTCGAAACCTTTATCCCCCCTGAGGGCCTTGAAGAAGGGGAGGCATTTCTCCCCGGACTTCGAGAGAAAACGCCCTATAGCGGCTAGGCGGCTTGTTAACCTCTGAACTTCCTTAACGTTCTTGGGAGGGGCCATGTCTAATATGGCCTTGATTTTCTCAGGGTTAGCTTCAATTCCTCGTTGGCTGACCATGAAGCCGAGGAACTTTCCTGACGAGACTCCGAACGCACACTTGTTCGGATTGAGTCTCATGTCGTGCTTTCTCAGAACATCGAACGCCTCCTGTAGGTCGGTCACATGATCGGCTCCTCGGATGCTTTTTACAAGCATGTCGTCAACATACACCTCCATATTCCGGCCGATTTGAGCTTGAAAAACCTTGTTGACGAGATGTTGATATGTGGCGCCTGCATTCTTCAAACCGAAGGGCATAACCCTGTAGCAGTAGAGGCCCTGGTCGGTCACGAATGAGGTCTTTGGGATATCTAGGGGGAACATCCGGATCTGATTGTAGCCTGAGAAGGCGTCCATGAAGCTGAGGAGTTCATGACCCAAAGTGGCGTTAATCAAAGTGTCAATACTTGGAAGAGGGAAGGGGTCCTTCGGGCAAGCCTTGTTGAGATCGGTAAAATCGATACAAATCCTCCAGGTCCCATTGGACTTCTTCACCATTACTACATTCGACAGCCATTCGGGGTAGTTTACCTCTTGTATGAACCGGGCCTTCAAGATCTTGTCCACCTCCTCTTTTATAGCTAGCTGACACTCGGGGGTGAACTTGCGCCTCTTCTGTTGGACCGGTTTGGACCCCGGAGCAACACTGAGGCGGTGGACCAAAAGCTCTTCAGAAATTTCGGGCATGTCTGCAGCTGACCAAGCAAAGAGGTCTCGGTTCCTTCGGATGCACTGGACTATGTCTGAGCATAGGGCGGATGGGAGGGTCTTGCTGACAAAGAACTTTCGGGTTGGATCCTGCTCAGAGAAGAGCACTTCCTCCAATTCATCCACCGGCTCGGACGTTGGTCGGCCCGCATCTTGGGGGATTTCTAGAGTTTCGAGGGAGAGGACTGGTCCGAGGGTAGAGGTCATGTAGCACTTGCGGGTCGTTTCCTGATTGCCTTTTACTTCCCCTACTCCTGCCCGGGTGGGAAATTTCATTTTGAGGTGATAGGCGGAGGGGACAGCTTCAAGGGCAGCAAGGCCGGGCCGACCCAAATTGACATTGTAAGCTGTAGGGACATCCACGACCATAAAGTCCATCGACTCCGTTTGGGTAGTAGGAGTTTTGCCAGCGGTTACGTCGAGGGTGATCACCCCTTCAATAGTCACTGGCACTCGCGTGAACCCATGGAGCGTGTAGCCGGCGGGCTTGAGTCGGTCTCGGGATAGTTTGAGGCCTTTGAAAGCGGCGAGGAAGAGGATGTTAACGTAGCTGCCATTGTCCACTAGGATTCTCTCCACTTTGAAGTTCACCATATGGAGATTGATGACGAGTGCGTCACAATGGGGGGTGCGGACACCTTCAAGATCTTCGTCTGAGAATGTGACGGGCACTCCGAGGCCTTTAAGAGGAGGGGTGGTGTGAACCGAATTGACTTCCCTAATGAATGCCTTTCGAGAGGAGTTTGAGGAGTCCCCCATTGGGCCCCCATGAATGAGGTGTAGGACGCGCTCCTCTTTGAAGTTGGGCGTTTCATCGCGTTCAGGACGCTTATTAGCCCCCCGAGGCGGGGGAGGAAGGTCGGCTCGGTCCTTTCTCACGAACCTGGTCAGCTGCCCCCTCTGGATGAGGGCTTCTATCTCATTCTTCAAGGCCCGACAATCATTGGTGTCGTGGCTATGGTCCCGGTGATAACAGCACCACTTCACTTTATCCCTCTTCTTGGCAGGGGTGTTCATCCTCGGAGCAGGAGGAATGACCCCTTCATTCTCAACTTCCATAAGAATGGTGGAGACGTTGGCATTAAGGGGTGTAAATTTTTTAAATCTGGGGGGAGGTCGGTGCTGGCCGCCATTATCCTTCTGGAGCTTCTTGGCTCCTTCCTCTTCTGTTCCCTTTCTCTTAGATCCGGAGGAAGACCCCTCCAAGTTGAGGCGGTGCTCAGCTTCTTCGGCCCGAATATACTTTTCGCTCTGGAGGAGGAGGTCAGAGAAGTTCTGTGGGGGCTTCTTGGTGATGGAGGAGCAGAGGCTGGAGTTGAGGACATTGGATTGCTGCTGCAGCGACCGACTGGTCGAGGGATGCTATGGACCTGGCTTTAGCTGTGAACCTTTTCACATAGTCTCTCAGCTTCTCACCCTTCTTCTGGTGGAGGTAGAGTAGCGAAATGCTGGTCTTCTCAGTTCTGCAGCTACTCACGAAGTGGGTGACGAAGAGTGTCTCAAATTGCTCGAAGGAGAATATTGAGGAAGGGGCAAGGCGAGAGTACCATTCTCGAGCCGGACCCTTGAGAGTTGCGGGGAAGGTTTTGCAGAGCAGAGCATCGGAAGCTTGATGGATGCGCATGAGGGTCTTGAAGCTTTCGATGTGATCGACGGGGTCAGTCTCCCCGGAATAAGTCTCAAATTGAGGAGGCTTAAAGCCGATGGGTACGGGTGCATCCATTATGGTTCGGGAAAAAGGAGGTCGACTAGGATGAAGGGTCCGTCCTCTAAGTTCTTCTTCTGTGATGCTCGGGGGACTTTCTCCGCCCCCTTCGGGTAGGGGATCTTCTGTATTCTCGGCGGCGAGGAGATCGCTCATGCGGACGTTGTTGGCGGGAGGCTCCCTCTCGGGCCCGCTTTTCATCCAGACGGTGGCGAAGATCCTCATCCTTCTGCCGATTGAGGACAGTATTGCGAAGGTCGGAAGCTCGGGGATTGTGGGAGGCCATCGAGTCTGAAGAGGCATTGTGGATGGAGACATGGTCCGGATGGAGAGGCTGTTTCTGCGGGTTGGGACCCTTAGGAGGTTGTTGATTCTGAGGAGGAGGCCGGCCCTGTTGGAGAGGGTCCTCGGCTTGAGGCGGAAGTTGCCCCTGTTGTTGAGCGGGTTGAGGGGGGACTTCCTGTTGCTGATCGGGGTTGGGTCCTCAGTTGGACCCTCTGGATCTGGCTTTCCTAGGAGGCATGGCTGGAGAAGATCTGACCAACGGGAAGAGGGGAGGCTGCTATTCGTTCTTTCCCACATATGGCGCCAATCTGTTACTGCTAAATCTGGTGTAGGGGAAACAGATAGTATTTGTGGATTCTTGGAAAACTTGAATAGTGAACCTGTTACCTGTTCTGCCGGAGTTTGACCGTTGACTTCTGCCGTTCACCTGCAAAAAGTGCGAGACACCGGGGTTGATCCCGGCGACGCACCCTCCGACGCTTAAGTCAGTAATCAGAAGTGATTATGAAAGAGCGTAAAATTGGCGAAAGATTGATTACCTCTTAATGGAGATGTATAGGGGGTATTTATAGGCGCCGCTAGGGTCAGATTAGGAATGTAATTCCTGTGGTTAGATAAGGAATGTAATCCCTAATCCCCAGTGAAAGGATAGATATGAATCAGGGCCGTTGATTAGGATTTAATCAGAAACCCTAATTCTATCCTTTCTAGACCAGGTTTGCTGCGGGTTGAAACCCGCACCCAGTTGAGGTGGATCCGTTCGCGAGTTAGTGGGTCTTCGGGGAGGAGAACCCGTACTCGCTTCAGACCCATTGGTAGGTGAAATTACCGTTTTACCCCTGGGCTTCAAGATTCGTGCCCGATTTGAACGGTTCCGATTTAACCATATTTTTAGCCATATCAATATATAAGAACTTTTAGTGTATGTTTAGATACATAGGATTGGGATGACTGCAGTTTACCAGTGAAGGGTGCAAACTCTCCACTCAAAAACACAGCTAAAGTAAATTTGTTATTTATCCATTTTGATTTTTTTTTTATAAAAGTGCAATGGGGAGACAAAGTGGAGATAAAAAAATAATTAGTTTGGATTAGAGTTTTGAGAACTTTATGTATTTCATTTTGGTTGAAATAATAATAAGAGGTATTTTAATTGCAAACAAACAAATGTTTAGATTATTGGTATTGTAGATACCTTCACACCTGCACTTGTATTACCATTGTATTTAGACATGCTCATAGTGGTTATGGGATTAGAGTAAGCTCTATAAAACCTATATGATAATGTCCTTGCATAACGATTACAAGCATCTAAAAGTGATACTGAAGTTTAAAAAAAAAATCTATACAATGTTTCTAACAAACTATATGCATTACAGGTAAGTTCAAGCTAATGATCAAGAAGGCGATGGTTGAGCTTATAGCTAGATATACTGCTTCCTCATATAATATGTTTGCTACTTCAATTAATTTGCTGGACCTCCAAAACTATTTTATATAATTAAACCAGGTGCATCGTTCCGAAGACATGCCGTAGGCACGTGTCAACGGGCAAACCTAGTAAACAAATAAAATTAATTAAAAGAATGAGAATTGTGTGCACGTTGGATGCACGTGCACGTGTGTGCACCCCAAGAGTTGGCCAGCCAATGGAGGAAGGAGAAGGGTTTTTTGTGAGTGGGTTTGTATAATGGGTGAGTGGGTGATTAATTTTGTGAGTGGGTAATTAAGTTGGGTAGTGGGTGTCTCTTCATTCACTCATTTAACCATATAGATACCACCTCCTATTCATGAACAATGTACACTAAAAGAAACAAAAGAAAAAGAGAAAAGAAAGAAAGAGATGAGCTTTTGGTGTTGGCAAATTGCTAGGAGGTGAAGGCTTACTTGGTTGGAGCTATGAGCCACTTCTAAGAGTTTTCCTCCACTTGTTCTCCCAATAAGGTGGGTGTTTCTTCTTTCTGTCTAAAATATAGTAGCATGCATGTTTAGGAAAGATTAATGCATAAAATTGATATTTCATGTGAGTTCTAGTTAATTTTGTGATGCTATGTGATGATGTTATTTAGAATATTTATAGAAATAAAATATGAAAAGAAATGCATGCTAGTTGAAAGATTGTCATGTAGATAAGTTGAAAGAGTTGTTGTGGTGTTATTTTGTGCATAGTAATACATCATGTTTAAATTAAATGAATTGGGGATAAATTCATACACAAGTTGTTAATTTATGTAAAGAAATTTGCTGTTTTATGTTTTTGTTGCACTTCAGAAAATCATATCTATTAATCTAGAAGGAATGTAGAGCTAAAGATTTTATAGGAACATTTCGTATATGTCAGGAACATCTCTTTAAAATTTCAAAATTTTTGGATGTCATTTACTATTTTAATAAAATCCAAACTTAGGACTGGTTGGCAGTTGACTAGTAGCTGGAAATCTGTACATTTCGGATTTTGATCATTTCAACATCTTAGATGAAGTAATTTGAGAAAAGTCAAAACTAAGAACTTGAACTAGACTCGTTACCCTTTCCGCAAAGTCTAAGAAATCAAATTTTCACAATAATTATATTTATAATGAATTTTACAAGACTGAACAAGTGGCAGTATTTCAATATTTCGACCCTACTGTAGATTTCGAAGAATTCAGGGTTATAGATATAATATTTTGGAGAAACTTATAACTAAGAAATTTTAGTAGACTTATATACCTTTATTTTGGTCTAAAGAACACACAGTTTCATGAAGTATATAATTTTCTATGATTTTTACAAGTAACATGAACTGCAGCTTTCTGGTTTTGAACTTACTGTTTTGCAAATGAATTTAGACGAAGTAATTGAGGATGATTGTAGATGATTTTAACTACAAAGATAACGTAGACTCTTGCATGAAACTAATAAATCTATCTTTTGAATAGAATTGAGATTTATAATTGAAATATATATGAATATGAAAAGAGTTTATTTAATCGAAGTAACTTTGTAGCTTATTTAAGTGAATTTTTGGTTGTGTGATCAACCAAGAAGTGTTACTTCATGATTGATAAATAAGAATGAATAAAATAATCGAATAAGATATGAATAAATAAAATTGAGAATATGAATTATAAGGGTATGAGTACCCCATGATTTTTTTGAACATTAAAAGATGTTGATTCTAGAGGCTTAGTGAGTTCCAGGTGCAGGGAAATAATGATAATGATTAATTGATTTGAGAAGCGTCCAATAGGGACTGTTGTCCTCAGTATTTTTGTATAAGACCAGTAGGAAGATAAGCTAGCTCTAGGTGTTATTATGTATTCCTGTTTAAACTTAAGGATAGGCACTAAGGGGAGATGTAATAAAACTTGGGCAAACGTAAGTGGGCCACCTCTATATAGTCTTACGGTGGACTTCAGGACTAAAGACCCAGTTTGACAGTAGAATCCGGGACTGTGGTTGATTGCGATGGAGACAAGCCTTAATTAAATTTGGGACTATAATTGGTTTGACGGTGTACTCCAGGATCATGAATAGTAGGGCGGATGAGAGGCCGTTCTGCAGTGTATATGCGTATACTGGGCTAGATGGGCACTTGCGGGATGTTCGCACGACGATGATTTCCGTATAAGCCAGATGGTGGACTCCAGGGCTGGAGTCCGTACTCGTGGAATATCTAAAACTTGATTTTGTTACCGAGTAGTTATTCATAGCGTGGGATTAAACCCTTTAATATCGAGTACATAGGTGTTTGCCCTCGGACCTATGTAGAATGAGATGCATAGAATCCGAACAAGTATGCATTAGTGTCATTATAGTATAGTATCTGTATTAGGCATTAAGTCATATCATACACTAACATGTTTTGGATAGTCACTCTTTTACACTTTAATATGCATTCAAGTTTGTATTTATTAAAGTAAGAGAATCGTTATATTACGGCATAGTGAGGATCACTGTTTTATAACATTTCGTCGGTTGTAAGCAACTGAAGTGCCCACAGATTTTTCAGTGCAGGGCTTAGATTAGCAAAAGGGCATGGAGATGAATTGATGCTGAAGATTATTCTCATGATTTAAATTGTTGATGTTAAAGTTGTATATGTATCAAGTTGTATTTTCTTTTTTAATTTCCGTTGTGTTGATGTAAGAACAATGTTGTATAATAAAAAGTTTTAAATTTCCTTATAAAATTGTATGAATTTGAAGTAAAGATCCTATTGTGCTATGAATTACATGTAAATGGATATTGGGGTGTTACAAAATCGTTGTACCCCAAGGGCACAACCCTTAGGCTAATTTTGTTAACTTATGAATTTGTTTATATCTTTGCTCTTTTCCGATATGGGACTAAATTTAATGCCACATACAAAGCAAAGAATCCAATTTTTCATTCAACATGCTAACTTCGAAGGCAAATATTTCATTCATTTGAAATCCGTTTTGGATATGTGAAATTGTAACCAATTTCCAACATAAACTATATAGCATGTTCTTTATGAACTATTTCTTATGAAAGACGTCGACACCCTAAAGCCACCCATGTTCTTTAGGAACTACTTCATTTTTTCTAAGTGATAATGGTGAAAATCGCAGCAAATCAGGGCCGTATGATTCACGCACATATCTCAAAGATTCTACAGACACGTTAACCATAACAGGCCACTTTAACAGGTCCAGACATTCTTCAGGCGCATCTACAAGACATGGGCTGCTTTCAAGCCCATTAAAAGAGACTAGGCTCACTTGGAGAGATACCCAGCCCATGAGAGATGTAAGTCAAATCTCTTATCTCTAAACATGAGAGTCTTATCTCTTAACGGGGAGAATCAACAGAAGATAAGGGATTCATATCAATTTAACGGATCCATATCAATCTCCTAAACTGTTTCTCAGGCCTATAATACCCCCCCCCCCTCATCAGTCAGAAGATAATCAACAATTCGCAATTTCTCTCTCAAACTCTCTTTCTCTCTGAATCTGACTTGAGCGACGGAGGGTATGTCGTCGAGGCCATCCCCGGTGTTTCAGGCTTTTTGCTGGTCCATCGGCCGAGTCAACAACCATCAGATTCAGATCACGGTGTTCAATCAACGATCTAGATCTAATCTCGGGAGCTGTAACTACTTTTTACGGCAACAATCAAATGGTAGATCTTTAGAAGTTTCCTTCAAATATAAACACACTATCTGTTTGCTCCCACACCAAAATTAGCAGTGAAAGATTGGCACCGTTTGTGGAAAACTACACAGATCTACATCAAAGATCAGAATTACGGCCATGCCACTAAGACTAAGAGACAGAGCGACGGCCTTAAGCTGTCGCCCCAACTCTCTTTGTCAACCAGCTCCTCCAGTGGAGGACCCCATTCCTCTTCATTAGTTAGATCTGCCCCAACACCCTAATCAAACTCCTATCAATGAAGAGGCATCAGGGGGCTCCTGACAAGTTCATCAAGAACCACGCGATGAGCAGCACCCTCTACACAATCATATCTCAGTCCATAATACTTCCAGCAACTCGATGTCCTTCGAGATCTCCGAGGGTCAAGAGATCTCTGTAAAACCATCAATGTCAAACAAGGGGACCGGTCTAAGCATTCATTTGGAAGAGAGGTGTGCACGAACGGAAGCCTCATGCACAGAATGTCAAGTGAAGCAGAGAAGCAACTCTCTCCGAAGGCAGAGATCAGAATACATACTCCTCCTCACATAGGGGTCGCATTGCAGAAAGAAGCCCAACTCATGAGAGTCGAAAGCATCTTGAAAGAAATAAAGAGCAAGAGGCCCCAGTCACGAGGGCCGAATTAGATAACTTCAAGCATGAAATCCTCCAAGTTATCCGAAGTACCTAAGATCAGGGTCAACACTCATGGATCCGCCACTCTACCCCATCAAAATCTAGCAACTCAACTAGATCCAAGAAGAAGGACGACAAAGTCCTTCGTCGCATTCAAGAAGTAGAAGATTGCCAAGAACAGATAAAGAATGAGGGGAACTGCTCCAGCAGGGCTTACTGCCCTAGTCGACCTCCTTTCAACAAATTCATCCTTAATGCACTAATTCGTAAGAACTTCAAAGATCCTCAGTTCGATTCATACGATGGAAAGCCTGACCCTACTGACCATACTAAGAGTTTTAAAACTCTCATGATGATCTATAGTGCCAGTGATGAGCTCATGTGCCGAACGTTCTCCGCAACTCTGAAATGATCAATAAGGGAATCGTACTCCCACCTCAATCCAGAGTCAATATTCTTCTTCGACCAGCTCGAGGAGCTCTTCATAACGCACTTCGTCACTGGCCGCATGGCTGAAAAAGTAAGTGCTTCCCTGTTGGAAGAATGACGGAGAACTGCTGAAGGACTATGTCAAGCGCTTCATAGCCGAAGCAAGTTCTATTTTTTCCCTAGATTTATTAGTGGCGGCTGCCACCTTCCGCCACAACGTCACTCACAAAGAGCTGAAAGCCTCTCTCTCGAAGAAGTCACCTAAAGATTACACTGAGCTCCTAGAAAGGAGTAACAAATATATCAGAGTCGAGGAAGCTCTTTACCATCAAGGCAAGAACGATTCACCTTCCGGGAACAAACGAAAGAATGCAAGCGAGGAAGGACCGAGGAAGTTCCAGAAGGATGGTGCAGGTCAATGCCATCCACCTCCAGCACCACGTGACAAATTCACTCCCTCAACACAAGCATATCATTCATCCTCATGGAAGTTGAGAAGGACGGAATAATCTGCCCTCCCGTTAAGATGTCCATAGATTTCGAAAGAAGAGACATGAACAAGTGGTGTGCATTTTATAGAGACCATGGACACCCCACTGAAAACTACCAGCCCTCAAAGAAGAACTTGAAGACCTGGTTCACTGGGGCTACCTCTCCCAATTTGTTCAGCAAAACAATAACATTGAAACCCCTCCGGCATGGGGGCTAATAAGCGTCAAGAGAGGTCCTTGGAATTGCAAGACTCAGAACAAATGGCCATTCTTCACTTTTTTTGTGGAGGTCCGATGGAAGGAGATTCCAACTCCTCTCGCAAAGCATTTTTCAGGGAAGTCTACTCAATATATAACATCCTGCCTGCCAAAATCACTGGGGTCCCGATATCTTTCACCAACAATGACTTAGAAGGTATCCGAACACCTCATTGCGATGCATTGGTCATAAACCATGGCATGGTGAATCATAAGGTATGTCGCATCCTGGTAGACAATGGCAGCTCCGTAAATTGCTTTATGAACACTTTCAATGGCCTCAAGCTCTCCAGAGACCGACTCAAGCCAGCCGGTTATACACTCCACGGATTCTCCGGTGTACCCGTTCAAATAAAAGGAATTGTCACACTCGCTGTGACAGCATGAAAAGTTCCGCTACTCGAACCGAAGCACTGGACTTTATGGTAGTCGACGTCAAAGCCGCATACAACGCAATATTTGGTTATCCAGGTCTGGTAGCCTTCCATGCAGTTGCTTCTGCCTACCACTTGAAAATGAAATTCCCAACAACAACAGGCGTAGGCCAAGTTGTAGGGAGCCTACAGGAAGCACGAGCATGCTACACTACTACAATGGGGGGCTCGGTTCTCCCCCTCGAAGCCATAGAGCTACTGCCAAAAAGCCATCACAGTAAATCCAAAACCGTAAACAAGCTTGAAGCCACTGCCATAGAAAATCTTGCCAAGAACTTCCAAAACTGCCAAATCATCTCCTACCAGGTCCAAATTCATCCTCGAAAGAACATAGTAATTGACTTGAATTCCTCACCTGAAGCCACTCCGCTGATTGAAAGGAATGAACAAGTCCTACCTAAACACATTGGAAAATATGAAGATCTTTCATTCTCTTTGCAATACAATGGCAGGCTCACGCCAAAACAGGCAAGTCCATGGAAGATCTACCAAGTTGTTTGCCTAAAGGCTCATCAACTTGAAGATTCGGGGGGCAAGGAGGTATCAGCATGAACTTGGAATGATGAACGCCTCATGAATTTTAACAAGGAATTATTGTACAACTCTACGAATGCATACAATTAGTTAAACGCCAATCCTACTTCTAAAAATGGTACCAAAAACTCATTAGAAGATCCTTATAAGACGAGTTTGGAGTCCATACCCGTGGCTCGGAGTTGTTCTACCAACCTGCAATGAAGCACATTCAGAGCTCAACTGGTCATTCGATCTACTCCTGCAACTCGTTAACACCTCGTCGATAGGTTCGGAGTCCATACCCATGACTAGGAGTTACTCTAGCAACTTGCAACAAAGCAAGTTCAGAGTTCTACTCGCCATTCGATCTGCTTCTGCAACATGTTAATTTCTAAACTAACAAGTTCGGAATCCATAACCATGGCTCAGAGTTACTTCAGCAACCTACAGCCAAGCATGTTCACAATTTAACTCGTCATTTGATCTGTTCCTGAAACTAGTTATAATTCCTTAAATACATATTAGAGGTCCAGAATTGTGGATTGTAGTTACTCTAATAAAACTTGCAAAAACAACATTTGGGGGTCAACACGCCACTCGACGCGACTCTTACAATTTGTTAGCCACATAGCAAGTTTGAAAAATAACTCTTTCTCTGAGTTGCTCCTACAACTAGCTAAACACTTATACAACAGATTTGTAAAATAACTCTTCCTCAGAGTTGCTCCTATAACCAGCTGGGTACAAGACAGGCAAGTTCTAACCTCGTCAAACACTACGCACATTATTTCAACCCCATTGACAATTCGTTAGCTACAAATAACAAGTTTGAGGCCCTGTTCTTCAGCTACAAAGAATCCAGTCGACGACTCATTAATTTCAACAAGTTACACAACTAGGATCAAACATGTGAAAGAATTGTTCAAATCACAGAACTACTGCAAATCTATGTATTTAGATCCAGTGTCACTACAAATATTTACAAGTACAAAATTTCCAGTCTCGTTACAACTGCAGAATTACAATGAGTCTTTGTTTCATGCCTAAGCATCGTTACAAAAGTTTTGTAAACACCATACAACAAGTTGTCCTACAAGTCGCCCTTCCGACTATGTAACCCCTGTTTTCAGTTGTTGTATTTTTCTTGGTATTATTATTTATTCATTTTATCTCTGAACCCGTGTAATTTGTTCATTTAATAATAGACTTCATTTTTGCCTTCAAATCAATTTTCATCTCCCGACTTATCCAATTAATTCTTCTGCAGAAATTTTGTTGTTCATCTTATTCAAATTTTGTGTATTGATATCCACAATTAGTCCATTTATTAATCCTATTTTTATTATTTATTTATTTTTTTCCCTATTGGATTTAAACCCAAACCCTATAGCCCTTTTCTTATTGAATCTCAACCCGAAACCCGCTAATCCAATACTCTAATTATTCCCTATAAATACTCATTATTCTAACCCTAATTATATTAACCTAATGACCCTCTTCTAATAACCCCATCTGCTCTACTTTATCCTTCCTCCTTGCATCTATCCTTTGAACCCAACCCAACTGCTCCTTTCGCCCTCGTCCTCCACCTCGACTACACCCAACTACCGCCAGTGACCCCTGCCATGCTTTCGCTAGCCCTTGCATTATTTCCATCCACCTCTTCCATTATCTGCTGGTCCATCACAACAACCCTTCGCAGCAACCCCTCGACTGCCTTGCAGTCGATCCCGCTGTGCACCTGCCCCGACCGCTGCCAGTGCCGCTATTGCTGTTGACGATCCACTATTTGCTGTTCTTGTCGAACTTGCTGTTTGCTATGTTGGCCCCTTGTTGCTTGCTGTTTGGGACTTGGTTATTGCTGTGTGTTGCTTTGCACATGTTTGCACTTGTGTTGGTTGTACGTGAGTTGCACATGTCGTCGTAGGGATCCTAATCCCATTATTCTCTTATTTGGGTTAATCACCGTTATAAGGCAAGTCTTTTTGAACCCTATTATTGTTCGTGTTCAAGAATTTTCATTGATTCCTGCAAGTAGCTCATATTCCCATATTCATATCTGTATTTATTTTGTTCAAGAGTTTATCATGGATTCATCAGAGAAACCAAGTGATAAATCTCTTTTCGTGCCATTATCCTTGACTCGAACCCTAGTCCCTATTGCATATTGCATATGCATGTAATATATGAAAATAACTAGATCCATGCTATAAAACTGATTGATGAATGGAATGTTCCCGATTAAATATGAATTCATGAATTAATTGCCTTGATTGTAGAATGCATCGTTAACCTTGTTATTGCATGCTAATAACTAAATAAAACTCTTGTTAATTAATTTCCATGAAATTGCATGCTTATGTGATGAAATTATTGTCAATTCATTTTCTGGCCTGCTGTCTGTTCTATGTTTCGTTGAATATTCAAATTAATTTAGGAATTTAAATGAACTTTGTAAATAAGAATTGTATCCCTGTGTGTCTATTTTTCAGAACATTTGACGGATTTAAATTTCGATACATAATCTGACTTTTAGTACTACTAGGTCTGGATTTCCAGATTCGCAATTATATGTGTATCACCCTGCATTGTTAATAAAAAGAACATGTTAACAGAAAAACAAAAATGTAAAATTGATTTGGCTGAGACTAGACATGCTTAGGAATCATCCAGAATTTTTGTGAATTTAATTGATAACTTTTCAGACCCGATACATGCATGTGAACATGATCTTTAACTTGCTGCCTGAACATAAAATCTGTAAAAAATAAGAATTAGAACCCAGTTTTTGTGATCTTTAAATGTCGTGTGTATATTGTTGTAACCGACAGAGAGTATAGTTTCTAGAACTTCTGACGGATCCATATTTGCTTTTCTATAGCAACGGGAATACCTACTTTCGTACAAAAACGTCCTGTTGTCCAGATTGTATGTTTTGCATTGAATTGGTATAAATATTTCTTTCCTTGCATGACACAACCTTCACATCTTCTTACATGCTCACATATGTTGAAATAAAATATTAACAAGTCAGGGTATTAAGGGTTGACTTGGTAGTGAACAATCGGAGACTGTACTCGATAGGGGTCCCTTACCGGTTATTCCTGTTAATTCCCGTTATTCTCATTTATCACTGTTAATTCCCGTTATTCCCATTTACTGTTGTTAATTCCTATTAATTCCTGTTATGGGCAGAGTACATGATCTGTTGAGTTCACCATCATAGTCTAAAACGTTCACTTGTTTGCATGCATCGAACCTGTGGTATGGATACAGTATTACGTACATTAGATAGGTTAATAAAATGAATAATAACCCTAAATTGATATTGCATGCCATATCCTGTTACTTGTCATTGATATTGATCATGAATTGTAACCATTGATTATTGCACAATTGAATATAGACCCTTAATGTTATTGTCAACCCTTGCTTTTGTCCTTGACTTTGATCCAGACCTTTATTCTTGTTATACAATGTTTTCTTGTTCTCTGTTTTCCTCTACTTACTGTCCGTGACCTTCTCTCCCAGACATTATTTCGCTATTTTTAGATCAGGAGTTTACAGGTACTAAAGGGGTGATACCAGAAGGACTTAATAGCAACAATTTAAGAGAATTGAGCCTAAGAATAGACTGCTTGAATTATCTTTTATGCTGTTTTCCTTTCCTTTGAATTTTTTTATTATCGTACTTTGTTTTTGGACTTTGTGACCCAAAATTTGTTTTGATCCCAGGTGTTGGATATTATGTTTTGCATTATTTCATTTGTTATTGAAGTTGTTCTTGTAATACCCTAAACTTTCATTTTAATAAAAATATTTATTTTCACGTGTTGTGCACGTGGAAATTTCATATGTATATTTATTTATTTATTTTTATATATATAATTTCATTTTTGTAGTATGAACAATTATTTTCATCCTTTATTTTTCTAAAAGCCTATTTTGTAAAGCCGAAAACACTATTTTCTTAGTTTGAGCCCACTTTAATAATTTATTATTTTTATTATTTTGACCCACAAGTCTAAGCTCACTATTTGTGAAGCCCACAAATTTAATTAATCATTTAAATGGTCACACTTGTCATGTAGACACAATTTGTGAACAATTGATTAATTAAAATTGTACAAACTTCAAATAGGAGGTACTAGGGGGCACGTAGTGTGCAATGCACACCATGTGGAGGCCGAATTATGCATGGGAGTGATGGGGAGTGGGTGTGTGTGCATGGGTAGTTTTTTTGAGTGTGGGTGGTTGCTACAACTTCTCCTCCTATCCTAGCTATCCATCCTTTAACCATCCAATTAATCCTAGCCCTCCAATCCATCCTAGAGCTAGTATAAATACCCCCCTACCTATTTGTATTCTACACAAAGAAATTATTGAAAGAAAGAAAATTATATAGGAGAAATATATTAAAGTGAGTGTGAGTGTGAGTGTATGTGTGTCCTACATTGGAGGCCGACCCATCTTCCCCACAAGGAGCTCTCGGTTTTGGCAAGGAAGCAAGAAGGAGGATCTTTTGCATCACAATCTTGGAGGAGAAGGCACTCTCTCGCATTCTAGGGGACCCTAGGAGCTTTTAATTGGCTTTTTCTCCAAAAAAGTGGGTGTTTCACATGACTTCTAAAGTAGAGATCATGTTAGGAATAAATTGAATGGTTATTAAAAAGCAACTAGTTGAAATGAAATCCATGTTTACCTAATTAGAGGATAATTGATAAACTAGTAGATGTGTGTTAATTTGGTTGCTAGATTTATTAATTATGAGTGGAAGTGAATGTTTCTCATTGTTTCTAATATTAGAATGCATGCTAGGTATATTTTAAATGAAATTATGTGAATTAACTAGTAAGAGATTGGAACCATGTTTGTTAATTAAAGTATTAAAGTAGAATGCTATATTAGAGATGAATTGATGGAATGATTTACTAAGAGATAATTGTTAATTGTTGTAGTAGAATTATCCATTTTTGTATGCCATATAAGTGTTAGAATAAATGAAAAGATTGTATTTTTGCAAACAAATGATTGAATGCATCATGTGTAAATTAATTGGTAAAATAGAAGTTTTATTCATTAAGGAAGATGATTTTGTGTTCTAAAAACATCATAGTTGTCAATAAGTAAGAGAACATTAATGTAGTGATCTTTTTTGTAGGAATCTATCCCTAATTATGAAGAAGTATGCTTTAGTTCTTGAATGTCAAAATTATGATCATGGAATACAAACTAAGGCTAAATTATATGTTTTAAAGAGTTGAAAATACTCAAAAAAATACTGGTTACTGTAGAATTGAATGTATTTTAATTCTGGAAATTTTGTTTTCAAAAGAGGACAAAAAGAGACAATTTTGGTTTGAGATTTCATGAATTATAACTACGAACAGAGAGCAAAATCAAAACCCAAATTAATTACTATCAAAACGAATTGGCCACTTAGACCAACTGGTCATTAGAGCTTTCGGCCGCTACAGTAAGGAGGAGGTCTTGGGTTCGATACTGTGGCTTTGTTTTTATTTTTGGTTAAAAACCCAAATAGTCGAGAGTCGATACTTAGGGATTATAACCCCTAGTTATATCGTTCGGCGGCTTTGGTGCGTTGGTCTTGTGCGCTGTCTGTGTGACCGCTGGTTGTGGGTTCGAATCCGGTTGGGGTTTGAGCTTAAAAAAATGTTTTTTTTGTGGGATTTTTTGATTAATTGAGTTTTTAAAATAGAATTAAAAAATTGGGGAAAATATGGATTAATTACTGAAAATTTATTAGGACTTTAT